>JAQFVV010000335.1:0-737500 GCA_028023455.1 Epiperipatus broadwayi | reverse complement strand
GTAGAACCAGCACTCATCAGTTGGCCAAATCATAACCTCCCACACATAAATACAAAGACTGCTTAGATTTTATTATGATAGCATTTCCTTAAGCTTTAATAGCCAAGCTTCAATCTTCTCACCCTTCTAACAATTCAACTGGCTGATGGGTTTTCAATGAAATGGTTGAATTGTTGGAAGGGTGAGAAGATTGAATTCAGACTGTCCATTAAAATTTAAGGAATTTCTATCTTAATATAATCCAAGCACTGATTGTATATATGTGTGGCCCAACTGATGAGTGCCAGTTCTGCATGAAATGCATATATTGGGGATTATTTATCTTTTTCACATATATGTTGTAATGTGTATTGGTTGTTTGAGATGAAATGGAGGGTGAATATAGACTGATAAGTTAAAATGTGTCTATTTACTATAGTAAACGTTCAAAATACTGAATGAATAGGTTAATTAAATATATGAGATTACATTTTACATATTGTGTAGATCTGATACTGTAGATTCTTTCTATTATCATCCAAAGAATTTATTGTATTCTAATATATGCTAATAGATTAAAAACAAGATTCAAACCCTGAATGCTATCCAAATCTACAATGTATAAATAATTCTAAACATGTTAGTATCTGAAATTATGGACATACTCATAGAATTTAATTTATCAATGTGCTTTTCCACTCTTAAAAACATTGCAATGTTGATAGAACTAAAATAATTTATGATCAAATGTGGAATAGAATTATCAAAAATCAATGGCTGTAGCAGTTGAATGACAGCCATATACACTGGACTTGAAAGATAAGCAGTCTGGTTATTTATATTACTACAGACATAGTCTTGTGACTTCTAGATGCTCTGATATATGGATAGTTTGATAGAATAGATTACATCTGTGTTTTTTAAAAAATATTCCTCATTAAAAAAGTAAATGTCAAAAAATTTATAAAATTAATAATAACGTGTTCGGTATAACTGTGAAATAATCTTTCCTTCAAGCTTCAAATTCAACAATAGTAATTATTCAGTCATTGGTCAAACAAGAAAATTCTGTTGTTCATCACTGACAGAAAACCATTGAGGAAGATTTTTTTGTTCTTTATAAATTCGTAACTAGAATTCCAAGTAAATTAAAATTACATAAAACAAAATTCATATAACACAGAGTAAAAACTCTCTTTACTGTAGTGCCACTCCACTCAAGCCAGAGTAATAAATGGATGCTAGAAGGTTTGTGCATAAAATTCCTAACTAGGGCCTACTCATCCAATATACCAAGACTAGTTTCTATCTTGTGGCATTCACTAGTGAAGAGATTTCGATCTGAAAGTACTGTACCTAGATCTTAGAATCTAATACAACCCTCCAGACACCACCTTTTTAGCTAACTATAAAGCTTTGAGTTCAAAATAAAAACACTAATGTTTTCAATTTAAGTTCGTTTGCTTGTATAGTCATATAGATCTGAACCCAGTTCAGCACCTATACATTTTGAGGTCTTTGGGTCTTTAATAACTACAGTAACCAGAATACTATTGAGCAGAATTGATATTAAATCATTAACAATTTCATGATCATCATTCTTTATGCCTACACAAGGTGATAACAGAGAAGCAAAACTCTCCATACAGTAGCATTACTCACTGTTCATGTGATGGTTAGTGATTTAAAATGAATATATTAATATAGTATTAATGTTGAAGATAGTTTAAATGAGGATCAAACTCTATTAAAAATGAATAAAACTTACCATAAATTTATTTTTGCAAATATTTATGTAAAAAAAATATGAATTCACAAGATTATAAATTTCTTTTAAAAAATATGTTTGGTGCATTACTATTAACAAAACCTAAATTTAGTTATAAAATAAATCAAAATGTCTTCAATATACTTTTGCACCATTGGGATATTATATCTTAAACAATATGTCAATAAGGAGAGTAAAGATTTAAATTAACAAAGATAAAACCTCTTGAACAATAGTGCTTCTGTTATAAATCGAATAATGTAAATGTGTTAATTTAATTATCTTGGAGATTTGTGTGGATGGAGAAAAGATATCAGGCATATATGAAATATTATTTCATGATTTTTTTTATTAAATGCTATCTTAGATGATTTCAATTGTTAACTAAAATAGTTTCCAAATAATCTTTGTGTGTATTGAAATGAACAATCTATTATTCATTGCAATAAAAAAACTTTTTTGAAGCAATCAAAGTTTTATATAAATCAATTATTCTTTTCTTCTTCATTCAGATTGAGATATTATTTAAATCCCACTGGACCTCTACTATGCTTTGTGAATACAAAAGAATTCCACTAATGGATAATTCATCTAGATATCAAACACTTGTCATTTTGGCTAAAATGGAGGAATGCTGATTATTTTAAATAACAGAGCTGGAAATTATAAGATTATATTATTGCCATAAGTGAACTGTTTTCATATTTGCCATGAGGAAGAAGTAAATTACAGATATTTTGATTTGTAAGTTTATATTTAAAAGATTGATTGAACTTTGTTTTAACTATTTGGAGTTTGTATTTAATGATTGTAGAAATTGTCATTTTCTATATATTACAATGATGATAGTTATGAGATAAAAATAAAATGATAAAAAAAACATAAAAAAAATACAGTATGTAATAATAAAAAAGATTATTGACACATTTTTATTTAAATTTTCACAGATAAATACTTAATCCATTTTGTTAAAAAAAATTTAGCTTGGCATATTTTAAATGGATGATTCTCCTTTATTTTTCTGAATTTTCTTTTATGATTTCTAGCAGAAAAATTGTACATCTAAGACAAAATTCATCAGAACTTTATATAAAAAAGATCTATAATAATAAAATTTAAAAGCAAAAGACAATAACAGCAACATAATAAATTCTATTTTTATGAGAATGATATTTTAGGCAATGTAATGTGCCTTATTTCATATAGCCTTAATGGACATTAATAATTATAAAAATGCTTACCTTTGATTCTTAAAGATCATATCCTAAAAGGCAAACAGATTTAATGTGGTGGACCTAATTTTTTTCTGTCAATCATCAATGTAGCATCATATTTATGAATATACTATTATGTCATCTTTAATACTTCTTTACCTAATGTTAAAATGTCTGAACTTGTTAAATTAAAAAAGACTTTCTAATAAATAGAAGAAACACTCACTTAATAGTTTTCCGTAATTTTACAATTAAAACACTTAAGATTTTCAATCAATCTAAAATATTTTCCTGGAATAAAAATAATTGAAACTCTTAAAGACTTTAAATGAACTTTAGACTAAACAAAGCAAAACTCTCCCTACAGTATTGCCACCCTGTGCCAACCAGAGTAATCAATGAATGCCAGAAGGCTTCTGCATAAAATCCCTATCTAATGCCTACTCATCCAATATCACCAGACTAGTTTCTGGCTTGTGGCCATCATCAGTGAGGGGCTTTGGATCTGAGAGCACTGCACCTAGATCTTAGGATCTAATGCAACCCTCCAGCACCCACCTTTTAACTCTACTTAACTACAAAACTATGAGAATGAAATTGGAAAACACAAAAATATTTTCAATCTAAGCTCAATAGCTTATATAGTCATATGGGTCTGAACTCAGTTCAGCACCCATACATTTTGGTGTCTTTGGCTCTTTAACAACCATAACCACCACTATCCTATTAGGCAGGATTGGTGTTAAATGTAATGCTCTCAGATCCAAAGCTCCTCACTGACGATGGCCACAAGCCAGAGACTAGTCTGGGGATATTGGATGAGTAGGCATTAGATAGGGATTTTATGCACAAGCCTTCTGGAATTCATTGATTACTCTGGTTGGCACAGGGTGGCAATACTGTATGGAGAGTTTTGCTTTGTTTATAAACAATTATGTGTTAGTATAAAATAGTGATCATATGAACTTTAGACTATAAAGGATATTTGTTTTTACATATTATATATAGACTATATAATGTAGTTGCTTGAGAGTTCTTACAAGAGAAAAGCTGGAGTACAAAAAGAGGTTCTACATATATAATTTCAATTATATATATTATTATTATTATTTCAATATTGATGACTTAGTATGTGTGTAATTTGTTTTGGAGAGTGATTTAATGTAGGCAGAAGACTGTATGATGAATATTTATCTAATGAATTACTTTTGTCAACTATAAACAAACATGAAACTTATTAAAAGAATGTTTCAATCAACAAATTCATTTAAGTGACAGTAATAATAATAAGGACTTAAATGGAGAGAAATTGTATGAAGATCTATGTCTGTTTAAAAACTTATTTTCAATTGAATTATCTCAATTCAAAAATCTACTGGATGTTCTAAATTATATTCATAAAAATGATTTGATTATTTTATTCCCAAATTTGAGCACATCATTAAGAATATTATTAATTCTTTTACAAGTATAGCTAGTGGAGTAAGATCATTTTCGACGTTAAAAATCATAAAAAAATATTTACGTTTGACAAGGATATGAGATTGGTTGGTAAATGTGTCATCAATAGCTACAGAGAATGACATATACAGTACTCTAAAGGCTGATATATTGTATCTAAATTCCGTTCTGTAAAAGCTTAGAAAGTAAATTTATAATTATGTAATAATTAGAGGTGATTTAAACACAGACCTTCTAACTGCTTTTAGATATCCACTCTATCTTATATAACCAATACACATGATCACATAGATGTGAAATATAAATGATCTCCAATATACATATTTCATGCTGAATTATAACTCATCAGTTGGTCCAGATCATTATCTCCCTTACATATATACAATCAGTGCTCAGTTTATCTTCAAATTTTATTGCAGAGGCTTCAATCTTCTCCGTCCTCCAACTCTTGCATTGGTCATATAAGATGGAGTGGATAACTGAAGGGAGCTTGGAAGCTAGTTGCATCTAAAGTTTAGTATATATAATATATTTGTATTTAAAATATTACAGCTTCAGCCTGAATTCTGCCCATCTCTCCTGTGTATTTAAATGAACATACTAAGATCCTATAAATGAGGTTAGAGTGACTTAAAGTCAACATGGATATAACAATAATATTGGTATCTGTAAGGGCTTTGAGCATTCTGTCGTACAAAGCTGAAGAATTGGAGGGTGGAAAAGATTGAACTCTGTTCATTAAAGTTTGAAGATTTCCTATCTTAATATGAACTGAACACTGATTGTAAATATTGCGGGAAATGATGATTTGGATCAACTGATGAGTGCTGGTTTAACACAAAATGTATATATTGGAGATCATTTATCTTTCTACATGTATATATATAGTCATGTGTATCGGTTATATAAAATGGAATGAATAGCTGAATGGTGCTTAAAAATCTTTGTTCAAATCACATCTGAAGTTCAGTATATATAATATACTTGTATATAAATGATGAATAGTAATTATTATTTTTGTTATCTTTAATAAAACATTAAAACTTTTTTTGAAAGAGGGGAAAGGCGCTGATGTCCCTCCGGCCCTGCTTATTACCATACTTCGATTATATCCGAGATTTAAGAGATCCTATATTAGTATTAAAAGTATTTAATCCTTCTCAATTGTGAATTGATATTTAAAGTTTGAGTACTGCATTAGTGATATTACATAAACATGCGTCTGTGTGCGTCTATATACACAGAACAAAAATATGAGACAATATATTACTAATTTCATAATACAGTACTGCATACTTGCAAATTTATATATACTTAGCAAGCTTGTTAATATTATTGAAAGAATAAATGATAAAATTAAATAATATACAGACTAAGATAAACAGAAAAAAGAATGTATTCAAGGAGTAAGTCATTGGAATGATTAATGATAAGTTACTGAAAATATTCAACAGGAAATTCAAAGATAAAAACAGAAAAAAAGTTTATTTTTTATCCGCTTTCCTTTTCTTCTACCCGTATCCCCATCCCCTCCCATTTTTTTAAAACATGGAGTGGAGTTTGGGAAACAAACTATTATTTTATAAAAACTGCAGTACTATATATAAAAAAGTAAAAACAACTTTTTAATAAATGTGTCCCTCCATTTAAAATTCATGTTTAAAATGAAATGTAAATCATAAAAAAAAACAAGTTTATATAATGTAAACTGTACGATTAAAAATATAATAAATCTGTAAACCAACAAAACAAATTTTTCGTTTTAGTGATCTGCTCGAACATTTAAAAATCAGTTTTTAACACAAAAGTTAAATGTGGATTGATTTCCAATTCAGATTTAAAAAAAAAAAATCTCAGTTCGGTAGACTAACACTTTTTAAGAGCAACTAACAGTAAATGACAAGATTTATTTTTTTTACGTACAATAAAATAAAATAAATCTCTCAAATATTTTAACCAATAATATTTAAACAGCATTAAACTGTTGCACATGCGCTTTGGATTTTAAATATAAAATGAATGAATACTAACACTTATTTAAAATATTTTAAGTAACACTTGATCAAGTATAAAAAGAGCATAAATTTAATAAATATATATTACAAATTAACTTAAATCAGAAATATCCTTTTGAAAGTTATATTTATATAGAAAAGCAAACTAGCTATAGAAGAAAAATCAAATTTAAAATATTACATTTTTTTTCTTTAAAAAAAAATTAATTAAGTGTAGCTAATAAGAAAAAATACAAGAAAAAACTATGTTGATAAGTTATCAAAAAACTGGACTAAAAATAGCACTCAAGCGTTGTTAGCCGAGTGGTCAGCGCAGCTGCCTTGCAAGCAAGTAGTTGGTTGCAGACGGGTGTGGGTTCGCCTCCCGGCAGATGCTATGACATATGGGGGGGGGGATAGCACGTAATAAATTTATTAATTAGTATCTCAAATAATTAAGATTTGATGAGTTATATGTTAAGTAAAAGTGCAATTTCGAACTCGTACTTTAAAATGATAAAAATATATAAAGTAATAGAAACAAAAAGAAAAAAATAATTATAGTTACTTGATATAATAATGAATGAACGAGAGCTTCAAAAGACAAAAATGTGTCCTAAAAGTCGTTAGTAGTATAATTCTTTAAAACTGTTTATTATATCTGATAATTTAGTCATTTAAAAAAGATGTTGGGTTGTTGTTGTTCTTTGACAGTATGCAGTTCATTAGCTTGTGTTGTCTTCACAGTGAGATAATCAATAAAGATAATATTTTCAATATCATTTTTTATGATATTAAGATCTAATTAGTGATAGCTAATAACGACTCTCAAACCTTTTTAACCTTCAAGTTAGAAGATTTTAAAAGCATTATTAGCTATCACTAATCAGATATTAATATCATAAAAAATGATATACAAAGATTAACTTTATCGATATCATGAAGTATAATATCAGAAAGATTATCTTTGTTGATTATCTCACTTGCTTCTTTAAATGACTAAATTTATCAGATATAATAAATAGCTTTAAAGAATTATATTACTAACAACTTTTAGGATACATGATGGTCTTTTTGAGCTCTTTCTCATTGATCCAGGATATGATCACATTCTGGAGAATATTAATATTGAAAAGGGAGTATGATAGGGTAATTCCATATCTCCAAAACTTTTTACAGCAGTTTTGCAAAAATTATTTTGTAGATTAAAATGGAATTCTAAGAAAGTAAAAGTAAATAAAGATGATTTAAGTCAACTAGATTTTGCAGATGATAAAATTGTTTTTGTAAAAAATGCTTTAGAGTTTTTGTTGCAAGAATTGTTGGATAAAGGTAAAAAAGTGGTACTAAAAGTAAATATGATGATGAAGAGGATTAAAAAAATTTCTTCAGTTTTCTTAGAAGTCTGATCATGTCAAAACATCTACATTGAAGATGTTATTGGACAGTTTCATTATGCAAATACTTAATTTATTAAATAAATAAAAACTCAGTCCACCCATTTAAAAGAAGAAAAAAAGGTAAATATTAAAAAACGTTAAAGTAATGTTTTTTTTTCATATGTCAAATGCATTGACCGGAAAGCGAACCTGGGCCAGCTACTTGTAAGGCAGCTATGCTAACAACTAGGTCACCAATGCTTGATAGCTAAAGTAATGTTCAATGTATTTTCTCAAAAAAGAAAGATTGATAAGGATGAGTTAAAAGAAGTTATCAACTACAAATACCTTGGTCAGATTATTATTACGGATAAAAACATAATGGACAAAATTAATATAGAATAAGATTTGGCTGAAATGCTTTTGGTAGAATAATGTATGAGTAACATTAAAAGAAAATTTACCTATGTGTTTGAAAAGGAAAATTTTTCATAAATGTGTTTTACTAGTTCTTGCTTATGGATCTGAGACCTGGACACTTAAGGGAATAAAAATACAAAGATTTTAGACTACTCAACAAAATATGGAAAGATGCATGTTAGGAGTAACAATAAGAGATTGAAAATGAAATACATGACTGAGAGAACAAACAGGTGTTACTGATATTATTGAAAGAATTAGTTGGACTAGATGTATTGCTAAAAGAGATGACAATAAATGGACAGTAAATCTTAAACTGAATTCCAAGAGTTTAGATTACATGTGAAATGGATGGATGAAATAAGGAAGTGTGCTGGGCTAATGCGAAGAAGAAAGGACTAGAGATCAGAGAAGATGGAGAGGCTTTTCATCCTGCAGTGGATCAATAATGGTTGAAAATGATGAATCTTAAATTACTGGATGAGACTACTTTCTCTTTTTAACTATCAATAAAACTGAAACATGAACTTTTATACATGAATAAATAAAAAGCTAAGGGGGAAAATCTTGAGATAACATAAACCTTTATTGTTGTTTTCTTGTTCTAAAATGATAATTTATTATCAAAACTCAAAACAAATAAATATATTAAGAATTAGATAAAAGAAAGAATAAATTAGTATGAATTTTATACTAAATGGTACTTTATTATTTGATTATATATTGTGTTGAGATCTGTCAAAAAAAATTTGAGTCTATATGCAAATCAAATAAATTTAAATAATCTTAGTTATTTCTACAGATATTTCTATTAACAGGTGAAGAAATATTAGAAGCTTCTTTCATTAATCACAACATTTTACTTCATCACATGATCATCATTCTTTATGCTTACATAAGCTGTTTTTTTTTTTTTTTACAGAGGCAAAACTCACCATACAGTAGTGCTACTCAGTGCAAGCCAGAGTAATCAATGGATGCAGGAAGATTTGTGAATAAAATCCCTATCTAGTGCCTACTCATCCAATATCCCTAGACCAGTTTCTAGATTGTGGCTTTCATCAGTGAGTAGTCCTGAATCTGAGAGCCCTGCATCTAGATCTTAGATACAAGACTTGTCACTGTAAAAGCCACAAGCTATAAACTAGTCTGGGGATATTGGATGAGTAGGCACTAGAAAGAGATTTTATGCACAAACCTTCCTGCATCCATTGATTACTCTGACTTGCACTGAGTGGCATTACTATATAGAGAGTTTAGCTCTGTATAAACAGCTTGTGTAAATATAAAGAATGGTGATCATGTGATGTAAAATGCAATAATTAAAACAGATATAAGTAATTTGTTTCAGGCACAGCATTTCAAATTTTTTTGCATATTTATCACTAACTTTATTTGTTGCAATATACTGTTGTTGATGGGGTTTTTTTTTTCTTTGTTGGACTGATTATTATTAATCTTTATATAAAAGAGTGTTATTCCTGGATCCTTAATAGGATGATTTTTCAGCTTTCAACAAATGTTTAATGTGTTTCTTTGATAGCTTAATTGTGATAATAATACTTATATTTACTAAAAGATTTTTTAAATCTTTTATTATAATCATAATAGATCTTGGAAGAATATCATAAAGTTATTTTCTATCTTAGCCAAGTTTCTTTTAAGCCTTTGGACCTGAATATTATGACTATCATCAATTGTTAGCCACAGTTAATTTTAATAATGTTGTTGACTATAGCTACATCTTATTCCTTACCAACCAATAGTAGCCCTGATATAAATAAATTATAAAACTTTATTACAGGCGCGTTATTATTTGAGCAATTCTCAAATTTATTTATAACTTATATTTTCTGTTCATTTTTCAGATTTTTTTACTCAGACAAGAATGAAAGAAGCAACTCTAAATATGTAACCAATTACTGTATTTACATCATTCCATTTTATATTATTTCGTAAAAAAATGCAATGATGTGTGAGCGATTAGAGAATTAAAGATTTCTAAATCAAAATTCAACTGTTATTTCCGGTAGTCAGATATACATGACCACCCAAGCAACAAAAAATTTTATTCCTAAATATACAGATATTTTTGTTGATTTTAATAAAATGCAGTTTTTAATTTGTAATATGCATTGTATAGTAAATTAAAAGGGTTTATAAAAGTATTGATATAAAAAATAATTTAATTACGAAACTAAAGCGCAAACATATATATTTAGATCATAGGGGTCTTTTAAAATTGCTCTAATATTAAATGGATATATTTTTAGAAAGAAGTATGCGTATGTTGAAAACTAATTTGATTCAGCCAGATCGTGTGTCTTATATATTAAAACAATAATTTTATTTTCCACTCGATAAAACAAATAAAAGATCATAATGCGGAACAATCGATTATAAATATATCTAAAGGGCATATCTATCCATCTATCTGTCTGCTTGTTTACCTGTCTAATTGTCTGTTTATTTATGTAGTTACTTGTCTATATAAATGTCTATTTATCTAAATGTTTGTTTGTCCATCAATCTGTCAGATCTATTTATCTGTAATTATCATCACGTCTATCTACACTCCCATTTATCTACATTTATTTATCTATCTGCCTAGTTCTTTCTATAAATATTTGTCTGTCAATATATTTGTATATTTATTTAGTTAGTTAGCTATACGTCATATCTTCTGTGCTTTCTATCTTTCTGTTTATCAGTCTATGTCTACCCTCTTGTCTGTCCATCCTTCTATCTATCTACCTATCTGTCTATCTATTTATCTACCTGCATATCTCTGATATTATCTTCATATTTATCTATTTAAATACGTTTATCTGTCTGTGTATTTTCTATCTACCTATATATCTAATTATTGTCCTGTCTACTTATCTACCTACACATCTATCTACCTAAATGCTACATCCAGAGGAAATCTTCATCAATATTTAAACTAAAATGAACATCCAACACAGAGCATAAACTTAATAAATCACAGTTTATTAACTCTATATAAATGAATAAGTATAAATCTTAATTAGCTTGCTTGGAAGTTGTTCTTACATCACGCACTATTGCGAGTATAATTATACATATTCTCACTACAGATACGATCATGTCTATGGCTTAATTCTACTACTCCAATCTCATCCTTTCTGCTCAATAGTGTATGCATACTCAAAACGCTGCTTTCACATAATGAGTAAATATTTGCATAATTAGCATATATTTGTATATTCTGCATATTTGCAAACTTTAATTTTCTAGATTGTCCAATAGTGAGGTTGTTTATCAGCATTGTTTAATTATTTGTTACTTGGAACATTTTGATTTTATTTGACATCACTTTATATATACTGAACCGTATTCGAATGTGTGCATTCGAAACACCGGTCTCTTAGGCAGAGAAGAACATACTCGGAGAATATGTATGCCCAAACGATAGCTATAAAATATATAACTAGCATTACATTTCCAGGACATAACTTCTTCTCGGCTGTTGAGTTCAACACCAAGTTCAAAGCACTTTTTTTTGTTTGTGTATAAACACGGGCGCCAGCTATCTATTCAAGGATGAATAAATAACGCACTTTGAGCAATGGCCACTAACTCAATGCCTAAATCCACGACTAGCTCAGCTGTTTGTAATCACTAATAGATTATACATAATTAGTGGTTAAAAGACTTGATAAAGAATTTGTTAAAAGGAATTGACGGACAAATAAAGTTTAATTTTAAAGACAATTTATTAACTAACATTTATTTACTAAATTTAAACATTTTATAATTCTAATAAAAACACACACATATTTTTAAATTAACATTTCTAAACTAGTTTAAATATTCTTGTATATTTTCATAACCGAACACTGGTATCTATCTAATTTAACCAATAATATTGATATAAGGATCACACACATATTAACTCATGCACACACATAATAATAATAAAGTATTACATAGCATTTGAAATTTAAACACACATATCAATAGTTCATTTATGTATGATATCGAGTTCATATAATTAGACTCTTGGAGGGTTCACACGAATTAATGAAATGCAATAGCTATTACAGTATAAACGAAAATAAGCAAATGTTTTACCTAGGATTTTGAACGTAGATTTAACACTTTGTTTTCTTCTTGTTTGTTGTTTCTTCCAGTATGAATGGTTCCAGTATGAATGCTTCCAGCCGGCTGGGACATTTCCTTGATAAGTTTCCTTATTATTCACGATTATTACTATTGGAGACAATTAGATACTGACGGAGATTTTCTAAGTTGTTACGTTGACATTATTTCAAGGGCAGATCTTGCTGTTTTCATCAGACTTTTTAGGCTGTAGAGAGGCGTGAATTCCCAAAATCTTCTCAGCACTGCATTTTGTTTCTGGGTATAATTAACTCAACTGCTGGAATTAATTTCTGAACTGCACTACTCAATTACTTTGTGAACTGATTGTCTCAACTAATTTGTGGAATGAATTGTCTGATAAAAAAAGGTCTATTTATACCTGCGCCTTGTTGTCTTTCTAATATCTCCGGCAAAGATCTGTTGTCAAATTCCAATGATAATCATTTGATAAATGTGTTTTGGAAGATTGCTTAATTAGTAATAGCCATGCAGAGATGTTGTTTTATATTTTAATTAATAACCATTGCCGTGTTTTTTAATAATAATCTTCTTTAACTTTCATTTATTTATAATAACACTTATTCTATTGTTGACAATCGCACATATATACGCACATATATTAGTTTTAACATTATTTTTTCTTTAATTAAACTTGAATGAAAAGAGATTTGTATGTTTTAACTTTTTAAATTATATTTTTACGAATACTAATAAAAACTCTTTACTTCCTTTTATAACCCTTAGTTTAATTTCTCTAACGAAACACCCTCTCCCCTTCTGATTAATTAATTGTAGCTTTTTTATTTCAAAACTAATGCTAGAAAACTATTTGATTCTTATCCTTTTCTAAAACAAACTGCAATAAACTCTTCAATGTTTAATTTTATGTTTTTCTTTTATGAACGATTATTTTAATAATATAATTTTAGATAAAATTATATGTGCCTATATCAATATAGGTACATTACACTGCCCCTCCTTTTGAGAGTAAAATGCGTCATTTTTGATCATTTTATCTCTGACAACATTAAATCTTAATTTATTATTCTTTCTAAGTTTGCTTTTTGGTATCTTTTCCTTTTCCATGCTAAGGGCAATCTCCAATTATGCTTTTCTTCTTTCTATGCTGGTAAAACTGCTTACAATGTTTGTCCTGGATAATGACCACGAGGACAAACTAAATTTGTGGCACAGGGATCTTTTATAAATGAAGCTTCGGCTGCCGATTCTCTTGATCGGACTTTGACTAAGAAAAGGTGGCTGCAAATGGCAGGAATTTCAACTGTCCATTTCTGACTTACGCCCTGGAAAACGATTGCTGATTCTCTTGATCGGACTTTGACTAAGCAGCTGCAATGGCAGGAATTTTCAACTGTCCATTTCCGACTTACGTCTTACTCTGGTTGTTGCCAGTGCACTTTTTTAAAAGAGGAATGATCCTGGCCAATCCGTTGCGGGTACTAGAATTTATCCAGTCGAGAGCTTTAAACTTAATCCTTATCTAACTTATTTCAATACTACCCTCATCCCTTTAGATTCGAACCCTTATACACTCTTAATACAACTTAGATTGACTTTCATTTATATTATTTTAACCTTTCAATATTATTCTTAACTACACATGAACATTACTTTAACATATTTATTTATATTATTCTGAACTATTACGAACATTATCTTACATATTTATTTAACTTACAATACTATTCTAAACTATCACGGATATTATTTATATTACAATATTATTTTTTAAACATTTGTTTACCTTATATATTAATGTACATGTACTCAGAGAGAAAAAAAAACTGTTTTACTTTATTACAATTCATCATTATACAAATATCTATTTGACTAACTTAATTTTATTCTAGAAATTCCGTTATCTTTTCATTTATTTAAATCTACAACTTTACTTTTATATTATTAATTTGACCCATTTATTTAACTTGATTTTATTGATTTTTTATTTATTTGAACTGTTTATTTACGAGCATTTCCTTAATTAATATGTGCGTGGAGAAAAAAAATCTTTTATTTTGCGAAGCCTACGTTATTATTATTATTTGCAACATTTCATTTATTATTATTCATTCATTTTTAAATTTATTGTCATAAGTTTTAAATAGAAGTTTCAGATTTAATTTATTAGATTTATTTACTTTAGAATAATCATATTTGTGCTCATTGTCCATTTCCGGTCCTTTTTGTTTATTTCCTTTACTATTCTGCCCATTTACTAACTCTTAAACTATGTCCGGCGGCTCCTTTTTTCTTTCTACTAATTTTATAATATAAATCATACTCCATATTCTCACTTCTATTTCTTGATTAAAATCTATTTTATCTCTTTCTCTTACCGTTCTATTTTCTGCCTTGTAAATTAGAAAACTTTTAAGCTTTACAGACCTCCGTATTTTTCCTAACTGTGAATATTTTTTCTTACGCTTTCTCTTTGTTTTAAATCTATGTCTACAGCAAATGCGAATGTTTACTTTAAACCTTTTATTTTTAATTCTTTGTAAAAACTCTTTTACGCTATTGTCTACCTTTTGATCTACATAAGTTTCTACTTTATCTGTCACAACGCTATCTGATTCTAATTCAATTTCTACCTCTTTCGTGACCTCAACTTTTTTACTTTCTTTAACTAAATCTACTTCTACAATCTCTTGATTTTTCTCTATCTTTCCTGTAATTTCATATCTTATCTCCCTTACTTCTGCTCTGACTTCTTTAATTTCTGTTTTAACCTGACTAATTTCTTCCTTCAATTCTGCTTTGAGTTCTTTGAGCTCTTGTTGGCTTTGCTCAAATTTCTGACACAATTCTTGTTGACTTTGTTTAATTTCTTGATGCATTTCTTTTATCAATTCTGCTTTGAATTCAGCTTTAAGCTCTTGTTGGCTTTGTTCAAATTTCTGACACAATTCTTCTTTAAACTCTTGCATCATATTCATCATCATTTTCATCATCATTCGTGTCTCAGATACTTCTTCTTTCTCTTTTTCCACTAACTGGGGATTTTTAAAATACATTGGGTTTTCTTTCAGATCCATTTTCGAAAATTTCAATTTCAAAGTTCTAGCGCTTATGTTAAACTAAATTTAAATACGACTTATTTATTTATTTTTCTTACTAAGATGGAAACTCATGCTAACTCCACCCTTTTAGTCCTTTTCTCTACCCGATCTAATGCTTTAACTCTGCCCAAATATCAACTGTCTCTGATTTGATAGCATAATGTCAAAATCTCTTTTCATTTAAAGAAAAAAATCGGTCAATTCTTTTTTTTTTTTTTAAATTAAAACACTTTTACATACGTAATTTAACTTTTTAGATTTTTATTTTCAACAAGAACAAAGTATTTAATTAACTGTCATTTATGACAAGTTTGGCCCATGTTGGGTAAAGCCATTTGAACTGTATTCGAATGTGTGCATTCGAAACACCGGTCTCTTAGGCAGAGAAGAACATACTCGGAGAGTATGTATGCCCAAACGATAGCTATAAAATATATAACTAGCGTTACATTTCCAGGACATAACTTCTTCTCGGCTGTTGAGTTCAACACCAAGTTCAAAGCACTTTTTTTTTGTTTGTGCATAAACACGGGCGCCAGCTATCTATTCAAGGATGAATAAATAACGCACTTTGAGCAATGGCCACTAACTCAAGGCCTAAATCCACGACTAGCTCAGCTGTTTGTAATCACTAATAGATTATACATAATTAGTGGTTAAAAGACTTGATAAAGAATTTGTTAAAAGGAATTGACCGACAAATAAAGTTTAATTTTAAAGACAATTTATTAACTAACATTTATTTACTAAATTTAAACATTTTATAATTCTAATAAAAACACACGCATATTTTTAAAATAACATTTCTAAACTAGTTTAAATATTCTTGCATATTTTCATAACCGAACACTGGTATTTATCTAATTTAACCAATAATATTGATATAAGGATCACGTATATATTTACTCATGCACACAAATAATAATAATAATAAAGTATTACATAGCATTTGAAATTTAAACACACATATCAATAGTTCATTTATGTATGATATCGAGTTCATATAATTAGACTCTTGGAGGATTCGTACGAATTAATGAAATGCAATGGCTATTACAGTATAAACGAAAATAAGCAAATGTTTTACCTAGGATTTTGAACGTAGATGTAACACTTTGTTTTCTTCTTGTTTGTTGTTTCTTCCAGTATGAATGGTTCCAGTATGAATGCTTCCAGCTGGCTGGGACATTTCCTTGATAAGTTTCCTTATTATTCATGATTATTACTATTGGAGACAATTAGATACTGACGGAAATTTTCTAAGTTGTTACGTTGACATTATTTCACGGGCAGATCTTGCTGTTTTCATCGGACTTTTTAGGCTGTGGAGAAGCGTGAATTCCCAAAATCTTCTCAGCACTGCATCATTTTGTTTCTGGGTATAATTAACTCAACTGCTCAATTAATTTCTGAACTGCACTACTCAATTACTTTGTGAACTGATTGTCTCAACTAATTTGTGGAATGAATTGTCCGATAAAAAAAGGTCTATTTATACCTGTGCCTTGTTGTCTTTCTAATATCTCCAGCAAAGATCTGTTGTCAAATTCCAATGATAATCATTTGATAAACGTGTTTTGGAAGATTGCTTAATTAGTAATAGCCATGCAGAGAGGTTGTTTTATATTTTAATTAATAACCATTGTCGTGTTTTTTAATAATAATCTTCTTTAACTTTCATTTATTTATAATAACATTTATTCTATTGTTGACAATCGCACATATATATGCACATATATTAGTTTTAACATTATTTTTTCTTTAATTAAACTTGAATGAAAAGAGATTTTATGTTTTAACTTTTTAAATTATATTTTTACGAATACTAATAAAAACTCTTTACTTCCTTTTATAACCCTTAGTTTAATTTCTTTAACGAAACACCCCTCTCCCCTTCTGATTAATTAATTGTAGCTTTTTTATTTCAAAACTAACGCTAGAAAACTATTTGATTCTTATCCTTTTCTAAAACAAACTGCAATAAACTCTTCAACGTTTAATTTTATGTTTTTCTTTTATGAACAATTATTTTAATAATATAATTTTAGATAAAATTATATATGTGCCTATATCAATATAGGTACAATACATATATGCACATATGTAGTCAAACATTGCATTCTCCTTCCTTCACTCTCGACAATCACTCTATTATTATTTGATTACATATTATTGCGGAAAAAAAATCAGCTTAAGTAATTAATAATGTTTCATAATCTAATAATATGAATTTGTTGGTATTTGAATTTATATTTATAAGGTACTAAGTTTCATATCAGCAGTTTGAGGAATTATCAAGATAACAACAGCGTATTGATTATCTTTCATGTGAGCAATAATATTTTTTATATCTTTACTTTCCTATTATAGAAGAGATTGTTAAAATAATACCATGTTCTCAATGAGTGTGCCATATCTGTTTTTAAAGATACTAATAATGTTGAATCTTTCTGTTTTTAATTATGAGAACTTTCTCAGATTTTCTCAGGCTGGAAGTTAAGAAAGCTTTATTTTTTAAAACATTGAAATTCACATACATATTTTTCTAATATTTTAATTTCAAAAAAATTCAAAAGATATCAGGATAATTGAATAAGCAAGTCTTCAAAGAATATATTGATTGGTGCCTATTATGTGGTTGGTGATATCAAACTTTGAGAAATTACTTTGAGAAAATACTACAAGGATCTAAGAACTTGATTTTTTTGGAAAGTTTACCATCTGAATATTGTTACTATAGAGATTATGGTCATAGGAAATACAACTGTCCAGAAATAATGTCACTCAACAGTTTGTCATAACATTTAGAGATATCCTAAAAATTACATAAAAATTTTAAACTTTTAAAGCATAAATTGATAGATTTACTAGATATTAAAAATAATTTGTTCAGATTTTTAAAACAAACATCAAAAACAAAGAAGATTTCATTCATTTTGCAAATTGAATCTGCTCCATTTAAAATTTGATGACAAAACACCACTTTGTTTTGATTAAAATCTAATTTGTAAAATAATTCCACAAATCAAATGTAATTTTTTAAAATTTATTTAATTTCTAAACAAAAATATCAATCAAATGGAGGTCAAATTTGTTACATTCTGATAAATAATAATGGTTTAATATTAACATGAAAGTTGAAAGCTTAAAGTAAATGAGAACAAAGAAATATGTCAGAATGCTAGCATAGTGCAAAAGCGTTGTTTGTTTGCATATCTTAAAGCAGAACATATATTCTCTAAAAATTAAACATACTCAACATTTCACTGTCTGTAATTACCATAACTTAATCAAGTATCTATGAAAAGATAAATAATATAAAAATATTATTTTATTATTAAAATAGAGAAATAAAATATATTTAGCTGATAAAAAGTTATGCAGTGGATTATTAAGTTATGATTATTTTTTGATACAGTTGTATTTGCTATTATATATATATATATATTTGAATTAAATATTTTCATGGATTGTTATTATAATAAAGAATGGAAATGAGAAATAATGTTCATGTAAATAGAGAATAACCTTTAATCTTTGATATTACTAAGAAACCTAAAATAGCTCTTTTGTTTGAGATTAAATCCATATAGGAATTTTAGTTTACAATAAAAGAGGACCCCTTTTACTTCAATAAAATCTCAAACAAAAGAATTATTATAGGTTTAGTGGAAAACTGATTTGGCCTCAAGGATTGTCAATTAATAGTAATTGATAATTTCTTGGTAACATCAAAGGTTAAAAATTAGTTACTATTTACATGGATATTATCTCTCATTTCCATTCTTTATTATACATATTAATGAACTGTAAATGTAATGTTTATATATTTATGAGTCTGATTATTTTTGATTTAAGTCAATATGATTGTCTATTTTATATCCAAATTATCTCTATATTTATCTTAATGCATATTTATTTATAAAATATTTGAACTACTAAATTATCAATATTATATATCATATAATATATGTGTCCAAATCATTGTTAGTGTACCACTAATAATTTCTTTTTACATGATATACTATATGTGATATATCATACAATAAAATGTTAAAATCAATTTGAAGGAAGTCATAAGAAACCAGATATAAAAATATAAGTTAGCAAGTAATAAATTATAAATTAATAGATAATAAAGAATTTAAACAGAGTATTAGTATTAAATAATTTTATAAAGAGACCAGTTTTATAGCTTTTGATATTACTAGAATTAAATACTTAACTACTTAAAATGACTGTCAGATTATGTAATAACTATTGAATGTTAACAATAATTAAAAATAAACAGATATATTTATCAATTTGAATTTGAATAATACATAATATATTTATTACAATAGTATTATATTTATGTATATTTGGGTTATTGTTTTTTTTTATTTTATAAGTGCAATTTCATGTAGTAATCAGAAAGAATATTAAGTCACTCAGATTTCGATAGGTTCTATAATTATTACACATATTAGTGGTCAAGAAAAACTCTTGATGAAGAATGAACAAAAAGATAGCTGTTTGTTAATCATTGCAGAAGCACACAGAGTAAAAGTGTTTTTATATTTTAATATTGTTAATTCTTCTTCTAATATATTAATTTATGATTGTATAATAAATAGCTGTAAGTTAAAATGAAGAATATTAAAATCTGTATATACCATCTTCTAAGTAAGTTCTATTTTGGGCATAGTGTTGATCTTCTCTTATAAAAATATGCACTGCTGAACCCACTTATTGAGTTTTTTTTATCTATCGGATCATGTGATCAAAACTACAGTATACACACACACGCACACACACATATATAATATTTAAAATGTCCCATAGCTATATTGTCTCAGCCACACTTCCCCTTTAAATAAAGAATAGCCTGAATTTTTGCACTGTTTCTATATATGTGTATGTTCAAAAGAACAATCTATTGTTCATTTCAATAAATAAAATGAAAAAAAATTATGAAAATCTTTCTTTTTGCTTTTAAGCAAAGTAGTATGCAATTATTTTTTTTAAAAAGTACTAAAGATTCAAGAGAAAACTAAGTTTTGATATAAAATCAGTTTTCTTCTTTCTTAACTTAATCAAACTGGGATATTATTTCATTCAAATCCCATAAGACATGCACTTATGTTTTGTGAATAAAAAGGAAGAACACTACTAACAGTTAGCTAGATCTAATCTAGAACACTTTTGAATCATATTTTGAATAACTCTGGCTGAAATGAAAAAATAGGCATTAAAAAAACAACTAAAAATTATAAGATTGTATTATCACCATAAAAGGACTTTTAATATTTGTCAGAAGAAAAAAAATGGCAATTATTTTTTGGTGAGTCTTATATTTAAAATCTGATTTGTACTTTATTTTAACTAATCTAAATTTGAACTCAGACTTTCACATGATCCTCAACTATCCATGCTATCTCATACTGCTGACACACTTGTTCACACACGTCAAAAAGGTAAATAATCACCAATATTGTATTTTATGCTAATATTGGTGATTATTTATCTTTTCATCATGTATGTGATCAAGTGTGTCAGCAGTATGAGATAGCATGGATAGTTGAGGGTCGTGTGAAAGTCTGAGTTCAAACCCCCTATATATTACATATTGGAGTGCAGGTATGAAAAAGTCTGCACTATAGAAAAAATTTATATACTAATCTGAATTTGAAAAAAATATCACTTGCTATCCGAATATTATTTTGAAGAAATTATTAATTTTAAAAAAAGAAATAAATAAATGAATTTGTAATAACTTCTCTTTACTTGTTAAATTTTTTTTAAAAAATTAATTATTATATATCACATATGCATGCTAAGCCTATAAATATATATATATAAGTTATTAATAAGAGGAAAATGCAAAAAAATTAATGATAATCACATAAATGCAATGTACACAATATAAATTGTCTAAGTTCCAAATAACCGTAGTTAATAGTCAAAATAAGAGTCATAGATCACATGACCCTATCTCTTAAGCTTGTAAGTTATAAACAATGAGGATTGCCAATTCCTCTACAAGCTTGTAGAGGAATTGGCAATCCTCATTGTTTATAACCATAGTTAATAGTTAATTATTTTTATTAGTCTCTTTCGTTCATAGTTAAAGTTATATTTGATTACTGAAAATTGAATTTTATTAAATATATTTATATATGCACAGTTGTTTGTTCAATGTTTAATAGTTTACATATGTTCACATCCATATGGAAAAATACATTCCTATTAGTCTAATGAGTTAGGGATCTATCACAGAATTAGTCATCCCTGTATAAATTGTAGTTGTATTAAATTAGATTTAGAACCAAAAGGCCACTTATAAATATTGTATCAAGGTTTATTCAGTTACAGTTATGACCAAAAGACCATCCCTTTATAGTTATTATTATATAAGTGGTTATGTTTAGGAATAGGATTTAAAAAAGACCATTCTTTATGATTATTATAAATGTAATATAAATATAAATATTCTCTATATAAGATAGACATCAAAGCTATCATTAAGTAATAGAAGATACGTGAGTCAAAGAAATGTTTGTATTTATGAATTCATACATGCATAGAATTATATTTAAGTTTATTGAAGACATGGTTCAAGGTATGGTGAATGTAGTATATTATTCTATGAATATATTAATGTTATTATGTATAAAGATTAAAGAATTTTGTTAAAGAAATAAAGTATATATCAATTAATGATTATATTTTGTACATAAATTACTGTTACATGATTTGTTAATTTTATTAAAGAAATTAAATTGTACATCAATTAATAATGACACTCGTATATAAATTATTATTATATTATTTATTACTTTGTTTATGTAAAATTGCATAGTCTACCATCATTCATCGGGAGTAAATTATGTTCTCTGTAATTTATCCCGGCATTACAAATGAGGCTGTGTAATGGTTACACTATTCTATTAAATAAATATTGTTTTAAATATAGATGTGTTAGTTTATTTTCTGATGCATAAATCCAGGTGGCACCCACATAATTTGTGTAAATAAATAGAGAAAATGTAAAATAAATGAATTATACTAAGTCTAAATGGTAGTGAAGTATTTACCTAGCTAGGATGTCATTACCCTGAAGACATACTACTCTAATCTTCTGATCTTTAAGATAATGTCACCTAGTGATTTGCGGACAAAGTTAATCGCTAAAATTTGTCCACATATCACGTGGAGACGTTACGTCAAGATCGCAAGATTTTGGTTTCACTTTTTTTAAAAAAAACATCAACAAATTTAAAACTTATTACGGGGTTTTTTTTTTTTTTTTGGTTCCACTTGAAATGATATTATTTAGCCATCATCCCGTTTCACCTACTATGTTCCATCATAGTTAGTATCTTTTCCACCAGTTCGAACCCTCACAGTCCACGTATATAATCAGAAAAAAAAAAAATTTTGATATATAATAACGTATATTTACATGTATGTGCGGATATGTGCGCACATTTAATATATTAATGTCTGTATGCATATAATGTATATGCAGTTATAAATTTAAAATTAATAAAATGATATAATTAAATTAAGTTGTGTGAACATTATTATATGTGTGTAACCACTTACATATATATGCGAGAGAAGACATAATGCAATAGATTTAAAGAAGCATTACATCTCTTTTAAATTAATAATATAAATTTGAAATATTCTCAGTTAAAAACTCTTTATTTAAATGCATTGGTATAAACATTACAATATATATATATAGGAATGAGTGGAAGAAGGTGTGTGATACCTCTCAAATGATTGCATTAATATCTACTATTTGCCATAATCTGAATCTGCCTAGAATGAAAGAGAAAGTCAATAAAAAGCATAAATATCAACAAGTTCTTGGGAATCCCCATCACTAATTTTATGTTATGACTCAAATATTATTATTTAAAAGAAAAAAAGTTAATCACGATCTAATATAGACTGAATCATATATTTGCAATAATTATAAAAGCTTGGTGCAATACTTTTTTTATTAAACTGATGCCTTTTTTGTATGTATATATTCTTAATTTTATTCTTTTTAAAAAAGTATAAATACAATCTTAATTTTTGATATATTTTTGTTTTGTGTGTAAATACATATATATTATAAATTAATAATTTTTAACAGATGTAATTGTTTAAATATTTTAATATATGAAAATATGTTATATTTTCATAATAGAAAAAATTCCACCAGATGTTATTAGGCAGCAATCAATAACAATAGTAAACTGTAAATGATTTTCTGCATTCAATAGAGTTCTTCTTGTCCAGAGACTAAAGTGCTACAGTAATATCTACAACCTTTCACACACTTCTTAATAATAATAGACCATTCCACTGATAGGTTATATATTATAAAATAATACTTTTTAACAGATGTAATTGTTTTAATATTTTAATCTATGGAAATATCTGTTATATTTTCATATTAGAAAAAAAATCCATTAGATGTTAATAGACAATAATCAATGAAAATAGTAAACTGTAAACACTTTCTGCACCTTTTATTAAAAGACAAGTAAATTTGTTATGTAAATACCAATACAAATTTGTATGTGGATTTAAGTACCCTCTTTTATAAATTAAATAAATAATTTACCTTTAGTGAAATCAAGTGTAAATAATGTACATGGAAGTATAAACTGGATTAGCAATAAATTTATGTAGTAATATGTGTTTATGTATATAGATTATCCAAGTTTTAGAAAAGCAATTATTCAATTATTATTATAAATATTTATTTTAATGAAACCATATATTATTAACTTTATACATAGTTTAAACATGCCAACTCTTTCAGGTATAAAAGGTGTGCTATATATAAGTCAATAGTTAAGACTGAAAGGATTTGTTTCTCTGTAGAATCAATCAATTCAGATTGTTATATCAATATAAAATAAGAATTTCTTTATTTTGTTAAATAAAAATAAATCTGCTGATCAATATAAAATCAATAAAATAATTGGATTGATTAATGTTTGTACTCACTGTTTTAAGTATTTAGGACATTGTTTTTTATATATATATATTTTAACCTTATAAAAAATTAATAAAGTGCGGCCATTTCTAACCTTACAAAATTTCCAGGGACTCTTACCAAGTGGTTGACCTGAATTATTTCGTCTTTTGGCCAATTCACTCCCTAGTGAATTTTTTCATAAGTATTATGCGTTAAAATGCATGTAAAACAGTATATTTTAGTATAATAATTTTTTTCCCAAAAATAGAGTGCAAAAAGGTGGGAAATTCAAAATTCCCGCTCTGACAATAGACATAAGCTCCACTTTGACATGTTCAACCATTGTCTGCTGCCAAGGCTGTAAAATGTTTGCCATTTTATGACATTGTAGTTTTGAATGGTGCAAAAATGTCTTTATTTGCAAATTTATTAAGCTTTTAGATATTTTTTTAAAAATAATTTATACTATATTTATTAGATATCAAAAAATAAAAATTATTAATAACTTATTTTGACTTGAAATACTTTATTTTCAAAAATATAACATTATATTAGCAGGTAACATAAATATGGCCTGAAGCAAATTAGAAAAGCAGTTTTGATGTAAAAATTGCATTTTTGCAATAAATATTAAAAAAATTTAAACTTTTAAAGCATAATTCATTAGATATAAGAGAAATAAATAATTAATCATTTCAACGTGTTAAAAATAATCAGCATTAAAAAATATTTCATTGATTTTATAAACTGAAAATAATCTTTCTAGAAATGATGATGTGTAACATCTTTGTTTTGATTGCGATCTCATTTTTTTAATATTTACAGAAACAAAATGTGAACATTTAAAATTTATTTCAGTAGTAAACAAAAATATCTATCAAAGGAAGTCAAATTTGTTATTTTCTGATAAGTAATAATCATTTTATCATATATTTTATGTTGATGTGTGAGACAAAGGAAAATGTCAGAAAATGCTGAAATGTGGGAGGTGTTACGCTGCATTTTGGAATGGTTAATATCTCCACCATCCTAATGACAATTAAATCATCCTATGACTAAACTCAGTGGGTTATTGGTTACATTGAAACTTACTACAGAGACATGCATTAAAATACAAGGGAAAACCATATTATTATGATATAGACAAAACCTCACTCATTGTTATATACTACTTTTCAAATCAAGCAACTTTCCCTATATTAAAATGCATTTCTCAAGTAGTATAAGTATTTGCAAGTGATATAAAATCTTATAATGAATTTCTTTTATTATATCTTCTTGAAATATCTTAAGGAACAAATATTAATCACCAATTCATTTTATTGCCATGATTTGATCTAACACACTCTTCTAGAGTAAAAGTTAATGTACTTTTCTTATAGTACAAAGAACTATGATTAGTTTCTTAATGTCACACTATTGACTTTTGCAATAATAAAATTAATTTGAATAAGCAGGAAATAATATATAATGATCTCAGGGTTCTATCTTTACTAATTTTGAATATTAATCATCATATTATGATGTTGAATAAAGGAATGACATCCTAGAAGATGAAAGGAGACATACACTTCTTTTACAAGCTAATATAAACCAATATATTATAATAACAACAACAATTAATTAAAGAAATGTTTGATCTAACTAATAATCACATTTTTTAAAAAATATAAATTTGGAAAAGTTAAAGACTTTCACCAGGATGACTTTTAAGTATCTAGAAAAAAAGGGTACCTTTTATATTATTCTAATACTCATCAACAATACAATTTAAAATCAATTTCTAAAATAATATACTCTGTATTTGGGAGATAATAAATGATATGCAGTCTAAAATGTGTAATGAATTCAAAATAAAGTCTAATAAATATGTTATTCTTTCAAATGCAACTCCAATCATTGGCATTGTAATACTTATGAAACTTTTGCATTTTTAAAAATTTGGATCTCTTATAAATTGACTATCCGATTTACCAAGATTTCTGTACTATAATTAAGAAGTAAGGATTCAAGAAGTTATATATAGAAAACAAAGACTAAATTTTAATAATAATAAATACAAACAAGGCAAAACTCCCCATACAGTAGTGCCACCCTGTGCCAACCAGAGTAATCAATGGATGCCAGAAGGCTTGTGCATAAAATCCCTATCTAATACCTACTCATCCAATATCCCCAGACTAGTTTATGTGCTAGTATAAAAGGTGGTGATCATGGGAATAATAAATACATTATTAACATTGGACATCACATTTACATTTTACAAAATTTATTTACGTCTTTCTGCCAAAGAAAGGCCATTTGCAAACATAGGTGCTATTTTATTATACAGAATTCAATAAAATAATTGATAACATAATCACCTACACACTTGCAAAAATCCCTTATACAAACATTTTGGTGATTTATTTTATGACACACTCATTTTAAAGTAAGACTATTTCACTATTTTGCTAACTTACTTTTAACATATTTTTCAGGCTGCGCTATTTTTACAAAATAGTCATTTACTAAAAAAAACTTTCAATATATATATATATATATAAGATACACTTTTATGTCCAATAAGCTACTATTACTTATCATGTTAACCTATACCATTCTATTGAGAACATTTACAAAACACACTACAATTAGAAAGACTTAAATCCTAACTGACAGATAGCTGAATTTGTACCAGAAAAGAAAATTACTGTCTGGCATTATTTACTTAACAATAAAAATATGAGAAAACACTTCAAAAGGCATGCACATGACATACTAGATTTTGCCCATGTCCACATAATAAATTATTAAACTCTTTAATTATCTTACCAGTCCATTGACAAACTACTTCTGGATGGCGATAATGATAATACTGTATATGTGCATCTCTTATTATGCTATTTACAAAAATAAACATAAAATTACTAACATATTTGTTGGTTTGGCTCTAAACTTCTGGCAAGGCACAACACTACAATACATACATTACTTCACTTAACAAAACACTACGGATAGAAAAGTGTCTCTGAAGTGACTATTCACTTCAAACTTTTACCTTATCATTGCCATGACAATCTTAACACATCTATAACTTTCACCTTATATGGTAGAATATAACTAAATATCTTCAAGAAGAAGAAAAGCTTCTCTGATCTAACTACTACACAACCGAAATGAAACAATGGTACATTCCAACACCTTTTCTTAGGTAAATATATGTGTGGACAAGGTCTCAAATTATGGGAATGAAATATATATCAAAAAAAAAATCCTCTCTAGGGATCAAGCTACAATGGCTAAGCATAAAAATAATCATAAAACGTTGAAATATAATCCTCTCATGAGAAATAAATACTAAACATTGGGGAAAGCATGCTCAAATCCTCTAAAGTACAATATAAGTAAGACACAACATTTAATAAAGCCATATGCATCCCACACTTATTAAAGTGGGACTAGCATATATATTAGGCAAAACCATGGCATGATAAAAAAAATTATCACTGAAAGAACTAGAAAAATAAATCTTCATTCTCTAAAATACATACATTAAACAATATATAAAACTAACAAAATAAATGCAAATAAAATGACTATAAAATACTTTAAATACCATAATAAAAATTGGCAATCAATAAGAAACACACATATTCAATAAATTTTATAAACTAAAGTGAAAATAAATAGCATAAGCAAATATTGCTAAATACTAATAAACACCTTGTCATATGAAAAACTTCATAATGAAATTATTATATCATAATATTTAAAAACTAGTGTAAGCTGATAAACCATATATTGGCTGTTTACCCATAAAGAAATTAAGTATTAATAAATACTACTCATAAATGTAAAAAGATACGTATGTTTACCTGGACACATATACCACATAATTTACTTTAAGCCAACAAGAAAAAAAATGTATAATTTTACCTTCTCTATCATAAGAGTAAATGCATAATTATATCACTATAATTAAAGAAAACACTTTGGCATAATATTAAAATAATAATAATAATAATAATAATAATAATAATAATAATAATAATAATAATAATAATAATAATAATAATAATAATAATAATAATAATAATAATAATAATAATAATAATAATAATAATAATAATAATAATAATAATAATAATAATAATAATAATAATAATAATAATAATAATAATAATAATAATAATAATAATAATAATAATAATAATAATAATAATAATAATAATAATAATAATAATAATAATAATAATAATAATAATAATAATAATAATAATAATAATAATAATAATAATAATAATAATAATAATAATAATAATAATAATAATAATAATAATAATAATAATAATAATAATAATAATAATAATAGTAGTAGTAGTAGTAGTAGTAGTCTCGCAGCAAATGATGATTTTAACGGATCGTTGTTTACAGAGATCTTAGGAGTTTAACCAAAGAAAACACTAAAACCAACACATCTTTGACTTGCAGTTATATATATATGAACAGTAAGTATTGGACAATCCAAATTAATTTGTATTTTAACTAAATAGATATTTTGATGAATTGTTTTGTTAAAAATAATATTCGTTGCTCAACGTAAAAAGCATTACAATGGCGACACCCCGGTCATGTGACCAGCAGAACGGCGCCAATATGCTATCCAAGCCTATGCAAATTACAGGTGAAGCAAAAACATATGCCAACGTAGCTAAAAATAATTTATAGGAAAATAATTTCTCTTCAGAAAAAAATAATTTACAACAAAAAGAACACAATCAAGTTCCAATTTTAGAAAAAAATAAAGTTTTCCATCGCTTCCGAAAAATAAATACTAATGATATTTTGCAGCTAGATATACAAACGCAAGAAAATCAATGCCCCCCTACCGCCCAGTGGAATAATGAGGATTTGAAAATAATATGTGAACAGTTTAATAATACGATCCCACGTGGCCTTCATACGTCTTTCAAAAGATTTTTTCTCCTCGTTCAATAATATTATCAGCTACAGATGCAAATTTATCGCTATATAAATTTCCTAGAAATTTACTTTATGAAGCAATAACACTACACGGACTTTGGGATAGCATACTAAGGATTGCTGACCATCCTAACTCACGGTATTTAATCCTCGAATTTTACCAAGAAAGCCAAAAAACCCGGTTTCAAACCACCATTAAAACTTTAGGCAACTATGCACTCATTGCAGTAGATCCAGATCAACATAACCAGATTACTGGCATAATCAAGAATGCATACCTTGGATATGACATCAAAATCTTTCAGAAAATGATGCAGCCATTTGGAAAAGTCACAGCATTCAACCCAATTTATCTGAAAGATACGCCAGTGCTTGTATACAGCAATAGCTTTGACTTCAAGCTGAGATTGCATCCAGAAATAGATCCAAACAATATTCCTACACAATTTGCAGATCAGGAAGCCATGCTGAGCCTCTTCATAAGAGGGCTTAAACCCATATGCTACACATGCGGGAAGCGAGGCCACTTGGCAACGCAATGTGACACCAAAAAGAATCCACAATCGCAAAAAACAAATGGAGTGGCCATCCAAACACATACTGAAGACAGCAACCATATATATAATGATAGCATAAATC
The DNA here is from genome assembly GCA_028023455.1 of Epiperipatus broadwayi. Taxonomy (NCBI): domain Eukaryota; kingdom Metazoa; phylum Onychophora; class Udeonychophora; order Euonychophora; family Peripatidae; genus Epiperipatus; species Epiperipatus broadwayi. The sequence goes on along the minus strand of JAQFVV010000335.1, from coordinate 707,511 downwards.
CAAATATGTACAACAATATGCAAACAACTTCTCCACCTGAAGAAACACTCTCACTCCCTCTCATTAATCAAAATTCCAATGAGGAAAATAAAAACACAGATGAACTAAACAGCGACCATCTGAAAAAACAATGTGATAACAGAAAGAGTCTACAATCACAGCAAACAAATAATCAGCTCAACCACACACAAACGGAAGATATCAGCCACACTAACATAGTCAAGATAAATTCAGATATGAATAACCAGATGCAAACAACTTCTTCATCTAAAGAAGATCAAACTACAAAAAACCAAGACAACAGTATAAATGAACCAAACAGAATGCAGCACTTAAATCCAAATGTCACACAAGCAATTCAAAATAACACAAGCAACTGTCAAAACATACAATGCACGAATGATTCAAATATTAACCCAACTGAAATATCACAAAGCAATTACAGTGAAACACAAAGTACCAATAGAACAAACATCACACACACAATAAAAAATAACACATCAACATATATCATGGAAGCAATCATGCCATGCCTTCCACAAGTTGAAGTAAATACAATAGAAAAAAAAGGGCCAGGTCGCCCAAAAAGAAGCAAAAACAATAAAAAACCAAAAACAGAAGAGGACAACAACTCACAAACAGAAGAGTACAACACCGCATCATCATTAACCAGAATTCAAACGGATGACTGGTCACCAATGGACATCACTTCTATCTAACCAACCAATTAAAACTCCAACAATGTACAGCTCATACAATGAAAACCAGTCACTAACATATTTTGAAATGTGAACAATCCCAAAATACAACCATAATGAAAGTCAAAATAACAGCTTTTAATGTGCGGGGTTTGAACTCGGCAAACAAACTGCATCAACTTAGAGAATGGACCAAAATCACACAGACACATATATTGGGACTTCTGGAAACAAAAATATATAGTGGATCACAGATTGACCCAACAGTGCATCTTCGCACTGAAGGCTTCTTTGCATGCTCCAGGGACATGTCATCACCTGCGGGTGGAACTGGCCTACTAATAACCCCAGCTTGCCCATTCACATCATTCAGAATCATATATATCGATGCAAACTTGTTGATAGCTACATTTCATCACCATGCAAACACTCTCAACATAGTTTTCACCTACATCCCACCTGGAAACGTCATCATATCAAACATAATACTCACCATCAATTCACTGCTAGCATCAACTCCTTACCCAACTATCATCATGGGAGATTTTAACATGAAGTACACAGATTTCATCTCAAAATGGCTGCATCAAATTGCAATACCACTCATGAGTGCTGAAGGTTTTTTACCACCAAACACAGTAACATTCCATAATAACCGACACACATCTTTAATTGACCTTTGCTTCTATTCACCAATGCTGCATCATTACTTCAGCCTCAAGCTCAATCCATCCCCATTCTCAGATCACTCTGCTCAAACTGCAACACTTGATCTAACTGAAATTCAGCCAACTACACTACCACTTGGGAAAACAATGAGAATTCTAATACCAGCATCCACTCCAGAATCCCTTTTTTCTGAAACATATATTATGCTCCATAAACTTGCAGGACTACAACTAAGTGCTGTGCAGAGATATCAGGCATACATAAATATACTTTCATTCAATATTGACCATGTCACCAAAAAAAAACCTCCACCCTCCAGGCTATTAGCTCTGGCAGATGAACTTCACAAGAGGATAACAATGTCTAAACCTACTCAAAATACATATCAGCATATATATAAGCTCACCCAGGCATATAACAGCACATGTGCAGCACTTAAAGACTATTTAGCGATAAAAAAAAAGCAAAATCTGCCTCAGTCAACAACATACATGGACTAGAGGCTACATCAGATGGGCCATGGGTTTTCCCTCCACCATTAGAGTACCTATGGCACTTCAAATTGGAACAACTATACATGCAGCACATAACATGATTGAACCTATTTATAAGCATTTCAAACAGAATCTTCAGACACATCAACTCTTCAACCCACCCCCCGATTATTTTGGATCACCTGAAACAAATACACCATTTACCATTAATGAATTTGCTTTGAAGCTTGCCACTCTGCCCAATGCCTGTCATCCAGGCACTCATGGCATACCAAAATTTGTGTACGAACACCTTAGCCATACAACTAATCAAGTATTATGTAATCTTGCAAACTATCTCTCACAAAAAATATACAACATTGAAAATCTTTATCCAATTGCAATAGTACCATTTAATAAGAAACCAGCTCCAATAACCACCCTTAATAATATTAGGCCTATCTCCATGTGCCCAATAGCCATCAAGATCATTGAGAAAGTCATTAAAGACAGGATTGAATCATATCTGCTCCCATTGATTTCACCATATCAGTTTGCAAGAAAGCAATCATCTACAGGACAGGCAGCACTTCTTTTCAAAGCTGTATTGGGATCGGTGCGAGGCCGGAAAAAATACAGCCCAGTTGCAGTTCAAATAGACATTGAATCAGCTTTTGATTCTGTGGCAATCGAGATATTAATTAAAATGTTGGCTGCCACTGCAATACCTCGCACTATTTTATATGTTATAACCAACTTGTTGTTAAATCGGGATATACATATTACACTCAGTGGCAAAAATTCTGAATCTTTTACTCCAACACAATCAATCTCACAAGGATCCCCCCTGAGTGCTTTACTTTTCACCTTTTACATCAACCCTCTATTAATAAAAATCCAGCAAACATTCATTGGCATCCAAATACCAAACACATCTCAGCAGGTAACATGTATCGCTTATATGGATGATATAACTGTCTTCCTCCCATCTAAAAAACACCTACCAGCCTTGCATACAATACTACAAGAATTTGCAGCTACACACAAACTCAGGGTCAATCTAAATAAGACAGCAGTTTGGTCTCTTTATAATGCAAAGCAGTACACGGGCATGTATGGGGGAAAGCCATCTGCTTTCTTGGGATTTCCCTTTTATATGAGTGCAAGTGCAATGAGGGTCAAGATCCAGAACAAACTCAAAGAAGAAACAGAGCGAATTACTACTTCTCTCTCAAAGGCATATCTTTCAATATACTCCAAGATCCAGCTATTTAACCAGCTAGCCATAACAAAAATCACCTATTACTCACCCATTATCACATTTTCTAAAGGTTTTATTAACAAAATCTCTTCTCTCTGTAATAAGCTCTTGTGGCAGAGGAAGACTGTGTCAATATCTGCAAAACAACTTACCAGACCACCTATTCACAATGGACTAGGACTTCATAGTATTTATATTTTCCATCTACAGAAGGCCACAAACTTAATAACATCCACAGTCAAACACTTTCCAATGCTTGAATGCCTACTTCAAATAACACCAACAGATAGACCACCCCCTGCTTATGACCAACTAGCATCAATGATCAATCATATAAAAACCACAGCTCCACAGATATCTCTTCAGACAATATACAAGCATTCATACTGGCAAATTTATTCATTAATCCATCCAAATCCAACCCATGACACCAATCTGACAATGCTGAAAATCAATAATCTACAATTACTCCGTAAGTTTAAAAAATGGTCACTGGAGCCAAAGTATTTTGATTTTTTGCTGAGACTAAACCTACAAGCACTGCCCACGACATATTTTCTGAGATATCGGAGACTATACACTAACATTGATCCTTTTTGTCCCCTGTGTCACAGGGCTGAAGAAACACAGGAACATCTATTCTATCTTTGTCCGGCACTAGACAGAATTCGAGTTATTATGATAGGAGCATATAGACAATCTAACACAACCCTTCAAACAATCATTAATTCATATTGCAAAGGCTCTATTCCATCAGTCCGTGCAGCCACTTTTATGCTCTATGCATACTGGTGCACTAGATGCACATTCACTCTAGGTAACAACACAAGGCGACATCCATCAACTTTCAATATCAAACTGGCAAAACTACGAGCCAGAGACAATAAAATTGCACATCCAGACATCTATGCAGCAACCTGGTCACTGATAACACAACAATCAAACCTCTAAGATGGCTCCCAATAACCAAAATCTATGCCCTCAACCAATATATATATAAAAAAAAATGTGGCAATTATCTACAAATAAAAAAACAGAATGTTGTCTTTGATTGCATAATATTAATATAAAGGACAGTAACAACAAAATCAGACCTCAAATACTGGAAAGCAAACTAAACCCAGCATGGCAATATACATCAAAGTTGAAGTTTTGCAAATTGAACAATGATAACCCAAGACTTTGGAGAACTATGATTACAGCAAGCAGCACTCATAAATGTAACGTATACATATGTATTTTCACCCCCCCTAACAATGTTTAAATATCTTTCCCTCCTAAGTTAAGTTCCTTTTTTGTACATCACAGATACCAACTTAAACTTGGTTTACTCACTAGCAATGTAAATATATGTATACGAAGTGTCTTATAGCAAATGTAACTCTATGGTTATCAATAAAGTTCTTTTCTTTGAAACATCATCATCATCATCATCATCATCATAATAATAATAATAATAATAATAATAATAATAATAATAATAATAATAATAATAATAATAATAATAATAATAATAATAATAATAATAATAATAATAATAATAATAATAATAATAATAATAATAATAATAATAATAATAATAATAATAATAATAATAATAATAATAATAATAATAATAATAATAATAATAATAATAATAATAATAATAATAATAATAATAATAATAATAATAATAATAATAATAATAATAATAATAATAATAATAATAATAATAATAATAATAATAATAATAATAATAATAATAATAATAATAATAATAATAATAATAATAATAATAATAATAATAATAATAATAATAATAATAATAATAATAATAATAATAATAATAATAATCAATTCAATTCAATTCAATTCAATTCTTATTTATTACGTGCATTTCAACACTTTCGCTTTAAAAGAAATACACAAGATTACAAATAAATATACAAAACAAACAAAACATTATTCAATATAGTAACATTAATAAAAATATACAATAAGGAAAATTACAATTCATAATTAAAATATATATAAACACATGTTATCTACAATAGATTCAATTTCTTTTTAACATTATTTATAAAATAATCACAAAAAACATCAATGTCATTAAATTTTTGATTATATAACTTTTGTAATCTGTTAATGACAGATTTATTTATAAAAGAGTTTTTAGTTTTATTAATATTAAAAGTGTACACTTCCCTTAGTGAATGAGAAGGAACTCTTAATTCAATTTTGGATATACAATCGTTTACATCAATTTTTCCATCAATCAACTTTTTAAAAATACCATATCTTTAGTTAGTCTTCTTTCAGTTAATATTGTTTTAAGATTTAAATTTTCCCCCTTTATTAGTTTAATAAATCTTTTCTCTACATTAGAAATTTTAGACTCGATGTAAGCCAAATCCAAATTCCATATAGAAGATCCATACTCCAATAAAGGTACAACAAGAGAACAGAATAACATGTACTTTATACAAGGAGATAAGTCTCTGCCAAATCTCAAAATACATCCCATCCGTCTATATGCTTTACTTATAATATATTTTACATGCTCATTAAAATTAAAATTCTTACAAAATATAAGTCCAAGATCAGAAACAACTTCTTTGTATATAATAACATCTTCATCAATCATGTAATGATAAACAGATCTATCTGTTTTATTGGTATAAGAAACAATACATGTTTTACTTATGTTTATTTTTATATTATTAAATTTACACCATTCTTTAAAATAAATAATATCTTTTTGAAGATCAATATGATCATCATATGTACTAATTCTTTTAAATAATTTACAATCATCTGCATAGGTAAGTATCATACTTTTTTTAATATTTTGATCAAGATCAAACATAAAAACATTAAAAAGTAAAGGTGCTAATATTCCACCCTGAGGTACCCCAATTTTATTTTTGAATAACTTAGAGTTAACTTTATCCATATAAATGTAGGAGAATCTATTTTCCAAATAATTAATAAACCATGCAATCAAATGAGAACTAATTCCCATTAACTTAAGTTTATATATTAGATGATTATGTGCCACATTATCAAATGCTTGTGACATATCAAAATAAATAACATCAAGTTGCTTCTGTTCAGAAAGAGAATGAGCAATATGATCTGATATTACCATTAAATTAGTATCAACAGACCTTCCAGGTACAAAACCATGTTGATAATTAGGCAAGACCTTAATCATATCTGTAATGATATTATTGTAAATACATCTTTCATAAATCCTAGCAAATGAAGACAGTACTGAAATAGGTCTATAATTACATGGATCAGTTCTATTTCCCTTTTTATAAATAGGCACAATCTTAGAGATTTTAAATATATCAGGAACAATGCATCTTTCAATAGACAAATTAATTATATAACGCAATGGAATTACCAAACAGTCTGCACAACCCTTAATAATAAAATTAGGAATATTATCATATCCCATAGATGATTTAGATTTAAGTTTGTTTATGGCATTAAGCACATCAGTAATATTAATTTTATCTACATCAATATTCCAACTTCTTTTATTATCAGACTCAATATTAATCACATCACTTTCAGTAACATTTGAGTACATATTTGTGAAATGACTAACTAATTCATTCATAGAAGGCTGTATTAAATTATTTTTGTTATTCTTATTCCCAACAATATTTAAATTTTTAATATAATTCCAAAACATTTGTGGATTGTGTTTAAAACCATTTTCAATGCTATTTAAATGATTATCATAATCTCTTTTCATAATATTTTTTGTATAATCACGCAATGCACTAAATTTCTTATATAATTCTTTATCATTGGCCAATTTATATAATCTATGATACTTATGTTTCCTATTAAGTCCCTTACATAATTCTTTAGAAAACCATTTAGGATATTTATTATTATGTTGTGAATATCTAACAGGAATATAATAATCCAAACAATTTTGAATTATATCAATAAACTTATTTACAGCTTCATTCGGATCATTTTCTACAAAAATTACACTCCAGTCAGTATTCTCCAAGGCTTTATATAGACCATAATAATTTCCATGTCTATAATCTTTGAACATACTATTAACAGGTTTTATATGCTCATATGATCCATCTATTATAAATTCCAAAGATGGATGATAAGAATCAGGAGATATAAGAGCCTGATCTGCCAAATTACATTTTAGAAAATCAATGGTACTAAATAATAGATCAAGCATTTTACCCTTATCATTAGTAAACCTATTAAACTGATTTAATTTGATTAATTCAACAAAAATGTTTATTCTAAATAGTTTGTTATTTTTACCAACAGTCTTATTATTACAAATCAAATAATCTGGTTCATTGAAATCACCCACTATAATAACATCATATTTGTATTTCACTAAAATATCTTCAACCTTTGTCAAAAATGTATCCATTTCATTATATAAGAGAGTAGGTCTAAAATATAGAGTACCCAATAATATTTTCTTTTTACTTCTTAAATCTATTTCAACCCAACAGGATTCAATATTATCATCATTAATAATAATTTGAGTATGCCTAATACATTTTTTAACTCCAATCAATGTACCACCACCTCTTGTTTCATTTATATATTTTCTATCACATCTGTATAAGCAGTACCTATTATCAAATATATTTAGATTACTAATACCATCATTTAACCAAGTCTCAGTTAAAATAATAATATCATATTCATGTAATAAGAGTTCAGACTTAAACTCAATTGTCTTAGTTCTAAGTCCACGTACATTTTGATAATAACAATGCAATGATTGCTATTTATTACACAACTTAATAGAAGTCTCTTCTAAATTTATATCTTTTGCTTTTGCTTGCCTACTATTCTCACTATCATAATCATCCAGCAAAATATTTTCATTTACTTTTTCAGCATCATTATTATAATTTAATGCTATATCCTGTACGATGTCGTCAGCATCACCTCTTAAAGATTTCAAGTTTCCATAGAAAGGTAATATTATAGCCTGATCAGGCCAAATATCTCCGGTATTCACTTTATCTGTATCACATTCATATACAGACAAATAAAAAGAAGAATATTTTTTAGATTTAGTATTTAATTTATAGCATACAGTATTAATATGCAACGTATTTTTTAAATATTCAATAATATTTTGCGCAGTAGTTTCATTATTCATTCTAGTCAAGAAGAACTTTTTAAATTTCATTTTAATTTTAACTGCTTTTAAAATATGATTGGCTTGATTGCCTATAACAGGTGTAATATTTAGATTTTTAACATTTTTTTGTTTATTTTTTTTATAAACTACAGTTTTGAAGCCTTCATTTTTTTCATTAGTATTATCTTTTAAACAAGAAGCATATGACTTGTTTAACGTCTTATCTTCAGAATAAATCTGCACTGATTCATTAGATCTAGTAGATATAGTAGAATTCAAAATGCTATTATCTGAAGATTTATTTATTTTGTTTTCTTGTTTTTCAACATTAAACACTTTACTTTTTTGTTTATTTGACTGAAAGCTAGATTTGTCTAATGACTTTTGAGATTTACCCATTGTTTCCTCAGCATTTCCGTTCTCCTTAAATAAGAGGGGAAAATCAGAATCCACAGCAATAAAATCTCCAGCATGACTATTTTTAGCAATGTAATTTTCATTAATAATTTTAGCTTCAATAATATCATTATTAATACCCAAACCATTATCAAACACTTTCTTATTCAATAAAATATTTTTCATTTTAATATTTTCTTCTTTTAATAATCTAATTTCAGTAGATAAATCCGTAACAATATTCAAAATGCTTTGCACTAAAATAAACGTTTTTTGACACGGTAAACAATTAGTATCCATGGTTGTTAATGTTTTCTTTTCATTATTTATAATTTCTAAATCAACTTCTGTTGATTTATTATTACTATTACCTTCTACTTCAAGATTTTGTCCTATTGTAGTTTTCAATTTTTCTAAATCAATTTGCCCAGACGGCATTTTCAAAAATTGAGCACAATCCTCCATTTCAACTACTTCGTTAGTATTTAAATACAAACATTTTTCACATACATAATCTAGTAATCCATCCACATTTTTTGGCAAATCTGCTAAATGAGATTTTATACAAGTTAAATGAAACTTATTTTTACAATTTATACATATAATTCTGTGTTGTTTTCCAAAAATTAAGTTGCTGCAGTTAGCACATGGCGTTCCACCCATAGCAGGTCCGCAGATAATAATAATAATAATAATAATAATAATAATAATAATAATAATAATAATAATAATAATAATAATAATAATAATAATAATTCAATTCATTTATTTACCATACAAAACTACAGCGTATTGCACCATAACAAATATATAAATACATAAATGAGTTTAAATGACAAATTATTAATATAATTATGTGCCATATTTCAATAAAAGATAATTAACACATTTAAAAATCTAAAGTAAAATTAAATATCAGCATGTAAACAATTATTATTAAGACATTAATATTAACAAATAAATAAAAGGGATAAATATAAAGCACATAACAAAATAAAAAAAAACAAAAAACAATTTAATATATATATATAAACAAAATCAAGTTAAACCAATCAAATCTGACATTTAAATTTAATAGCATTACAAAATTGATTATAATCTAAATTGAAGTAATTAATATTGCTACAAATCTGATTATATAAAGATGGTAGCCTAAACAAAGGAGAAAATCTAAAAACATTGGAATGACAAGTTTTAATGTAACAAACAGAAGCAGACCGAGTATCATGCACATGAGATCTAATTATAACAGTAGATATTGTATTAGATAAAAGAACTATTTTATTAACAAGTTTATAAAGATATTTAATATCTCTATATTGTCTTCTAGAAGAAAGATGAACAGTTTTATTTCCCAAAGAAACATATTTAGAAAACTTATTATACACTGATTGTAATAAATTACATCCCTGTTTAGAGCTAGGATTCCAAATGACTGAACAATATTCAATGATGGGAAGAACCAATGATAAAAATAATTTAAATTTTGTATCACCATTGAAATGATAACCAAACCTTAGAATAGTATCTATAATTTTTAAAGCCTTACCAATAATCATTTCCAAATGAGGAAGAAAGGATACATTACTAGAAAATATAACTCCCAAATCTTTTTGGGATTCAACATAAATAATTTTGTGAGAATTAATAAAATAAGAAAAATGCAAAACTTCAGATTTTTTAGAATACGAGACTAAGGAACATTTACTGAAATTAACAGTCATATTATTTAGATCACACCAAGCACTAAAATTATCTATATCATTTTGAAGAAGAGTGCAATCAAACACAGATGTGATTCTTCTAAAGATTTTAAAGTCATCTGCATAGCACAAAAGATAAGAAGATTTTAAGCAATCCTTAAGGTCATTCATATAAATGTTAAAAAGCATAGGTGCTAAAATACTACCATGAGGAACCCCCAGATTACATTTAAAATTAGATGAAATAGTATTATTAAATTTAATGTATGCAGTACGACCATGAAGAAAGGATTGAAACCAATAAACAAGCTTAGTAGAAAAACCCATTTGATATAATTTGTGAAGAAGAATACTGTGGTCTACTTTATCAAAAGCTCTTGATAAATCAAAATAAACAACATCAAGTCTCTGCTGGTCTTCAATTGCATGAGCTATATGATCATAAATTGTTAACAAATTAGTTTCTACAGATCTATTAGGTACAAAACCATGCTGTGAAGAAGAAATGAGTTTACTAACATCTAAAATAATTTTATTATAAACACATCTCTCAAAAATTCTAGCAATAGTATATAAAACAGAAATAGGTCTATAGTTATTAATACAATCACGTGATCCATTCTTAAAAATTGGGACCATTTTGGCACACTTAAGCACATTAGGAAAAACACAAGAGTTAAGTGATAAATTAAAAATAAATGCAAGAGGTACTGCAATAAATTCAGCTAGCCCTTTGTAAATAAATGAAGGAATATTATCATTTCCCAAACTAGAATGAATTTTATGTCGCTTAATAGCCATAACAACATCATCCTTAGAAATATGGTCAATCATACAACGAACAGTTGAAGAATTACAAAATAATGCAATATTTGAAGATATTGTATCATGTGATGAATATACATCAGCAAAATGTTTTGAAAAGTCATTTGCACTTAAAGTGAAACCATGAGTAGCTTGAACCCTTTTCTTACCCAAACCAGACTTATTAATGAAATCCCAAAATTCTTTAGGGTTAGAAGAAATATTAACCTCAATTTTTTTAATATAATTCTGCAAATCTCTTTTATAAACATGCTTCACCAATTTTCTGAAATTAACAAAATTATTATAAAAAAAGATATTCTGTGTTTTAAAATAAAGTCTACGATGATAAGACTTCCTTTTAATAATTTTAATAAGATCGCATGAAAACCAAGGAGGAAAACCCTTATAAAAAGGCCACTTTTTGGGAATATACAAATCAATAAAACTATTAAGAATCTTTAAAAACCCATCCAAGCAATGATTTACATCATTAAAAGAATACAAAAAATTCCAATTAACCTTAGAAAAGTTACTACAAAAATCAATATAATTACCCTTCCCATAATCCTTTCTTGAAATATTAGAAATATTAATCTTTGAATGACAAACGTTAATATAAAACTCAAAAGGTGGATGATGAGCATCAATAGAAAAATTAACAGAAACAACTTGAAAATTACTAACTGCTGTTGAATTACATAAAATATAATTCAAAGTACGATGATAGGAATTAACAAATGGGTTATATTGCTTAAGTCCTAAAAATTTACAGAACTTTAACATTTTAGAAGCCTTAGAAGACAAAACAGAAAAGTGTGTAGCAATTCTACCCTGATATAAATCCAGAATATTTAAATCACCAGTAATAATAATATTATCATAGCCAATCAGAAAATCTTCAAGAGATGTCAAAAAATAATCAAACTCTAACAACGACAAAGTGGGTTTGAGGTAAACATTACCTAAAATAAATTTAAAATTGTGATTTAAAGTAATTTCACACCATGTAGATTCACAAAAAGAAGAAGAAAAATAAAGTTCTTTATAAAAAACATCTTTATGAAGAGCAATCAGAGTACCACCACCTCGAGAAATATTATCCATAGATCTGTCAGTTCGCAAAATACTGAATCTATCATCAAGAAAAGAACAATCAGGAAATTGTTCATTTAACCAAGTTTCTGTAAGTAAAATAAGATCAAAATGTTCTGTTTCAAAAAATTGTTTAATTTGAACACATTTAGTCCTCATACCTCTGACATTCATGTAAAAACAAGAAAGGCCTACCATGTTACCCACAAAGATAATGGAAACAACACAAATAAAAACAAAAAGAGAAAAAGAAAGAGATAAAGAAAAAATAAAAATAAAATAGATAGATAGTAAAACAAAATAAATTCTCTTAAAACCTTAGAGAACTGGCCAGAGATCCATAAAAAAAAGAAATAGAAGCCCCGCAAGGCCATAAATTAGGGGATATTATAGCATTATGTTTATGTGCAGAAACAGAAATATAAAAACAAGAAGACTTAGATAAACAGAGCAAAACTCTCCATACAGTATTGCCACCTGTGCTAAACAGAGTAATCAATGGATGCCAGAAGGCTTGTGCATAAAATCCCTATCTAATGCATACTCATCCAATATCCCAGACTAGTTTCTGGCTTGTGGCCTTCGTCAGTGAGGAGCTTTGGATCTGAGAGCACTGCATCTAGATCTTAGGATCTAATGCAACCCTCTAGCAACCACCTTTTATCTCTACTTAACTACAAAACTATGAGAATGAAATTGAAAACACAAAAAATATTTTCAATCTAAGCTCAATAGCTTATATAGTCATATGGGTCTGAACTCAGTTCAGCACCCATACATTTTGGTGTCTTTGGCTCTTTTACAACCATAGCCACCACTATCCTATTAGGCAGGATTGGTGTTAAACCATTAAGCATCACATGATCACATTTCCTATACTAGCACATTAATTGTTGATAAACAGAGCAAAACTCTCCATACAGTATTGCCACCTGTGCTAAACAGAGTAATCAATGGATGCCAGAAGGCTTGTGCATAAAATCCCTATCTAATGCCTACTCATCCAATATCCCCAGACTAGTTTCTGGCTTGTGGCCTTCGTCAGTGAGGAGCTTTGGATCTGAGAGCACTGCATCTAGATCTTAGGATCTAATGCAACCCTCTAGCAACCACCTTTTATCTCTACTTAACTACAAAACTATGAGAATGAAATTGAAAACACAAAAAATATTTTCAATCTAAGCTCAATAGCTTATATAGTCATATGGGTCTGAACTCAGTTCAGCACCCATACATTTTGGTGTCTTTGGCTCTTTTACAACCATAGCCACCACTATCCTATTAGGTAGGATTGGTGTTAAACCATTAAGCATCACATGATCACATTTCCTATACTAGCACATTAATTGTTGATAAACAGAGCAAAACTCTCCATACAGTATTGCCACCTGTGCTAAACAGAGTAATCAATGGATGCCAGAAGGCTTGTGCATAAAATCCCTATCTAATGCCTACTCATCCAATATCCCCAGACTAGTTTCTGGCTTGTGGCCTTCGTCAGTGAGAAGCTTTGGATTTGAGAGCACTGCATCTAGATCTTAGGATCTAATGCAACCCTCTAGCAACCACCTTTTATCTCTACTTAACTACAAAACTATGAGAATGAAATTAAAAACACAAAAAATATTTTCAATCTAAGCTCAATAGCTTATATAGTCATATGGGTCTGTAACTCAGTTCAGCACCCATACATTTTGATTACTCTGTTTAGCACAGGTGGCAATACTGTATGGAGAGTTTTGCTCTGTTTATCAACAATTAATGTGCTAGTATAGGAAATGTGATCATGTAATGCTTAATGGTTTAACACCAATCCTGCCTAATAGGATAGTGGTGGCTATGGTTGTAAAAGAGCCAAAGACACCAAAATGTATGGGTGCTGAACTGAGTTCAGACCCATATGACTATATAAGCTATTGAGCTTAGATTGAAAATATTTTTTGTGTTTTCCAATTTCATTCTCATAGTTTTGTAGTTAAGTAGAGATAAAAGGTGGTTGCTAGAGGGTTGCATTAGATCCTAAGATCTAGATGCAGTGCTCTCAGATCCAAAGCTCCTCACTGATGAAGGCCACAAGCCAGAAACTAGTCTGGGGATATTGGATGAGTAGGCATTAGATAGGGATTTTATGCACAAGCCTTCTGGCATCCATTGATTACTCTGTTTAGCACAGGTGGCAATACTGTATGGAGAGTTTTGCTCTGTTTATCAACAATTAATGTGCTAGTATAGGAAATGTGATCATGTGATGCTTAATGGTTTAACACCAATCCTGCCTAATAGGATAGTGGTGGCTATGGTTGTAAAAGAGCCAAAGACACCAAAATGTATGGGTGCTGAACTGAGTTCAGACCCATATGACTATATAAGCTATTGAGCTTAGATTGAAAATATTTTATGTGTTTTCAATTTCATTCTCATAGTTTTGTAGTTAAGTAGAGATAAAAGGTGGTTGCTAGAGGGTTGCATTAGATCCTAAGATCTAGATGCAGTGCTCTCAGATCCAAAGCTCCTCACTGACGAAGGCCACAAGCCAGAAACTAGTCTGGGGATATTGGATGAGTAGGCATTAGATAGGGATTTTATGCACAAGCCTTCTGGCATCCATTGATTACTCTGTTTAGCACAGGTGGCAATACTGTATGGAGAGTTTTGCTCTGTTTATCAACAATTAATGTGCTAGTATAGGAAATGTGATCATGTGATGCTTAATGTAAGACTTAGAATTATTCATATTAACTTTATGACAAACAATACTAGTTTGTAAATTATTTTCAAGAAATACTGTAATATCTTTTGAACTGAGATCTACTGGCATATTAGAAAGAAAATATATATTATAAGTTATATTAGTATTAGAATAAACATTAGCAAAATTAGATTTATTAAATCTATCAGATATATTAATATTTTTAGTTCTTGAAAAGTCATTTTTACTAGAAGATAAAGAGGAGTATCCAGAATGATTTAACCGATAGTTGCTATTTGAATGAAAGTCAAGTGAATGTGATCTATAAGCTGGAATGAATTTGGGAACATTATCTGGATAATTAAGAATTTTATGTCTAACAGACCTAGAATAAACATTAGCAAAATTAGATTTATTAAATCCATCAGAAATATTAATTTTTTTAGTTCTTAAAAAGTCATTTTTACTAGAAGATAAAGAGGAGTATCCAGAATGATTTATCCGATAGTTATTATTTGAATGAAAGTTAAGTGAATGTGATCTATAAGCTGGAATAAATAATAATAATAATAATAATAATAATAATAATAATAATAATTGAACGCTTTACCTACTAAATATTTTTTACATCACAGAAAAATGTACAGGTCCGTTGATCCATTCTGTGGCCTTTACCATATGGCTGAGGAGACTTTACAGCATATAATTTTCAACTGCAAGGCCTTGGAGCAGACTAGATGCATTCTGCAGGGCAAATACAGACAACAAAATACTGCAATGATCCAAATTATGTCAACTTACAAAGGTAGGTCTATACCAGCCATAAAAGCCTCAACATTTGTCTTATATGCACTTTGGTGCATTAGGTATGTGTTCGTATTGGGTAATAACCCTAGAAGGCATCCAGCCACATTTGAGAATAAGTTGAATAAAAATTCAAGTTAGAGACAAGCAGATCACTAGCCTGGATATTTATGCAGGTACTTGGTCCCTGCTCAGACAAACAGCAAAGCTATAAAGAACAAAAATTAAAGAAAGCATGGTCCAGATTATGCTCCTATTGGACAATAATGTGATTAATTAACATTGCTAAAGTGGATAGAATCATGTAAAAATTACCCGTATAGATATGTACTTTTAAAAAAATGAATATTGTAGTACTTGAAATTGAACTGACAATAATAAGATTTAACATGTATCTTGCTATGGCATTGTAATACTATGTAACTAAAAGGATCAATAAGGTTTACTATTGTTGAAACTTAATAATAATAATAATAATAATAATAATAATAACAACAACGACAATAATAATAATGATAATAATAATAATAATAATAATAATAATAATAATAATAATAATAATAATAATAATAATTATTATTATTATTCATTTATTAATTAACACTCATTAAAGCGCATGTACAGTGGCTGTAAAAGGCTGATATTTAGTGAATAATTATTATTATTATTATTATTCAGTCAAAAATTTAAATTGTATTTTCTAAAAGTAAAATAATATATAAATAAACTAAAATGTCTGTTATGGAATAAATATTGTAATTCTTATAAACTTGTTGTAATCGAGTATTACAAAAAGATTAAAATTGAAATTCAAGACTTTTAGAATGCACTAAGCATCCTTTCGACAGACCTCTGGTAGCACTATGATTCTACAAGAGGTCTGTCAAAAGCATGCTTAATGCATTATAAAAGTCTTAAATTTCAACTTTTACTTTTTCATAATACTTGATTACAATGAGTTTATGAGAGTTATATTAATTAATGAAAAGGGAATTAAATATTTAAAATTAAATATTGTAATAAAAAGTAAGAATAATGAATATAACAGTGAATATACATATTATAACGTGATAAAAATAGTGATGCCAGGGAGATGATCAATCTAATCTGAACAGCACACAGCCCAATCATTGCTCACCATTTTGAGTATAATATAGGTTGATAACATAAATTTTTTTACTATATCTCATAATTGAGAGATTATCTACAATAATATAGATCTATCCTAAATGTGGAATCCCACTTTATAACAGCCCTAAAGTTGATTTGGCATTTTGTAATAATGGCCACTTGTATATGAACATTATTGGCTAGCATTGGGTAGCTACTTTGTCACAATAATAATGGATTTTCTATCTCACTACCTCTCTATATTTGTTTAATCAACATTTGTCATAAAGAAATGCCCTCAAGATTTATATTCGTTATTATAGAGCAAAAAAAATTATGCCTTAATAAATAGTAACTGTTACAACTGTGTTAAATTATCTAGCTCAGTTATCGACCTCACTAGGCAATGACAATATTTTCCATATATAAATATTTAGATTGTCTACTACACTATTATAAAATACTAATAATAATCCCTACCAAAATATAATTTATCCAGATAGTATTTAAAACGAAATACAGCAAACTAGATCATCGCTCTAGATATCAACAAATCTATTCACAATTCCAAAGTAAACTGCAATAAGCAGTGAAATCACATATCTTTATCCTAAACAATGATGTATGCTTGGGATATCTATTTAATGAATAATTGCTTAATTTGAATCAATAACTAACTAAATTCCAACATACTTTATCAATTTAATATTATTTATAGTAATCAAATTTATTTTAATATTTAATGACATTCTATTTTATTTAAATAAGAACTGTCTTATATTAAATTGGACATTATTGGACTTTGTGAAGTTAGAAGAAAAGGTGAAGAAACAATTGATTTAAAAAGTGGACATATACTCTACTATAAAGGCACAAATATTGGAAATACAAGTGGAGTAGGATTCATTATAAATAAAAAATGGAAGAATAACATTGTGGAGATTGATGGTGTATCAGATAGAGTGGCAAGATTAGTTTTACAACTTAATAGCAGATACCAAATGCAGATAATTCAGGTTTATGCCCCAACAAGTTCTCATAGTGATGAAGTTATAGAAGATTTTTATATGGATGTACAAAAGGCTTTTGATCGGAATAAACAACATTTTAAAATTGTTATGGGAGACTTTAATGCTAGAATTGGTAAACAAATGAAAGATGAAAATGCTGTAGGTAATTTTGGTTATGGTAATAGGAATGAGAGAGGAAATAGACTTGTGGAGTTTGCAGAAAAAAAAAAACTTTATATTATGAATTCTTTTTTTGATAAAAATGTTAAAAGGAAATGGACATGGAATCATCCAAATGAAGGTACATCAGAATTGGATTATATTTTGACTAACAGGAAATACATATTTCAAGATTGTAATGTTCTTAATAAATTTAACACAGAAAGTGATCATCGATTAGTAAGGTGTAAATTACATGTTAATGTAAAACTAGAGAGACAAAAATTATTAAGAAAAACAATATTTACAGTTGATATTCCTAATCTTCAGAAACATTCTAATGAATTTAAATTAGAACTTAGAAATCGGTTTCAAGTATTAGTAGATTTTGAACATGATTCAGATTTGAATGACATTAATAGGAAAATAAGCAATACACTTTTAAAAACTGCAACAAAGATAGCTGGTAGAAAAAAGCAGCAATTGACCAATAAAATTTCTACTGAGACTAGAGAATATACGAAGAAAAGAAGGAATATGAGGATATACAATAATGATGCATTTAAAAAGATTGAATATCTCGAATTTTGTAAAATGGTGCAGAAAAGAATTGAAAATGATATACGAAAGTATAATTGTGAACTAGCAAGGAAAGCTGTAGAAAAGAATAAAAGTCTAAAGAGTGTAAAACAACATTTTGGTATTGGTAAGAAATTTATATCTGCAATAAGAAAAAAAGATGGCATTATTACTAAAAAGAAAGATGACATCATGAAATTTGTAGAAGACTTCTATCAAGAATTATATAGTAATAAAGAACAAGTGCCTCCTATACCTATTATATCTTCCGAATTGCCCAGAATTTTGATTGAGGAAGTGAGACATGCAATTAAATTTATGAAGAAAGGGAAGGCTCCAGATAATGATCGAATTATAATTGATATATTAAAAGAAGCAGGTGAAGAAATAGAAAAAAAATTAGTAAAGTTATATACCAAATATCTAAATGATAAAGATGTAGCAGATGATTGGAAGAATGCAGTATTAATATTAATATTTAAAAAAGGTGATAAAGAAGATATTAGAAATTACAGACCTATCAGTCTTTTATCAGTATTATACAAAATTTTTACTAAGATAATTACAACTTGTCTACAGAAAACACTGGATTTCCACCAACCAAGAGAACAAGCTGGATTTAAAAGTGGTTTTTTGTACAGTAGATCATATCCAGGTATTGAGAGAAATTATAGAAAGGACAAATGAATATGAGTTGCCATTATGCTTAGGATTTGTAGACTATGAAAAGCATTTGATTCTATAAACATTTCTTCAGTGATTAAAGCATTGGATCATCAAGATGTAGATCCAGGATATTGTCATATTTTAAAGAATATTTATAAAAATGCAACAGCAACAATTAGATTACATAATGATAGTAGGAAAATCAACATAGAAAAGGGTGTAAGACAGGGTGACTCCATATCTCCAAAACTTTTTACAGCAGTGCCGCAAGAAGTATTTTGTGGATTAAAATGGGAAGCTAAAGGAGTGAAAGTAAATGGAGATTATTTAAGTCATTTAGATTTTGCAGATGATGTAGTTGTTTTTGAAAATAATGCTTTAGAGTTACAGGAAA
This sequence comes from Epiperipatus broadwayi, assembly GCA_028023455.1. Classification (NCBI taxonomy): domain Eukaryota; kingdom Metazoa; phylum Onychophora; class Udeonychophora; order Euonychophora; family Peripatidae; genus Epiperipatus; species Epiperipatus broadwayi. The sequence goes on along the minus strand of JAQFVV010000335.1, from coordinate 687,867 downwards.
TGTTGCATGAGTTATCAGATGAAAGTAGGAAAGTAGGACTAAAGATAAATGTTAAAAAGACTAAAGTAATGTTTAATAGATTTTCTCAAAATATGAAAATAAAGATTGATTATGATGAGTTAGAAGAAGTTAACAGTTACAAATACCTTGGTCAGATTATTAATACAGATGAAAATATAATGGATGAAATTAATTATAGAATCAAACTTGGTTGGAGTGCTTTTGGTAGAAATAACTTGATACTAAAAGGAAATATGCCTATGTGTTTGAAAAGGGAGGTTTTTAATAAATGTGTTTGCCAGTTCTTACTTATGGATCTGAGACTTGGACACTTAATAAAAGAGCAATACAGAGACTTCAGACCACTCAAAGAAGTATGGAGAGATGCATGTTGGGAGTAACAAGAAGGGATCAAAAACATAATGTATGGGTAAGAGAACAAACAGGTGTTACTGACCTCATTGAAAAAATTAAAAGACTGAAGTGGCATTGGGCTGGACATATTGTTAGAAGGGATGATAATAGATGGACAATTGAAATTTTAAACTGGATTCCAAGAGATTGTAAAAGACCCAGAAAGAGACCACATGTGAGATGGATGGATGAAATAAGAAAGTGTGCAGGGGTGATGTGGAGAAGAGAAGCTAAAGATAGGAAAAGATGGATTGAACTTGGAGAGACCATCCTGCCGTGGATTGATAATGGTTGATGATGATGATGACATTTTGAAAATGTTTTATAAACTTACACACTACTTTTAATGATTAAATAAAATAACTTTTACTCAGTTTTATATCTATATTAGTAAAACATTAAATATAATATAAACATTTCATTCATGCCCTACAGTAAGTAGATCGATATGCAATTATTGCTTCAGTTATATTCAAAAATTGCAACACTCCCCAAGAATTTATTATCAATAAATTCCATTAGATAACTTCATGTTTTTGCAGTACCCAATCACATTATATAAAATATACCCTAGGTTTTAATTGGATATTTACTGAATTACTATCACTGATATTATTTATCCACTTAAATCTCCAAACAATGGAATATTTCATGCACTTTGTAACAATTAAGCTATATACGACAATAATTGGCAATTATCCAAGCCAAAGATAATATTCAGTTAGGCTAGCTAATGAAATTTATGATCACCACTTCAAAGAAATTTAAAAAGTAGTTAAGATAAATCATTCTGACTAATGACAGAACACAATCGATTAAGATTTTGTAACCGGACAAGATAAGTAAATAAATAATCAACTCTGAGCTAATGAAATTATTTCTATTAGTAATATTGCTTTAAATAAGTAAACAAATATTTAAGTGCAATAATAAATATAAAATTTATATGTAATCAGATTTGGAAAAAAAAAGATGTATAAAATATACATATAATCTAATTTTAGTTCACTTATCAAGGCGGGTTTGTTCTTGGGTCAAATGAAATAAAATTAAACAGATTGACAAATTTTAAGTCAATTCTAAATTTATTGGTTTATAATAAAATTGATATTAGTAATAATAAAATATAACAGAACATCAATCGATGTTTGGCAATAAACTAAAATCGATAAAAATAATAAAATCTATATGTGTAGAATTAAAAAAAAACATGCTGCAAGACAATAATATGACCTATAAAAATGGAAGGAGAGATTTTTAATATCTTCCTGAGATTTTAAATACAATAGACAATGGGGAAAAAATGTGATCAAATAAAAATTGATTTCTATTTCTTCATTAATGTAATCTCTAAATAATTAAACAAACAAAAAAATGTTATATTTAAACCTTTTCTATCTGATATTCTCAAGTTAAATTTTGAACATACAAAAGATTAAATATTTGAAAACATCAGGTCATATTAGTTTATATCATAAGATAAGAGCCTAAATAATAAGAACTAAATGAATCTCTCTGACCCTTTTATAGCATGAATTCTAGCATATCCATATATACTATTTACTTATGTTTTTACAGTAAAATGTAAATACTCCCTATCTTTTAACAAATATATATACATATATGCATAGAAATCATATCATATAAGTGAAAGTCTGTTCACTCACTATCCACTAATTCATCATAGCTTCCAGTCCTTTATTTCCAATCCTAAGGTGTAGAGATGATTTTCCTTTCAGCAGAAAAGATAAGAATGTGTGGTGACTAATGCAGATTCATATTCAATTTCTTTTGCATTTAATTTCCAATGTTTTTTTAAGTATATAAATATCCAGTTTTCAAAAACAATATGTAAAATTACACCTCACTGGCTTTAATTTTCCTTTTTCATTGACAATAATGTGCAAAGAGAATTCCTTTAATGACATAATCCAGTTATAATCAAATGAAGAATCAATACTAGCTTTTTCTTTTTTTTGACTTATGTAAATAAAGTTTAAATCACTTATTATCACTCATAAGTTGAGTTGACTGATGTTGTAGATATCCTTGATCTGAAATATAATATCCATAGAAATATAATGGGGTTTATTTCCATCACAAATAAATGAATGCAATTCTGGATTTTTTTAAACCATGGAATATATTTATATAGCTGAGCTGCAATAGAATGCATTTTGATAGGTGTTTCTTTCTTCCATTTCCCATGGAACTTCACCAGGTAGCTGCCCCATTGAACAGGCAGATAATTAAATTTTTATTCTTCCATAGTTTTATAAACTAACCACTTAAACAATAAAATTTAATAAATTTTTAAAGATAGAGAAAATGTATCTGTTTTATGCAATGACAAAATGATAAGAAGCCAAATTACAGCCTCTCCATTCTATTTATAAGAAACTCTTGATGACATTATTGTTATCATAACAACTGTTGGAAATCACTCAAATTTAACTCGATGATGAACAATTTGTTCAAGAAAATTTTGTCTCCAATTTGTAAGTGAATAACAGTGAAAATGAAATGCAAGTTCGATGTGATTTTTCATTTTTAAACCAAAATATAGAATTTCTATTATAATTCGAATACATTTTAATGGATATAAATATTTTTATATATGTTTTTTAATAATAAATTTCCCCAAAATTAATTTACAAACAAATATATGTAAAACATAAAACATTTAATTGTGTAAAAGGTGCTGCTATGGTGATTGTAATAATAAAAATTATGATAATGTTGATTTTATTTAAGTAATCTTTTATGATACACTTAACTATTTCCCAAATCTATTTACTTATTTACCTGTTTATATTTTTTCTGAGATTGATCACAACAGATCTAGGATTTTGAAGCTAGAATTAGCAATAAACAATATTATTTTAAAGCATTAGATTGCCATGATTATCAAATTAACTTTGTATTTCAAAATCTCCATTATCCATGGATCAAGTGAGAGGAAAAATAAATAATATCAACAAACGTCTTTATTTTTTTTAATACTTTGACTTACACTTATTCTGAATATTTACAATATATATTATATAATGAGCTTTCAAATAGCTCCTAACAGGCTTTCCAGAATATCCCCAACCTCAGACTGGGTTTTGCTACTGGCTTCCTCAGCGAGGTGCTAGGATATTCAAGCATTAGATTTAAAATACCAGACCAAGCCAAAAATTTTATCTAATAGATAACTATTAAGTAGAAAATCTGATATTTTCAGACATTCATATATTTTCCAATTCAGCTATCTAACTTAAATAACCATATGGGACTGAACCAGGTTCAGATACACCATATATTAATAGCTTTAGCAATATAAAATAATCAAAGCCTTAATAGCAAAAAATAAAATTACAAAGAAATCAAGTCATATATCACATGACCTAATTTAACAAGCTTGTATTACAAATGTTTGCAAATAGCTCTTAACAAGCTTTTCAGAATATCCCCAACTTCAGACCGGTTTCTGCTATTGGCTTCCTCAGTGAGGTATTAGGATATTCAAGCATTAGATTTAAATACCATGCCAAGCCCAGTACTTTATCTAATGTATAACTATTTAATAAAAAAATCTGAAATTTTCAAACATTCATATGTCTTCCAATCCAGCTATCTAACTTAAATAGCCATATGGGACAGGTTGGAGATATTCTGAAAAGCTTGTTAAGAGGTGTTTGCAAACTCATTATATAACATTTGTAATACAAGCTTGTTAAATTCAGTCATGACGTGATTTCTTTGTAATTTTATTTTTTACTATTAAGGTTTTGGCAATTTTATATTGTGAAAGCTATTAATATATGGTATTTATGAACTTAGTTCAGTCCAATATTGCTATTTAAGTGAGCTAGCTGGATAGGAAGATATATATATATATATATATATATATATATATATATATATATATATATATGAATGTCTGAAAATTTCAGATTTTCTACTTAATAGTTATCCATTAGATAAAGTGCTGGGCTTGGCCTGGTATTTTAAACTAATGCTTGAATACACTAGCACCTTACTGAGGAAACCAATAGGAGAAACTGGTTTGAGGTTGGGGATATTCTGAAAAGCTTGTTAAGAGCTATTTGCGAACATTTGTAATACAAGCTTGTTAAATTAGGACATGTGATGTATGACTTGATTTCTTTATAATTTTATTTTTTGCTATTAAGTCTTTGGTGATTTTATATTGCTAAAGCTATTAATATATGGTGTATATAAACTTAGTTCAATCCCACATGGCTATTTAAGATAGCTAGCTGGATTGGAAGACATATATATGAATGTCTGAAAATTTCAGATTTTCTATTTAATAGTTATGCATTAGATAAAGTGCTGGGCTTGATTTGGTATTTTAAATTTAATGCTTGAATATGCACCTCACTAACAGAAACCAGTCTGAGATTGGTGATATTCTGAAAAGCTTGTTAAGAGATATTTGCAAGCTCATTATATAACATTTGTAATACAAGCTTGTTAAATTAGGTCATGTGATATATGACTTGATTTCTTTGTAATAATAATAATATATATATATTGTAACCTTTTAATTGGTTCATTGTACTAATTGAGTATATAAAATGTATATAATAGTCTAAAATCTAAAATTTAAAATTTTTAAAATATAACTTGCACAAATAATTTAATATATAACTTTTAAGAGAGAATTTAGTAGGAACAATGAATGCACATTTTTTTTGTAAGTAATTTTACTTTATATATCAGTTATGTAATTTTAATATAAATGATTTTAAATTTCAATTAAAAAGTTGTTTAAATTTCATCAATTTCAAATATATATATATATATTATGTGTGTTAAATTGTAAAACAGCAAGTTAAATAATAAAGAACTGATAAACAATTTTCAAGTTATTGACCAATGACATTTAGTTAATTGATTTCCATGTTATGCTGTTTAGAGATATAAATAGAAATAAGCAGATGATCTTGGTAGGAAGAAAAAAAAAGAAAAGTAAACTGTTGTGTAAAATGTTTGCAAAAATTTATCAAATTTAACATATTTTATTTTTATAAATAGTTAAATACGTAAGCTAATTATGAGGACATGAAAATAAGATATTTAATAGTAGTGTAAAAATGAGAGAATAAGTTAAACTAGTTTCTTCATCTGCATCACAAATTACAGTCTGAAAATTCAATTTACAATTTTAAAAGTGTCATTGAGGAAAAAATTGCAAGGATATATTGTTATTATTAATGGAAAAATCGTGAAAGACAAAAATACTCCATCCCAATAGATTAAAAAGTGGATAAACAGTCACATAAGATTCTTCATAAGGAGAGAAACTATAATAAAAAATAAATAAATGAGGCAATTTTTATAAATAGAAATAGAGTGTCTATAAATATGACTTGATAATATTTACTTCTGCAATATTGCAGAAGTAAATATTATCAAGTCAATTATAGACACCCTATTTCTATTTATAAAAATTGCCTCATTATCAAGTCATAATTGTAGACACTCTATTTCTATTTATAAAAATTGCCTTTTTATTTTTCTTTTATTATAGATTCTCTCCTTATGAGAATCTTAGCATTTGCAAGATCAAACTTAAAGATAAACTTACATGTTTTTTCATGATTAAAGAAAACAATCACAAAATCATTATTACTCTTTTTTTTAATACATTTATATAATAATTGATGCTCTTTTAATCTTTTCTTCAGACTACATCTCAATTCCCTTATGTATGAAGCCATATACTTAGATAAAATTTGGTTATTATGTTTTGATAGTCTGCCACCCTAAATAATATAAAAAATACTAAAACAAAATTTAAATATAAATTTTTTAGAAAGATTATTGTGCCAAGTATACTTTCTACACTTTCATGTCATATTCATGGTTAGTCTGCAGAGAATATTAATTTTTTGCTGACTTAAATGCTATTTGATTTTTGATTTATTACATATTCATTTTGTGCAATGGACTACACCTTCTTTATTTTACATTTGTGACCATTTCTTTCTTCACTCATAATTTTAAACAGCACTTGGATCACAACTATGAACCATGATCTCTTTCATGGTTATGAAAGACAGATGAATTAATAGCTTCAGGATTAATGTGAGATTTTTTTATACATTAATGAATATTGAGTCATTCTAAGATTTGCTCTGGTCTCACCAAAGGTATACTTGGTGCAATAAATCTTTCTAAATTTTGTATTTGAAGTCTATTTTAGTACTTTTTACATTTAATAAAATTTAATAAATAATATTAATTTTTTGTTTGAAATCTACTAACATTATGTGGGAAATAAAAGAGAACAATAAATAAATCTTTATATATATTTTTAAAATATTTATCTTTAGCACTTGAAATATGTAGAAAGAGGTTCATTTTTTATTATTAATTTTCAGTTCCTTTAAAATATATTCCTTCTCAAGTTGACATAAAATGCAATCAATTTATTAAACATTATAATGAATTTCAATCAGTTCTTTTGTAAATATTTCAATATTTTGTGATTTGTCACTTTCATAGTGACATAATTTTTCATTACAAAATAAAAAAAATCTAAATCTTGCATCTCATGCATAATTGATATTTTTGACTTACAATGTATATAGCTTCTTTTTTGCAATGGTTTGATTATCAATTTATAATTTAATAAACCATCAAAAGGTATGTTGATGGTGTTTTTGTTTGTAGATATAGCAATAGTATCAATTGTCTTGTATATGAGTTAAAACAAGTTAAACGGTAGTCCACTAGAGGGAGCAAGGGACTCCAGTTTACTCTGTTACTGGCTCCCCATTTTAGTTACCTAAATTATATTTTAGAGATTTTTTTTCTCTAAAAAGTTTCCAATTGACCAGAATAACCTTTTAGGTTCCTTTGTACACAAGAATTATGGCACCATCAGACAACAAGTAAGCATGATTAAAATTTCTCTTTGGAGCGATGTTAAAAATAACTGACAGCCATGTAAATTTCTAGAGATTTCTATTAAAAGACCTAATTTTCAGGGAATATTTTGATTCAAGGCAGCTTTGCTGACTGGGTGAGAGTATCTGATTGTTGGGAGGACCCCTGAGGGCCTGAATCCTGGTTTTTATATGGGGTAGAGCTGAGAAAAAGGTGCTCTGGGGATCGTTATCAGAATTGAATAGCTCATTTATTTGTTAGCAATAGTAGCGTTATTCATTTAGACTTTAATGCTTGCTTTTTAAACCTGAGATTTTACTTTTAAAGAAAAAAATTTTCCACAATAGTAAATTGTTTTTCATTGTACCTGATCATTTATTTCAAATGTTGCTTTATCTTTTATCAATGCATTTGATGCTAGATCACTGCCTATGTCTCTTAAAACGTTTTTACCAGATTTGGATGGTTCATTCAGTTGTTAAAAATGACAACGTTATTCATTGCAGTTTTGTGCTAGCATTTTAGACCTGAAATTTGACTTGTGAAAAATATTTTTTCTACTATAGTGAATTGTTTTAGACTGTATTTGAACATTTGATTTCAAGTGTTGCTTGATTATTCAACCTTACATTCTATATTAAACGTTTTTTTTTTTCTATCTTGAATGCTGAACTGTACAAATCGATAATCTTAACATTTGACTATATGGATTAGTGCTTCTGGATTTCATAGGTTATCAGAGTGCTGAAACATGATGGGCACTATTCAATATGCGATTGTAATGGATACATTACTCTATGTACATATTTTGATTGCTCTATAGATCTAGAATTATATTGTAGTATAACACATAATGCAAGCATCTGGTTACTATATATACATTAAAGTTCTTGATTTTGGAAAGTAATGATGAATTTTTTATGCAAGGCAATGGAAATCCTGGAGATTTGTACTGTGATTTTAAATTTAGCAATTATTATGACATTGGATTGTTAACAGTTGTACCTCATCATATGGATTGTGCTTCTAGTTCTATCATTTGATTTTTATCAATAGTTAAGGACCTCATGGATTAAGGCTTCTAGTTTTTTATAAGTTCTCTGGAAGCTGAAACATGATGGACAAAACTCAAGTTCCCAAAGAGTTCTCAAGTTCCCAAAGAGTTCAACTGTGATTTGAACATTGGATTGGGGCTACTGTGTCACTCATCTTTGCAGTCTTGAGGACTGAGTCTATTGCTTGGAGAGCTCCCAGGGCTTGCTTTCTGGTCTTGGAGGGGTCTGGGATGTGGGTGTATTGGGTTCTAATATGGGTTTCAGATGAGAGACTGGAACTTGGGAAGATTCCTGGGGCCTAAACTTTGGTTCTTATGGTGGGGCTGGGATGTGAGTGCTATGGGGATTAGTACAGGTTTCATCTTTCTCATCTTCGGGGCAGTGGAGATGATGTGATGCATTGTGGTTTTGATCTCTTTGTTCTCTATGTGATTCATAGGTTGGTTATTAAACTATGTGATAATCTGCAGATGGCATATGATGTGAGCATATGGGATTTACATTTTTGATTAGTGCTGCAGCATTGCCTGTCTTGGTTGTGAGCATGAGAGAATCTCATGCTTGGGTGACTCAGGCCAGAGAGTTCTACTAGGGTTTAAAACTTCAAATTGGGGCTGCTGGGGCACTCATCTCTGCCATCTGGATGGCAGGGTCTGGTGCTTGGAAGGTCTCACAAGCCTGGGTTTTGGAGGGGATCTGGGTTCTGTGTGGATTAGTAAGGACATTGGATGAGAGAGTCTGAGCTTTGGAAATACCACAAGGCCTGGTTCCTAATCCTTAGAAGGGGGGGCTGGGACATGGGTGCTGTGGGGATTACTATGGTTTTCACTTTCTCATCTTCTGGGTGGTGGGGATGATGTGATTCTTGGTAGCTGTGATCTATCTAGTTGGCATTAAGGTCAGGGGTTACTTAGTAAACTATGAGAGAAGCTATGAATGGCAAGATATATGCATATACAATTCAAGGTTTTTCTGTTCACTTGCTAGATCAAGTTCTGCATTGTAAATCAGAGTTTAGATCTTGTATATCACTACATATAACATGTAAATTCAAAGATTAATATTATGTTAATAAATCATATTTTGAGAAAAAAAACAAGTTAAATGGTTTAAAATGGATTATTTAAAAAGAATAAAGCTATTAAATATTTTGATTTATATATTATAAGAAATCATGGTTTATCAAATTATAAATTGATAATCAAACCATTACAAAACAGGCTATATACTTTTTAAGTCACAAGTACTGATTATACATAAGATGGCAAGTTTAAGATCTTTTTTATTTTGTAATGAAAAATTATGTCATTGTGAAAGTGATAAATCATAAAACATTGAAACATTTATAATAACAAAATCATCATAACATAAAAAATAAACAAATGTAATCATAATCGAAATTAATGATATAAACAAAAAATTTTGCAATTTAATCATTAAATACTTTTAACATTTAACATGATGAAGAATTGAAGAGTGGAGAAGATTGAAGCTTGTTCATTAAAGTTTGAAAATTTGCTATCTTAATATAAACCAAGCATTGATTATCTATATGTATGGGAAATGATGATCTGGACCAACTGATGAATGGTAGTTCAACACTAAATATGTACATTAGAGAACATTTATATTATTCACGTGTATGTGGTTATGTGTATCAGCTGTATAAGATAGAGTGGATGATTAAAGAGAGCCTGAAAGTTTGGGTTCAAATTCCCTCTAATTACATCTAGCTTAAAAGTATATAAATATACTTGTATTTAAATATTATATATTCAGTCTGTATTCTGCCCATCCATTTTCAATGTATTTAAGTGGACTTGGGGTCTTGCATATCAAGGGTCAGAATGACTTACAGTCAACATGGGTATGACAATATAATTGGGAAATAGGGGCTTTGAACATGTCATCAGATTTTCAATGATATGGATGGCTGAAGAATTGGAGTGTGGAGAAGATTGAAGCCTGTTCATTAAAGTTTGAAGATTTGCTATCTTAATATAAACCGAGCAGTGATTATATATATATATGTGTGTGGGAGATAATAATCTGGACCGACAGATGAGGGCTGGTTCATCACAAAATGCATATATTGGATATTATTTATCTTTTTGCATATATGTGGTCATGTGTATTGGTTATATAAGATGGGGTGAATGACTAAAGAGAGTTTGAAAGTCTGGGTTCAAATCCTCTCTAATATTAATAAATTAATAAAATCCCTACGTTTGTGATCTATAAAAGAATTTTATATTATTATGCTATTATCTTATTGACATATTAATAGATGTTGGAATAAATAAAAGTCTTCAAATGAGTGCTTGCAAGATATAAACATAGTTTTAATACGTTTTCTGTTTCTAGGGAGGATATTTTTAAAAAACCAAATACTCATAAAAATTTTAATTTATTTACATGTGATATTTATTGAATTGTTGTTTTAATAATTTTAATAATTTTTTTAAAGATATCTATATTTAAACAGTTTGGGTCATAAATCATTCTTAAAAATACAATTTTATATAAAATAAAATGTTTACCTCAGGTTAGCGTCTAGAAATAGTTTTTTATTTTTAGAAATTAATGTGTTAAATTTATTAATTTGAATATAAATTTGATTGAGAATGAATTTAGTAAAGCAAAGTAATATTTTGTTAGAGGTATTAATAATTAATATAAACAGATTAGATTATTTAGAATCTTCAGAAGTAAATGATTTTAAAAAAATAAATAGAAGTACAAAAACAACATAAAATGTTTTGAAAATGTAAGACTAAAATGCAAAAAAAATATCCATTTATATTTAAAGAAATTTTTTTTGCAAGGTATTTTACTTGTTCTATGTAAACTGTGAGAGATACATTTTGCTTTTTTTTTTTTTTAGATAGAATTTTCGCACTTGTTATCATTTTTCTGCAAGTAATCATTATTTTATTATATTCAGGCAATCTATAGCTCTCATATTGTTATTCAGAACTATGTTGCATTTTTTTATGTATAAGGAATCCATTTCTATTTCTTTTAAATGCTACAGATTTTAATAACATATAGAAAATAATTTTTCTCCTCATTCTCAATTCAGATAAACTTTTTTTTTGTATATCACTATAATATATCTCTCTTCATTATTATTTTTATTTGAATTATTATTATTATTTATTTCTAATACAGTTCACTTGGGTAAATGGCTTTTCTTTCATTTATATCTTGCATCTTTACTTATATCTTTTACTTATATTTTTACATCTTCACTTATATTTTTACTTTTTATTGAAATAAGATATTGTATATCTCCCAACAGCTTTTATCAACATACAATTCACATTTGCTGTCATTTTCAATTTAGATTTATTCATATTAAAATGAAAACAGATAATGATAATAATAAAATAAACGATGAAAAATGACTAAATGACATTAATTATCAGTTGTAAAAAATAAACAATTAAACCTGATATCTAATAAAAAGAGATGATAATCAATATGACAGATCTTGACTGAATAGAGGATGATGGATAGAAAATTTGTTTGGATCAATAAAAGAAAAAAGTCTGTGATATAAATAATTTATGCTATTTACAGCTCATGATCTATTCAAAATTTTTCTTTCAGATCATAACCTATTTAGATAGCTATCAAATCATTGGCTAACAAATGCTTATGCTTGATTATGATAAAAGAAAAGGAAGAAAAATCTTAAAATTCTTGCCATATTCTGTTTCATTGCTTCACTGTTTCTGTTTTTAGAGATGTTTTGTGACATTTTCCTGAAACAAGCTATTTAATGGCGAGTTTGCCAATTAGTTTATATATTGTTATGTGTCCTAACAAATTCAAGATCGAAAATCTCGATAATTCATGATTGTTAAACAAAGATATCATAAATGTGAGAACAATAAAATAATTGTGAAGCACACCAAAATTTATATATTGGTAAATTGTTTTATTTAATTCTACTGACAAGTAAAAATTACACCCAGCTCACAGATAAAATTATATTGTTTATAAAGTAGTATACATTTACAATAATACAAATACCTAGTATCCTTAGGCTTACTAAAATAATATTTATGATCTATATAATCTTTGTAAAAGTCCATAAACTGTTGTGTGACTTTCAGAAACAGTCTTTTCTGAACAAGCACCAGCAGTATATTTCTGATGAGCAGTTTTCAGAAGTCTTCTCCATATTCTGCCTCTAATGAGTTTTCACATCTCTGTAATTAGTACCTTCTCTCTATTTTCTTTTATCGTTTTAACATTCTTTTCAGGTTTGTTGTTTCTGGAATAATAATTAAATACTTTATTCTAAAATGAAGTTTATAAACTACTTTTTTTTCTTTGATTATATTATTCCATTATGTATAGTTAATTCTCTAGGTTATTTCTAAAATAAATTAAAATTTAATTAAACTACATTATTATTACAAGGAATGATTAAAACACACACATATATATATATATCTGCATGTGCATCTGTGGACATGTTAACTGTGAATAAGTTAAACAAAAAGATGATATAAAATATTGAAATCATTATTTAAATACTAGATATAATAATAACTTTTATTAAACATTAAATGACATTATGATATGATTATATGCTGAGAAGCCATACAAGCCTAGTTAAACATTCCCTTCCTCTGAGATCCTTATTTACCATAATAAGTATACTTCTTTCACCTTATTATAAAATAATTCTTCCAACCTTAATTCATATCTTTCCCCCCTCTCTATTCCAATCCATTTTAATAAAAACTATTTTATTCCTTTTAATGGTCCTTTCTCATATTTCCTATTTCCGTTATAAAGATTGAAACAAAGAAATTACCAAAATTTTACTTATTTTGTTTCCATTGTATTGAAATTTTTTCTACTCTTCATCCCACACAATTCATTCTGACATTCTTTCAACATCTTACACTAAAAAAAAAACATTTAATTCTTTTCCTTCTATGACCAAATAAATTACATCTCTAATCAAATCCTTGATTATTTTTGTCTGCTTTTCTACTATCTAATAATTCCTATCTCAATGATTTATCTATTGTACTATCATACATCCCTTCATATTTTATATAATTTTATTCATCACATTATCACCATTTTTTATGCTTACATAAACTGTTTAAACAGAGGCTAAACTCTCCATACAGTAGCACCACTCAGTGCAAGACAGAGTAATCAATGGATGCAAGGTTTGTGCATAAAATTCCCATCTAATGCCTACTCATCCAATATCCTCAGACTAGATGGGGATTTTATGCAAAACTTTGCATCCATTGATTACTTTGACTTGCACTGAGTGACGCTACGGTGTAGAGAGTTTAGCCTCTATATAATTTCATTATTATATATATCTAAACCATGTTTTAATATTCATTTTCCATAATACTTTTTTTAAAGTTATCTATTCTCTTTTCTAATTTTATTTTCTTATATAAAAAACAAATTTATGTATTTATTAATTATGTTTATTTATTGTTAAATCTTTTTATCCCAAAATATTATATATATATATAATCAAATTGTTATTCATAATAATAACAACAAATCATTTAAATCCTTAGTTTTACTTTTATTCTTTTATTTTTTTTTTAATATTTAGCTCTTATTTTCATTCACATATTGTAACCTTCCAAACATTTTAAATTTGTTTTCAATTTCCCTTATTTAAAAAAAATGTCCACCCCATTTCATCATCTAATTCATATCTGTTTACTTCTTTTTGTATTCTGCCTAAAAATTTGTGAGTTCATTGACTAATGTAAGCAATGAAAAGTTACAGAAAATTGCAACCAATGATGACTGAGAATTTTCTTACTACTTGATTATAATGTCCACAATTAGTGGTTCTGGAGTACATACGTCTTTACATGCAAATTAATTAATATATAATTTTTATGTATGTATATACTCGAAAAATGATTTGCTGTAAAATTCTTTATGCAATCGAAAAATCACTAACATTAAAAAAACATTTGATCGTTGGTGGGGTAACATATTTTGTGCCTGTATTGATCTATTGAAAAATGGATTTGTGAACACTTACAATAGGCACTATGTTCAATGATTAAAATAAAAAAAATTCTTTGTCGTTGATGATAGTTTACCACAACCCATTTTCTTTTACCAAAATTTATTATAGCATTCCTAATTTAAATTAAGATTCATTACAAAGCAATGATTCTGATATTACGAGTTGAAAATTCTGTTTTATAAGCATGGGTACATGTGGGGTCGTTTACGTGTATAAACACACGATTGAGTTTGTAACAAAATTATTAGCGGTAAATCGTTTTAACTACCACTTGAACCTGAAAATTTAAATAGACATCTATCAAAACAAAATACTGGTTTACTTTTATTTTTTAAAAAAGTAGATTTATTAAGAGGTTTTTATTATTGGAAATATGATTAGTGACATTTTAATAAGAAAGGGGGGTGGGGGCAGGGAAAGAAATAATAAGATCATTTGATTTTACATTAATAATGTTTTCTATTATCTGATTTGATTAACCAAAATAAAATAAAATGACAATAGAAAAATGGCGACTATTTCCCAGCTAATCTTCATTATTCTCCTTCTTTGTAATTAGCTATTCTTTCGTTTGTAACGATTTTGTTAAATTTATTTCCTGTGTCATTAATTAATTAGTAATCTCAGGTCAGCTCATATCACTGTTCAGGCGCATGGAAATAATCTTGCGTAATGAAGAGCGGACAATCTGTTAACCCTAATGATTATCAAAACAAAGCGGGAAGAACAATCATACAAGGATAGGTAAAGGTGCGTGCAATATACAATTAAAAAAAAAGAATTAAAAACAATAATTAAATATAAAGATATATAGTGCATATAATTGTATTTTATAAAATTATCATGAATAGTTGGTTATAAGTGTATCAATCTACTCGTAATATATATTTATGTCTACTATACTCTTACACACACATATAATATATATCTGTGATTATATATATATATAATAGTATAAAAAAGCAAATATATTGCTGTATTTTCTTTTTGAATGAATATCTTTTTCATTATCATAATCAGCAGTTAAAATCGCCATTACAACTGCAAAATAGAATAGTGGATTATCATTATTTTGATGATCTAGAGATGAGTTTTGCAATGGATGAGCAACCACTACACTCCATATAAGACATGCTCATTGATAATTTTATTTTTTTGATATTTTGCATGCTGTTTTTAATTTATGAGTAGCAAACTTTTATTTCTGAAAGATTTCAATCCTTTGTCTAATCGTAGATCTTAATTGTATTCTATCTTAATCTATAACTTTCCAATAAAAACAATCAATATTTTACTTCTTTAGAATACTTTTGAGATAATCTTTATAATCTCAAATAGGTCTGTCTGCCTCTCTTACAAAAACTATGCACAAGTTTACTATAAAATATGTTTTGAAGGATTCCAATGAAAATGCGATTTCTTTGCTTTCAATGCGTAAGCTTGTGGTTAAGACCTGTAGAGGTCCCCACCTTCGCATTTTTAAGCGCACATGCTTAGGTTTATTGCCTTAGTAAATATTAATAACAAATTCTATAAAATCATATCTAAAAAGTTGAAGATTACTATCTTCCCATTGTATTTTTAGAATTGTAAACGAAATACTTCTAATCCCTATGTAATTTAAGTCTCATTTGAAAGAGAACACAGAAAGCGAAAGATTAAAGAGGCTGAGCAATACTAAAGATCGATTTTCAATAAACAGAAAAGACACAAGCATCCTCCTCTCAAAGAAGTGAACTATTTAAATGGATTTAAATATTTTTGAATATCAAATAAAACAAATTTAAATGCTGTTAAATATTAAAATATTTATCAAATGTATTTAAAAGTTTGGAACACTAAACAAGTAATAATACTATGATTATGATATTTTACATATCAAAGCATGCTATGCATTAATAAAAGCTAACTTTTAAATTATATGACTACCTTTTCTGTATAAATGTCCAGAACATTTATTTGAATATTATAAATATCCAGAGAAGAGAAAAAAAATCACTGGTTTTGATTTATAATAAATTATATAAAACAACAGCTGTATATATAGCTAATTTAGTTGTAATAAATAATAACATAGTAATAAGAGCTGCAACGACAAAAATGTATGGAGTGGACATTAGGAATTTGCCCTGCTCAGTTCCTTTAAGGCCTCCAAGAGTAATCAAAGGGTCTCCTTTCAGTTAATAGCAAACCTCTTTCTGCTGCCATTTGATGACTTTTTATTTAAGTACTTACAACTGCAGACCACTTTCAAATAAAGGAAGATTGCAAGAATTGGAAGAAGAATGGTCTTATATTAAATGAGACATTATTGGACTTTGTGAAGTTAGAAGAAAAAGTGAAGAAACAATTGATTTAAAAAGTAGACAAGTACTCTACAACAAAGGCACAAATATTGGAAGTACTAGTGGAGTAGGTTTCATTATAAATAAAAAGTGAAGGAACAATATTGTGGAGATTGATGGTGCATTGGACAAAGTGGCAAGATTAGTTATTCATCTATGCCCCAACAAGTTTTCATAGTGATGAAGTAATACAGATGTACAAAAGGCTTTTGATCAGACTAAACAACATTTTAAAATTGTTATGGGAGACTTTAATGCTAGAATTGGTAAACAAATGAAAGATAAAAGTGCTGTAGATAAACTTGGTTATGGTAATAGAAATAAGAGAGGACATAGATTTGTGGAGTTTGCAGAAAAAGAAAAACTTTATATTATGAATTCTTTTTTTTTTTTTGAGAAAAATGTTAAAAGAAAATGGACATGGAAACATCCAAATGAAGGTAGAGCAGAATTGGATTATATTTTGACTAACAGAAAATACATATTTCATGATTGGAATGTTCTTAATAAATTCAACACAGGAAGTGATCATTAATTAAGAAAATCAAGATATGTTGTTAGTGCCAAACTAGAGAGACAAAAAAATATTAAGAAATACAATATTTACAGTTGATATTCCTAATTTTCAAAAACATTCTAATGAATTTAAATTAGAACTTGCAAATTGGTTTCAAGTACAGTACTAGTAGAATTTGAACATGATTCAGATTTGAATAAAATTAATAAGAAAATAATTGATATCCTTTTAAAAACTGCAACAAGGATAGTTTGGTAAAACAAAGCAGCAATTGACAAATAAAATTTCTACCGAGACTAGAGAATTAATGAAGAAAAGAAGGAATATGAAGATATATAACAATGATGTATTAAAATGGACTTAATATCTCAAATTTTGTAAAATGGTATGAAAAAGAGTTGATAATGATATAAACAAGTATAACTGTGAACTAAAAAGGAAGGCTGTAGAAGAGAATAAAGGTCTCAAGAGTGTAAAACAACATTTTGGTATTGGTAGGAAACTTATGATCTTCAATAAGAAAAAAAGATGGAACTATTACTAAAAAGAGAGAGGACATCATGAAATGGGTTGAAGAGTTCTATCAATAATTATATAGTAATAAAGAACAAATATCTCCTACATCTATTATATCTTTTGAATTGCCCAGAATTTTAAATGATGAAGTGGAACATGCAATTAAATCAATGCAGAAATGAAAAGCTCCAGCTAATGATAGAATTATAATTGATATATTAAAAGAAGCAGGTGAAGAAATAGAACTTTTTTTGGCAAAGTTGTATCGCAAATGTCTAAATGATAAAAATGTACCATATGATTGGAAGAATGCAGTACTAATATTAATATTTAAAAAAATCATAATGAAGATATTAGAAATTACAGATCTATCAGCCTTTTATCAGTTCTATGCAAAATTTTTACCAAGATAATTACAACTCATCAACAGAGAACATTAGATTTCAACCAACCAAGAGAACAAGCTGGATTTAAAAGGGGTTTTAGTATAGTAGATATCCAAGTATTGAGAGAAGTTATAGAAAGGATCAATGAATATGAGTTGCCATTATGTTTTGGATTTATAGATTATGAAAAGGTATTTGATTCTATAAGCATTTCTTGAATGATTAAAGTATTGGATCATCAAGATATTGTCATATTCTAAAGAATATTTATAAAAATGCAACAGCCACAATTAGATTGCATAATGATACTAGGAAGGTTAACATTGAGAAGGGTGTAAGACAGAGTAACTCCATATCTCCAAAACTTTTTACAGCAGTGGTACAAGAAGTATTTTGTTGATTAAAATGAGAAACTAAAGGAGTAAAAGTAAATGGAGATTATTTAAATTATTTGGATTTTGCAGATGATGTAGTTATTTTGCAAACAATGCTTTAGAACTTCAGGAAATGTTGCAGGAGGTATCAGATGAAATTAAGAAAGTAGGACTAAAGGTAAATGTTAAAAAGATTTAAAAAAAAAAATGTTTAATGGATTTTCTCAAAAGATGAAAATAAAGATTGATTATGATGAGTTAGAAGAAATTAACAACTACAAATACCTTGGTTAGATTATTACTACAGATGGAAACATAATGGTTGAAATTAATCATAGAATTAAACTTGGTTGGAGTGCTTTTGGTAGAAATAACTTAGTACTAAAAGGAAATATGCCTATGTGTTTGAAAAGAAAGATTTTTAATAAATGTGTTTTACCAGTTTTTACTTATGGATCTGAGACTTGGACACTTAATAGAAGAGCAATATAGAGATTTTAGATCACTCAAAAAAATATGGAGAGATGCATGTTAGGAATAATAAAAAAAGATCAAAAACACAATATATGGGTGAGAACAAATAGGTGTTACTGACATTGTTGAAAAAATGAAAAGACTAAAGTGAAGTTGGGATGGACATATTGCTAGAAGAGAAGATAATAGATGGACAATTAGAATCTTAAACTGGATTCCAAGAGATTGTAAAAGACCCAGAAAGAGACCACATATGAGATGGATGGATGAAATAAGAAAGTATACAGGGGTGATGTGGAGAAGAGAGACTAGAGATAAAGAAGTTGGATAGAACTTGGAGAGACCTTTATCCTGCAGAGATTGTTAATGGTTGAACAGGATGATGATGAATTATTTCAGTGTAATGAAATACTCTATTTTTTTGTTAGAAACAACACAGAATACTAGAGTCTATGTTTTATTACAACATCAAAGCCCATCTTTCTACTTGAAAAACCATCACGATACTTTAATTGGCTCACATTCTCAAATTGAAAACTATGGAAACTATAAATTGCTGAATATTTTTCTTCTATAACTGGTTAATAAAGTATTTGAATATTTTAACATATAATTACTAAATCTATCTATCTATCTATCTATCTATCTATCTATCTATCTATCTATCTATCTATCTATCTATCTATCTATCTATCTATCTATCTATCTATCTATCTATCCATCTTCCTTTCTTTCTTTCTTTCCTTCTTTCTTTCTTTCTTTTTTTCTTAATCTGACTTTCCATTTGTCATGATCTATTTATTTTTCTGTTTTTCTACCTAGTTGTCAATCTGTCCAGCAATCTATTTATCCAACTATTTACCTAGTTATTTATATTTTCATTCCTATTCATTTGCCTATATTACTTTCTATTTATTATTTTTCTTTTTCAACTTCCTGTCTATAAAATATTTAGAAACATTATATATTTGTACGTGTTAGATATAAAGGCGCACTTTAAACATGAAAAATAAGCAAAAGAATGATCTTAAATTTTTTTATAATTTTTCAAATTTTTAATATTATTTTCAAAATATTTTTTTTATTTCTACAAGATTAAAAAAAAAAGACTTAATTTCAAGGTTAAAATTGACTATCAGTTTAGGTAAATTGGCCCCCTTCCCCTTTTTACTACAAAGCATGCCGCTTTATAATTTGATATGATACTTATTTTTTATAAAATGCTATAGGAACTATAACTAGTAGTAAGTTTTATTATTCTAGGTTAAAAACTAGTAGTAAGTTTGTCTTATTTTTTTATAATAATGTAAAAAGATATATATATATATTAAGAGTTATTTCAAAACTGAATGTCGGTTGGCAATTCCAAAGATCAAAAATGTTTCTGTTGTTTTAAAATAATTGTAAGCAAAATATTTAAATCGCTAAGAGAGAAAATATAATTAATTCTTATTGTCATTAAGTCTGTGGAATAATCTATAAATAGTTATCATCACCAGCATTTCTCTGCACATAGACTTTTATGACTTTTATCATATACCATTAAAAAAAAAAAACTATTTATCTATCATGTGGTCTCACCGTCACCATTCTTTTATTTAAATATTTCATTAGTTGACTTGTCACCTGGGTGCCAAACGACCCCTGACTAATTTATATTATTACTACTAATATTAGACGAATTATATAAAATGAAAATAAACGACTTTATAAAAACAAAATACATGGTTTTAAGCACATTTATTACATTAATTCACGAATTTCTGTGCCAAAACCTAACGAAAATATGTTGGTATAATAATTTAATTTTTAACTAAAAGATATAGCAAAATGTTTAAATAGCATTAAAATAAACTATTAAATAAACAACAAGTAAAATGAATGGCTTTGTTTCGTTTATTATTATGTATAGACATTTTACTTAATAACTGATGATTGCTGGTTTAGCATGAAATACGAATATTGGTGATTATTTATCTTTTCTTCATATATGTATGTGTTCAAGTGTATCAGTATTATGAGATAGAATGGAGAGCGGTAGATCGTGTAAAAGTCTGTACCCATATACTCTATGTATGATTAATACTATGGTAATTCGTTTTTAATCTTCTTGTTTTGCTTTTCAAATATTTAGATCATTTCTTTTTCCAGAAAAAAAGTGAAAACAATAAATACATACACAGCTAATCAGAGTAGATATTTTCCAAGTTCAGAATAACTTAATTTCTAGTTGTTACTAATGATAATCATAGAAAATGATTTAAAAAATGTAAATAAAAGTTTAATTTATTTTTACTGGCTTATATCTCATCATTAAAGTTATAATTTATATTGAAATACTGTCCAATGTAAATAAACAGACAAATGCTTTGATCAATAATTGTAAATAAATTGATTAAGTTTATTTAGTATTGCTACAACAGAAACTATTTCATTTAACTCCATTGCTATCAGAATCCGCCATATTGTGCTTTGCATAGTTTGGTCTAATGCTTGAATGGCAGTCTATAGAGTTCAATGTTCAGTCCTGTCACTTTCGTTCTTAAAACTTTTATAAACTCCTTAGCAATAAAGCATTCAATTATTTATTTTTTAAGGCAAATTGTGAATTTTGCATAAGATTTATATTTGAATCATCATCATCATTATCAACCATTATCAATCCACTGCAGGATGAAGATCTCTCCATGTTCAATCCATCTTCTCCAATCTTTAGTTTTTCTTCTCCATATCACCCCTGCACACTTTCTTATTTCATCCACCCATCTCACATGTGGTCTCTTTCTGGGTCTTTTACAATCTCTTGGAATCCAATTTAAGATTTCAATTTTCCATCTATTATCATATTTTCTAGCAATATGTCCATCCCAACTTAACTTCAGTCTTTTAATATTTTCAATGAGGTCAGTGACACCTGTTTGTTCTCTTACCCATATATTGTGTTTTCGATCTCTTTTTTTACTCCCAACATGCATCTCTCCATACTTCTTTGAGTGGTCTGAAGTCTCTGTATTGCTCTTCTATTAAGTGTCCAAGTCTCGGATCCATAAGTAAGGACTGGTAAAACACATTTATTAAAAACCTTCCTTTTCAAACACATAGACATATTTCCTTTTAGTATAAAGTTATTTCTATCAAAAGCATTTCAACCAAGTTTAATTCTATGATTAATTTCATCCATTATATTTCCATCTGTATTAATAATCTGACCAAGATATTTGTAACTGTTAAATTCTTCTAACTCATCATAATCAAACATTATTTTTATATTTTGAGAACATCCTTAAACATTACTTTAGACTTTTTAACATTTATCTTTAGTCCTACTTTCCAACTTTCATCTGATAACTCCTGCAACATTTCTTGAAGCTCTAATGCATTATTTGCAAAAACAACTACATCATCTGCAAAATCTAAATGATTTAAATAATCTCCATTTACTTTCACTCCTTTAGCTTTCCATTTTAATCCACAAAATACTTCTTGCAGCACTGCTGTAAAAAGTTTTGGAGATATGGAGTCACCCTGTCCTACACCCTTCTCAATGTTGACTTTCCTAGTATCATTATGTATATATTTGAATAATTGCTTCTAAATGTATTTTATGTGTTTCTTATCAAATATGAGCAAAATATCATTGTTTTTGTAAAAGAAATAAAATTTATAGGGTAAAGTAAAAATGATAAGCAATTAGTATCATAATGTTCAAAATAAATTAGATGGTTATTTTCAGTAATTTAAAAACCTCAGCTCAATCAAATATTTTTGCAATTATGCCTAATCAGTATTTGATTTAAGCAATGAAAAATTTGTTATTAATTCACTTACTAGTATCGAAGTGAATTATTTAAATACTGGATGAAAATAGAGTCAAGATCTTGTAGATGAGTTTAAAATATTAAGGGATATAAAAGATGGGATATAAAAGACTTTAGTATTTTTGTTCATGTAATGAACATGTCATGTCTGAGCTATTTTATAGAATCAAATTAAAACAAAATACTTTTATAAAATGTTCAATTAGAATTTCAACTATAAAAAGATATGTTTTCCAGATAGCACCAAAGTGTTCACGACTGGAAATATATTAGAGACATCTATTGCATAAAAAATAGATAAAATGCAATTGTTGTTCAAAACAAATTTTCTTACTAATAGATTACTTCAATATATTTTTGATAGTAAAAGTGGTTTCTTTTACATTATAAACTTATAATTTTATTTCATGATTAGGACATTCATTGCACAAGAATTTAATGCTAGATGATAATATTTGAATCCAAAAGATAGTATTAAAAAAATGAAAAATGCTCCAAATTATACAAGTAAGCATTGCAGATTTAAAAATATTGCATTAAAAAAAATTAGGCTTAGTTAGATAATGCTTTAGCTTTTTTCTAGCTTTCTATGTTGATAGCTTATTGTAAGGAAAGTTTCTGCAATATTGGATGTTACAATTAAAGCTATAAGATATATGTTTTTTCTGATTGAACACTGAATAATTATATAATTTCTGAGAAATTTCTCATTCTTAATTAGGTATATAAAAACTTTCCAAAACACATAAAAAGATAAGATTGTATGATCTAATATTAAAAATATTAAAATTTTTTGTTATTAAATATTGCTATTTTTAATGTTTTTTTATATGTTAGATGGTGTGAGATATTGAGGTTTATACTGTACAACTAATGTTGCAGAGAAATTATGATGTTAAATATAGAAGCTATGTTAGTGATGTATTTATATATATTCAAGCACTTTAATAAGAAATATGTTTAAATATATGCATGAGAATTCAGTTTACAAATAGAGTTATTGAATACAAAAATGAGCACTGTTAAAAATATTTAGATGTGGTTTTAGAAATGATAATCAATTTGATTACAAAATGATTGTAAGATCTCAGGCATTTTTTAAAAGTACAAGCTATTAGCATTAAAATAATTTTATGGCAGTCTATTGAAATGGATTTTTTTGAAAGAAGAAAATTGACCAATGGGTTTGATGATAAGGGAAGTTATAATTTGATGATGTATGAGATTGAGGATTCTATTAGACAATTGCTGTTGGATAGAATTTATGATGTTATATAAAAATGTGTTGTTGCTGTATTTATATATAGTTCAAAAGATGTAATAAAAATATGCTCAAATGTTTAAGTAACACTATAATTTACAATGGACAGTTAAATGTAAAAATGAGGAGTGTTAAAAATATACAGATGTACATATTTTTAGAAAACATAATTAATTTGATTATAAAATGACTGCAAAGCCTTTGAATGCAAGCAGATTTATACAGACATTCATTTAAAATAAAAATTTAAAAAAATTAATTTTTTTAATAACTAATTTTCATTTATGTAAATTTGAGGCAAATTATGAAGCAAAATGTTGAGAATTATCTTTAAGATTCATTAAAGATAGGTTATAATGAGAGTTTGTCTAGTCAGAAAATGAAAGTCATTTTATAATAAAGTCAAAGTGCTACATTTTGATTTACAAGTGTCAAACTTATTCCACTCACATTTTTGACAGGATCCACTCTAGATAAATACACTCATATTATCACTAATCATTTATTAAATTAGAGATTATCCCTAGCTCTGATATAAACCCTAAACCTCAGTTGAAGAATATTATATCTGTTTTTTTAACTAAACGCACCTACTCACATAGAGTAATTAAACTTCTTTTTTTTTTTCCACTTGTATTTTTATAGATATACTTAATAACCCCCACCACAAATTTTTGAAACATGTAAATAAAGATATCTTAAGACAAATGACCCCCAAGATAAATTTTATGCTGAATAACATTCATCAGTTAGCTCAGGTCACAATCTGTGACATGTACTTTTTTTACACATTCGATTGTGTGTGGAGTAAATTTGACACTTGTAAATCAAAATGTAATCATTTACTATTGATAAATACTAAATATATAATAAATTATATATGTATAAATTGTGACTTGAGCCAACTGAAGAGTGCTGATTCAGCAAGAAATGCATCTTGGGGTTATTTGTTTTTAAGATGTCTTTATTTATATGTTGCAAGAGTATGAATGGGGTGGAGGTTATTAATTACATCTATAAAAGATATTACACATGGAAAAAAAAAGAGAAAAACTTGAATTATTTCATATTTACATGTTTAATTAAAATGCACATGTTAATCTTTAACTAAGGTTTAAAATTTATATCTGGGTAGTTTAATAAATGATAAATGATAATCATTAATGTATTGGTCTAGAATGAATAGTGACAAAATTGTGGGCAGAATGTTTGACACTTAAAAAACAAAATTTAATGATTTGTTATTGATAAATACTGATTTATTTAATAAAGATATTTATGAGAGATTGTCATTTGTGCCAACTGATGAGTGCTGGTTCAGCATGAAATGTATATTGTATGGTATTTATCTTTTAAGATATCTTCATTCATATGTTGCAAGTATACATGGGGAATGGAGCAAAGTCAAATTAAAACAAAATGAGATTAAAATTAATAAAGATAGATTTCATTTCCATACATTCCTAAATTACATCCACAATTAAAATAGTTTAAAATCTCTATTTTTAAATGAATTGATAAGAATAGAATAAATCATATGTGGGGGAACTAATTTACTAAGATGAGACTAATGTTTATTGGCAAGTCTTAGGCAATATATTTGTCAATATAAAAAATCTAAATCTAATTCTCAATTTAATTCTATTTTCTTTTGTCATAAAAAGAATCTGGCCATGATTGTTCATCTCCAACAATTAGCATTGAATACAATGAATTAAATAATAGGAAAGTTAAGGAACCTTGTATATTTCTAATTCTAATAACATATTGGACCAGAGGTTTAGTAGCATAAAAATATACATGTTTTGAAATTTTAGTTAATAGTTTTTTCATTTTGTAATAATCAATTGTTATGAATCTGATGTGTTGCAGCAAAAGAACATTCAGTTATTAATTATTTAGTAGTAAATTTACTCTGTTTCACACATTAATATATGTTTATTTTTGTCATATATATATAATAAAAAGTCAGATGTCACATGAATTATATATAGCTTGCACTTACAAATATGTAAAATTAAGAGCATGCTAATTAGCTCTAAACAAGCTTTTTTATTTTATTTATGATAAATGCTACTACAAGAGAAGGCATTCAAATCATTTTTATCTTGGATTGTCCCCATCCCCAGACCAGTTTCGACCTACGGGTCTCTTCAGTGAGGAGTTGGACATTAGATTCAAAAAACCAACTCAAGCAAAGCATTTATCTAAAAGTTAATTGTTAGAAAAAGATCTGAATCTTTTAGACATCTACATGTCTTTAAAGTCAACTCTCCAGCTGAAAAAATCATATGGGCCTGAACTTCATTCAGATACTCCATATATTAGTAGGCTTAGCCATTTAATTTAGCCAAAGCCCCAACAGCAAAATAATAATAGTAATAATAAAAAGTCAGATGTCACACGACTTATATATAGCTTGCACTTACAAATATGTAAAATTAAGAGCATGCTAATTAGCTCTAAACAAGCTTTTTTTGTTTTATTTATGATAAATGCTACTACAAGAGAAGGCATTCAAATCATTTTTATCTTGGATTGTCCCCAGACCAGTTTCGACCTATGGGTCTCTTCAGTGAGGAGTTTGGATGCATCCCCAGACTGGTTTCGACCTATGGGTCTCTTCAGTGAGGAGTTGGGACAACTCCTCGCTGAAGAGACCCATAGGTCAAAACTGGTCTGGGGATGGGGACAATCCAAGATAAAAATGATTTGAATGCCTTCTCTTGTAGTAGCATTTATCATAAATAAAAAAAAAAGCTTGTTTAGAACTAATTAGCATGCTCTTAATTTTTCTTTAAGTTTTTAGTTTGTTTTTTTCATAGCTTTTCTTTTCTATATCAAACTAGAAACTTTCTTATCTTATTAATTTATCTCTTAAATGCTTTGTTTTCAGATCTTTTAAAGTTTTTAAAAATTACTTTTAACATATTATCTGTTAGTAATAATATCTTACATTAGCAATGATATTTATTTGCTCTCTCATCTATGTAATTTGTTTTTGATTCTTATTGTTAACCATTTCTTTTAAAACTTTACTATTTTTATATATGCTACAAATTGCTTTTCTGTTAAATTATTTATATCTCCAATCCACACATATTTACTAAAAAACTTTTTTTTCCAGGTTATTTTTACAAAAGCATTATATTCTCAAGCTTAATTATTTAAATTAATTTCACCTATGATCTCCAATCATATTAATAATTGGTCTAATATTTTTATGATTGTTAACTTATGTTAGTCTTTTTACTATTTATTTTTAGAAACAAATATTTTTAAATCCATCTGATAAAGTTTGATGATTTTATGGAGAAAGCTGTATCTGCTATAAACATGTAAAATACAGATAACTTTATTAATGTTCATTTCTTATTTTCTTTTATTTTCAGTTTAATTTGTAAATTACTTTGTGAATTAATAAGTAATATTTATTTTATAAAGCACAGACAGTTAATTGAAACTAAATTGAAAGGCTGCAAACCTCTCATGCTTATTATAATACTTATCTGACAGTCAATCAGATGTTATTATGGCTGCCTGAATAGCAATCAAACTGTAAACACAAGACAGAGAATTTTATAAGAAAAGGGTGGTCCATCCTTTTCTTTACTTGTCTTTCTATATATCTAAGCCAGTCTGAAGCATTTAGGTTTGAAAGCGTGAAGCTTTAAATATCTTCACATTTAATTCACTGTGTCTAAATTACAAACATACAGCGCAAAATCCTACAATTTACTAAGCAGTAGTTTTTTAGATGTTATAAATTGCAGCACTGTATGTTTGTAATTTAGACTCAGTGAGTTAAATGTGAAGATATTTAAAGCTTCACACTTTCAAACCTAAATTCTTCAGATTGGCTTAAATATATAGAAAGACAAGTAAAGAAAAGGGTGGACTGCCCTTTTCTTGTAAAATTCTCTGTCTTGTGTTTAGTTTGATCGATATTCAGATAGCCATAATAACATCTGATTGGCTGTCAGATAATTATTATAATAAGCATGAGAGGTTTGCAGCCTTTGAATTTAATTTGTGAATTGATGTAAAAGTTTTGAAAAGATAGGAATACTCTGTTTTACATTTTTATCAACATAATCATTACTGGCAAAGTCTGATAAATATTTTTCAGAATTTAATACCAGCTAGGGTCTGTGTTATGTTGTTCCAGGCATGAAACATAGAAGAAATGCTTATAGACTCAATCACCTTTTTATAATCTACAAAGTTGATGCAAATTGGGCTTTTTATATTGTTCATTCTATAAATTTTCTTAATTTTAGGATATCTACATTGCTAGAACTATCTTTAAATTCAGACTTTTTTAAAATTAAAATAGGGATCTAAAGTTCTCCATAGATAATTTGTATACTTTATTAAATATCTCATATATAACACATAAATGTCTGATATATTTGTTATTCATAATGTTTTCCTTGCTTTTTAATATCATTATCACCTTTGCGTTATTTTAGTTATCCGATAATTCTTATCATTTAAACATTTGAGGTATAGTTTTTCTAACATTTCTTTTGTTTTATCACTTAATTCTTTTAGAATATTTCTAATTATTTCAGCATTTTCTGATGCTTTTTCTTTCTTCATAGATTTAATTACATCCTATTTTTTCATATCTAGAATATATGATGTGGTATTTTGAAGATGTTACTTACTATTGTATTTTCTTGCTAAATTTGTAGAAGTATTTCATTACGTTTCATAATGTTATTTATTTATTTAATAAATGTGGCGTCTTTTATTATTATAGTTGAAACAATAGTACAACAATATTATATATTTAGAAACTATAATTAGGACATTTGTATTTGTACATGGGTTATAGACATTGGATGGAAAAATGCTAATGGATCCAACATAATAAAAAAATATTATTTTAAATAAATATTTGCGAAAAATATAGAATTTATAATAAACATTTGAATAAGGTACCAAATAATTTACTTTTAAAATGCCATTTTTTTTTTTTAGTGCGCGCCTATATCACCAATCATTTTGAATAAGTCTTACATTTAACCTCATATATAGTCTTTACATTTAATAAAGTCCAAATATATGTTAGATTCATTTTATTTTAAGTTGTAGGCATGAAAAAAGGGAAGAGAGGATTAATGCCTCCTAAGATGTATTTTGATAACTTAGTTTTTTTAATAAGCAAAGTTGCACATTATATATATACAATCGTAAACATATATAATTATAAAGAACTAATTATTAATACCAAATTAATTATATATATTAAACAATTACACTAAATAACAAAATATATAAATACTAATTTTCTAAAATGTAATTTTTTAAAACAAACTTTTTTTTTTCCTAAGGTAAAGTCAAACTGTATTTTAAAATGAATGATTCAAATTACCTATCATAGATTTACTAGGAGAACGATAATTGTTCAACCAGTGAAGCGAAAAATAACCGTGAAATCTTCGTTAAAAGAGTACTATTGTTGTCCTGAAAAACGTCATTTAAAATTTGCGTGATTAACATAAAAAGAAATGTTGAATATCTTAGTTATCGCACAGACATTGTATCATTTGGTGTTTTAATACCATAATCTTTTACCGTTTATTAATTAATATATTCATTTTGTTAATCTGTTTTTCTTATCTTGTCTCGTTATTTGGTAAAAAAACTTTTGATAAAATTGATAAAAAATTTATCTTATGAACTGTTTAGGACTGTATACTGTATCATTTATTTAGAAATATTAAGAGAATGAGAAAAAAAAAGTTAAGTATTTCTATAAATTTGAAAATCAGTGTTACAATAAAATGATTATTTTATTTTAAAGTTTAAATAATCATGAAGTAAAAAAAAAAGTAAGTGAATTAGCTTGAAGACTGTGTAAGGATTTAATTAGCTTTATTACAGATTTTATTAAAAATATAGGAGATTTGAACTTAGACTTTCAAGCCATTTCACTATCCACACTATCTCATACTACCGATACACATGACCACACACATGCAGAAAAGATAAATAATCACGAATATACGTATTTCATGCTAAACCAGCACTCATCAGTTGGTCCAGATTACCATCTCCCATACATATAAATAATCAGTGCTCAGTTTATATTAAAATAGCAAATCATTACACTTTAATGGACAGACTTCAACCCACTCCAACCTCCAACTCTTCAGCTATCCATAACATTGAAAATCTGATGATAGAATTCCCAAATCCCATGCTGATGCCAATATTGTTGTCATACCCATGTTGATCCGAAGTCATTCTGACCTCATAGGACACTATCCATTTAAATACATAGAGGATTGGGCAGACCAACTGATGAGTGCTGGTTTAGCACAAAATACCTTTACTGGTGATAATCATTTCAGCGTGTGTGTGGTCATGTGTATCAGTAGTATGAGATAGTGTGGATAGTAAAGTGGCTTGAGAGTCTGAGTTCAAATCCCCTATATTTACAATTAAGCTCCAAGTTTAAGAATGTCTAATATTTCAAATCTTAAAGATTTTATTGGAGATAATAATTTTATACTTTTTTTATTTGTTTTACAATATAATGACCACAAGGAGCTTTACTAATGATATAAATTCCAGCTATGGAAGTCTTTTATTTTTGAGTCTTAGCCAATGTTATTTATTAATAATTCCAATTGATAACTTCTAACATTTTCACTTAACATTATGATTTATACTCTGGCTTTTTAAGTAGCAAATGATGTTCTCTGTAGTTTGGGAAATATTATCAGTAGGAAATATAGAATTATCGATGAATCACGTTCATTTTTATCTCAATTTAATAGTATGATTAGTTCTTGTATGCCTGTTTTCTGCCAGATAAATGAGTTAAAATTGTTTGTTCATGAAAAAATTACATATCTTTACAAGAAATAGATGCACTAAATATATCTAACAATGAAAACTTTAATTTTCGTCCCCACTATTGTTACTTTTTTTTAAGAACAATAATTCATCAATTTATTTATTTTATATAAATAAAGTGAAAATTTGATAAAGAAATGTAATCTATAGTTAATTGCTGAAGTTTTAATAATGTAAATGATTAAATCTTTTTTTATTGATTCTGTAAAAATGTACTTGTTTATATTTACAATAAAAGCTGCCATTATTGGAAACAATTACAAGGTTATTGATCTAAAATTTAGCAAGTAAATGATATTTTTAACTTATATTTAGTAATCTTTGATCATATAAAGTTGATTACTAGCTATATAATGCACAGAATTATGTTTTTCTCTTTTTTTTCTGTCAAAATAATTTACAGTTATGATATCATATTTTATATTTACAATTAATGTATTTTTGCATAAGTAAAATAGTGTTTATAAGATGTTTATCCAATATTGATCAAGTAAATATATTTTGAGCCAATAAACATCACCTGATCACTATTTCTTATGCTTGCTCTTAACTGTTATTAAAACAGACAAAACTCTCTATACGTATTGCCACTCAGTGCAAGGCCACAAGCCAGAAACTAGTCTGGAGATATTGGATGAGTAGGCACCAGCTGGGGATTTTATGCACAAGCCTTCTGGCATCCATTGATTACTCTTGTTTGCACCGAGTGGCAATGCGTATAGAGAGTTTTGCCTGTTTGAATATATTTTGCCTAATGTATACATTCTAAAATTTAACATTAATATATTTTATTGTTGTACATAATCAAAGTATGTTTTGATTACTTACTGTACTGAATGAAATTGGAATATTTTACTTTTGTAGTCATAACAATGAAAATCTTCTTTAATTTGGATATATCATAAATAAAAACCTTGATTGTCTTGCAAGGACATTGGATGATACATTAATTATATTTTAATACTATGGTCAAAATATAATATTATGAACTGCATAATGAATAAATTCAGCATTACATATTTTTAGATCAATAGTGGCTTAATTTCAGTTGAGGTAGCTTTAATGGAGTTACTATTCTATGATGTAGCCACTAGTTTGAAGAAAAAAAATTAAGTAAAAAGTTCCAATTTTTTTTTTTTGAAAGACTGTTGTAATGAATAATAATTGATTGAAAATCAAAATAGTGGGTGCAAATTGATAATGATCATTATAGTAAATTATTGCATGTTAGCTAGGATAAAGGTGCATATATATATATGTATGTGTATGATTTTTATTGAAGTGACTGGCATTTACTTGATAGCTAATGATTTACAAATTGTGGACTTAATCAGTGAAGTATTGAATAGCTTCACGCTCTCAGATCTAACCACTTTAGCTTCACCTATTTATATAGGAAGTAGGTTGAAGTAAAGAAGGGTTCCCCTCTTTTCTTCCAAAGCGTAAGCTTGTGGTTAAGACCTATAGAGGTCCCTACCTTCGCATTTTCAAGGGTACATTCTTGAGGTTTATTGCCGTAGTAAATATTACTTATATAAGATACTGAAAATGCATCTTGTTAAAACAAAAGCATCAAATGATAAAAATTAATTTTGGATGTTTTTTTAATATTTTACAGAAGAGCGTTTTATTATATATAAGAACAGAACAACTGAATTTATTACAAATGTACTTATTAGTATGTATTCAATAATTTATCAAATAAATAAATAAAATATATAAATCAAAATACTTTTTTAAAATTTGATTTAAATAAAATTTAGATTTCAATTTCTAGTTAATGTTATTAAAAAGAGAGGGGAGTTAATGTTATTTCTTTTTGTTATGAATTTTTAAATAAATGATAGTTATGAATGTATGTATGACTCATATATAGATTTAAAAGTATAACTGAGTATAAATGCTTGCATGAAACATTTAGATATTAGTTTGCTGATATTTTTCAGTTCAGATATCTACTAAAATGCTTAATTTAAATTTATATTAGTCTGCTATTTTGTAAAAAAAAATATAGTTAAAAAGAAAGTGCGTTGGTTGTCGAGAGGTCAGCGCAGCTGCTTACAAGCAGTTGTCGTGGGTTAGCGGGTTCGCATACCGGCCGATGCTATGACACATGAAAAAAAGAAAAAGAAAGTGTTTCTTTGAATAAATAATTAATAAGAATTGATTATGATAATAATATGAGAATATCATTTATTTTAATACACATGTCAAAACTAAAAATAAAATAATTATTGTGTAATATTATATTGATTGATAATGGTTGTTTCTTGTATGTTTTTTTTATTAGTTAAGAGAAAATAACTTAATTACTGATAATGAGTACCGTCTTTAATTTTATTACCAGAAACGTAAAGTTTTTAAAGTAGAGATTTTCTTAGGAATTGTATGATATCTTTTACTGCTGTTTTTGTTTTCTGCACATCGTTGTGTCGTTGAATATTTGAAATCCTCTCCATATTCACACAATTAAATGAAATATCATAGATTTATCATTAGTGATATATATGTATATTTTATGAAATCAAGTCATACATCACGCGCGACTTATATAGCTTGTATGTACAAATATACAATATAAACAAGCATGCTAATAGCTCTAAACAAACTTATTTTATTACTATTATTATTTTTTCTTCTCTTTTTTCTTCTTCTGATAAATGCCACAAGAGAATACATTTGAAATCTATATCTAGAATCATCCCCATTCTCAAACTGGTTTGGAGCTATTGGCTCTCACCAGTGAGGAGCTAGGACATCCAGACACCAAATTCAAAATATAAACTCAAGCCCAGCATTTATCTAATATTTAACTAATAAGTAAAAGATTTGAAATTTTCAGATATCTATATGTCTTCAAATCCAGCTCTCCAACTCAAATAGCCATATGGGACGGAACTAAATTAATGCTTGTTTATACTACATATTTATAAATATAAGATATATAAGCACATCATGTATGACTTGATTTCATTAATATTAGATTTGGCTGTTGAGGCTTTGGCTATATTACATTGCTAAGGCTATTAAGATGTGGTTGATCTGAATTTAGTTCAGTCCCATATGGCTATTCGAGTTGGAGAGCTGGATTTTGAGATATATAGAAGTCTGAAAATTTCAGATCTTCTACTTAATAGTTAAGTATTAGATAAATTCTGGGCTTGAGTTTGTATTTTGAATCTGGTGTCTGGATGTCCTACCTCTTTACTAACGAAAGCCAATAGTTCAAAATCAGTTTGGGGATGAGTCTAGATGAATATTGCAAATGCATTCTCTTGTGGCATTTATCAGAGAATAAATAAATAAATAAAATAAGTTTCTTTAGAGCTATTAGAATTTTTGTTTATATATTAGATATGTATACAAGTTGTTATAAAAAATCTGTAAATATGTGCATAGCATTTCTCTTGAAGGAATGTTAATAATATATAACAAGATATTCAGATTACATAGTGTGAAACTATAAGATAACACATAATATATATATATATATATACATCCATATAAAATACTTGTCTGACTTGTAGCAAATGATAGTACATATAAATGAAAGAGAGTTCTACTTACCTTATTTCTGTTCATTACTTTTTTAATTAAAATTTTAAATAAGATAACTTATTATATTTATGTTTTAATTTTTACAGTATAAAGTTGATTTTAATTAATAATTTTATTGTTATAAAATAGAATAATTATTATATATAAGAGAACTATAATTTTATATGTAGTATGTTCTTAAAATAAAAAAAAATTTTCAGCTTATAATTTATCTAGATTTATATTAACTGAAACACACAGGCTTATTATATACCTGTGTCTATATATATATAATATATAGGATATATGAGCACAGACTTTCACACAAGCCACCACTCTCCACACTATCTCATAACACTGATACACTTGAACACATATATGTTGAAAAGATAAATAATCACCAATATACGTATTTCATGCTAAGCCAGCAATCATCAGTTGGTCCAGATTACCATCTCTACACATATATGCTATAAGTGCTCAGATATATATTAAGATAGCCAATCCTCATACTTTAATGAACAGGCTTCAATATACTCCACACTCCAACTCTTCAACCGTCCATCCATTTGAAAATCTGATGCTGGAATGTTCAAAGGCCACTCTGAGGCTGAGATTCTTGTCACACCCATGTTGACCTAAGGTCAGTCTGACCCCTCATGTACAGGACATAATCCATTTAATACATATACATTATATTATGTTACAAACGCACTAAAGTTTGTAATTGTAAATTGGTATTAATATAACACATTACACAACATTCTACATTCAAACTAACCAGTAAATATATCACTTAATATCAGAGTTATAACTTATAAACAGATAGAAAAATTAATCCATCACATGTCTGCCATTTAAGGTATTAAACAGTCTGTAAATTAAAATTAGTTAAAATCTAATATGGCAAATAAAAATTGGATTCATTTCCCTCTCTGTTTGTAAACTATGTCTTTGAAACTATATGGCAAGTTTGGATGGTTAATTTAAACATAAATTGCTTTGTAATTTGGTATAGAATACTGCGTGATTATATAATATTGTTTAATCTATATGCATTTCAACATTTTCCCATCACCCACTAATAGCAATTTGAGTTAAGAGTTCAACATTTTATTTTAGCATTAAAACCATTATTCTGTATTATGAATCAATAAATTAAACTTCAATATATTAGAAATATAATTTTACAAATAAAAAACTGAATTTTTTTAAATATGCAAAAATAAAGTGAAATAAAGTAAATTATATAATGTGAACAATAAGTTTTTTTTCTTATTAGAAAAAAATTAATAAAATTTTGTTGATTGAATTTCATTTCTAAAACATGAATGAATTATTATTAAGTCAAAAAGCTATGAAATTCTCTTTTGAAATTTAAAATTGCATTTGTAGCTATTAAAATATTACAAAAAATCTGTACTTTGATGTTAGATAGTGTAAAGATTATATTTCTCTATTTATTATTTCAAATTTCTTAATATTTTTAAAAATAAAACATTAAAAAAAAATCTATATGTTAACATGACAATATTTATATTTTAATCTCCAGATGTTTTTTTAAACTAATAAATGAATCTTGCTTTAGTTCCAGTTTTTACTATTAAATAAACATAAAACTGGCAAAATAGTGCTAAAAGGAATCAGAAGAGAGTGATTTAAAGCCAAAACATAGCAGAACTAATATAGTGCTTCTAAATCCAAAACATAGTATCATTGAATTAAAATAATTTGACTATAAATTTATTAAATGTATTTTATAATCCAATAAAAATGAATCTATGAATATCTATGTTTATTTAATTCTTAGGTCTCATGTTTTTTTCCTAATCATATATATATATATATATATATATATATATATATACTATATATGATATATTTATATATATATATATATATATATATATATAGTAAATGTATCATTTCTTAAACTCCCAACAGCTAAAATTTCAACAGCTTTAAACCTGACTGTGAAACCCTGATAGACCAAAATTCTGACAAGATAAAACCCTCATTTATATAACATCAGTTTTATTGTGAAACCTGTCATATAAAACTTAATTTTAATTAACATTACTCAATTAAAAATTTACTTTAAAAGATTGATTCCAAATAAAAATAATTTGCTTTGCACTATTAAAATAATATGTATCAAAAATTATATTCCGTTTTCAAAGTTTTATAAAAATTAACAATAAAAATATCATAGGGCAGCAAAACAAACTTTTATTTTTATTATGCCAAGATTTTTATTTAACAAGATTTTCACTTGAGATTTTGATCTATTAGCATTTTCTGTAAACTGTAGTTTTGATTTTATCATGATATAAAGTCTTATTACAAGAACTTCTACAAATGCCAATTGTTTTCCTTGCTTTGATTCTATTGTGGATTTAAATGAAGGAGATATGTTATTGATGTGTATTTAAAATATTTGTATTCTTCATTTTATGGTTATTCAACAAATGTATTATTAGCACAGTGAAGCCAAACTTTAGATAGATGTAGAGTAGTATTTATATAGGGATTTTCAAATTCTTCCATGTAAATGTTGATATTAAACGTGTCAGTTGTGAAGTCATAGCCATCCCTTGATTTTGTTGCATGAATTCCTTGATGTATTCAAAGTGTATTGTTTTTCTGCAAAATGTTAATATTTCCATTATACTATCAATAAAAAAGGTTATTATCATCATTTAATCTTTTTTTACAATAAACAAAGCTTAACCAGAACATATATTTGTGAATAAACTTTTCAAATCAAAGCTTACAGATATGTCAGTTCTTCCTATTTTCATGTTCTTAATTAACTCTACAAAGTGGTTAAAACCCCTGACAAAGAACTATATGCCAAAGGAATAAACTTTGAAGAAATCTTGGTAAGTTTTGGCAAGGTAAATTTCTGGAATTAGCAATAGGTCTCAATAAAATACAGTCCTTATGGATTTTAGAGACATTATAAAGATGGGAAATTTTGCAGAAATATGTTAGTTTTTCTAAATCAGAGAAATACCTTCAATGTTTTCTGAGTAAAGCTTATAACTTTGTTTCTGTAATTGGTTTCAGATATTTAACACATTTTTGTATTGGCCAGTGATGAGGGGGGGGTCTCTTATTTTATTATTATAGTCAATTTCATTCATTATAACTGTAGCATTGCCTTTTTCAATAGGCAAAATGAGTATTAATTTGTTGAGTAGAAAAATTTAATAGCTCTCCTCTCATCATAGGAAATGTTTGATTCAATTTTTAGTATATCTCATGTATTCTTTTTACTCTCCAGTTTAAATCTGCTTATTCTTCCAGAGGCTATGTTTGACTAACTTTCTCTGCCACTGCTGCTATATCTCATAGAGAAACACTAGACAGTGGAATGGCCAGTTTACTACTTTTTCCAGAATTAGAGATTTTAGCATCTGCTAGATATTTAGAACTAAGATTTTTAACTGATAACTCTGGTAAATTGTTTGACCCAGTATGACATTTGATATGTTCATGTTTGTCTGCAAGTTTTTTTTTCTTTTGATTTCTTTTATTTGTCCATGTAATTTAGAATATGATTTTGTTACTGTTTTGAAAAACTCATGTGAAATCTTCATCAGTAAGTTTATTTTTAAAGGATATTCTATATTACTAACGGAATGAAAAATTTGCGATTTGAAAAACCTTTGAACATTTATTTTTCTCTTGATAGAGCCTAATTTTGTTCCCTGAGTAATTTTTATCAGCTCTCTGGGAATGAATTGAATGTTTTAGCCACAAACCCTTAGGAATAGTTTCTTCTCATTCACATGTGCATAAGAAAGTTGATTGATTTTCTATTCTGGTCAGTTTTAGACATAATTTTTTATGATGTCTAAATATTGACATACTGTAATTAGTGTTTACATGGTAATGGATAGACATAATTTTTTAAGATGTCTAAATATTGACATACTATCAAATCCATACCAAATAATTAATGTTTACATGGTAATGGAAAATAGTCCCATAAGTTGCCATAGTATAATAATGCATAATGACTGAAAAACACTAATCAACTTTGCTACTAGGAAAAAGATGAGAAATAAGAAAGAGTCTCACAGATAAGTATATGATCTTTTTAATGACTGTTGATTTTGGCAAAATAGCATACTTGTTACAATGTCATCTTAATGTCAATATTCATAATCTAAAAGACCAGGTTTAATTCTCATGATACTACTACCACTGGTCAAGACAGCAATATTTGAAGAGGACAAAATACAAATTGATATATGGGGTTATATACTAACTTGTGTGATGTATTTGAAATGGTTTAAATAAAGTTTGAATTTTTCTGAACACATTTAACATTCAATATTAGATGATGGAAATATAGTTAGTACTAAAATGTCATTATCACAAATCTTCTGACAAACACTAAGAATTTGATTTGGATCTGGTAATATATCAACATTTAACTATTATGAAAAATTATGTCTAAAACTGGCCAAAGTAGAAAATGAATACTTTTTTTATGTAAACATAAATTGGAAAGTATTCTTCCTAAGTGCTGATATCTAAAATCTCCAATTCTTCTCAGAGAGTTGAAATTTTTTTTTATAGATTAGGTGAGGCTCTGTTAACAAAAATAATAAATGCTGAAAGATTTTCCAAGTTTAAATCTTGCTTTCTATTAATAATATATAATCATTTATGATGAATACTTTTTTCCAACAGCAAGAAAATCATACTCTAAATTACATAAAAAAATAGAACATAAGACTTGTAAATTTACATGGGCTTATCAAATGTCATATGTCTAAACAACTTACCAGCTCCATCAGTTAAAAATATTAGTTCTAAACATCTTATAGGTTCTGAAATATCTGTTCTGGAAATAGGATGAAACTCTGCCATCACATCATCTAATGTCCTTTTAGTAAATATAATGGCCAACACAGAAATGTGTTTATAGAAAAAGCAACACAATTACACTGGAAAATAAAAAGATTACTTGAGTGATATCAAAAAATTTGAAATCAAACAAGAATAATCAAGACACCAAATTGAATTCAAACTTTCTTATGATGTGAGACATGCCTTGAACTATTCAAATTCATAATTATTCTCTCATCTAACAAAGGCAATGCTACAGTTGCAATGGATATAGCTGATTATGATAATAATATAAGGGCTTCTCAGAGCAGGCTAATTTAAAAAGTGAAAAAAAAACCTATTATTGACTGTAAAACAAAATTGCAAGCTTTGCTGAGAAAGCATCACAGGTATTTCATTGATTTAGAAAAAAATAAATTTATATCATATTTAAATAAAATTCATCATATTTTTGATCTACCTAAAATCAATATGACCATGTTCCATTGAAATCTTTGTTTGTTCCAGAAATTCATCTTGCTAAAACATTCAATACTTTTTTCCAAGGTTTTTAGTCATTTGGCATAGTCTTTCTTCAGGGATTTTAAATATTTACAACCAAGACATGAAAATTGAAGGTAATTATATATTGGCAAGCTTTGATGTGGAAAGTTCATTCACAAATGTATCCTGTGATGAAGCATTGTTTATTGTAAAAAAAATATTAAGAGAGAATAATAGCTTATAAACCAGAAACAATTCCAATTTCTAGTGTAAGAGAACTACAAACATCCTGTATTAAAAATGACCTACTTAAAAAAATGCAATCCTATCATCAAAATCAAGGAAAGGCTATAGGCCCGCCACTATCACCCCTTAGCATAGCACACCACTATCACCCCTTATTATCTATATTTACTCAGAACATGAAACTATATTTATAAATACTATTACACCTCCATTTAAAGTTTGACTTTGAAATGTTGAAGCTATATTAAACCACTAAACATCACATGATCACCATTTCTTATGCTTGCACAAGCTGTTAAAACAGTGACAAACTCTTCATATGGTGACACCCAGTGCAAGCCATAGTAATCAATGGATGCAAGAAGGTTTGTGCATAAAATACCTATTTAATGCCTAATCACATGGTAACTCCAGATCAGTTTCTAGCTTGGTGCATCTCATCACTGAGGAATCTTGGACACGAGAGCACTGCACCTAAATTTTAGGATCTAATATAATCCTCCAGAAGCAACATTTTATCTTTTAATTAATTATAAGTCCAAAATGCAATAATGTTTTCATCCCAAGATCATTCATTTTTATAATAATATAAATCTGAACTCGTTAATTATTTATACATTTTAGTGTCTAGTTTTTTTTTAACCATAGCCACCATCATCCCATGAGCAGGAATGGTTTTGAAACACTAAACATCACATGATCACCATTTCTTATGCTTACAGAAGCTGTTAAAATAGTGACAAACTGTCCATACAAGTAATACCATCCAGTGCTTGTATGGCTACATGCTGAGATATACAACAATAACATATTACCTTCAATTAAATTCACATTAAAATCAAAATAAAAACAAAATATTGGAATTCTTAGATGTTTTTATGGCAAATCTCCTTTACAGCAAACTCAAATATATAGTTTACAGACCCCCTTCTTAAACAGGAAAATACTTAAATATATATATATATATCCAATCATAGTAGAAATACAAAACAAGGGGTTATACTATTGCTATGGAAGAGAGCAAAAGACAATTGTTTAGAAAACAGTGATTTGAAAAAAAAAATCTACATAGGACAAACTCTCATGAAGAATGCTTATCAAACAATTCTTATTAATAAAGCCTTAAATAGCCAACAACAAAAAATATTAAAAGAAAAACACTTATTGGTTATTGTAGTATATCCATACATATCAGAAATCACCAATATAGTAAATAATATCTGAAATCAATACAACATCAAAACAACTTTCCAAAGCCACTCCACATTATAAGAAATCCTAACATCTACAAAACTTAAACTTTAAATGTTGAAAAACAAAAATTGCATCTATGGAATTGATAAGACCAATTGTTCCATTGAAAAGTGAATGAAAGAGCACAAATGTGATGACTAGAAATGAAAAAAACAGATATACCAAATATAACAGATCATGAAGGCACCAGTATCCATATGTTCAATTAGAAAAATACAAAAGTATTGGATAGAGAAGAAAAAGTACTAAAAGAAAATTCAATGAAGGTGATGATATAACAATGGCAAAAAGCATCATAAATCAACATAGTACACTAATTATATAATGTCTGGAAATCCCCAATTAATATTTCTCTTAGTAAAAAGGGAAAAATCATGATGCTTGTAGATACATATATGAAATTTCTACTGAATGCTGTCTTTGTCAAAATTGTCTAACTGGTTAGTTTGTCTCTTCAAATTTAAATTCAGGGTTGATTTTTGTGCTAGTACTGTCAATGAGAAGATTAGAAACACTTGCAGAAGAGAGAATACCAGTTTAAAATATTGTGTCGTATGTATGTAAAGATGTATTTGATAGGTTTAAATAGAGTTTGAGATTTTCAAAGCACATTTAACATTTAGTATTAGATTATGGAAATAGTACACCATATAATTACAAATAGAATGCCATCATCACAAATCTATAGTCAAAAACAAAGGATTTGGTATGGACCCCATATCACATCTTCGCTATTATGAAAAATTATGTCTAAAACTGGTCAGAGTAGAGAATGAATATTTTTCTAAGGGCTGTAGCTTAATTTCCATTTCACATCCAAAGAACTGAAAAAGTTACATAAAGAGCAAATGAGACTCTGTTAAAAGAAAAAATAAATGCTCAAAGATTTGCCAAGTACAAATCTTACATTCCATTAGTAATATAGAATATCTTTTACAAAAATAAACTTACTTATAAACATTTCACATGAGATTTTCAAGCAGTAAAAAAATTACATTCAAAATGCCACGAAAAAACATCCAAATAAAAAAACATTAAATTTGTAAAACTGTGATGCGCATATCAAATGTGTTACTATATCAAACATCTTGTCAGCTTCATCAATTGAAAATCTTCTAACAGATATGGAAATTTCTGTTCTAAAAAGCATTAAATTTTGTTAGCACACTATATAATATCTCTTTATTATATATAATGGCAGACACTGAGGTAGTCACTCACAAATTGCTTCTAAAAGAAGTAGCAGAAATAAACTGGGGAATAAAAAGAACACTCATTCGAGAAACACTAAAATCTGAAATCAAGCATTTCCTATGATGACAAAAAAGCTATTAAATCTCCCAAACGATACAGATTGATAATCATTCTCCCTGCTTCCAAATATAATGCTACATTTGTAATAAATACAAATGATTGTAATAAAATATAAGAGCTCATCTTACAGGCCATTATAAAAAAAAAAAAAAAAAATCCAACATTGACTATGGAAACAAAATTACAAGCATTACTAAAGAAACATCATAGTTACTTCACTGACTTAGAAAAAATAAATTACCATAATATTTCAGAAAAACCTAAAATCCATAAGGACCATGTTTCATTGAGACTTTTCTCCATTCCAAAAGCTTATTTCAGAAGTTAACCTTGCCAAAACATTCAAGAATTTTTTTCAAAGTTCTTAGTCCTTTGGCATACAGTTCTTCTTCAGAAATTATAAGCACAAATACTAACATACTGCCTAGCTTTGATGAGAAAAGTTTACTCATAAATATAAAAAAAAAACATTGCCCATTACAAGAAAAAAAATTAAATGCTGATAATAGTTGGCAAACCAAAACAACAATTTCTTTATATAAAATTCTGCATACAAATAACACACTTTTAATACAACATGCAATTATTTCAACAAATCAAGGAATGGTTATAGGTGTATCATGTCTGATTAGCTACATTTACATAGAATAACTTGAAACTATAGCCAGAGATACTACTCTACATCTACCTAAAGTTTGGCCTC
The DNA here is from genome assembly GCA_028023455.1 of Epiperipatus broadwayi. Lineage (NCBI taxonomy): Eukaryota > Metazoa > Onychophora > Udeonychophora > Euonychophora > Peripatidae > Epiperipatus > Epiperipatus broadwayi. Next base: position 644,494 of record JAQFVV010000335.1, on the reverse strand, counting down.
ACTATGTCAATGATAAATTTGTTGTATGACTACATAATGAAGTATTATTATAAAAATTCTGGATGCACATCAATAATATATCTTCAATTAAATTCACTACTGAATCAAAATAAAAAAATAGACTGCTTAGATATTCTTATGTAAACTAGTTTACACCAACCCATTCACACAAATAGACAAATGAAAATACATATATCCAATCATACCAGAAACACACAACATGGAATAATATAGAATAGAGCAAAAGAAGTTTGTTTAGAAACAAGTAATTTGGAAAAAGAAAATATATACATTGAATAAACTTTTATGAGAAATTGTTACCTGTCAACTGTTGTTAAGAAAGTCTTAAATAGGAAACAAAAATAAGCATTAGAAGAAACAATTATTGATAGTGTAGTGTATCCACAAATAGTAGCAGACAAATTAAATAAAATCTGCAATCAATGTAACATCAAAACAGTTGTCCAAAGTTATACCATACTATGAGTAATCATAATACCTACAAAATCTAAACTCAGAATGTTGAAAAAGAGAAAGTGCATTTATAAAATAATACACGAATATGGAAGAATGTATATAAGTGAGAGCAGTTGCTCCATTAAAAAGTGATTGAAAGAATACAAACTGATGATTAGAAATGAGAAAACTGATATATCTAATGTATGTGCCAATGATCATATGTTCATTTGGGAAATTACAAAAATATTGGATAGAGAAGAAAAAGTACAAAGTAAAAAATTTAATAAAGTTGCTGACTTGACAGAAGTAAGTAACTCCATAACCCAACCTAGTATGATAAAACATTGCTCAGAGAAAAAAAGGAATGCCCATAGATAAATATATGAAATTTTTTACTGACTTTTGCATTTGGAAAAATTGGCTCTTGGTTAAAGTGACATCATAAATTCAGTGTAGTCATGATTCTAGTACAGTATCTGATTAGGCCAGAAACACCCACAGAAGAGAGAGAAAGAGAGAGAGAGAGAGAGAGAGAGAGAGAGAGAGAGAGAGAGAGAATACTAGTCAAAATGTTATGTTATATACTAAATTTAAATAAAGTTTAAACTTTTTTTAACACATTTAACATTCAATACTAGATAATGGAAATAATGATATAATTGCTACTAAAAGACTATCTGTGTTAATATAATAACATATAATGGCATATCCCAGCCTGTTATTGAGAAAAAGTAGAAAGTCACTATCCACATGGTCAGATTAGGAAGATCATTGACTATGAGCCCCATGAAAAATTATATTTAACCCAAAATCATGAAGTGAGAGTGAAAATAATGAACTTTTTCACTTAATGAGCACTACATCTTTCAAGAGTTACAGATTCGGGTGATGATCTTATTTATATAAAAATATTAATCATTATGCTACTAAGAACAACTTTTTCAATAGATATATTATATGTAAAAGTAAAAATATAAAGTTAGCTTTAATAAGTGATTAGTAAAACAATTATATTATAAATACTTGAAATAGTTAAAAGGATTATATATATTCTTACTGTAGCAAATTTAATGCTAAATAGACAAAGTAGTCCACAAAAAAAATCTTCCAGATTTAATGACAAATAATTTAATAACTGCAGTTTCAAATATCACAGTAAAAAAAGAAAGTCAGTTCATTTTAAAGTGTGGTATAATTTTAAAATATTTACTTTTGGTTATATGTGAAAAAGAAAAGCTAACTCACTACAAAATGTGGAAAGTTAATAAATTGGAATTTTATTGCTAGGTTACAATTTTTTTTTTTTTTTTTCAAAATAATCTTTATATGCACAAAAAGTAAAATATACATTGTAATATAGAGTTCATTTTTACAATCATGACTGAAACATTAAAGATTAACTAGTTATTAAATTAGATGAAGATTACAAGATTAAAAGTAAAATTTTAAGTTATGTTACTAATCAGAGGTGATCTAATTTGGCATATAAATCCCATGGTGTGTAAAGTTTGAGTGTCATAAATAAATAATATACATGGCTATTGCTAAATAATTAATTGACTCCATGTTTGCTCAGCAAGGCTAGGCAGGCATGTTCTTAGATCACTTTCTTTAGTTTTATATAATAACTTTAAGAAAATGTCTTCAATAGGACTGGTCAACTCACTATCAAATAATACCTTACATCTAATCTTCCATATGATAAAATTTATGAAAGTGGCCAGGCGAATGGAGCCAAAATTTCCATTTTTGAATGCATCATTAGACTGTGAAGAGTAGTGCACTTAGTGGTGAGCCCTGAGGGATGGATACACAAGGCCAAAAGCCAGGAGCAACTCTTCCATCAAGTGAGAGAAACACTTCTCTGTTAAGAAGAAGGTTCTCAATCATCTGAAGATATGCCAGAGGCACTTGAAGTTGCTCCAGTACACCAAGTAGCACATCAATCCTGACACAATCAAAGGCTCCGGCAAAGTCAAGTTGAACTGCAACTGGCCGTGTCACCCTTTTCCTGCGAACATGATCGACTAGGAGTCTAAATCGACTGACAGCATCAGCAGTAGAGCTCCCTTTCTTTGCAAACTGATATGTTGATAATTTTCCAATAATGTTTGTTTGTATATCCTCTCTAATAAGGCCTTCAATGGTTTTAACAAGCAATAGCACCATAGAGATAGGCCTAAGATTATCAAGATTTTTTTGACCCTCAGGTTTTTTAACAAGTGGAACCATGCCTATTGGGCAAAGCCCATTAATTTCTCAGCACCCACTAGCCAAGAAGTCTACCATTTTTTTAATAATGGGGACTGAAAAGGCACATAAATGAAGTAATAAAAATTTTGGTATTCCATGTAATCCAGGGTGAGTTCTGTCTGGGAATGATGAAATCTTTGAAAGGATTCTTGCTTCAGTAATTTTGTGTTGATCAAAAAGTTCATAAACAAAACATTTCCTGACAAATGAAATGCCAAGTGGTTGGAATTTTTTTGCATAATATTCCCGAATTCTGAGAAGCATGGAAGATCCTGTATAGCAGCTTCCTTGTATCAAAGGCACCTAGGTTACAATTTTAAATAATACAATTGTTTTATATTTATATAAAAGTTCTATACATATTTAGAGCAAACAAAAAAAAAATGTTTGAAAATAATTTGATTAACAATGATCATTTAATGCAAAATCTAAAATTAATCTTTCTTTTTAATCTTTATTAAAGAAAATTATAAAATGAAAACAAATGGTTCTTAATAATTTATAAATATATCTCAAAGTATTCTTCAAACAAAGTTTAAATTAAAACAGTCAATAAATTTGCCCATCACAAATTCTTCTCATATGTCATAGCATCGCCGGGACGCGAACCCACACCCATCTGCAACCAACTACTTGCTTGCAAGGCGGGTGCGATAACCTCTCGGCTAACAACGCTTGACATCACAAATTCTTATCGAGATCACATGTAAATATCGAAAGATTAACTTTTCAGGAATAATCATTTTACAACATAAGAAACACCATTCCTCAGCTGTCTGGCAACATTCCAATATAATGTATAAATCCCTTTACTTTAATATACCAACACTGTTCTCTTAAATATTAAATTTTAAAAAACTACCACAAATTAGTCTGATTTGAAATCAACTACCAATAATTAATTACTTTTATTAAATAATAATTATTATCAATTAATGATCCTTTATATAAATGAATCAAATACACTAATAGTAAACTGGCAATAATAAATCAAATAAATTGAATAGTTTATTGCCCACAAGTTAATAAGAATTTCGAGTACTCAAAACAACAGAGCGATGATCCAGAGTTTGCCACTCAATCACTGCACAAGACCACATAGCACATGAAATGGATAACATTATATAAACAAACAACTTTCAAAAAAGTATCATACTATAAATTTACAAATAACAAACTCTTAGCAATTTTGATATCACATTAAAATGTCTATCAATCAGTTCATCCAAGATGAGCATTTCATGGTTTACAAACATCATTCTCAGACTGTAACATTTCAATGTATTGTAAAATATAAATTTGCAGCCAGATGAAAAATAGTGTTTGCAAGCCATTAAATGATCATCCTAGAAGAACTAATTTTGACATTTTGATATAATGTCAAAGATGTTAAGTTTGTTATGAATGAATTTATTGGAAGTTATGTTTTAAATTTTGTTTGACTATAATTTATTATTTACATATTTGGTTTATATATAAAAGATTATTAATTAATAATAATTAATATACTAATTTCCTATAAAATTTAGTTTAATATTTAAGTTGACCATATCATATTTATTTAACGCTTTAATATCTAATTGTTTTCAAGTTTGGTGTATAAAAATAAAGGGTTTGTATATTGCATTGGTAAGCTATCAGATGCTATATGAAGAATAGTGTTTATAAGCCATGAGATTGGTCATCCTTGAGGAATTGCTATGATATCAAAGTTGGTAAGAATTTATTATGAATACATTTATTGGATGATATAAATTGAAACTTTAAAGAGTAGTTTGTTTATATAATGCTATCAGTTTGATTTTAGCACATTTAGTTTAATATATATATAAATTAAGCACAATTGTTCATTCGTAACTAAACAAAATAAAAAGATCAAGATATTTTAGAATATCCAACAGAATAAAATAGAATTTGAATTATCTTTTTGCCGACCAACATACTTACAAATTAAAATCTTAATTTTTATCAATTATAATCAAGTGGAAGAACTTTTTTTTTTCCATTGATAAAGTTCTTATAGCGATAACTGAAAATAGATAAAGAATTTTTCTTAATTAAATATATATATATATATGCTTTGCGCACAGATAATAAAGCTATTAATAGTGATTGAATACAAATAATATTATCCAAATGTTACTGCTGAGCGTGCTTTCACGATATTTCATAGTCCCATATTCATGGCTACTGGAATTTATTTAAGAACTATAATGGTGTTAATGCAAATTTTATGCAAATTTATGTGAAGATGCTACATAGACCATTTGCGTGATAGGAAAAAGCAGGTTTCTCTTCTATTGATTGCAGCAGGGTCACCCACTATGTAGTAAGCCTCCCTGACTTTGCATTTAATGTCATATAAAAATTAAATAAAACCTTATAAATTATAATTAATTGAACATACAATATTTATTAATCTTCCAAACATCACATGATCACCATTTCTTATGCTTGTTCAGGCAAAACTCTCCATACATTAGTGTCACTCAGGGAAAGCCAGAGAAATCAATGGATGCCAGAAGGTTTTTGCATAAAATCTCTATCTAGTGCCTACTCATTCAATATCGCCAGACTAGTTTCTGGTTTATGGCTGCTGGAGGGTCGCATTAGATCCTAATAACTAGGTGCAGTGGTCTCAGATCAAAGGTTCCTCACTGACGAAGGCCACAAGATAGAAACTAGTCTGGGGATATTGGATGAATAGGCACTAAATAGGGATTTTATGCACAAACCTTCTGGCATCCATTGATTACTCTGGCTTGCACTGAGTGGCATTACTATATGGAGAGTTTTGCCTGTTTTTATTTATTAATATTGGATATAATTTTATTTTTCATTTACAAATAGTATTTATAAAAGATGTTTTCAACAATTGTGAAATTTTAATTTGATGAAATTATTTATTGCTTAGGAGTTCATAAGAAATTTAAGCAGTGGAAGTGACAGAGCCATGCCACAATTTTTAAGCGTTGAGCTCCAGTCTGCCATTCTATTAATCTGTTGAATATTATGTAAGTAAATTTCTACATAAATAAAAAGCAAAACAAATCTTTTAAAAAAATGTAAATATATAGATTGTTTGTTGTCAAAAGAGATGCTATTTGTGTTTTGGTTTTTTATAAAATAAATCTTAAAAATTATTTATTTTGAGTATTGTATTTGTATATAAATTATTCAGTAAGCTTCAACATAAGCCTAGACAAAGAGCTTTGATAGTAAAAACAATTCAAGCTTTTGTGTATGGTTGCAAAATAGTTTTCATGAAATAATTTTCATTAAATGGTAAAATTAAATACAATTCGGATAAACATGAAAATTAAAAAAAAATATTTTAAAGTACTTATTAGATTAAGAGCATTAGTTGGTTATTTGTAAATTAATTTTTTGTAATCAAATTCACCTCATTTAAAATAATTCTTTTTTTTTTTTTTAAAAAAAAGGAAAACATTTTAATGTCAAATTAATTTTAATCTTGGATAAATATATAATAAAATTGGTGGTAAATATCATTTTTAAAATGTCAGAAGTTTATTTTAGTTATCAAGAGTAAGCTTGTGGCTTAAGACCTGTAGAGGTCCCTACTATCGCATTTTATACGCATGTGCTTGAGGCTACAGCCTTAATGAATATTACTATCCTATTTTTCGATTTTTTTTTTTCGATTTACACTACAAGTTACCTCTTGATTATATATTTGATTCCTTTTGTTAATTATGAGCATAATTATGAAAAATAAATAGAAATACTGAATACTGGAATGTTAAACAAAAGTAAACAATCAGGTATTACATCAGAATTTATTCACAGAAACACAAATAACAACTACGTATGAAAAGTTTCTAATAATGTAACTCAACATAGCAGTTTCTTTTTGATGCTCACACAAATTTTGTTCTAAATATATAAAAATAACAACTGTGCATTTCAGAATTGAATATTTATTTACAATCAATACAAAATAAAATAAACTTGGCAATATAAAATTAAATGTTTATTACAAAATAACAAAATAAAATTAAATCATAGAAAAATGAATATTTTACATGTTTTACTGGTAATATCCTGCATAGTTTAGAGCAATGATTGAATGATGCTCTCAAGCACTAAAGGTCAAAGTTCATTATGTTACTTTCAACACTCAAATATAATAATCTTCTGACTGACAAACAATTTATTTACATATTTATTTTTATTGTTGATAATCAAATATTAAAAACTTTTCATTTATTATCTATAAATCAAAAATTAATATATTATTTATAAATAAGTAATTTATTTATTAATTTATAAATAAATTATACAATTGCATATATTTATGACTTTAAAATTGACATATTTTGACAATTTTAGACTTATAAATATATTATAATAAATAAACAATTTATTTATAAATATTATTTATTTATATATTAAAAAAATTAATAATATTAATTGGTTTTACTTTTTTTTTTTAATTACACTTTCAATTGACACTTATCAATAAAATGCCCAATTATCTTTTAGTCATTTTTTTATTACCATTGTTTTTCAGGAATTATTTTGGATTTAGAATTAAAACTTAGATTATATAGATAAAACAAAAATGATAACTCATAATTGTTACCAAATGCAATTACTTTCAAATAATCAGAATTTAATAGGTTATTCAATAGGTGAATGAGCGAAGATTAACAAATTATCTTATAATTGACCTCAGAAAATAATTTAATTCATGACATCCATGCACAAAATAACACTTGTAGTTTTTTTGTTAAAGAAAATAATGAATGTGATGCAATAATTAAAGCTTTAGTTTCACATACTTTCCATTAATTTGAATTGTTTAAATTTAAATTCTTTCTTTCCAAACTCTTTTAAGTCAGCCATCATTGAAATACAGATATACACAGACTAGAATTTCTCATCTCATATAGTGATGAAAAAATTGAATTATTCAAAAATCAGATTAAAGTCTGAATGCAGCATGTATCTCTTCAGTTCTACAAGATATATGCAATCAAAAATCTTTCAATTTACATTAATTTAAAACAATGAGAACAAAAACTACAGCAGTTTTTAACATTAAGTCGCTATTCCTTTAATATATATACATAATATTATATATATATATCCAAGCAATATGTAATTCTAAGGCAGTGTGGAATTTCACTTCTACTGAATGTTTCTTATATATGTAAATAGAGGAATTTGAATTCAAAATTTTTCAGTCTATTCATCCTCCACTCTATTTTAACTAACTGATACATATGACCACACACATGTGAAAAAGATACATAATCTCCAATATATATATATATATATTTCATGCAGAATCAGCATTCATTGGTTGGTCCAGATCATAATCTCCCACATATCTATATACAATCAATGCTCAGTTTATATTAAGATTTATATATATCTTTTTTGCATGTGTATCAGTTGTTTGAGATAGAGTGGAGGATGAATAGACTGAAAAATCCCAAGTTCAAAGTATTTATATAGGAAACATTCAATATAAATAAAATTACATACTGCCTTAGAATTAAATATTGCGTGGAAAATAGATTACATCTTAGCATAAGTTCAACCCATCCCTTTCCTATTAATATATATGGATACATAATGTCCAATAATATGAGGGATTAAATTGACTTTAAGGTTTACAGGGGTAAGACTATAATATCAAATCCAATAATAGCCTTGAGCATGGATGATTGAATAGTTGGAAGGCTGGTCCATTAAAGTTTGAGGAATTGCTTTCTTAATATAAACTCAGCACTGATTGTATATATGTTGGGAGATTATCATCTCACCCAACTGATGAATGCTGGTTCTGCATGAAATACATATATCAGGGATCATGTATTTTTTCACATGTGTGTGGTCTTATGTATTGATTGCTTGAGATAGAGTGAAGGATGAATAGACTGAAAAATCCTGAGTTCAAATCCCTCTATTTACATATATAAGAAACATTAAGTGTAAGTAAAATTATATATATATAATTCTAAATCAGTATATAACACTTAAACTGAATATTTTATATATGTAAGTAGAGGTATTTGAACTCAGGATTTTTTAAACAATTCATCCATCACTTGATCTCAAGCAACAGATACATATGTATCTTTTTATATGTTTATGATTATGTGTACTGGTAGCTTGAGATGGACTGATGGATGAATTGACTGTAAAATCCTGTTCAAATCCTATATATATATATAAAATTAAGAGCGTGCTAATATATATATATATACACACACCATACATATATATATATACACACATACCATACAATGACTTTTCTACCTATAATATATTTTTATAAAGAAATTAAACCATTTATTAAGTTTATAAATTTTTCAGCAGTCTGCATAATTCAGAAGCAATACAATTATGAATCAATATGAAAAATTTAGTTTCAATAACAAATGAAAGACAAAATGCAGCTGCAACTTCTAAAGTCAAACAACTATTTCTTTAACTGATATCCAGAAAGGAAAATTTTCAGGTTAGTATTACATTTTTATAAAGAAGTTAAAACAATTCTTGTGTTATACAAAATTTCAGCTGTCTGCATAATCCAAAACAAAAGAATTGCAATTCAATGATGAAGTTTATTTCCAAAAGAAGTGAAATAGATACTTTTTATAAGTTAGTAACTTCTAATGTTAAATTGTATTTATTACATTAATCAAAATTAAAAAAAAACACATGATCAGAAATTAATATCCACAATACATTTTTAATAGAAGTTAAGCTTATCCTTAAACTGTATGAATTTCACAATTTTGCATACAATAATTTTCAAAAACAAAAAATAAAGTTTGATTCTACAGTGAAAATTTATTTTTAATAGCATGGCTGATGGCTAAATTTTGCCTTAGCCAAGATTAAGAAAACCTATGATCAGATTAGTAACATAATAATTTTTTCTAAAGAACCTTAAAGTTATCCACAAGCTGCATAAAAATCTCAATGTTATGTACAATTACTATTTTCTGTATCAAAAAATTAATTTAAAAAAAAATCAACAAAATGACTACTGTGTTAATGTCTGCATAATATTACATTATCCACTTAATATTACATAACATGGACAAACAGTATCTATAACACACTTTTTAATGATGAATTTTAATTCATCTGTAAATGTATAAATATATATTTGTTCACAATTATATTAGCTGATATCAAAACACTTGTGATTCTATAATTAAAAAAAATGGTGTCAGTTTTCACCTTCAAGCCTATATATATAACTCACATCAAAATAATGTTCTCAAAATATATGTTCTTCAATAAAAAAGTTGAATTGTTAAATAAAATCAAAATAGTCAAAAATTCTACACTAAACATTTATCCTTAAAATATAAACACAAAAATAATTTTCATAATAAGGGTACTTTTTGTGTTATACCAGTTTTTTTTTAAAATAAAAACATTCATACAAAAAGAACTTAAATGTTTATTATAAATTTATTAACATCTTAGTAATGCAAAACTTTGGATAAATGTAAGTAGGTAATTGATTTAAATGCATTTTAATCTAATTACTTTATAAAAGTGACAATTTTTATTACAATACAATACTCAAATTTTTACATTTATCACATAATTTCTTCATAATCATATAAATACAAGTAATACATTTATATTTATTTACTTTATTTTTATTAAATTAATTTTTTAAAATAATATTTTCTATTAAATTACATTTAAGTTAAGCTAAAACATTTTCTATTTTATTATTATAATTACAAATTTATATTTGGATTAGTTTAGCTTTTTTGAAAATTTTTTGAATCCAGAGTCAACTTTGAACCCAGAATTGGAGATGGAACGGTAATTTACTAGTAAAATAAATTGCTAAACTAAAGTTTTAAAGAAGTATTTACTTTAATATTTATTGATATTAAAAACACGAATAAATGTATTTATAAAACAAGAAATCATGAATAATATTAAGATTATGATATAAATCAATGTTACATACAAAATGCTTTGATAAGTTCATTAATTTTTTTTTTTTTTTTAAACATATTCCAGCAAAGTCTTAGTTTTATTTATTTCATCTCAAGTTGAAACCTCTATGAAAAAATGTTTTTTCTTCTTCTTTTTATTTAATATTTTTTCTTCAGTATTTTGCTTATAACAATTTTTGATTGATCTTATCTTTGATCATATTATTTTATACGTTTTTATGTTTTTTGAAATATGCCTTACCTTTTTTTTTTTTTTTACATTCGCATCTTATATTCACATTCTTTTTTTTTTTAAATAAAAGACTAATTGGTTAATATACACACATTATGAATTTTTTATTAGGATTTTAATGCGAACACTTTATTGTATATAGTAAAATATTTTTTAAAACAGATATATACTGTGTATAAACAATGTATAAGGTTAGTTATTAATAAATATGATTACAATAATTATGATTTTTTGTAAAATAATCTTTTTAAAAAAAAACAAAAAACAAAAGCAATAACTACATAGGTCGATATACAGCAGTTTAAAATATTATTAGTTTTTAATAATAGTTTAAATATTTTGACAAAATTTTAATTTTCTGTCAATAATCTTATTTAGTAAATGAATATATACAGAACAAAGCCGGTCACTCACGCTGTTTCTTTTCTATAGATTAGCGTTGTTCTCTATGTAATTATCTTCTCGCAGAAGTCAAATTTCTATTTCCTAAGACTTCATTTCAATCTAACTCACAATTTTGACACGCAACGCCGCCATAATTTGTGATAATTTTCTAAATTAGAAAGGAGGGAAATAAGTAGAAGCTAAGGATTAGAAAATTCATGTATATTTACTACAGTATACTGGATATAGTATAAAATGAATAAGATAAATGCGCTTGCGTAGTCATTAAAATAACGCTCCACCATCTGGAAAGTTTCAATTTTAATGTAATTGGCGTAATAAAATATGGCATCAATGATTAGTAATTTATAAATTTTAAGTGAATCTTAGTAAGTAAATAGACGTGTTAAATGAATTCAAGGTCTTTTTATTTTTATTTTAAAAATAAAGGCTTTAAAATGCGTTTACGTTACTGCTGTACGTATACGTACACACACACACACACTCAAGCAATTTGTCTCGGGGATTAGATTGCATTCTGTTCATGATAAGTTAAACTTATGTCAGTTTGGTTAGAGAAGAATAGATATTTGAATTGTTTACTATAAACATACACAAAAAGCAATTTAATACGACTATGGATTATTTCTAGAAAAATTCTCAACATGCTATATAGTCTGTAGTGAATTAATAAAAACGATGTATTTTTTTTATAGGAACTTTATCAAATATGTTTTTTACTAAAACAGTCGAATTATGAACACACACACATATAAAAAGAATAACACTTTGGTCAAGTGATATCAATAATAAAACAACAATAACTAAATTGAATGTCATGGTTTTGTATTTCGATTCGCGATTAATCTTAACCCTGTAGTTTTTACTTGAAATATAAAATAGTGCGATTGGCAAGATCTTTATTTTATTATTTATTTTTAAATAAAGCTATTTTTTATTATTACGAACTACAAGAATAAATTGAGTTAAAATAGTAAGGAATGGCCTATTCTGAATTCTTCAAAATATATCTTCATAAATACTCAAATATTAGTAGTTATAATAGAGTGATCACTGTAGAGCTTAAAATTCGTAGATTGCAGCTCCAACCCGTTGCTTCGGGCATTCGAACTTTTTATAATTGTCTAAGCAATAAACTAATTGATTACTTTTGCCCTGCGTTACTGTAGTAGTGAACTATGAAGATCAAGATTCATGGATACAGATCTAGTTTTGTTAATTTCGATATTTGAACTTCTTATATATATATGAAATCAAACGTTTAAATAGTAAATGCTGTTATATATATATATAAATTTACAGACATGCAAAAGTAAAATTTTATAGTATCTAAACACATCTAACCGTTTTTTAAAAATATAAATTCAACATTTTTTCAGCACATATTTCAAAAAGACAGTTGAGATTTTATTATTTATATGGAAAACTGACACAAATTCTGAATATATATTGGCAACAGTTTTAATTATAAATGACTAATTAAATTAATAGTAGAATCAATGTTAAAATATACTTTTATATGTTTTATAAAAGAACTAAACTATAAAATCTCTAGATAATTTAATCTTTTAAACTACAATTGATTACTGATTGGGAAGAATGGTGGCAATAAAATACTCGATTGTTATTTTTAATTAGTATGAATATATATAAACGCTCACTGAATGACATATACAAATACAGAGTAAAAATAGTTCTAAAATTATCTAACTTTTCTAAATTTCTTTTTTTTATATATATTTCTACAGTTTTATATAAAACTTTCTTTTTATGTTTACACTTATTCAAACGGAAGTCAATTTCCGATAATGCGTTATTTCTTAAATATTATAAATTTACCGCACTCTCTAGCGCGGGTAAGAGTTTTAAAAACTTAAGTGAATCACATTTACAGCGTACATTCTACATATACCAACTATTACAGATCAGGGCTTGAGTCTACTTCTATATTTACAATATATTTTGAATATATGTTAGATTTTTGGGGGATATTTTAGAAGTTAATACTAATAATTTAAGTGATTTGTCTATTTTTAAAGATAAATCTCAGCTATGATGTAATCATGCAATTTAAAAAAAAACAGGCAAAACTCTCCATACAGTAGAGCCACTCAATGCCAACCAGAGTAATCAATGGATGCCAGAAGGCTTGTGCATAAAATCCCTATCTAGTGATTACTCATCCACTATCCCCAGATTAATTTCTGGCTTGTGGCCTTTGTCAGTGAGGAGCTTTGGATCTGAGAGCACTGCACCTAGATCTTAGGATTTAATGCAACCATCCGGCAGCCACTTTTTATCTCTACTTAACTACAAAACTATGAGAATAAAATTGAAAACACAATAATATTTTTAATCTAAGCTCAATAGCTTATATAGTCATATGAGTCTGAACCCAGTTCAGTACCCATACATTTTGGTGTCTTTAACTCTTTAACAACCATAGCCACCACTATCCTATTAGGCAGAATTGGTGTTAAACCACTAAACATCACATGATCACTATTTCTTATACTTGCTCATAACTTTTAATAAAACAGGCAAAACTCTCCATACACTAGTACCACTCAGTGCCAACCAGAGTAATCAATGAATGCCAGAAGGCTTGTGCATAAAATACCTATCTATTGCCTAATTATCCAGTATCCCCAGACTAGTTTCTGGTTTAGATTATATAGTCATATGGGTCTGAACCCAGTTCAATATCCATAAGCTATCGAGCTTAGATTGAAAATATTATTGTGTTTTCAATTTTATTATCATAGTTTTGTAGTTAAGTAGAGATAAAAGATGGCTGCTGGAGGGTTGCCTTAGATCCTAAGATCTAGGTGCAGTGCTCTCAGATCCTCACTGATGAAGACCACAAGCCAGAAACTAGTCTGGGAATATTGTATGAGTAGGCACTAGATAGGGATTTTATGCACAAGTCTTCTGACATCCATTGATTACTCTGGTTGGCACTGAGTGGCACTACTGTATGGAGAGTTTTTCCTGTTTTAATAACAGTAATGTGCTAGCCTAAGAAATAGTGATCATATGATGTTTAATGGTTTAATCATGCAACTTATCAATTAAAAACTGACATTGTAAAATGAAATTCAGACATGTTTAATAGTATTTATTTGACCCAACTTTAAAATAAAAATTAAACTGTTTTTTAATATTTTATATTTGTAAAAATGGGAACTTACTAATTATTAGTATTTAATAATTGAATGGGATTTCTTAAATTTTTGAGAAATAAATTTCAGCTATGATATAACCAGACAAAGGATCACTTAAAATCTGACATTCAAAACTGAAATCTAACCATATAGTAATAGTATTTCTCTGACCCATCTTTAGATTAATCTTAGAACTCATTTTAGATTATATCAGAATTGTAAATCAGATATTAATTGATACTTTATCTGAATAATAAATGTAATATTACATACTAGGCAAATAAATAAACATCTTAAGCTTTAAAGACATTACACAAGTTTTTAATCTATTGTTATACTGTTTTTAAAATTTTGATCAATTCTGGATGAGAAAAATTGATTAAAAAAACTTATTAAAGATCAGTAACCATATTTTGGTCAGTCATCATCATTTAGTAGGTAAAGCTATAAACTTCAAAATAAAAAAAAATGTATTGAATTGTTTTGCTTTTGTTTAAGTTTTCTGACATTTTACAAGTTTTCAAGTCTCTTTTGTACATACTAAGCATATATTTCTATCCTGGAGTTTGAATAACACTTTAGTACTTCCAAAACTAAAAGTGTGACAGGTCTCTACCTATAAAATATCTTGTGAAAGAACATATGACTGATCTTTGATGAAAACATTCTATGTTTTCAAATTCTTACACTCATGTATTTATTTAGGTGACCTACATCAGGGGTGTCCAACAAGTCGATCATGATCCACCGGTCGACCACAAAGCCATTTTTGGTTGATCAGAGTGAAACAAATTAAGTCAAGATTTTCAAGTTTTTTTTTGTTATTTTTGTTTTTGTTCTAAATTTTGTATTTATTCTAGATAGGTGAGTCCACTAAGCCATATCATTATTGAAAATAATATTTTTAATTTTGATTTAATGTAGCTAATTTGAATTAATAAATATTGTTAATAATTTACTCATGTTGCTTTAATTCCCCCTGGACATGAGTTTTTTGACCCGATAAATAATTATTTTTTATTAGGTAGTTTATAAAAATAGTATGTATTTCACATCTCCCTCCATTTAGACTACGTCTATGACAACAAGTCGATCGCACCACATTTTAAAAATAAAAAGTAGATCTTATGAACACAAAAGTTGGCCACCACTGACATACACAGATTTTTGACAAAAATAGAGAATATTATAACGGTTTTGAAATTTCAGATGTAGCTATAAGCATAGGCTTTTAAGGACAAAATCCTAAATTCTCTTGCTATGACAAATATCTTAATGTTAAACTCAAAAAAAAAAAATCACCTGATAATTTTATTTATATTTCTTTTAATATAAGTAGCAATTGTTCTGTTTATATTTTGTCCTATATACAATGTCATGATTAAAAAATATTTTTTTAATATATATGTAATGTAGTTATTAGGTGGAGAATATTACATAATATAGTTATTAGGTAAAAAAATACTAGTGGAAGATACTTTGAACAACAAATACTTGTTTTTTTTTCTTGTAGAAAATATATAACTAAAAATAAAAGATAACTGTCAAGCATCGGTGGTCGAGAAATCAGCACCGCCGCCTTACAAGCAGTTGTCCCGGGTTAGCGGGTTCGCTTCCTGGCCGATGCTATGACACATGAGAAAAATAAAAGATAACTGTCTATGGTATGGACTTTTTGAAAAATATTTATAGAGGGTTAATGTCTAGCCGATAAAAAATATGTATCATTGACATATTTAAGTGAAATGAAACTTTATTAATCTGATGTTTGAGTTTCTTACAAAAAAAAAACCCCACACAAACAGATAAGCAGTTATAAAAAATAAAAATGATTTCATAGTTAGGTTTTGATGTTTATGTTTTTGTAAGGTATAAATATACATATTATTGTTAACACAATATTTTTTCAGGATGAAGTAAAATCCAAGAGATCATTTTGTAAAATAATAATTAAAAGGGACGTTAGTTAAAACATATCAATAAAAACTGAATGATAAATTATAGATGAACAGTTTTGAATTTTAAAATACACTTTTTTTTCATGTGTCAAAGCATTGGCAGGGAAGCGAACCCGTGAACCCAGGACAACTACTTGTAATACAGCTGTACTGACCACTCTTGTTTATGATGGATTATTGCAAAGAGAAGAATATAAATAATTAGTCAAAAATCGAGGTAATGCATATTATTCAAAATATGCATTAAAATTTTATCATTGTTTACAGATTTTTGTTCCACCATTAAAAATCTAATAATTCTAGTTATAATTTAACAAAATTTATCCTGACCTGATAAAACATTGTCTTTATTTGTGGTTAAAAAAATTGAAACAAAAAAAAAGTTTGTATTTATATGTTGAACTATTTCCATCATGTAATATTAAATATTGAATGTGTTTAGAAAAATATTAAATTTTATTTAAATTTTTCAATTATATACTACTGTTAGTAATAGCACACAGGTTACAACATACACAACATTTTGAGTAATATTATTCTCCTCTCTTCTTCAGGTGTTCAGCATATAAATACAACTAAAATATCATTATCACAAACCTTCAGGCAAACATAAAAAAAAGAGCTTATTCAATTTTTTAATGTTTAGCTATGGATTTTTTTGGGAAAATTAACCTTCTCAAATATTATAGAATAATATATAGAGATTTTAATAGAAAGATAGATTTACTAGTGGCTTTATTAAGTACTCAATTCTTCTACAGTTTGCCAAGACTTAATAATTATCAAACATGTGGTTTATGGTTTGTATTTGATCACAACTATATAAATCAAAAACTGTTGTATCCCTTTATGAAACATATAAATGCAACAACTATGGGTGTTTTTGATATTTGTTGTTGACACCCAATAATGTCCAGGAAAATCAAATCTCAATGATTGAATCTGGAAAAAGAAACTTATCTGATATTTCATAAGCTGTTCATATTTTTTTTGCAATAATTCCATAGATGCTTAAAGAATTTTTTAATTGAGTACTCAGAAAAAGGATGTGATTCTAGCATGGCTTAGATGATGAATGAGTTAGTAATAAGTTGAATCTAATTTATAGCTTCTCATGCATTTTCTATGTGGAAATTTGTTTCTGATGTTTGACAAAGAACCTGTAAAGTAAGATAAAAGAAATTATAAGAGAATGGACTCGAATTTACAGTAATATTTCTCAAGTAATATTTAGCTGCATATCGAAATGTTCAGTGTGAATATTTTTTCTTCAAAGGAGATCACAATATTATCCAGGAAAATTGGATAATGTTAAAAAGACAATTCCAATAAGTAGTTGATAGGTATTGTTAGACATTATTTTAGATAAAATTTCTAGATGAAAATAATAACTTAATTTACTATTCAAAATACTTGCACTCTCATAGCTTGAATTTTTATTGTCATTGACATTCTTCTTAAACACTTATTCTTGAGATAATTATAAATTAGTCAAACATTTGGTCTGATGAACTACTGTGTGTTTAATCTTAACTCTTCTTTGTACATATGTTAATATTTGTAAATAATGTTATCAACAACAACAGCAAAAAAAAAAGAATCTAAGAAAAAGATTACTTATAAGTAGTATGAAGCAGCATTATATTTCAGTATATTATTGTAGAAGGTTATATTTAGATTACAGATGGGTCCTGCTGTTTAGATAGAAAGTTAAGCATTATGTCTTTATGGGATTAGAAATAAAATCCCACTTCTTGAAAAATATTTCCAAACTTTCACTATGGATTTTTTTTAAAGACGACTATTAAAAATAATCAATAAAAAGTTTTTTGAATTATATACGGTGATGTCATATTTATGCTATGAATCTGTTTGTTATTGGCCACTACTCTGATGCAATGTTTACTATAGAAATTGAAACTAATAAATAACAGATTTGTATGAATATTTTAACTATTAAAAAAGACATGAATTTTATCACAAATTGTTTTTGGAAAGACTGCAAAAGAAATTTATCAGTTTTTAATTTCAAGACCATTCTTCCATTTCTGAGACAAAAATTAATTATATGTTGGACTATTTTTATTATATACTGATTTGTTAAATGTTTTTTTTTTTTAAAATTCAAAATTTATTTATACTTTTCCAAATACATTAAACTAGTATTAGTATAGAACATAGAATTTTAAATGACATTATTCTCTCTTTTTCAGATGTTGCTAGAATAATTAGTTAGAAAATCATCTAAAATTTCGTTTTCATGAAAATATAAGTCACCAGTTCAATTCCCATGCTGTGATATCACCAAAGACGAGCCGAGAAAAGTATCACTTGAAATATGTTTCACATAAATCTATATATTTGAAAGAGTATAAATAAAAAGAGAATTACACTATAAACGTTTAACAATTTAACTAGGTGATAGCTATAATCCAACATATAATTACAAATAAAATACGATCCTAAACTCTTACAAGAAGATTAAGAACTGAGCACATTATTTAAAAAAGTTTTATTATTAAAGACATTCTGCTAGCTAAATATAACATCATCGTTTAGTAGTACACCCTTTTACACTATTTCGGGTTATTATTCTAACTTGAAAGGAAAAAGATAAAAAAAAAAGCTTTTGTTGATTACAAATCAATACATAAAACACTTAATATGTTTATATATAATCTTATAATGCTACGTTGTTACTGATGCAGAAAACTTTTTAAAAAAACAAAACAAATGTCATCATCTTGTTTAATTGAAGCTCTCCATTGTATTCCATTCTCAGCTATTTTTTGTCTATGAATATCGCTCTTCTTTAAAAGAGTTGAGATAATATTCATAGCATAAATAAAGTCTGCCTCTCTTACAAAACAATCTCTAAATTCACTATAAACCAATTTGTTAGAGAATTATTTTATCTATAAGCACTTTACCTGCCCAATCTTATAAAGATATGCCTTTATTATAATAAACTGTATTTTATTTAGCAGGCCCAAAAAATACTATTTAACATTATGATTGTTTCATCTATGCATTCTTAAATGAATTTTTTTTAGTGCTTTTATGTTTTATTAATAGCCACTTCATAACGTGACATGTTTTTATCATTAAAGTTTTTGGATAGTTAAAGTATTGTAAAAAGAAAAAAATTGAAAAAAAAAAAAACACTTTCATTTTAGCAGTAGCTTTTTCTTTAATATATTGAATACATTATTGATAAGATTAGCAGATAAACATTATTTTTCTGGATAAGAGACTATAATGATTTTGAACGATTAAGAATTGAGTACCACCATTTGAGTGTTTATGAATTTTCAATTTTTACGATGAAACTACAGTGTAAGAGTTAGTAAATATAAAATTTGCATTAGTATTAATAATAATTCATTTTATCCTAATGCTATTCTTTATAATCTTAAATAATCAATATATGACAGATATTAACACTAAACAAATACCTTAACTAGTTTTTGTCTATTTGCCTTTCTCAGTGAATATATATGATATGCAATTAGCATATAACAGAATGTCATTAAAACATATCATCAAAAGTGGTTTAGGTTTAAGTCTTTGGGTATTAAAACTTTCATATCATTAGCTTTAATACAGGCAAAACTCACTGTACGTATTGCCACACACAGCAAGCTAGAGTAATCAGTGGTGCCAGAAGGCTTGTGCATAAAATCCCCAGACTAGTTTCTGGCTTGTGGCCTTTGTCAGTGAATTTTAAAACAGTTATACACAAGCGTAAGAAGTGGTGGTCATGTGATGTTTATTAGCTTTAATATTACTAAAGAATTAAAGATGGCCATTGAATCTTTACTTGCAAACCATTACTCATTCTTGAAAAAGTTAAAAATCAAAATTTGTTTTAATATTTATTTGCCTCTTCTATATAAAATATTGATTATTTATAATTATATAGATGTCTGTAGAAAAGAGTAGCAGAATAAAAGGTTATTATTGCAGATATTAAATATAAGCTAAAAAAAAAAACCATGATGTTTTGTTTTAATCACAAATCAATTATTTATGCATCACATGACACTTTTTAGATTCAGGTCGCACAACTTGACACTATTAAGGTATTAAATTAAAAAAATTAAAAGTATTTGAGTTATTTTATCAAAAGGTAAATAGCCCAGGTAGATTAAATAAAAGTGAAAGATTTTGAAATCTATGCAATTCTTGCTTATGAATGCCCTTATTTGTTTTTTAATTCTGTCTAGTGGTAATAATTTTACAAAAAAATTAATTTAAAAAAACAAACAGATGCTGATCGTTTTAAAGTTTAGGTCAGTATATTTTATTTGGGATTGATAAAATAATAATGGCCCAACAATAGATAAAATAAATGTGAAAAATAATACATAAAATCACATTGACCAGGTAATTATTAATAATTACTGACGAATCCTGGTAAATGTAATAAAAATATATATTATTTGTTATTTATCATTTTAATATTTAGTGATTTTTTATTTATGGTTGTATTATTTATCAAATTATGATAAAATTATACAAATAAAGAATGCAAAACAAATAAAAAAACTTTAATTAGATAAAAGGTTTACATTTTTATAACATTACATATAATTACAAACTACTTATATATAAAATAACATTGCAAATATATTTATTTTGGCAGGAATAGCTTTTGTGGCATTTAGAATTGCAAAGAATTTTTGATTTTTTACATTTGCAGCGATTTGAGTTATAATCGCCTGTGTAAACCGCACTGATGGAATCCTTGAGCACCTAAATTGGAATTCTTATAAGCACCCTCTCTTAAACTTATTTCAATATTTGGAACATCATTAATTGAAATAAAAGTTTCTTTGCAGACTGTAAATTTATTCCTAGCATAAAATTGCTAAGTGTGTTGAAATTTATTAAATTTACCGTTGACCGTCAGGAATTATCAATAATTACCGGTCCATGTGACACATTTTTTAAAATTAATCATTTTGATCATATTATTTGGTTAAAATTAATGATAACTGGTAATTATTAATACAAACCAATTAATCACTTCAAACATAGCATATATACTAAATCTGAGTTTAAATATGTTTATTAGATTAACCATGAATACGATGCGAAAGCATTGAAACTATACTTGGCAGTAACAATTCAATAAACTTTGATTTAGTATTTCTTTTTATATTAGTATTACCAAATATGGCAAAGTATCAATATATATATATATATATGGTAACAAGAATAATTCTCTAGTTTAATACTATCTACAGTATTATCCAGTAATCAATAATTACCAAATAATACTCCATTTAAATCCCCATTTTTCTGTCTTTTGCTTTTATCAATGTGTCTTGGGATTCAAAACTGAAAAAAATGCAGTTATGGATCTAGAAACCACCGTTAAATGATAAAGCAAATTAACATAGCAAAGGGAAAAAATACATCGTAGAAATAATCATTTGATTCTTTAGACTCATGGATTAAAAAAAATACTATCAAAATCAAAACCCTTGGAATAAATTATTTTATATTTTATGTGTTTGCTTGAAGGTTTGTGTTGATGATATATTAGATGTGATAATATGTTGGATTATTTCCATCACCTATCATTAAATGTTGAATGTCTAGAAAATATTAAACTTTCTTTAAACTTTTCAAATACAAACAACTTGTTATTAATAACACCCAAATGAAACACACAGGTTAGTAATTACATAACATTTTGAGTAGTAGTATTCTTCATTCGTCTTCAAGTGTTGCTGGCTGACCAGTGACAATAATAACATAGGAGTCAAATTTACACCCTTAGATTTTTGAATACTAAATTTGAAGGCAATTCTATAACTAACTGAACTATTCTGTCAAAGGCAGCAGCATAAATTTTATATATTTATCTATGGGGATTGGTTTAAATCCTTCTGATTTCTTCAATCGTTTTTAAATACTTTTTTTCTAAGAGTGATGTTAATTAGAGGCTTTAAGACATTGTGTATTGCCACACTGGATTGACTTATAGGGCTATTTGCCATTGTCATATGAGCAATTAATTTGAATTTTCTTCTTTGCATCTTTTCTTCTTTATACAATATTTTTTGTATTTTCCCAATTGAACATATGTTCATTACTACATACATGGTCTGATCATAACATATATGTTTTCTTTTTTTAACCATTAGTTTGTGTTCCTTCAATGACTGTTCAACAGGATGACAGGTCTCACTAATAAACTTCCTTTCACATTATATGGTATTTTATAGATGTAGTTTTTGTTCTTCAGCATTTCCAATTTAGGCTTTGTAAAAGTTAGAATTCCTCAAAATGTGGAATGGCTTTGGAAAGTTGTTCTAATGTTATATTGACTGCAGATTTTCTTTAATTTTTCTACTATTCTTGGTATGAATAGATAGATACATTACAGTACCATTAATTGTTTTTCCTTTTGGTGGCTATTTTTGTTGTATATTAGAAGTTTTCTTGATGACAGCTGATGGATAACCATTATTCATGAGAGTTTGTTCTATGTAAATTTTTTCATTTTCCAAATTACTGGTTTTTGAACAAACTTACTTTGTTCTGTTCCATAGGGTTAGTGTTATTCTATGTTTTGATTTCTGGCATGATTGTATGTATATGCCAAGTACTTGTCAGTGTGTGTTGAATAGTGATTGAAACAACACAAACTAATAGTTAAAAGAGAAAAAACAGTTGTGTTTATAGTAGCAGACCATGTATATACTAATGAACATATGTTCAATTGTGAAAATGCAAAAATATTGGACAGGAGGTAAATGTGCAAAGAAGAAAATTCAAAGAAAACTGCTCCATATGTCAATAACAAATAATCTTATAAGTCAACCCAGTGTGGCAATACATAATGTCTGGAAGCTTGTAATTAACTTCACTCAAGAACTTGAAGGAATCAGAAAGATTTGAACCAACCTTCATGGATAAGGTAGTGAAATTTCTACTGACTGTTACCTTTGACAGAATAAAACAGTTGCTTACACAGAGGCTAAACACTTCATACAATAACACCACTCAGTGCAAGCCAGAGTAATCAATGGAAAAAAAGAATGGTGATCAAGTGATGTTTATTAGTATAATAGTGCATGTGCTTAGAGCATTGCTTAAAATTTGTTTTTTCAAAAATCTAAAAGTATAAATTCGACACCTATGCTAATATTGCACTGGTCAGCCAAACAACACATGAAGAAGAGTGGCCAATAATATTATTTGAAACGTTTTGTAATTGTTAACCTGTGTTATCTATTTGTAACAAGTTGTTTGTAATTGAAAAGTTTAAATAAAGTTTAAAATTTTGTAGACATTCAACATTTAATGATAGATAATGGCAATAGTCCAACATATTATCACAAATTATTTTATGATTTCGAAACACATAAAGTTATTTTTTTTTACTAAAAAATTTGTGTTAATTCCCACTGAGATTGAAAATTAATATGTTAATATGATAATTTACTATATTAACTTTTATGTCATAATGTCACTGTCATTTACAATAAAAGAAAAATGACTGATTAGATTGTCTTGTGTGATAATTATTTATAATCATATTTAGGAATCATTAGAGTAAATATTTCACAAATAATGAAATTAAGATATATACATGACATGCGGATGATGTGTTTATGAAATTATAACAAATATATTCAAAATCGTTGAATGCTATTTACGATTTAAGATGAATTATGAAAAAGAAAAGTAATCTCTCATTAAAATAGTTTGATTTGACAGATTCTAATAATAAAATTTTCACAAATTTAATAACTGAAAGAATGCTTACGTATTTTAAAACTTACAAACAAACTTTTTAATACTTAAATGTGAATTATGTAGATTCCAAATAATAAATACCAAATTTAAAATTATACTTTTGTAGATATGCTTAACATTGAATATAAAATTACTGACTTGAAAAAAATAACGATTCCTTCATTATTCAATGACAAATTAAAAAATAAGTCATAGTTAAAAGTAGATCTTCATTTTATAAAACTGTAATATAATGTAAATAGAATTGTTAAAACATTTATTTTAAATGTTTTAACATTTGATAGTCGGTGCCTCCAGAGATAAATATATTAATAAATAAGTCGACTGGATTAAAAAAAATCAAATAGTTTATCACTTGGAAGATAATGTAACATCGGAGTACTAAAAGTGTCAGAGATGAGCTTTGGTTTAGAGATCTTTAATTCCTGAGTTTATCATTATAAAACTATATAAAACCTCGCAGAGCTAAAGATAAAATTAGTAATGAACATACAAAAAATATTACTTATAAAATTACTTAAATCCAGAAATGCATCATTTCTACATTGGAAAGAATAGATGCATATTGCAAAACCAAATAATCTAATGAGACAATTTTGCATCTGATATTAGAAATGATAAAATAATTTGTACTAAGAGTTTTACTATTGATAACATGAAATTTTCCCTGTTAAAAGAAATGATAAAAAAGATAAAATAAAACAAAACAATATTTTGGAATATGTAATACATTAATAAATTGCCAATTTTCTTAGTTTGAAAATTTATTATTTTTATAAAATCATATGACCAACTTGACGTCATAAAAATATTTAACATTTGCTGAAGAAAGCTTCTATTAAACAATTAACAAACCCCCCTCTAAAACAGTAATCCATATGCTAACTTAGTTGCCTTTAAAATTAATCTTACTTTTTTAGAAATTATGATTTATCTATTAAATACCACATACTATATATTATTATTCCATAATATGTCCTCACATGTTTCTTTTCTGTGCAAAATTTGAATAGTATTGTGATGAAGAATTTAACACAATAGAGTGTACATTTAATTACAAATAAATTCAAACTTTGAAATCAAACAAGTCATATTCATTATATATATATATATATTAGAGTATCAACATGGGCAGAAAAAAGTGTTTTAAGACTCTAGATAAAATGATGAGTGAAATTTGTTTTCAAAATTAATGCATAATGAGAAAGAGTAGTCTAGAGACTGTTGAGGCTAGGAGATATAGAGTTCTGAAGATGATTGCTGGGGCAATCGGATCTGTAAATTGTAAAAAAGAGTGGTAAATAAAGCATTGTGTAACAGTAGTAAAGTGCATGGACAATTTAGTATTATACTGCTGGAAATTGCCATATAACTCTTTACAGGGCAATCTTCTCTTCATATAGGATCACAATTAAATTATTTCAACTTAATACTAGCTATATTAAAATCAAAAATCTCTATAAATTAATTACTTAGCATAATGTTGAAGTAATTGTAATTCAGGACTCATCATTATTCTAATAATTAATAACTTCTTAAAATTCTGGACTTGCATTATTATTGATAGAATAGATTGTAAACATTGTATAACTATTTTTGCTTCAAAATCATCTTGTAAAACGAACAACTGTTGAAAAAATTTCAAATGATATTTCAATCACAATTGGGATCGTTAATTTATGTATGTAGTATTTGCAAACCTGATATAAATTGGCCTCACTTTGTCCAGATCTTCCTAAACATCATGTATTTATAAGATATTTCAATGCTCATGTACTCTTTGGAGATATGCAAATGAGGACCAAATAGATTGCCTACATTTAAAATGGATGGATTCAAACAACATATATTTATAATACTTTATGACACATCACAAAGAAAAATATTCCATTCAGACAGAAAAGGAATAGAAATGGCTTTTCATTATCTGGTAATTTACTCATATTGCATCATTTTTTCTAGTTTAATCTTTCTTAGAATCCATATTTCTATAGTTGAAAGTTAGTCTGTTCTAAAATGGAATTTAAGAAAAATTAACTTGAGTAGAAATAATAAATATCTGGAAAATAATATTAATAGAATCTCTTATAATGTTCTCTTGCAATGATAAGTTTAACAAACTTATAATAACAGCTTCTAGAGAATCCATTGCTCATGGATATCAAAAACAATTTATTCCAGATTGAAACAAAACCAGCATTATGTAATTATAAAAAGAAGATATCTTGATAAGAACCCTATGATAAATACAAATTGATTTAATATTTTAAATAAATTTTATTTATTTTTAAATTATTATTTATTTTATTTAAAATTGATTAATATTTTAAATATATATACATTTTTATAGTCAATTTTTTATTAGCAAAGGTCCAGAAGTTCTTGAAAATTTCTAAATTTACTAGATAATGCAAAAAACACAAAAAAGCAGAAAGTGATTATGGAGAAGTAAAACTTTACAAGATCTATTCATAAGGCCTGATAACTTTTATGAAAGCTTGGTGGATTTACAAGTACCTGAGAAATAACTACTACATTCACTGCTAATGAGTTTCCGATTTTATATATCAAACTTCCATCGAAGATGGATAGAACTCAAAGCTTTTTTTTTTACAATGTTTCTCTAACATCAGTTTGATAAAACATGTAGATAGTGATGATCTTGCCCTTGATTTTCTTAATCCAGAAAAGATACCATGAGCAGATAGTATATTTCCAGGTATTCTAAAAAACATAGGACTTAGAGCCAAATTGTAGTTGGGAAAATTATTCAGTAACATTATTTTTACAAAAATTGGTTTTAAGATTAATAAATCTAGCCTTAACAGTCAACAAAATTACCACTCAATACTTTTATTATGTATCCCCTACAAACTATTTGAAAGAAAAATATAAACAAGAATTTTTCAATAGTTAAGAACTACTCATCTATAGAGCAGGTTAGATTTCATTTCATGTGTCAAATGCGTTGACCAGGAAGGGAACCCGGGTCAGCTGCTCAAAGGCAGCTATGCTAACCACTAGGCCACCAACGCTTGTCTAGATCAGGTTAGATTTAAGTTAGGAAGAAGCAACTATAAATAAGTTTTATCTTTAAGAACTCATATTGAGAAAATCTTTAAAATTAATTTAAAAATTGATGTGATGGATTATTGATCTAACCTCAGTTTATAATTTTATTTAGAAAAATATTTTTCTAAATGTTTCTAAAATACTTAAGAATAGATAAATCTTAATTTACTTGACAAAAGGCACTCTAATAGAAAAAAATCAATTGACATTAAATGATAGACAGTAGATACAAAATTGTATAGGATGGTTTCTCACATAGTTCAGTTTTCCATTTTTCTGAATCAGAATATAAAAAATTAGTATATGCAATTAATATTGCTTTGACTTCACAAAAGTGATCTTTTCCTGAAGTAAAAAAGACTCTTAATAAGTATATGAAAAGTTTTAAAATCTTTTTCAAAAACTGATTTCATATTCATTATCCAATGATGACATTATGCTCAATTCTTTTTTATCTAAGCAACAGCGAGATAAATCAAAATTAATTTCTAGAAATAGCCTCCTCAGAAAGCTACTTGACTCAAATTGAGGTTGTAATTCAAATACTTTATAGTCAGCTTCTTTAGCACTAGCATATTCTGTTGGTGAATAACTGCACCTCTCTTTAAAGAAAAAAATTAACCCAAACTAAACTTCGGGATACTCAATTAATTATTACCATGAGCAATCTTAGTAGTACACTCAAGTCTGCTTATTTGCAGTAACTTTCTATTTTTTCATGGATTTCTCTGCCAGATATCAGAACGATGCTTTACAGAAAAAGTTAAAAAACTGTTAATATATAGGGTATATGTACACAGACTTTCACATGACCCATCACTTCCTACTCTATACACCTGAACACATATATGTTGAAAAGATAAATAATCACCAATATACATATTTAATGCTAAACCAGCAATCATCAGTTGGTCCAGATTATCGTCTCTACACATATATGCAATAAGTGCTCAGATATATATTAAGATAGCCAATCATTATACTTTAATGGATAGGCTTCAATCCACTCCATACTCCAACTCTTCAACTGTCCATCCAATTGAAAATCTGATGATAGAATGCTCAAAGATCACTCTGAGGTCAAGATTGTTGTCACACCCATGTTGACCTAAAATCAATCTAACCTGTCATGTAAAGAATATAATCCATTTAATACATACACGAGGGATGGGCAGACACCACTACTATGTAATACCTGAAATACAGGCTCATTATATACCTGTATTAATATAGTAATATATAAGGTCTATATGCACAGACTTTCACACTCCCTGCCACTCCCCACTCTATCTCATAATACTGATACCTTGAACATATATATGTTGAAAAGATAAATAATCACCAGTATTCGTATTTCATGATAAACCAGCAATCATCAGTTGGTCCAGATCTGGATTTGCTAAAAAATCCAGATATAGTTTCACCACTTGAGACTTCTGTCAAATCAAAATTTTTTTTTGGATGTTCAATCAAAAATCCTACAATCACTGGAATCATATGTAAAAAATGAATTTATTATAAAATTCCAAGTGAATTTCTTTTTCCAAATCCACCAGTAAAGGCAGTAGGATTGGATCTTCCTAGAAACACTAGAGTTTGATCAACCATTTAGCATAACCCATAGTCATTTTGCCCATCTACTTTATAAATAGAATTTATTAGCCACCAATTTATATAAGACTCTGCAACACAAACTATGAACCACATAATGACTGAGAATCTCTAGCTATAGTGACAGAAATAAAGGATTTAATAAGGCTAGCAGTGAATCCATCTCCTAGTTAGGATCTGTATAGACTCGTTTATGATATTTTGTTTATAATTAAGTTGGCAAATAAATTCTATCTATAAATAAATACAAAACTAATTTTCTTTTAAAAAAAAAACTTTTCTCAGCTATGATTTGATGTAAGAATCTTTTCCTTTGAATATGTCTCTTTTTGCGCTATTTTGTAAGGTGATATAATTAAAAGTGATGAGATTAAAAAATACGCTTGTAATACATATTTGTGATGGAGGATTTGCCCTAAAAGAATGATGATGATAATATTATATGCTTTTAAAATATAATTTATTATATTTAAACTATAAAATAATTTAATTCTTTAATTAAATAAAAGTTTTTTTTGAAAAATCATACACCTAGACTCGAACAATTTTTCTATATATATACACCAACATTTTTTCAAGTAAAATGTATATTTACAAAGATTACTTTAACACTTAAAAAGATTGCTGATGTAGACGTACTTGGCATAATTTGAAGGAAACACAAAATATACTTTGTCAATCCATTACGGCTAATTCATTTAATTATTTTCCGGATGCGGTATACTGCCAATAAAAACAAATGTTTTAATTTTGTGGTCTTTACTGTGAACGCCGAACCCATTATAATCAAATTATTTATATAATACAAATTTTAAAATTTGTCTAGCATGCAAACAATAAAATTAGAGAGAAAAAGAAATCTTTGAAAAATAATTAATTATGAAGGTTAAATGAGAAATACACAAATATATGTAGTATATTAACCTGTAAATACGTAGTACAGCAATACTGTAACCTTTCGTTCGCCTAAATATAATGCCCCGATTTTACGCATAATTTAGCTAAACTAATTAATTACCTTTAGCTTTAAATTAATTTATTACAATAGCGTTTAATTAGTTGTTAATTTATTATTATTATTATTATTATTATTATCGTCAGACACTTGAAACCAGATAATCTTTTGACAATGGATACATGCACACACACATATAGTAGCATCATAAATAATATCAAAGCAACAAGTTAAAGAGCTAGAAAGGAATACTTTTGAAGTTAGAACCTCATAGTGCTCTAAGCATTGAACATTACAATTTTTGGTTTGCATCAGTTATTTTCGTATATTAAGATAACCATATTATATTAAATTATTATAACCAGCACGGGAAGTCAGACCATTCTCTCTTGTTATGTAAGCATATAGTGAGCAAATAACCTTCACTTTTAGGTGAGTTAGAGTACGAATCTATATGCCCATGATGGCAGCTCGATATCTTTGATGGCACTATTCTCAGCCAAAGTAGAATTTGATTTATATCTATTTTTAGTAATATAGCAAAGTTGTTAAAAACCAAAAAAATCCTAAAAAAATTGAGCATTAATACGTGTTGCTTTTTTTTTGTTTAATTTAGTAAAATATTTAAACAATTTTGGATTTTTGTGAAAGCAAAATAAATTATTTCGTTTTAGTAAATTAGGAATTCTTCCAGCCGTCTAAATATTATTTTAAATTTTTTTAATTCTTCACAATGATAGTAAACGAAGCTTGATTTTATTTGTCAAATACATATTAATTTGAAAGAAATACAACATTAAAATATCTAAATGTATTTTCAGAGTCTTGATAAAAGCAAAAAAATTAAAAAGGTAGATTGTGGTTTCAAAATAAGCGTTGCCATTTAAGACATGTTTTGGACAACATTTTTTTAAAACAAAAACATTACTGATCATTTTGCTAACATAATTTCAAAAATATGAATAAATAAAATGGAGAAGTATTTGTCGTTAATTTCAAAAAAAGACAATGAAGAATTAATCAAAGTTGAACGAAAATAAAAACTGATATTACAATCAAGTAATATAATATTTAGTTTTAAATCAGTTATATAAATAAAGTTTAAAATGTTTGTAGAATGCATACAAACATGTATAAATACAGATTTGATTAACACATTTTTTTATAATAGCAAAAATTTTAAATTGTTTATCATCACCATCCATTATTGATTCAATGTAAGATGAAGATTTTTCTGAATTTAATCCAAATTTTCAAATCTATAATTTCTCCAACAACATTTTAAGCTAAATTGCTTATTTTATCCATCCATAATGATGTGGATCTTTTTTAGTTCGTTTGTGGCTTACAATGTCGCGATGATCAGTTTAAATATTTAATTTTCCATTTATTATAGTGTCACTTAACAAACTGTTTAAATCTGTTTAATTTTTAAAATAATTTATTATTATATTTTAATTAGTAATATTAAATCTAATCAAAACGCTTGAAAACATTTACACAATATGTGCGATTTAATATGCATCTGCTCTAGTTTAGAATAAATATATATGCTAAACCTTAACAAAGTTTTGCAGTCTATTACAAAATATATATTGAAAACAAACAAACAATAGTGAATGAAATTATTTAGCATAAATTTTTTTTATAAAATAATATTTCTTTAAATCAATATCTGTAAGATGCAGTATAAAAAATACAAATAAACCAACATGTTTCAAATGTTTTTAATCTTTTAATTATATTAGTATAAAAATGACAATCAAAAAGTAATCATTTTGAGATTCTGTTTTGTAGGATTATAATATTTTAAAATAGTCATTATATTTGATAAATATGCTTTTTTTAAAAAAAAAAAAAATGATGTCTTTAGAAAATATTATAACTATATAAGTTAGAAAAAAGTAACTACATCATCTCTCCTCCACCCCCCCCCTCTGTTTCTCTCTCTCTATATATATAACATTAAATACAATTGTCTTCAAATCGTAAATGCTATTAAAGTAAATAATACGCCATCTCACTTCAATATTCAACAATACCATAATAAAAAAATGAATCACTTTCTTATTAGTTCTTTTTGTATATAAAGAAGATTATCTTGAATATTTAAGGCAGAAAGTGTAATATTAAACAATCCAATTACAGTATTTATTATAAGATGTTTATAAATTTATTAAACGCACATTGATTACATAAGTAATATTTACTGAGGCTGTAACCTCGAGAATATGCGTGTAAAATGCGATAGTAAGGACCTCTACAGGTGTTTAACCACAAGCTTACGCTATGGAAGAAAAGAGGGGAACCCTTCTTTACTTCAACCTACTTTCTATTTAAATAGGTGAAGCTGAAGCGGTTAGATCTGCTAGCGTGAAGATGTTTATTAAACAGATTTTTGTATGTCACAAAGTAAATAAATTGCAAAAAAAAAAAGGATTCATTTTTCAATTTTTTTATATTGTTAAATAAAAAAAGCAGTTTAATAAACACCTTATAGTAAAGAAATTATATTGCTTAATATTCCCACTTTCTGCTTTAAATATTCAAGATAATCTTTTTTATATACAAAGAGAACTAATAAGAAAGTGATTAATTGTCTTATTATGATGTTGTCAAATATTAAAATGAGAGAGTATTATTTATTACAACGTCATTTACTATTTAAAAATAATTGTATTCAATGGCATATATGTATTCTTGTTATGATTTACTTTATTACATATACATATAAAGAAAGAGAAAAAGTATAAAACTGCTTTCAAATGGCCCATTACAAGATCAAAGTTTTTAAAACAACCCTCTAAAGAGAACATTGAACAAGAAGTATCAAGCTTTCCACCTATCTAATGATGAGAGTTTAAAGCTTTATATTTTATTTTATCTTCTATCTGAAAAAGCTACACATTCATTTATTTTATTGAACAACTGACAACTGGCTGGATTACAATGAATTATAGCTACTTCTAAAAAATTAAACGCAAGTTTATCAAAAAAAATTTTAAATTGATTTAGAATGAATTCAAATTCTATGTCATGGACTTGGAAAGTAAATTAACTAACAATTATGCATCATTAGATTCTTTATATATAGTTTTAAAGTATAAGAGTTAATTTTAAATTTTAAATTGTATAAAATTCAAGGCACATTTTTTAAAGTGCATTTATACAAACACCTATTGAGATATTTCCCTAATTTTTTGTTTTAAATGCATAATTACATAGTTTTGAAATATTGATTTTTCAATGTAAAAAAGAGGCAAGAAATTCTTTTTGAAAGAATGATTTGTAGCAGCAAAGTTAAAGAGCACTATCCTCTCTTTGATTGAGTTATGCCTTTGTAATCCTTTCAAGATCATATGAGAAATTACTTCAAGATAAATTTTATAATAACTGAAAACTTATTTTTTTGTGTAAAGTTTATTAAGATTTATGATTATTTTTCTACAGTAATTGTGTAATAATTATTAAAAATCAAATGTTTACATTATTACATTGTTATTTTATACACATATAGTTTATTTTTAAAAATAGAAGATAAAAACTTATAGTATAAAGCTAACAAAAGAACTACAGTATTCTGATCACCCCATCTTATGAAAATTATAGCTAATACATCATTGCAGGCACTGTATTAGAATAATTTGAAATATTCTAAAAGTTAGAAAACAATTTTAATATTTTAAAGTAGAATTTGATAGATTTAGAGATCAATATTTATTTATTCATATTTTAAATACAAATTTTGATTAAAAAGTCAGTTTGCTCTGCCAAACATTCAATGATGAAAGTATATTTTGTTGTCATTACAAACTCATTTTTTCAATATTTCCAAAGTTTAAATATAATTTTTTAGAATTTTTTTTATTTGCAAACATACATCACTATTAAATTAAGTTCAATTTATTGAATTCAGATGCAGAATAATGGTTTAATATTAATATAAAAAGTTGAAAGCTTACAAAAAGTTTCACCAGGAAGAATAATTAATTTTGTGGCAATGCTGGAGAGTTAATAGAAAAATAATAAAACAAATTGAACTTACAAAAATAAAAAATCAGTAAAGCTATGGTTTTAAAAATATAGCTGTGAAAAAACCAATACTGGAAAAAAATGTCAAATTAGACAAAGTGATCTTGCAAAGAAGCTATCATTAAATTAGAGATTATCTACAACCCAGATATAAAATTTAAGCCTCATATAAAGGTTAATATATCTGTTATTTAAGTAAATGTTTTTATTCATATGTTTCAAAAATATGAGGTTTGAATAAAAAAAAATTAAGTATATCTAAATAAACTTTATTTATATATTTTTCTAGGTTCATAATCTTTTTTATTTTTGAATCTGAAGATTGTTTTTGAATAAATTATTTGGCTACTACAAAAGCTTAATGCACAACATAATATATTAATAGCACTTTACATAATGTGATATAGAAATTAAAATTTTATCAGCTTGAGATTTTATATATTATTGATAATTCTCTAATAGAATTGTTTGTTAATGTTATTTTGTTCCTTATTTTAATATAGCTTAGCTACAAAATCAATTATATTTACATTCTAGCAAAATTTCATTTAATACATTATAAAAAACAAAATA
Source organism: Epiperipatus broadwayi (assembly GCA_028023455.1). Classification (NCBI taxonomy): domain Eukaryota; kingdom Metazoa; phylum Onychophora; class Udeonychophora; order Euonychophora; family Peripatidae; genus Epiperipatus; species Epiperipatus broadwayi. Next base: position 610,040 of record JAQFVV010000335.1, on the reverse strand, counting down.
CTCATGTAGATAATTGCTTGGGAGGCTATGTGCCACTAAAGCAACCAAGTGGAAAATTGAACATATCTGTATCATTCAATAGATCAAACATATTTTTATTTACTTTACTCAACTAAACTCTATTAAAATATATAGTATCAACTGATTAAGTATATATATACACACACACTTAAATATGGCTATACGTACATGTGTGGGTAAACAAATTAATGTTCAGCCTTTTATTTTGCCTTACTAATCAAATGAATGTCCAATTTTTTTTTTTAATAATAAACTTTTATTATTTTATTTATTTTACAAAATTCTATATATTCTATTTTTTTTCTTTTAAGTGAGAATACACCCCCCCCATCCCACATTATTAAAAACATCATTAATTATTATTATTTCTTGGTTTCTTTATTTTAATTATAAAATTAGGTAAGAAGGAAGTCTGATTTACACAATGTGAATATAATTTATTTTTTTTAACACAGTAAATTTATTTTTATATAAAATAAAGGACAATTTATTTAGATTATATTCACTCTAAATGATATAATGTAAAATCTGTTACATATATTTAAAGAGATTTAATATCTAAAAAAATATTTATTATGATTGATTTTTCTGGAATTATTGGTGAATATTTGGAGACAATTTGCTTCCACAAATCAATGAAAGAATAGATCTAGATTTTGAGCACTTTTGGGAAAAATATAATCAAAATATTTTAAAAACTTGTCTAAATGAAAATCTTGTTTTTCTAAAATGAGGTGAAATAACATTAGGTTCCATAAGTATTCCAGCTTTTAAAATCAAGCTTTTTTACCTGCTAAATGTTTTTTCATCTGAATTTTTAATATTTTATTTAAAATTTATTAAATATTGCCTAAAATGCCAAAAAAAGTTTATGAATTTTTTTAAAGTATCTTGTTTTTGAAAAAGTAAAAATTTATAAAAAGTTTTTCATTGATTAGAAATATCTAATTTTTAGATTAAATTTGTTTATTATTCTCATTTAGTGTAAATTATATCAATACATAAACTGGTTTTTTAAAAATAAATATTTAATAAAAAAATTTTTTTAGTGAAAATTTTATTACCAGGACTATGAAAGAAAAATATTTTATTTTTGAAAATAAATTAAATCTTGATTCTATTCTAGAACAGAAAGCAATAACTAAAAAAATATTTGTAACTAGATATAATTTGGCAAAATTGATGAATAAAATAAACTTGATTTACTATAAAAAACACAAAAAAACATTTAAAACTTTAATAAAATAGTAAAATGAAAAGTGATACCAAAACTTATGCTATCATTTTTATTTATTAAATTATTTTAATAATATAATCTTGAATGTTTTTTAAAATTTCTGTTTTTTGCTACATTCATTCTAATTCATAATTGGTTTTCCTAAGTGTATTTCATGCTGAATCAGCACTATTCAGTTGACCTAACCACAATTTCTTACAAATGCCATTATTACTTATTCAGTATTTATCAGTAATAAATTATTATACTTTGATTACAAAAAAAATATCAAGTCAGATATCACATGACCTAATTTAATAAGCCTGTGTTTACAAATGTTATATATAGATTTCGCAAAACAAACTCTTAACAAGATTTGTAGAATAACCTCAGACCGGTTTCTGCTACTGGCATCCTCAGTGAGGTCCTAGGATATTCAATCATTAGATTAGGATTGTTCTGGTATTTTTAATCTAATGATTGAATATACTTCGATGTATAAGATGTGTGATTGTTTAGTGAAAAGTTAATAGAAGAATAGTTTGTTGCTTAATATATATTTTTGGTCTAATTTTCAACAGTGGGGAAAAAGTTTTAGGATGGATATTTAATATAGAATTGTGACCAACCTCAAAATTAATTTTTTTTTTTGATGGCAACAGTTATCAGTTTTCACTTTTGATTTTATGGTTCAAGACTAAAATTATTAAAGTATACACAGCTAAAGAGATTTTTTTTTTTAAAAAAAAATACATTTTCACATTAGAGATAGAAAATCAAGATATCTTTTCTGTTTGTTCAGGCAAAAAATTTCAAACATCCAAAGAATTACAATAGAAAAAATGTTTCTTACAAAGCCAAAAATATTTTTTTTCTAAGTCCAATAGTAAAGACAACTATATTTTACATGATAAGTTTCAAATAAATAATTAAATGTTTATAAGATATGATAAAAATAGATTGATATATTTAAATAAGTGCATATTGAGATGCTAAAATAAAGAGTATTAAAAGTGTGGTAAGCAATGAAATACTGCAGCCAATGATGATCAAGATTATTACTTGACCATTTAATCTTGTTGACTAGTTATATGGTCTGCAAGCAGAGAACTTAATATCCATATGCATATATGTTTTAAACATAATTATTAAAATTTATACTTTTTTATTATTTAAAAAAATCTAAACCACCAAACATCACATGATCACCATTTTTTATGCTTCCTCTGTTATTAAAACAGGCAAAACTCCCCATATAGTAGTGCCACTCAGTGTAAGCCAGAGTAATCAATGGATGCCAAAAGGCTTGTGCATAAAATTCCTATCTAGTGCCTAATCCAATATCCCCAAACTAGTTTCTAGCTTGTGGCTTTCATCAATGAGGAGTCTTGGATCTTAGAGCACTGCACCTAGATCTTAGGATCTAATGCAACCCTTCAGCAGCCACCTTTTGTTTCTACTTAAGTACAAAACTATGAGTCTAAAATTGAAAACAATAATATTTTTAATCCAAGCTCATTAGCTTACATAGTCATATAGGTCTGAACTCAGTTCAGAACCCATGCATTTTGCTTTGGTTCTTCAATAACCATAGTCACCACTATCCTATTAGGCCGGATTGGTATTAAACCACCAAACCTCACATGATCACCATTTCTTATGCTACTCATTACTGTTATTAAAACAGATCCAAGCTCCTTACTGATGAAATCCACAAGCTAGAAACTAATCCAGGGATATTGAATTAGTAGGCACTAGATTGGGATTTTATGCACAAGCCTTCTGGCATCCATTGATTACTCTGGCTTGCACTGAGAGGCACTACTGTATGGAGAGTTTTGCCTGTTTTAATAACAGTTATGAGCAAGCATAAAAATGGTGATCATGTGATGTTTGGCAGTTTAATACCAATCCTGCCAAATAGGATAGTGGTGGCTATAGTTATTGAAGAACCAAAAACACCAAAATATGGGTACTGAACTGAGTTCACACCTATTTGACTATATAAGCTAATGAGCTTGAATTGAACATATTAGTGCGGTTTCAAATTTTAGACTCATAGTTTTGTAGTTAAGTAGGAATAAAAGGTGGCTGCTGGAGGGTTGCATTAGATCCTAAGATCTAGGTGCAGAGCTCTCAGCTCCAAGGCTCCTCACTGATGAAAGACACAAGCTAGAAACTAGTCTGGGGATATTGGATAAGTAGGCACTAGATAGGGATATTATGAGCAACACTTCTAGCATTCATTGATTACTCTGGCTTGCACTGAGTGGCATTACTGTATGGAGAGTTTTGTCTGTTTAGAGGAAATCTACTAAATAATGCAGATTCATTTGTTTCTTTTTCCTTTTAACTTGTTCATAATTAATTCACAATCGTGTCAGAAGCATTACTGGTAATAGCTGATAAAGTATCTATTTTTGAAACATTTGAAGTATTTTTTTTTGCTTTTATTTTATTTTTTAAATAATAATAAAAAGTTTAAAAATTTTCAAAATACATTTGTTTTAAAACAGCACGTTTTAAAGAATTTTTTATTGCTGATATTCATTAAATACAACAAAACATTCTAACATTAATGATTACAAAATTCTAAAACAAGTTATATAATAGTGTATGCGATATATATGACAAAACAAGAGAATTCTCAAATGCCATCTATAGCAAACTTGAATATTCAATGATTAACAGATGATAATGCATTAAATTCCTATTTTCAGATCAATTTCTGACTTCAGCTTTTACTCTCTTTAATAATACAAGTTAAGTTTGAAATTCAAAACTTTCTTAAAACTTTGAATCCATGCCATCATACTTAAACATAGTTATGAAAACCTGATCTTTGATCAGTAACTCTCTATATACAGTGTATATTTTTAGTACCTTAGTTCTTTCCTAATTGTGGATTCAGTAAAGAATGACAACAATGACAAATCATTTGCATCACTAGCTTAAAGTCCTACTCATGCAAAAAATATGCTTATAGTTAGGAAAAACAGGTTATTATAATAAATAGTTACTGACTAAATGCCAGATTTCTATAATTCTTCAAGCAGATTTGCTTGCATTTAAAACTTTAGTTTGTTTTAAATTTCAGGCTTTTAGCCATATAATAAAATAAAATTAAAGGTAGTTTCTAAATGCATAACTGCATTATTTATAGTTTTGAATCCCCAGAAACTGATGTAGGGATAGAAATTTAAACAAATCTATTATTTGGTAATCATAAAATAATCAAAGTTTTTGTACATAGTAAAAGAATAGAAAGCTATTTTATTACATAATGTGTAAGCGAAATATTAAAATTGTTATATATATATATTGTGCCCTTTTCTATAGATCAATGATGGTTATAAATGGTCAATTGCTAAAAAAAATAATTTAAAATTAATATTATATAGTATTTAAAATTATAAACTATAGTTAAGCAATAAAGGGTAAATATAATATATTTAAATAATAAGTATTGTGATGGTGTGGATTGCATCTAGTTCTATATTTTTCTAAATTATTTTTCAAAATTTTATATAATCATTTTAAATGATATAAGTAGCAAATTTATTAATACAGATAAAACCAGACTAAACACCGGAAATGTATATGTGACTGTCTGGAATATTTTATGTATAAGCGCCAGTTTAAGTTAATAATGATAATTAAAATATTTAAAACAGTATATTGTAGAGCTGGATGGAATCGTCACACATTATAATAAAAAATAAGATCATACATCTTTATTGGTTATTGTTTCAAATTTATTTTAAAAGTAATTAAATTGTAATAGATAATAATTAATTTAAAAATAATAATAGGTTAATATTTAGGTCTATTACATCACAATTTTACAACTTTAGAAAATGTTTACAAACCAAAGTAGGGAGTGACCAATAAAAAGATAGATTTTGGCAGACAAGAAAAATCGCGCCAATTAATTGTATAAACTAGGAGAACAAAAATGTGTTGACTCCAGAGCAGAGGTAAAATTTTAAGCTCTTTAAAATTTCTTTCTTTCTTCAATTATTAGTCAATTTTATTAGAATTTTTAATAAATATCTTTGAAAGAAACTAACTAACATTTTAAAATCTTTCGAAGTGAATCTAAGAATAAAATTTTAAAAAAAGTTCTCATAATAATGTTTCACTAACTCCACAGTTACCTGCCAGTGGATTCTATTAAAATATAATCTGAATTTTCAATAAAAAATGGATGGATTCTTAAAACCAAATTATAAATTTTGTAATATTTCAAAAATGTTAACGTTGTTCATTGATATAGTTTGTATAGCATATTACTATGAAAACTGCTTTAGTGCATGTAAAATTGATGAAAGGACATTGTGCGCAAAGTTAATGAATATAATGAAAAATAAAAATAAATATTATTCGTGTAAAAATAAATGGACAAAAGAATTTTTATGAATTACTTTCTTTAAGATGACCTGAGCAATTACCCTAGAAATAGTTAAAGATCAAAAATGTCGTATATAAAATAATAATGAATAAAAGTAAAATTACCAAGGAAATTACTTGCCTGAAGAAGAAGAAAAAGAAAATAGTTTACAGAGAAATAAATATAAAATATTGGATCCATGGAAAAATGCAATTTGGTACCGTAATGATATAAATATGTGTAGTTCTGATAGAAATAAAGATGCATCAACGCGCCGAGGTAATATTCGCCCAACATTAAAAACTCCGTGGGATAACTAAATAAATATTTTTAATAATTTTGAATTAAACATTGAAACTAAAGATCATCTAAACAGTTAACTAAATGAACTAATTTGTTTAAAACTTTAATAATCAGAAAGGAGAACATTCGGATAAAAGAAGAAATAATAAATATTAGGGGACTAACCAAGATTTACCGCCAGAAAATATGTGATTATGGTTTAAATTATTTTCTTTATTAATTTAAGTTAAACCTTAAGTTTAGATAGCGATAGGAAAACAAATACATTAATTCGCAATAACATTATATAAAATAATATGTTTTTTGATTTTGAATGTTTAAATAAAATTGTATGTGTGTGAAAATTTTGTATGTTTGAGATACTCGAGGGGAAAGGAACCTACTACGAACTCTAATAGGAAGGTAAAAGATTATTTTGGTACATTTTATGGTTATTGATAATATCATGTATGTTTTATTTATTGAGATTAGCTGTGAATCGAATGAATGTAATGCAAAATTTTATTGTTATAATTATTGTAAAATGCATTTTGAAAAACAACACTCTAAAACACTATGAGATGTAATTAGATTTTTTAAAAATATGCATATGATAATCATTTAATGTGTTATTAATATAGTTCAATATAACCAATGGTTATGTCATATTTTCTGTTAATTTTTCCGATTAGGATATTTAAGTGTTATTTAATAAAACGTAAATGTCGAACCTACAGTGCAATAAAGCAAGACAAATTGTTCTTATAGAATAGGGGAATGTTTTATATTAGTGAATTTTGTTTATTGTTTTAAAAAGTAGTTAGTTTTGGCGATGTTGGATACAGTGAAAATCTTGAGAGATAGTTTGGATAGTGACTTGGTAGTACATGGAGATTCGGAAACCAAGATGATGTATTAAAAACTAGGATGCTACAGGGAATGGAATTATAAGTAGTTTAAATGGTAATCAGCATAGTTAACAAAGCCCTACGACTGTTACACATGTTGTCATGGACAGTGTTATTTTATCTTTCTTGTGAATCTTATTAGATGTTTGTTAAAGCTGAATAAATAGCTGCCACATCGTGCTTATCGTCAGGGTTATCAGACAAGGAATGTTGGCCCTATCCACACTGTTCCATACATTTTGAAGTATATATTTTGATGAGTTATTTATCTATCTTCCCAATATCCTATACATCTTTCGCTATCTTTATCTGTATTTCTTGCAACTACATCATTATTTGATAGGTCTATTGAAAAGGAACAATAGATATTTTAGAATGTATGTCATGCTGTTATTTGAAATAAGAATAGTTAGGCATTAACAAAGTGTAGATTATGATTATTGAAAAAAGATGCATATATCCTAAGAAAGGAAGGAGTCAGAGAATTATTTTAATTTTTCAAGAAATGAACTATAACTTTATAAAAATATACCCAAATAGAAATATACAAAAATACTAAAAAATGATTTAACGTGTTCTTATTGTTGATTATATTTAAAAATATAAGTATTGCATATTTAAAGAATATAATAACATTCGATGATTATAATATATGTTAAACTAAAACAGGTGATAATTAAGCTCGTGTTATGGCATTATACATGAGTATGACTTATGAATAAATGTATTAGAGTTTACGAGCATTATATAACAAACGTAATAGGTAGTAATAATATTTGGACAATATGCAAAGTGACTTATATAGAGTTACAAAAGAATGTAATTTTTTTTTAGAGGAAAAACCATATTGATTATAAATTTATAATGTTTATAAATGATGTTACCCACATATATAACTTAGAATACTGTAATTTTTAATATTAAAAGGTAAAGAATAGTATTACCTATAAAATAGTTAAACTAAGTAATATAATAAACTTAATGATAAATAAATAAATAACTTATAAAAGTATAGTAATTTAAATTAACTCTAAAAGAAATCTAAAAATGTATAATTTAAATTTTGTAGTGTTAAAAAAAAGGAGGATATCCCTTGTAAATAAATGTAAATAGATTTGTTTGTTTATCTTAATTTTGATTATTGTTAATAAAATTCTAAAATTTGTTATTAAAACTTGTGTCTGAGTTTTGTTTTCTCTACATCATTGCATGGATTCATAGGGTATGTTTACAGTCATTAAACTAAGTATATAATTGTTTGCACAAAATATAAATAAAGAAGTATATTTAATCTTAAATGTTTGTTGGTATTTTGTAATTGAATAATTATGAAATTGCATTACATTATTGGTCATAAATCCATTATTATAGTAATTTGCTAAATTATATGCTATTAGTTGCCACTTACTTCATTTATCAGATTATCTAAACACTGCCACTTACTAATTATTTTATTACGTAAGGAAAAAGATAAACAAAGGGAGGATATTGAGTTATTAATTAATTTATTATGGTTATAAATTTGCGGTAAAAGAAAAGCCGTACTAGTTAGATTAAACAATGAAGATTGTGATTATTATTCTTATTATTTTATTATTAGTCTAATTTCAGAGTAGTAAATTATGACACAAAATCCCTTATCATATTTTGCTACTTTATTTTAATTTAACATTGAATAAATTTAAGAACCTGAGCTAGCGAAGCATTTAATTGAATATCTCATTAATTATTAGAGCTAGAACCCGGGGAGGCGATTTCACTATACTATATTATCTATTTTTGAGTGTAGTGGAGATACACGAAGGAGAGGTCATATTTTGGCGCTGACAACGTGGGGCCCGATTATTAAAATGGGGAGAGTATAATAGGCTTACATAGAATGGGAAGGTTAATTAAGTAGATTATGACGTGCCAACTTTAGGAGCTTGAGATGTGTTAGCAGGGGCATCATATTCAATCAACAGTAATGTGATGATTTAATATTTTAGGATAGTAATGGTTATTTAAGATTTAAATATTATAGAGCTAGTGTTTATGATTCAAGCAATTGCAATTCTAAGTGGTGGATGATCTGATTATTTAAAAGTATAATACTACATTATTATAAAGACTTGGCAAATAAAATTTTTTTGAAATACGCATAAGTGGCTAATGATTATTTGGATGTTTATTATGACCATATCAATTAATGAAATATTGAAAAGATATTTAAAATGTTTTAAAATGTGCAAAAAATATCTGTGAATCATACATGTAGAGGATGATGTTGTGACACATGATTTTGAATTATTATTGTTGTTATTATTGTTTAAGATGAAGTATTGTAGGGAGTAGGAGACACTGTCTATGATTATTGGAGGTGATGATTGAATGGAAATAGAAGAAGCTGGTAGGGAACTTATTTATGAAATTAAATAGAAATATATTAGAAATACTAGATTTTGAAAAACAATATTATTATTATTATTAAATAAAAAAATAAAAAAAATATGGATAACCAAGATAGTAATGTAGAAATGGAACTGTCTAAGTCTATGCTTGACGATGGTTGTACAGAGGAAGGAGAACGTGAGAACTTAAGTGAAAGGGAAACGGTAGATGATACTCATGAGGTAGATAGAAAAAAGGAAGAAGGGGAAAAAGAGATGGTGAAAAGTGAAATAGAAGAAGAGAAAGTAAAAGCGCCTGAAAAGGAATCAGATAGTATTTTAATGGCTCGAATATTCCAAATGTTTAATGCTCTTCAGGAAAGCATAAATAAAAGTAATGACAGTAATAAAAAAGATAGTGATATAAGGTTTAAAAATTTTCAGGACAGTATAAATAAAAATCTTCAGGAAAGAAATGACAGTATAAATAAAAATCTTCAGGATAGTATAAATAAAAATTTTCAGGAAACTAATGACAATATAAAAAAATTTCTAGAAGATAGGAATAGAAAATTTGAGGTTCTTATGGAAAATATAAATAAAGGTATTGAAAATATAAATAAAACAGAGAGTTATAATTTAAGTGTAAAAAGTGAAATCTATGAAGTAAAGAGTAATATAAATCATATTAATGAAGGAATTAGAGTTATTAAGGAAGAGGTAATTCAGACTAAAATAAGTAGTCAATATGTTGAAATAATTAATACAGATTTGGAAAAGAATCAAGAATCTATTAATTTAATTAATGAAAATGTGGTAGATGACAAAGAAATTGTAGAGACTGTAGATGAAGAAAATCCACAATTCATTAAGATAGTTAATAAAGATATTAACCTATGTACTAATTGGACACCAGAAAACATAGATTTTGTTAAATTAGGAGATAAAGATAGATATAATGATGTATCATTTGTTAAGATGGCAGATAATGAGTTAAGAAAAGATGAGTCTTATATTAAATTAGCCAGTAAAGAAACCAAGTTATTCATTGAAAAAACTATTATAGATAATGAAATGATTTATGAAGAAAAAGAGATTCATAAAAAATCTATTGAAATAATTAATAGTAGGAATGAATTATATAAAAGAATACTGAAAAATCCCAAAGATTATTTTAAATTGACTAATGAAATGATAGGAGTGAGTAAATCCTATGAAAGATTAGTTGGTGAAAGAACTATAGATCAAATTAATAGTTTTAAAAAATATTATATTGATGATAAAAGATTTGGTAAATTTACAAAGATAAAATCAAACTCTTCAGAGCAAAAGTATTTAAAATTGTTGGAACATGAGTTACCAAAAATTATTGATGAAAGTAGTAATAAATTTAAAAATAAAATGCAAGAAGTGATATCTAAATGTAGTGTTAATGATAGAAATATTCATTTACAATTTGATATTTCTAAAGAAATATTGTTTAAAGAAATTAGGAACTTGATACCTAGTGGTGAATTTATAAGAGAAAAATTTAATAGGAATAGAGATTTAAGCAAGATAAAAGTAAGACTTAAATATCTAAAGCATGAAAAATTCATAACAGATTTTCTTAAGAATAATCTTAATAAAGGAAAGAAGATAGGAAAAGCTAAGGTGCGACTTAAAGAAGGCGAGAGAGAATTAAGGTTTAGATTTAGAAAAGAAAATACCTAATAATTAAGACAAATAATTCCTAAATAAGATGTGTATTTAATAATATATTATAACCATATTTTTTACAAAACAAACATAAATTTTAAAATGTTAGCAACCTACAAAGAAATCAGTTTAGGAAATTCCTTGAACTATATGAGGTACCTTATAAAATTTGTAGCAAGGTAGGGGAGAATGCTTTTATATTGAGTACACCAGAGGGGGAGAAAGGGACATACAACACTAGAAGTTTGATCCCATACCCATCAGAAGTATAGAATTTTAGATATTAAATAAAACTTTGTGTATAATAGTTGAATAATATTTGAATTTGTATTAAAGGCAGTATAATTTGTATTTAGTGATATAATGTTAAATTCAAGCATGGTACGTGATAAAGAAATTGAATATCAATGAATGAAATGGACATTAATTTAAAATTTTTTATTCGAAGGAGGAGGTTATTGTGCCCTTTTCTATAGATCAATGATGGTTATAAATGGTCAATTGCTAAAAAAAAAAATTTTAAATTAATATTATATAGTATTTAAAATTATAAACTATAGTTAAGCAATAAAGGGTTAATATAATATATTTAAATAATAAGTATTGTGATGGTGGGGATTGCATCTAGTTCTATATTTTTCTAAATTATTTTTCAAAATTTTATATAATCATTTTAAATGATATAAGTAGCAAATTTATTAATACAGATAAAACCAGACTAAACACCGGAAATGTATATGTGACTGTCTGGAATATTTTATGTATAAGCACCAGTTTAAGTTAATAATGATAATTAAAATATTTAAAACAGTATGTTGTAGAGCTGGATGGAATCGTCACACATTATAATAAAAAATAAGATTATACATCTTTATTGGTTATTGTTTCAAATTTATTTTAAAAGTAATTAAATTGTAATAGATAATAATTAATTTAAAAATAATAATAGGTTAATATTTAGGTCTATTACATCACAATTTTACAACTTTAGAAAATGTTTACAAACCAAAGTAGGGAGTGACCAATAAAAAGATAGATTTTGGCAGACAAGAAAAATCGCGCCAATTAATTGTATAAACTAGGAGAACAAAAATGTGTTGACTCCAGAGCAGAGGTAAAATTTTAAGCTCTTTAAAATTTCTTTCTTTCTTCAATTATTAGTCAATTTTATTAGAATTTTTAATAAATATCTTTGAAAGAAACTAACTAACATTTTAAAATCTTTCGAAGTGAATCTAAGAATAAAATTTTAAAAAAAGTTCTCATAATAATGTTTCACTAACTCCACAGTTACCTGCCAGTGGATTCTATTAAAATATAATCTGAATTTTCAATAAAAAATGGATGGATTCTTAAAACCAAATTATAAATTTTGTAATATTTCAAAAATGTTAACGTTGTTCATTGATATAGTTTGTATAGCATATTACTATGAAAACTGCTTTAGTGCGTGTAAAATTGATGAAAGGACATTGTGCGCAAAGTTAATGAATATAATGAAAAATAAAAATAAACATTATTCGTGTAAAAATAAATGGACAAAATAATTTTTATGAATTACTTTCTTTAAGATGACCTGAGCAATTACCCTAGAAATAGTTAAAGATCAAAAATGTCGTATATAAAATAATAATGAATAAAAGTAAAATTACCAAGGAAATTACTTGCCTGAAGAAGAAGAAAAAGAAAATAGTTTACAGAGAAATAAATATAAAATATTGGATCCATGGAAAAACGCAATTTGGTACCGTAATGATATAAATATTTATAGTTCTGATAGAAATAAAGATGCATCAATGCGCCGAGGTAATATTCGCCCAACATTAAAAACTCCGTGGGATAACTAAATAAATAGTTTTAATAATTTTGAATTAAACATTGAAACTAAAGATCGTCTAAACAGTTAACTAAATGAACTAATTTGTTTAAAACTTTAATAATCAGAAAGGAGAACATTCGGATAAAAGAAGAAATAATAAATATTAGGGGACTAACCAAGATTTACCGCCAGAAAATATGTGATTATGGTTTAAATTATTTTCTTTATTAATTTAAGTTAAACATTAAGTTTAGATAGCGATAGGGAAACAAATACATTAATTCACAATAACATTATATAAAATAATATGTTTTTTGATTTTGAATGTTTAAATAAAATTGTATGTGTGTGAAAATTTTGTATGTTTGAGATGCTCGAGGGGAAAGGAATCTACTACGAACTCTAATAGGAAGGTAAAAGATTATTTTTGTACATTTTATGGTTATTGATAATATCATGTATGTTTTATTTATTGAGATCAGCTGTGAATCGAATGAATGTAATGCAAAATTTTATTGTTATAATTATTGTAAAACGCATTTTGAAAAACAACACTCTAAAACACTATGAGATGTAATTAGATTTTTTAAAAATATGCATACAATAATCATTTAATGTGTTATTAATATAGTTCAATATAACCAATGGTTATGTCATATTTTCTCTTAATTTTTCCGATTAGGATGTTTAAGTGTTATTTAATAAAACGTAAATGTCGAACCTACAGTGCAATAAAGCAAGACAAATTGTTCTTATAGAATAGGGGAATGTTTTATATTAGTGAATTTTGTTTATTGTTTTAAAAAGTAGTTAGTTTTGGCGATGTTGGATACAGTGAAAATCTTGAGAGATAGTTTGGATAGTGACTTGGTAGTACATGGAGATTCGGAAACCAAGATGATGTATTAAAAACTAGGATGCTACAGGGAATGGAATTATAAGTAGTTTAAATGGTAATCAGCGTAGTTAACAAAGCCCTATGACTGTTACACATGTTGTCATGGACAGTGTTATTTTATCTTTCTTGTGAATCTTATTAGATGTTTGGTAAAGCTGAATAAATAGCTGCCACATCGTGCTTATCGTCAGGGTTATCAGACAAGGAATGTCGGCCCTATCCACACTGTTCCATACATTTTGAAGTATATATTTTGATGAGTTATTTATTTATCTTCCCAATATCCTATACATCTTTCGCTATCTTTATCTGTATTTCTTGCAACTACATCGTTATTTGATAGGTCTATTGAAAAGGAACAATAGATATTTTAGAATGTATGTCATGCTGTTATTTGAAATAAGAATAGTTAGGCATTAACAAAGTGTAGATTATGATTATTGAAAAAAGATGCATATATCCTAAGAAAGGAAGGAGTCAGAGAATTATTTTAATTTTTCAAGAAATGAACTATAACTTTATAAAAATATACCCAAATAGAAATATACAAAAATATTAAAAAATGATTTAACGTGTTCTTATTGTTGATTATATTTAAAAATATAAGTATTGCATATTTAAAGAATATAATAACATTCGATGATTATAATATATGTTAAACTAAAACAGGTGATAATTAAGCTCGTGTTATGGCATTATACATGAGTATGACTTATGAATAAATGTATTAGAGTTTACGAGCATTATATAACAAACGTAATAGGTAGTAACAATATTTGCACAATATGCAAAGTGACTTATATAGAGTTACAAAAGAATGTAATTTTTTTTTAGAGGGAAAACCATATTGATTATAAATTTATAATGTTTATAAATGATGTTATCCACATATATAACTTAGAATACTGTAATTTTTAATATTAAAAGGTAAAGAATAGTATTACCTATAAAATAGTTAAACTAAGTAATATAATAAACTTAATGATAAATAAATAAATAACTTATAAAAGTATAGTAATTTAAATTAACTCTAAAAGAAATCTAAAAATGTATAATTTAAATTTTGTAGTGTTAAAAAAAAGGAGGATATCCCTTGTAAATAAATGTAAATAGATTTGTTTGTTTATCTTAATTTTGATTATTGTTAATAAAATTCTAAAATTTGTTATTAAAACTTGTGTCTGAGTTTTGTTTTCTCTACATCATTGCATGGATTCATAGAGTATGTTTACAGTCATTAAACTAAGTATATAATTGTTTGCACAAAATATAAATAAAGAAGTATATTTAATCTTAAATGTTTGTTGGTATTTTGTAATTGAATAATTATGAAATTGCATTACATTATTGGTCATAAATTCATTATTATAGTAATTTGCTAAATTTTATGCTATTAGTTGCCACTTACTTCATTTATCAGATTATCTAAACACTGCCACTTACTAATTATTTTATTACGTAAGGAAAAAGATAAACAAAGGGAGGATATTGAGTTATTAATTAATTTATTATGGTTATAAATTTGCGGTAAAAGAAAAGCCGTACTAGTTAGATTAAACAATGAAGATTGTGATTATTATTCTTATTATTTTATTATTAGTCTAATTTCAGAGTAGTAAATTATGACACAAAATCCCTTATCATATTTTGCTACTTTATTTTAATTTAACATTGAATAAATTTAAGAACCTGAGCTAGCGAACCATTTAATTGAATATCTCATTAATTATTAGAGCTAGAACCCGGGGAGGCGATTTCACTATACTATATTATTTATTTTTGAGTGTAGTGGAGATACACGAAGGAGAGGTCATAATATATATAGTGAAATATTTAATATCATTTTGTATATACTGTACTTTGAATTATTTGTTTCTCTAATGTAAATAAAGATTAATTGAGGACAGATTTCCAGAATGAAATCTGAATCAGACCATTCCTGTTAAATTAATATTTTTTTTGTAAATGTTTATCATTATATGTTTAGATTATTAATAAATGTATTGTGGTGTTTAAACCAATCTGATTTTTGTTTGATCATCACCATCATTATTACACATTCGTACTACTAAAAGTTTCATCATCACTATCATTAAGAATTTACACCATTAAAGGTTTTATGATGATCATTATCATCATTATGTATTGCTCTCCTAATTGATTGATCATCATCAATATTTTTTATCTATGCTTATATATAGGCATATTTGGTCAATAATTAAGTAGGCCCATCTCTGAAAAGAGCTGACTGCAAGAACTCCCTGAGTTTGAATTCTGTGATGTAATGGTGCCCAAAAAGGGAGATGTAATGAATATGCATTAGTCTAAGTTACATTAAAATGTTGTAAGTAAATTATGTTAGTATACTAAAAATAGATGTGATTTGGAACTAGGCATTTCATTATGTCATCTTTTGCATCCTATTCGAAGGCCTAGGTCTGATAGTAGTGAGATGCGCTCCCTTTGTTATATGCCATTCGTGATTCGGTAATATCTGACACACCCAAATGGGACAATGAATCATGGATATAGGATATGACTTGTTGTGGGTTGGTTGACACATTGTATTCAAATCATCCAACTACTGAGTCATATTCATGTCATCTTATGGTATACCCTGCGGTTCCATTATAATATGTATAGCACATGCCTATTTTTAGTATCATGAGTTGTTTACTTTCTAAAATGTATGCTTTTACTACTATATTTAAATAACCTTAACTTTCCTTTGGTTTTCTTAATTAGTCTTGAACAGCCAAGTTCCTATGTAGTATTATACCACTTATCTCTGGCCATTATGAAATAATGGATTCACCCATTATTTTAAAGCAGGCACAGATGAGGGAGGTAATATATATATATATATATATATATATATATATATATATATATATATATATATTTTCTGTAAATCTAAATAAAAACAATATTTTTTAAATCTTTGTAATAGGAAGGTTTTATAAATCTCACAAATATGTTTATAAATTATAATGTTTATCTAATGAAATTAATGTGATTTTTAAATAATCCAATGCAGCTTAAGAGTCTTTCTAGCATTTCTATGAAAAGAAACAGCAAGGAGAAAACAATACCAACAGCTACAACAGATTCAAATAAGGATTTATGGATCTTTTTAAAAATAAAATATATTTTATATTTATTAATAAAAATATTACTAAAAATTAAAATATATTTGAAATAAAAAAAACATATATTTAGATTTGACAAAAAACAAATATTTTTATACTACATTATGTAATGAACAATTAAAAGTAGAGTTGCTTTTATCCTTTGTTTGTATTTTCAAACTGGGAGCAAAAAATAAAACTAAATCATAGATTTATTATTATTAAAAATAAACTGTTTAATGGCTAAAATCACAACAAATAAAGAATTAATACAAAGTAATATCATTCTAGACCAGAATGATTCAAAGCAAAATGAAATAGGCAATTTCCTTTTATTTTGCATCTAGAAGGAACAATGAAAGAATGAATGATTTATTCCTAACAGTAATATATTTATAATTTAGTTTTTATTTTTGCTTCTAGATGGCAAGTATAATTAATGGATAACAATAGTTCTAAATACAGCCACTCTTTTCACAATTCAATGAAAATTATTTATATTATATTTGTGGAGATAAAAGATTTTATTTTTTATTAATGCTAAGTTTTTTTTCAAAATATATTTTCATTTTAATGATATTTTTAATAATAAATCTATATACATTTTATTTTTGTATGTTTTTTAAAGCAATGAAATCCACATATGAAACAGAATATATTTTATCCCTAAAATTAAAAAAGCTTAGAAGTGATTTTTTAAATTTTTTAATATAATTTTAATATTTTTTTTACTCTTAAAAAGACTTACTATTTTTATTTGTTTCAAAACATTTAAAATAATGATTATGATTAATGACCCAGCTCCTTTACTTTCAGTATTTAAACTTCTTATGGGCTTCTAAACAACAGCTCATTTGATTATTTATTTATATATAATGAAAAATAATTTAATTTTCCTACACATTTTTATTTAAACTGAAGTCTAGATACATTAAAAATTAAGCATTTAAAAGTTTATCAAATAATAAAATATTATTTCCATAACCAATTCTTTCTTTTTTAAAACCTATAATAGCTACAACATGCTTTTGTAGCATTTATACTACAAGTAGTATCTCATACCACTCCTAAGATAAGTATTTGTTTTATATAATTGACATTTCAAATTTGATTTTTTTTATAAGCATTTATGATAATAAAGGTTAAATAATTTCTATAAATTAAAAAATATATATATATAGCCAGAAAATGAAATAAAAATTACTTTTGTTTAATAATTTGCTTTTTTGTAATCAGTGAATTTAATGAAATAAATATCTTCCTTATTATTGTTGCCATTAGTTGCAACACATTTTATTATATTTCTTTTAAAAAATAAAAAAAACTGTGATTATGAATTATTTTTATTAGCTTAGAAATGTTCCCATATCAATTATTTGTAGATTTTAAGTTTAATAAAGTTTGAATGTGTCATTAATATTTTTTGTATAAATATCACTTTTTAAAATCTTTCAAGTCTTTTCATTCATTATTCATTAGAATTAATTGTTTATTTTAACTAAAAGCATATAGTTGAATAAAAATAATGGTTATGATTCTCCCATCAATGTCTACAGTCATATGTTTGAAGTATTACAATGTTCCACCAATTAAAAATGAGACACTTAGAGAAAATGATTGAAAGTATTTTAAAAAAATGGAGTTTATTATGTACTTATATAAAAACATTATAGATGCATTTGAATATTATTAAATTTAAAGTTTATAACTAATATTAAAAAAAATATATAACAATTTCTGACCTGGATGTAAATTTTCTTATTTTTAAACAAAGTGTATGCAAAAATAATATATACTATGCAAAAGATATCTATCACATGATCCTCATTTTTTTATGCTAAGGTATCTATATTAGAAACTGTTTCAATTAAAGATTAATAATTAGTTCACTTATCTATCTATCTATCTATCTATCTATCTATCTATCTATCTATCTATCTATCTATCTATCTATCTATCTATCTATCTATCTATCTATCTATCTATCTATCTATCTATCTATCTATCTATCTATCTATCTATCTATCTATCTATCTATCTATCTATCTATCTATCTATCTATCTATCTATCTATCTATCTATCTATCTATCTATCTATCTATCTATCTATCTATCTATCTATCTATCTATCTATCTATCTATCTATCTATCTATCTATCTATCTATCTATCTATCTATCTATCTATCTATCTATCTATCTATCTATCTATCTATCTATCTATCTATCTATCTATCTATCTATCTATCTATCTATCTATCTATCTATCTATCTATCTATCTATCTATCTATCTATCTATCTATCTATCTATCTATCTATCTATCTATCTATCTATCTATCTATCTATCTATTAGCAAAACATTTTTAACATCCACAACTGAAAAGATTTTATTATTTACTTTTAGATACAGCTAAATGCTGCTGTCAGTATGGTCCCAGAATCATAGCTTTCACTGATTGGTTTGATGTGTTGAACTATTTATTGAGGAATAATTGTGATAATTATTTAAATTAGATTTTAAATACTATTTTTTTTATTATTAATGATGTGATTGTGGTTGCCAATAAATCTTTTATTTTTCTATTAGCCATCTTATTCTATGCAGATTAGATTGATATTCTTTGGATCAGAGGCTTAACTGAATTGTTGTTTATGTTCCCAGAAGACGGATTTATATTCAGAATTATTATTATTATTATTATTATTATTATTATTATTATTATTATTATTATTATTATTATTATTATTATTATTATTATTATTATTATTATTATTATTATTATTATTATTATTATTATTATTATTATTATTATTATTATTTTTCATATGTCATAGCATTGGCCAGGACGCAAACCCACACCTGTCTGCAACCAACTATTTTCTTGCAAGGCAGGTGCAATTCGGAATTATTTTTTGCATGCTTATAAAGATATTTTTGTTGTGTCACTCTTGTGATGATATTTGCTCTCAATTCTCCATAAAACAGCTGCACAGGCAGTGTTACTGCATTGGATTTAATATAGAGTCTGTGGCATGTCCTCCATGGCATTTTATATTTAGCATTGTTAATTAGAGGAAGGGGTTCAGAAACTGATGTTGAATGTTGAAGTGCAGATCTTTTTTATTTTATTTGGTTGCTTATGGACATATGGCATACTCACACATGGATTAGGTTCTTTGTAAGGTTGGACAAAATGTTTTATGTTTTATAGATTTGATTACATTTAATAGGATATTATATATATATATTGTACCAATCGGAATGAAAGTGAAGATCGAATCTAACCGCAAAAACAATATCTGCACTACAAGGGCGCCATCTAGGCATTTGAGCCTAGAAAAATTTATAAAGTAGGCAGATACGCGCTGTTAAGATTCCACTTTCTTTAAATATTCCGACCGTTAGCCCAAGTCACTAGCTCAGCGGAGACGCAGAGATAAAAATCTATAAATTTTATATCTTAAATATAAAAGAATAAAAGCCACTGCCAGAAATTAACACATAAAAATATTTATTTACGCACATATAAATAATATTTAAATTTTGAGGAATAAATTTAACGTTTATAATTTTATATTGATCTTTTAATTTTACATTTAACTAAATTTCAATGATTTAATTATTATTTAGATAGTCAAGTATGAATAGACTACAAAGATCTGCATTTGAAAAGAAAATATTCTTCCCTGATTTAACCTTAGGCAACAAATTTCGCAACCAAATTGGCACCAATCCATCTGATACATTCATGTATTCAATGTAGCATGATACGACAACACAAAATACTATATTGTCAGGAATGTACATCTGAACAATAAGTAGAAGTAGAGAAGACATTGACTCTCCACCAACAGGAATGTGACATCTGTTGGCAAGTAGAACAATAAACAGAAAACTCCATAGGAATGGGCTGCGGTCTTCTGCTGACTTACAAACCCATCCATAGGCAAACAGAGGGTGTGTGGCGTATATCTATAATCCTGCCCGTAGCAGACCTCATACTACATCTACTAATTACACAAATATATCCAATCCATTGAACCAATTCAACTACGAAATGAATAACCTAAGATTACCCTCCCTTAATACAACTTTACAAAACTATATAGCCATTCACGCCCGACTTAATTTTAACATTTAAATACGTTCGCACAGATTTGTTTAAAAATGTTGGGTATAGATCGATTACATAGATTCCACGGTCAAAAACATTTCAAAATAAACATAAACGATCAAAATACAAAATTATTGATACCGACAATCGCAGAGGGAAACTTATAAGTAACCCAATAGTATTCACCATAAGATACTTGCGTTGTCACCAATAACTTAAAAGACATCCGAATAAATACATTTTAGATACTCACCGTAAGGTATCATTATTTATCGAATGTCTATATATTTTGATCAAATATGAAAACCAAAATATAATTAACCACAAACGAATCCATGCAAGCATCTATAAACAACTTAAATTTCATACATTTAAATAATCTTTACAATAAGGAAAAAAAAATGGAAATGATGTTTATCAATCGGGAAACATATAAAATTAAACATTATTAATTTGATTTAAAAACTTAAAAGTCAGATAGAATTTCATAAGCTTGAACGAAAGTTCTTAGTTATTTTTTTAAATTTAGAGTTCATGTCAATATAGCTTACAGTATAAGAGTCCAGGTTCCTGTTGGCAATTCCCACGGCGTCTCCATTGGAAGAAAATGTTCTGGAGGTAGCATTAGCTGGTTCCATTCTGGCATCACAGTCTTTTCTTTTTTTTTTTTTTTTAAACAAACAAAAAAATGAGAGAGAACGGCAAGTGCGTCTTACCGTTGTCATCAAATCAAGTTGGAAAAACTGACTGGAACTCAATATTTTTTCTTTTTATAGTCCTCCTATGGATTCCATGAACAAAAACGTCACTGTTCTGTTTTTTCGTTATGGTCCGGGCCTTTATTTGCTTCCATTGGTCAAGCTAAAATCTCTTTCTTCTCTTATCTAACTTTTCATCTGACTTTTTAATTAAATAGCTTTTAGATAATTAATAAACAATCATTTCCATTTACAGATTACAGGAATTAATTAATACCTGTTTTTATTTTAACTTACGTTATTTTTTTATTAAAATATTTTTATATTTCAATCTTGTATTTTTTTATTAAAAAAAATACGTTCAGATACTTTTTTTTTTTTTTTTGTTTATGAAAAAAATATTTTTAAAGTTTAGCATCTGTGCGAATACATATATATGTTTAACAAACATTTTAATTTTAGCGTTTAGTTTTTTACTTTTATTTGCGAACTTTTAAGTTTTTATTTTAAATTAATGTAACGATATATTTATATATCGTTACAATATATATATATAATCATTAAAATACACATCTATATTAGTTTTTCTGTCAGCTTTATATTTACAAAGACTTAGATTTCTTTTTGAACTTTGATTCCATCTAGTTTATGAGTTATGGGTATGTGGGATTGTGGGGGCAAAGCATCTCTAATTTCAGTGGCTTTATAATCATTTTATAGACTAGATGATTCTTGTTACTTTGGATTAGCAAATCCAAAAATTTGAGAATGATGAAATGGTAGCTGGTCATATGTGAGTAGTGGTCTATTTGTTAGTGTTATTTAAAGAAGGCACTGTAGCAAAGGAAAGTGTTTGAATATAGCTATTATTAGGTTTGTGGCCTTCTGCAGATATAAAATATAAATATGAAGGCCAAGTCCATTGTGAATGGGTGGTCTGCTAAGCTGTTTTGCAGATATGGACACTATCTTTTTTGATACAAAAACTTGTTGCAGAGAGGAGATTTTGTTTGTAAAACTTATAATGAAAGTGTAATAGGTGATTTTGGTGATGATTAGCTGGTTAAATAGCTGGATGTTGGATTATATAAAAAGATATGCTTTTGATAGTAAGGTAGTAATTTTCTCTGTTTTTCTTTGAGCTTGCTCTAGATTTTACACCTCATTGCATTTGCACTCATATAAAAGGAAAAACCCAGAAACATCATTAGCTTTTCTCCATATATGTCTGGTATTATAAAGAGGCCAAAGAGCAGTCTTCTTTAGATTAATATTGAGCTTATGTGTGCTTCAAATTCTTGTAGTATCCTGTGAAAGTCTGGTAAGTGTTTTTTGAATGGGAGAAAAACAGTAATGTCATCCCTATGGATGATGCATGTTACCTGATGAGATCTATTTGGCATTAGGATTGAATATTTGCTGAATATTCACTATTAGTGGGTTGATATAGAAGTGAATAGTAATGAACTTAGAGGAGAACCTTGGGAGATGGAATAAGTTAGAGTGAAGGGTATGGAATTTTTGCCACTGAGTTTGATATGGATTTCATGATTCAGAAGCAATTTAATGAGCATGCATAGAAGAATACAAAGTAATGGTAAATATGTCAATGAGTACTTTGATTGCCATAAAAACAAAGGCTGCCTCAATCTCTATCTGGACTGCAACTGGATAATTTTTTTTTGGTTTCACACTAAGCACAATACTGCATTAAAAATAAATGTTGCATGTCTTGTTGATGATTGCTTTTTTGCAAACTGATATGGTGAAATCAAAGGGAGCAGACATGGCTCAATTTTGTTTTTAATAATTTTCTCAATAAGATTGATGGCTAGTGGGCCAAGACTTTTAACAAACTTGTAGCCATGTGTGTAGCCAGGTGGTGCTGCTGCTATTATTATTATTATTATTATTATTATGATGATGATGATGATGTTTCAAATCAAACTTTATTGTTCATAAAAAGTTACACTATTAAAAATACATGGTTGAAAACTGCATAGCTTTCGAACAAACAGATAGATATTATTAGTACAGTTCAAATAAATTCTTAGTCAGGTTTCTGATAAATATAAACTTGCAAATTGTATATTTGCCTATGGTTCTATTTTCATTGTCTGAAGGTTTAGTTCATCACTCTAAAATACTTTTTGATTGAATGAAACATATCCTTTGGCCTATTCACTACACAGATGTGGGGTTTAAAAATTGTTGAAAAAGAGAAATGTAACAAAAAAAATAATTGTTCCCATTACAGCAAAAGTCATTTGGTTTTTTGAGGTTATGGTCTGTCTTGGGTTTTTAATAGTAACCATGTAATAGCAAATACATCTGGGTGTGTCATTTTGCTATTTCTGGCCTTCAGTTGTTCGAGCTTATTAGAGAATGTGGCTGGTTGACTTCTGATGTTGTTTCCTAGACAGAATGTACATCTGGTGCACCACAAAGTATATAAACAAAAAGTTGCTGTACAGACTTCTGGTATTGAGCCTTTACTGAATGTCTTTATTATGTTATCAAATGTGATGTTATTTTGTCTATATATGTTAATCACAATTTCTTGGGTATTTGTCAGAGCTGTTCAGGTGTACAATAGGTGCTGTTGTCTTTCTTCTTCCCTGTGGTACAAGGAACAAAAAGCATCAATTCTTGTGTAAAACCTGTGGTATTTAAGGAAATAGGAGGTAGGTAGTGTGTGAAGATTTAGCCTTAAGAGAAAGTAAAAAAATATAGATTCCAATGACCATTTTTTGAATCACTGCATCAAATAATTGTTGTTTATATTTAGCATTGGTGACTTGAGAATCAGTAGTTATATCTGGGATCAGAACATTATAAATGCTCCAATAGGTGTATCTACCAACACCCAAAAAAGACACCTGATCATAAATGCTTTGGATTAGATTTATGAGCAAAGACAAATATCCATATGAAGATGGTGATCAGTCTGTGAAATTTATTTGAATGATGCATTTGAGAGCTTATTATTATATAATGATGATGATGATGTTTCAACAATATAACTTATTTACCAAAAATTGGGTTACATGGGTTTTACAAATGTTTTACAAAGGTATTGTCAGAGTTACAAAGACATCTCAAATAAAACTAACATGGTACAAATTTGAATGATATGGTTTATGTTAATACTGTAATGTGTTTAAACAATTTCTGGTTATTGTATAGACATAGCTGCTTACAGTATAATTATATAAAAATAAATTTTATATAATTATTTTATGATGTATAAATGTGGACATTGGTAATTATAAATGATTGTCATTAATGATACTTTTTGTATAGTATAGCACAGGAGAAAACATGTTCATACCATTGGAATAAAAGTTCATTTGCCTCAAGCTTGGATGATCTAATTAGACAGCCCTCTATAGTATTGGACTAATCTAATGAGATATTTGGAACATAATCTTTCGTGCAGATAGTTGTGTCATAAATCAGATGAGATATCCCAGAAGGTGATTAGTGCTGTGGTTGTGGTGGCTTGTAGGTTTGTGGAGAAGGCAACAGTTATATATTCCAAGCATGGGAGGAGGTAATCATTGTTAGGGTTTGGATAAAGTAGGTTATATGTTTGCCAGTAAGTGTATTTGGAATTCTGGAAATGGCTGATCTGGTTGGTGGTACCTAGGATTGAGTGAATCAGATCTAAGAGAAATGGCATTGAAGAAGGAGGTTTATCTGTAGAGGTTACTTTCAGAGCCACTGGAGGTTTTGAAACTAGTTGGTAATAGCTGCAATTAAGTTAATGGCTTTTTGTGAATAGAATACCTAAATACTGTGCAAGCCTAGATTGTTCTACAAGGGTTGGTTGTTGTGCTATTTTACGGATATTGATAAGGTCTTGTAGCCCCAAAACAACTTATTGCACATGGAATTGATGATAGCAATTGAAAATTTGATAAGGTTGTTTTCTCATCCCTGGTGTTCGCAGCGGGATGGCATTGATGCTAATCAAAAACATATACATATAACAATTTTGGGGCCGGACCTGTGTGATTAATTTGATATAAAAAGATCTGATTTATTAGATTTGTAATAAAATATTCTAGTAACTAATACTATTATATGATGTTAGTCTTTCATTTTTGTAAATGTTTATTAATCTTATATTGTTTTTTAGTTTGTGTGTGTGTCTTTAAAGTTACGGTGTTTATTTCTAATTTTTTTTTTTGACTTTATGTGTGTCTTTTTAAAGTTATGGTATTTTTTTCAAAAGTAAATAAATAATTTTATTAAAAAGCAATATGTAATTATAAATCTATAAAATTATGATTTTGTGTGTAGATTAATTATACACATACATCACTACAAATGGAAAATAATTCACGGCAACAACTAAAAATGAAAATAAACCCTCCCAAATATTTAAATGATTATATGTTAAGTTCGAAGACTAACAAATAATCTTCAAACTTGGGAGAAGTATTGTTATGTAGGTGTATAATTAAAATACACACAAAATAATAATAGTAAATGGGGATTTAATATTTAATCGTATGTATGTGTATCAATTGTCGCATATACATACGCAAGTTATATATATACGTGAAGATAAAAATACTTCGTTAATTTAAAATCGTCTTAGACTTTAATAGCTGTGTTATTTTGTAAAACAGCAAAAAAACAACAAGTCCTTTTAGATAGGAAGGTTAATTAATGAAGGAACTTTGCAGATAAACAAGATGAATAATTTAAAAAGTAATAGGGCTGCAAAAGGGGTAATCAATCAAAGTAAAACGTAAGTCTAAATCTGCTTCTGCAAGTAAATTGGGAGGGATTGATCCGACCAAGACAGACAAGATTTGACCAATCAAATCCAGAAAAATAAGAACTGGTGAAATGAGTGCAAGTGTAAAGCATC
Source organism: Epiperipatus broadwayi (assembly GCA_028023455.1). Classification (NCBI taxonomy): domain Eukaryota; kingdom Metazoa; phylum Onychophora; class Udeonychophora; order Euonychophora; family Peripatidae; genus Epiperipatus; species Epiperipatus broadwayi. The sequence goes on along the minus strand of JAQFVV010000335.1, from coordinate 583,616 downwards.
GGGAACTTACAAACTGGGAGTTCTACCGATGCAGATGAACTGTGAAAGGCGCTGAACATCGCTTATTTAGCACGGTAGCCCCAGAGTGGACTGCTGGCCTCCAAACATCCAAGAGTCAGCATATAGGGACTATAAAGTAGGTCGCATAGATCTTTATTCTTATTTTGGTATACCTTTGGATTTGTTGATATAAATGTATAATGATTGTTTTAATGTATTCGTGTAAATATGTATATATTAGTGTATTGTAATTAAATCTGCTTTTCTTTTTCTGTTTCAACAGGATATTTTTATTTTGCAAATACACCACAGTGCTTGCTTCAGTTGATGGCAATTCCACAGCTTCAAATACTCCTGAGGCCATCTTATTTGTTATTGAATGAATTCTCACGAGAACATTATTTGTCACATGATTGTCAAATAAATGCTAGCTTATACCCTTTCAAATAACTTTTTGAGGGTTACACATTCCTCATGCAAGCTTCATGTCATTATTAAGAAACTTACAACACTAAAGTAAGTTACATCACATTAAAAAAAATATGTCTAATCAAATTTTAAAAAACTACAACTGGCTCAAATACACACGCTCTCACATCAAACTACAGAGATAATAGATATTCGAAGATTACGAGAAAATGAATAACAAAATCAACAATGGCAGCCAATAAAGGCATTTCTCTTTGCTCTTAGCATAGAAAAAAAAAGCCATAACTGGCAGCCATCGTCAGGAACTCTTTCTGTGTTTTATCATAGAAAGAAGTCTCTTCGTGTTGGCTTCTGCTGCCGCCCAACATAACATGAGAAGTCTTTTTTGCATTTATAGCATAGAAAATTTCCTCATTTGTTGGGTGAATGCCAGTGAAATGGTATATTTCTAGGAATTGACCTAGAAATAGCGACATCTCAAGGCGAACACCAGGGATGAGAAAACAAACTTTGATAATAGCTGCCTTGTATGTGAATTTTGTCATAGCAAGAGTATTGAATAGGTGTATCTTAGAGTAAACTTATAGATATGCTTTAAAAGGTGAGTTGGTAATTTGCAGTACAGAATGTTGTAGCTTGGTTTGTATTGTGAGCCTCATATCAAGGGAGTCTTATAGAGTAGATTTTTCTTGGAAAATCTGGGAACAAGATTTCTTTGTGAATAGAGTCCATGCAGCAGATTTTGGGAATTAAAGTGCAGTTTTTAGATTTCTGGGTAGTCATTATGAATAAGAATGGTTTGCAATATGGGAAGTTGTTTCTGAGAAGGCAGGAAGACTGATGTCTTTCAAGTAGGCTAGGAAGGGAATGAATTGCTGAGGGTATGGAATTTGGATTTCATTAATTTTATTTTGTATTTGTTGTAAAAGTAGATTTATGTAGAGTGTAAAAAGTAATGAACTAAAAGATAACTCTTGTGACATTGACTGCATGGGACTGAAGAATAGACAATTTTACCATTAAGAGTGTTGTGCAACTCACGATTTAGAAAGAGGCTGGTGATTAGATATAACAGAGTTGACAGGGTAGTGGCATTAGTGAGCATTTGAATAAGTAGGTTTTATGAGATGGAATCAAAAGCTGCTTGTATGTTAATCTGGATTGCAATGGTACTGTGATTTTTACTTTTTTGAACTGAACTAAGAATTGTCATAAATATGAGTGCAGTTTAGCTAATGGAGGAGCCTTTTTGACAAACTGCAGATGTGTTAATAATAAAATGAAAGACCAAATTGTACCACACATCCTTCTATTATTATTATCATCATCATCATCATCACCATTGTTATTATTGTTGTTGTTATTATTACTATTGCTATTATCATTGCTGTTGTTGTTGTTGTTGTTGTTATTATTATTATTATTATTATTATTATTATTATTTTATAAGTGGATATTTTCTTAATTTAGTTTATGCCATTATACATCTGGATGTTCCATCAATATTAATAAGAAAATGGTAGAATGATCTTTTCAAAATATATGTTATTATAGACAATTGGAATGATCTAAAAAGCTAGCCAATACAAAAGATATGATAAAAAAGTGCAAAAAAAAAAAAAATCTGTCTGTAGTGAAATGCTGTAGTTAAAGATAGTAATTTCATTGAAATGACTATTTTATTTTATAATGGCATAAGTGAAATATCAAAACAGTTATAAAATAAGACAAAAGTAATCCAACAAACAGTCTTAAAACTTATTCTATTTCCAATTCTAGAATAGAGGATATATAAATAATAACTACATTGTTATGCCCCAAAAGAATGAGATTGCTCATATTATTTACATCTTTTATCAAAAGATGGCTCAAAATGGGTAACATAGAAACTTCTTATTTAAAAGTTACATAGGGTTTATAAATGAAATCGTATTTTACTTGCAGAGAATTTATCATTTGAAGTAGTGACATTATAAGTAGTGTAATCTCATTATTATCTAAATATTTTCGATCTGATTTCATTTTCATCTGCCTTGCTACTGAATGTAGATGACTATGGAGATTTCGTTACTTCATAAAAATTACATTCCAATTTAACTTTTTAATTATATTATTACATATTTACAATGAAGTAAATATTTACAATATTACAATAGATATTTAGAGAATTGTAAATTGTGAATATTATTTAAAATCAATTTGAATCGGGTTATAGAAATATTTCAATGAATTTCAGTAGTGCCCTGGAAATTTTTAAGCAGGGTTGCTTTATTCCAATATCGCCACCAAAACATAGGCAAGAAAAAAAAATTATATCTAATATTGTAACCACAAAACCATTTGTTTGATCCATACCAATCATTGTTAAAAGACATGGAATGTCTGTGTATATATATATATATGCAAATGTAAAGATGGTTTATTATTTAATCATGTAAATATTTTGCAGACAGTGTTTGAATAAAATATATCATTATAATTATGCTCTTCTAAAAAATCTACATATGCCAGTCATACATTTAAATATGCTAATGAGAAATAATTATGTAAAAATTGACTTTTATAATAATAAAAAACACCTAGCGATTATTCGTTTGTGTGTAAGCATAATAATTGCTGGTGTGAATATAGTTTTCACAGTGAGGATATGGTAATTGTCAAAGATTAAAATTATTATGCATAATTTATGTATATATAATTCTGTTATATCCAAATTGGTGTATGAAGAATTTTCTTGACTTAAGATGCAATCCAATAGCTTATAATTGTCTACTATAGGTGAAAAGAAATTGGCAAAAGTTTATTTATAGATTTTAGAGATTTCTAATAAAAATCCTAATTGTTATATATTCTTTATTCCTTTTTCTATTTTATTATTTCACATTAAATAAATCTGCTTCTTCACTTCAAATTGTATTGAGTTTATTTAAACTTGCCATGATAATAATATCCTTGGGATATAGCAAGATCTAAAGTACTTTTTGCATTTAATACTGTTTGACAAATAATATTATCTGGTGTAAATCAATCTTTAATTTATATTTCAATTATTTCATAAGTCTACTGGGAAAATGTAATTTCTCTCTGTATATATTTAACTGAAAGAAGACCCTTTAATTCTTCTTAGAATCCTTAAAGAAACCAAACAGGATAAATTCTTAATGTCCACTCCATATATTCTTGTCATTTCAGCTGTTATTACTATATGATTATTTATATACATGGATTGGCTGCTCACAAACACACATTATCCAGGTGAGTTTATGGTTTTTTACCTCTGAGTTTAAGATCAAAAAACATCATGGTCTTTCTTATCAGTTGCCTGAAAAGGCAGAATGAATGTGAGAGAATGAAAACATTTTTTTCGGATAGATATATACAATCATGACAGTCAAAAATAAATGATGGCCCTTATTCCCAAGAAGCTGTAAAGTCAATAGCCAAAGCAGCAGTTGGTGCTAAAGGCAGAGGGTGCTAAGAATCCTGGATTGCAAACTCAAACTGCCACTTGATGATAAGTTTTTATTTAGGTACTTATAACTGCAGATCACTTTCAAATGAAGAAAGATTGCAAGAATTGGAAGGAGATTCTCAAATTAAATGGGATATCATTGGACATTGTGAAGTTAGAAGAAAAGGTGAAGAGACAATTGATTCAAAAAGTAGACATGTACACCACTACAAAAGCACAAATATTGAAGTACAAGTGAAGTAGGATTCATTATAAATAAAAAAAAGAAGAACAACATTGTAAATATTGATGGTGTATCAGAAAGAATCGTACAATTAGTTATTCAATTTAATAGCAGATACTAAATGCAGATAATTCAGATTTATGCCTCAACAAGTTCTCATAAATCCAATTTATCCAAATCACTTTGAACACTTTTTAGCAAAAATCTTCATTGCAGCAAAAATAAAGGAAAAGGTGATTTTGGTAATATTTCTGAAGTTCTCATAGTGATGAAGTAATAGAAGATTTTTATATAGATGTACAAAAGGCTTTTGAGCAGATTAAACATTTTAACATTGTTATGGGAGACATTAATGTTAGAATTGGTAAACAAAAGATAAAAATGTTGTAGTAAATTTGATTATGGTAATAAAAATGAGAGAGGACATAGAGTTTGTAGAAATAGAAAAACTTTGTTATGAATTATTATTATTTATTTTTTTTGAGAAAAATGTTAAAAGGATATGGACATGGAAGCATTCAATTGAAGGCACATCAGAATTGGATTATATTTTGATTAACAGAAAATAGATACTTCAAGATTATAATGTCCTTAATAAATTTAACACAAAGTGATCATCAATTAGTAAGATATAAGATACATGTTAGTGCAAAACTAGAGAGACAAAAATTATTAAGAAAAACAATATTTACGATTGATATTCATAATCTTCAGAAACAAAGTAATGAATTTAAATTAGAACATGCAAATCGTTTTCAAGTATTAGTAGATTTTGAACATGATTCAGATTTGAATGAAATGAATAGAAAAATAACTGATACACTTTTAAAAACTGCAACAGAGATAGCTGGCAAAAAAAAAACAACACCAATTGACCATTGATGTTTCTATTAAGATTAGAGAATTTTATAAAGAAAAGAAAAAATATGAAGATATATAAAAAATGATGCATTAAGAAAGATTGAATATCTCAAATTTTGTAAAATGATATGAAAAAGAGTTGATAATGATATAAGATAAATATAATTGTGAACTAGCAAGAAAAGCTGTCAAGGAGAATAAAAACAAAATTTTGGTATTGTGCCAGTCAGATGAGCTATGTTGGTTTAACTCAGTTCGAATACTAGGCAAAACTACCTCGAGGCCACCCATATGTGAGATATTAAATCAAGAATACTATGACCTCTGCCCTCTTCACCTATTACTGAGTCTAATTATGAACCAACAACATTATCTGAGACATATGTAAATTATTTGCTCACCCATCCCAAGCTTAGCATCAGAGGAGAGACAATGGACAAGAATACTTATAGAACTAAATAGTTAAATGTGCACAAAAGTCTATGAAAAATGTGTTTTGCATGCCTGGATCATTGGAAAAGTAAAATAAAGCATTAAAAGAAAATCAGAAAACTCAAGCTTTTTAGTTAAATAATATATTTAATTAATGACTTTTAAAATATTAATAATGTTTTAATGGCCTCCGCTATTCCACTGAATTAATGAAAAACTAATTAGACAATAAAAACAGATATAAACGACAAATATTTTTGCGGTCTAAGTCTTTTCTTCCCAATTTTAATAAAATTGTCAACTTGAATCTCCTCGATAAAGCACAATAAAGAAATCTTTCCTAAAGCATTTTCTAATTGCTTTGCACTAAAAACAGTTTAAAATGATTTAAGACGTATATAGCTAAATAAGATATACGAAATGAGCTAATGGCGGACAAAAGAGGCGTTATCGAGGAGATCAAGTTGGCAAACAAAGGAAACTTACTCGTATTCAATTTACAAACTTAAATGGCATTGGAAAGATATTTTAATGAAAAATTAGCCTTTAACTTACACCGTAATGGACTACGAAATATTGATAACATGTTAGCAAAGAGGAATAGTGCAGAAAAAGAGTTAAATATAAATAGATATATGATCACACAAAATATATATATCTAAGATTAGTCTAATAGAAATAGTTACATTACAAAATATATAATTACATAACACAATTCAGAAATGTACTACAATAATGCAATTTAGAAAGGTATGATCAAAAAAAAAAAGGTGGAATAGTAAATCGTTCATGAGGAGAGATACTATTACCATTCTGGTTCCTTGGTCCTGTTTCTGCAGCATTTGTGGCTTGATCTGTCCGTCGATAGGTATTTGTCCAAACAAGGAAAATGGAAATACGTAGCATTCTTTCACGAAGAGTCCCACAGACATGGCACAGAGTTCAGATTAATATTGGTAGGATACTACAGCATTTTGATGGTTTTTCAGAAACCCCAGCAGCAGGCAAAACCATTTGCCTAACCACCAAACATAATCAAATCCATCAAATTCATATGACTTCTAACTGGTCGCATGTTGAACTGATACGTGGTTTTGAGGATGGCAGTTGAATAGCTTTTTGGAGCAAAATCTAAATGAGAAGCAAAATCTGAGAAAACTGAATGAGTTCTCCCAAAGAGAAATCTGAAAAAGCAACCAAAGAAATCTCAATGAATTCTCCAAAGAGAAATCTGACTGAAAAACACGCACAAGAAAAATCTGAAAGAATTCTCCAAAGAGAAATCTGACTGACAGCAAGCAGGGGAAATCTCTAATAAGGAAAAAGCCAAGTCTTTTGTTCTCTCTCCTATTTATACATTTTTTGTAAGCTACCTTCTATTGTTTTGCGTATGATCTTAGATCTTGATACCCCCCCCCACGCTCCTTTGTTTCAAGGTAACATTTTCTAAAAATAACTTTAGCTTTTTTATTCTAAATTTCTTTCTTTAAACTTTGAATTTTATTAATTAAAAAAAGAAGAGAAGGCCATCTTTAATTTGCCTTGAATGGGCTAATTAATTAAAAACATACATTCCTTTAGAAAATGTTGGCAGGCTTATCTCAAAATAAAATCATATGCCATATTTTAACAAGATTTAAAAAGAAAAATACATTCTTATTTCTTTTAATAAAATAAGCATTTTATTTCAGCAGAATTTTGCATTAACTCATATATATATATATATATGCTAATAAACGTAATTAATTTTAGCTGTAATGCAAAACCCTGCTGATATTGGGCTATAAACTTAATTCAGGTCTACAACACTGATTAAGTTTATAGGAGGCTGTGAAGCATGGATCGGACTTTCAGATCCATTGCTTCAGTATTGATAGGAAACTTATATCTGCAATAAAAAAAGGGGAAGTATTACTAAAAAGAGAGATGACTTCATGAAAGGGATAGAAGAATTCTATCAAGAATTATATAGTAATAAAGAACAAGCATTTTCTATCTATTATATCTAATTTCCCCAGGATTTTAAATGAAAAAATGAGACATACAATTAAATTTATGAAGAAGGGAAAAGCTCCAGGTAATGTCCAAATTATAATCAATATATTAAAAGAAGCAAGTGAGGAAATAGAAAAAAAATGGAAAAGTTATATACCAAGTGATAAAGATGCACCAGATGATTGGAAGAATGCAGTATTAATATTAATACTAATGCAGTATTAATATTAATACTTTAAAAAGTTGATAAAGAAGACATTAGAAATTACAGAGCTATCGGTCTTTCATCAGTTTTCTACAAAATTTTTATCAAGATAATTACAACTCATTCACAGAAAACATTGGATTTCAATCAACGAAAATAACAAGCAGGATTTAAAAATAGTTTTAGTACAGTAGATCATATCCAAGTACTGAGAGAAGTTATAGAAAGGATCAATGGATATGAGTTTCCATTATGCTTTGGATTTGTAGATTATAAAATGGCATTTGATTTTATAAGCATTTCTTCAGTGATTACAGCATTGCATCATCAAAGTACAGAACCAGGATACTGCCATATTCAGAAGAATATTTATAAAAATGCAACAGCAACAATTACATTACATAACCCATACTATAAGTAAATAAGCATTTATTTTTATATAGCGCTATGCCTACAATTGTATTACATTCAAATATCAGCCATTCAAGGAAAGTATTCATTTATTATTTAACACTCTCAAAGGCGCATGCACAATTGGCTTGAATGGCTGATATTTGAATGTAATATAATCCATACTAGTAAGATTTACATTGAAAAGGGTGTAAGACAGAGTGTAAGAAATGTTTTGAGGATTAAAATGGGAGCCAAAAGTGTAAGATTAAATGAAGATTATATAAATCATTTAGATTCTTCAGATGATATAGTTATTTTTGAAAATAATGCTTCAGAACTGAAATGTTGCAAGTATTATGAGATGAAAGTAACAAAGTATGACTAAAGGTAAATGTTAAAAAGACTAAAGTAATGTTCAATGGATTTTTTTAAAAGATGAAAATAAAGATTGATTATGATAAGTTAGAAGAAGTTAACAACAATAAATACCTTGCTCAGATCATTACTAAAGACGTAAACATAATTGATGAAATTAATCATAGAATTAAACTTGCTTGGAGAGCTTTTGTTAGAAATAACTTAATATTAAAAGGAAATCTGTCTATATGTTTGAAAAGAAAGGATTTAATAAATGTGTTTTACCAATTTTTACTTATGAATCTCAGACTTGGACACTTAATAGAAGGGCAATGCAAAAACTTTAGACCATTCAAAAAAGTATGGAGAGATGCATGTTGGGAATAACAAGAAGAGATTAAACACACAATACATGGATAAGAAAACAAACAGATGTTACTGACATCATTGAAAGAATTAAAAGACTGAATAGAGTTAGGTTGGACATATTGCAAAAAGAAATGATAATAGATGGACAACTGAAATCTTAAACTGGATTCTGAAAAACTTAAAAGACTCACAAAGAGACCACACGTGAGATGGATGGATAAAATAAGAATGTGTGCAGAGTTAATATAGAGAAGAGAGACTAGATATCAGGGATAATGGATTGAACTTGGAGAGACTTTCATCCTGCAGTGGAATGATAAAGGTTGATGATGATATTGAACACTAAGACTCATCATGATAAATATTTAAAATAATATTTCTTTTTTATTTTGTTATATTTTTCTGTAATAAATATTTATATGTTAATTTATGAATGTTAATTACAAGAAGAAGAAAAAAACAGAATATTTTTTTGCACATCATAAATAAAAGCAATAAAAATGTATTCACTCTGAAGAGAAAACAGAATAGATAAAGACTCCATGCTTGAATAACCATAGAAATGGTGCTAGTTTTGCACATTGAGAAAAACAAACAAATCTCGACAGAACTTGTTGGAATTCATGGAATATGATGTATAGACTCTCAAGCATTGCTTAAAATAATTCTTTTTAAAAATGAATTAATTAGTTATATTTACATAATATTATGCAAAATATTGAATGATTGTTATCTTGATATTTTCAACATAAATTTAATAATTAATTTTTTTCTGGGGGGCTGCAACATTTGCAGTGTTTATAAACCAGTCACCACTGATTAATTAATGTTGTATCTCAAAAATGTTATTGTCTGTACCTATTTATCTAGTATATATAATTCAGACCTAAATAAAATTGATTTTATTTTTTATTTGCTTTGTAATTGATGATAATATGAATGAGATATTTATTTAAGTTCAATGTTTAAATGACATTTGTGGATTTTATGCTTTCTAGATGCTATAAATGAATTTAATTCAAAATTGAGTCCTAGTCATAAATGATAAAGTCAAAAGTTAGAAACAGGTCTGTAGATGTAATATTATAGCATTATACCATTAAATATTCATTGATTATTCAAATCTTAATATAAAAGATTTCAGAGAAAGATAAAGAGAACTGCTTTTGAAATATTATTATGTTGATATGGCTTTGTTTAGTGGTAAAGGGGCAAAATTTATGTGACCAGTCCAATGGAACATGTTTCACTTCTGCCACTTTCAGTAGCTGAATTTCATACAAAGTCCTAAGTGATAAACTATTTAATTAATTTTCTTTAAGAGCTGATATTAGATAAATAAATAATTATGACATTTAGTCTAGCAGTTTAATTCTAATCAAAAAACAGTTTTCAGCAAATAAATATATATTGTATAAGAAGGAATAAATATTTTTTTAAAAAAAAATATAGGTTCAATTTTATAATAGCTTTAATGATAAGAACATTTTGGAAGCATATATTTAAAAAAAGCATTTATTTATTTCATTATAAATGAATGAATAAATAGTAATCAACTAAATATGACCGACAATGATTTTCCAAATAAACACTTCAAATGCTTTGGAACATAGAATTTTTTTTTTTTATGACTAAATCAATTTTTTTTTTACCCTTATAGTAAATATTCTTTATTATAATTTTAAAATGTGAAATTGAAATCTTTTATTTCCAGTTAAGTAATAATTTTACCAGCACCACATCCTATTTTGAAATTAGTCCAATATTACATATTTTGGTATCTTTGTTATAGAATTATTTTAACAAACTTATATATAAATATTATTTTAATATTTCTATTCTTTATTATGATAACAATATATGAAACTATTTAATTCAACATACATATATGTAAAAATAAATTATAATAATTTATTACCATAATAGTTGATAATTATTTACATACTCTTGTAGAATTTATTTTATTATATATATAGTAAACCAATTGCCTAAAATGTTGAATGTCAAATGTAATAATATAAAATAAATTGAAATTATTATAATCAAACTTCATATTTAAAAGCGCTAATAGTATTTACCTTTGATAAAAGATCTTATTCATACTCTATTTAGATTGTCATATAATAGTATTAAAATTACACAATATTATATAATACATGAATGAAAATATGCAGATTCTCAAAGTTTATATTAATGTGGAGTGTAATAATTTAATTACTAATTATCATAGAAAATCAGTTTAATTAACAGAAAAAAATTTATTAATATAAAAATAATGATAATAAAAAATTATAAAATTAAGAAGCAAATAAAACATTCCTTGTTGAGTAGTTTGCATTTGAAATGATTATCATTTGTCTATTAAAGCACTAAGAACACCAAAAAAAGAAAAATATATTATATTACCATAAATATTGCTAAATATATACATAAAAATACATTTTACAAAATTTAATTAGTGTGTTTAATTTGTTTACTATTTTTCTTATCACAATAATCATAAGTTTCTTAATTTACCTATATAAAGTATTATATTATAAATGTTTATTAATATCACCTATAAATATTTATACATGAAAAACTGATTTTCCTTTTAAATATAAATTTAAAAAAAACAAAACAAATATATTTTAATTTAAACAAGTAAAATTATCATTAAGAAGTACACCTGGGTCTTGTTTTATGTGGATTATTTTAATGCAATTTTGAAGTTATGTGATTCATGTTTCTTCTTAATATCTTTCATATTTCACTATATTTATTAGATATCAAGAAATTTAAATTATTAATAACTTATTTTGACTTCAAATATTTTTTTTTCCAAAAATATAACGTTATATTAGCAGCTAATGTGAATATGGCCTGAAGCTGTATTTAGAATCTTAGCTTCTATGTAAATAACCTACTTATACTAATGAGTAAATAATAATAAATTTATACTTACATATAAAAATAGTGCAATAAATATTCAAAAATTTTAAACTTTTAAAACTTATTTTGTTAGATATAACAGAAATAAATAATCTTTTATATTTTTAAAATAAACAATGGAGATTTTATTGATTTTGTAAACTCAAAATAATCTTTCTAATGATAATGTATAATCTTTTTGTTTTGATTACAATCTCATTTTTTTAATATAGAAACAAAATGTGAACATTTAAAATTTATTTCAGTAGTAAAAATCAGTTAATCATAGATTTTAGGTTGATGTGTGAGACAAAGACAAATGTCAGAAAATGCTGAAATCTGAGAGTTTCCAGCAATGAACAACCTCTTAAATTCCAATGAGAGATAAATAGTTATATGTCTGGATATCATGAGGTTTATAAACAATTAGTAAAATCATCATCAAAATTTAATCACTGATTACACTGTCAACAGAAAACCATTAACACAGCACAAGACTAAAAGTGGCGCTAGTTGTACTTGCTCTTGTGATGAATCTGATTTCTTACCAGTTCACAAACAAATGCATGTTGTCAAATAGTGGTAATGATTAAAATATGTATGAAAAAATGTAAAATTAAATACTGTAATTAATAAAAAAAGTTTGTCTTGTATTAATTTTTTTCCAGTATTTGAAATTTTTTATTAGTCATACTTTATTTCCTTATTTTTTTAATGTGAATTTTAAAGTAATTTTTTCTTGTTGCTTTGCTTTTATGCTATTTTTGAAAATTACAGAATCTATCCCCCATTTTTCAAGTTAAGTTAAATCTATTTTTGTGCAATTTTTTTAATGTGGGTTTTCTGCAAAACCTATCTACTGCATAAAATGAGACCCAGGTTATATTGTTTTAATTTTGTTTACTATTAACTTTAACCTTTTTTTTGATAGTGATATATATATATATTTGTATACTAAACAAAACTATTTTATATATAGTGATATATATATATATTTGTATACTAAACAAAACATGCATTCTTAAAACAAAGAATTTATAAAAGAATATACTACCTAGTTAATTTTGCTTTTCTACCCACAAGGAATGTCTGACAAATTGAAACTCCATTGAAAAATAATATTTATTATGTATACCAACACTTTATGATTTATTTATACATTTTATATAAATACACACATATAAAAATGTATAGTTCAAACACTTTTAATTATTCTGCTGAAAATCCCATGATGTATTCAGTTGTGTAGATAGCCATTATGTTTAATTCATATTATTTCAATTTCTTAGCCTTCAATAACTTATCCATGTTGGCAGATGTTTATTTTAAATGAAATATTCCATAATTAAAATTACAGTGTTAATACTGCTTTATTTAGGCAACAGTGGCAGCAGTTGTCAATTTGTTCCAAATTTTCTTACTATGATTTGATTTTTTTAATCCAATATTATTTATGAACTTTGTCCATTATATTTATTTTTTAAAATATTAAAATTATTGATATATATATATATGAAAAACAAAATCAAGTTAAAAACTTGTTAACGCTTGTATTTATGTATTTATGTCTGAAAGTGGAATTAAAGTTAGAGATAGTGAATGCATTCTCTGATGTTTATGTAAACAAAATACGCTTGATGGTGTTTTTGGTGGAATGCCATCTGTTGACATATATATATATATATAAACATTCTTAACATTTGAAAAAAAAATTCCATATTGAGATATTTAAAATATGCTGCACATGATTTCAATTGCTAAGGCCAGAATCTGTATAGTTTAGCTATTGAGACAAAAAATGAGAATCTAATCCAAGATCAGGGGCTTAAATAGTTTTCTCTTAATTACATCATACTTATGTCATTAACTTAGATAATATTGCTACAATATTCTATGCTATATTCTCTAATATCACTCTTTTTCAGGTTTTTTTTATAAAGAGTCAAATTTTATTCATCACTCAATAAAACTTATTTTCAAATACTTTAGCATTCATGATGTTAATATATCTTTTTAAAACTTTACAAAAAATATTATATGTTTTAAATATTTTAAAACAATGTTTTTAAGTGTGTATAATTTAATACTACCTAATCATATCAACATATAAATAAACCTTTACCCTGCTTAGTGATGGCAATTGGTCCTACAAAACTCATCATTAAGCAAGAATATTGTATACAAAATATGTAATTATAATGGGGGTCTATGGGAAAAAAATTGGTCAGTTCCAGTCAATGTAAAATATCTACATTGGTTTCCAAGCTCAAAGATTTTCTTGATTTTTTCATGACAATGATGACTAATTACGGTATCTAAAAAGAAAAGTTTTATATCACTATGAAAAAAATGCATATTTTCACTTTAAAAAGTACAGAACAGCAAAAAGAAAGAGAAAGTGAAACTAAATTTGAATTTAAAAGTTTTTATATTCTTCCGCAGAAGTTTTTCATCGTAATGAAAAAAAAATTCATACTGAAGTGCTTTTTTTTTTAAATTTGTATTACAGTATATATTATTACTATACATTTATGTTTATTACTTATGTGAAATTATTCAAATTAAAAAACAATGTTTAATTATTAATTATTTAATTGAACATAAAGACTTATTACTGTACTCCACAGTAACAAAATGCTTAATGCTTAACGTAAAGCAGTCAACTTTAGAAGAAAAAAATCAACTTATTTTAAAAGTAAAAAATTTAACTTCTAATTTTCTAAAACATACTGGTAGGTTTATTTTTCTTACTGTATATTTTTAGTAATGTAATAAGCCCCTTCCCCCCCATTCGAGTAGAAAGATTATTAATTAAATGCAATCTGTTTTTCTTTTTAAACTTTTCTAATTCGACATTTCCGTTTTAAAATGTTGTTTTTCTTTTGATTTGAAACATCTTGAGTGTAAACAACATGTTTATTAATGAAGTTACAAAATCAATAACTATTTTTACATAATTGTCTAGGTGTTCTAAATATAATATATCGTACTTAAGAAATATGCACACACAGTTTAATATTCATATTTAGTGTTTTCCTGAAAGTTTGTGATGATGGTATTTTATTTGTCCTGTACTGTATTTATATATTGGAGTATTTGTATACAGTATTATCAACAAATTAAAAATCCTTTTCCTTTTTCTTTTCAAAAACTTTATTTTCTTATCTCAATACTGAACATATATATATATATACAGTATTTATTATAATGATCCGGATGAAGGCCTTAACGTAATCTGTACTACAAGGGCGCCATCTAGGCATTTGAACCTAGAAAAATTTATATAGTAGGCAGATACGTAAGTTAAAATATATATATATTGGTTGATTCCAGTCATTAGCCCATTGTCACTAGCTCAATGGAACAGCAGAGATTTATATTTTTACAATAAATTCTTATCTAAGAATATTTTTTTAAAAAAAGAATAAAATAAGCCATTGCCAGTAATTAACACACAAACATTTATTTACGGACATATATATAAAATTTAACATTATTATTTTAGTATGTTTACTTTAGCATTTTAAAATTTAACTTAACTTTTAATTTAGATTTTAATTTACATTTTTATTTTATAAGTTCGCACAGATGGAGTTATAAAAGTTTGTTTTATAAATGTTGAGTATAGATCGGTTACATAGATTACACGGTCAAAAACATTTCAAAGTAAACATAAATGATCAAAATATAAAGTCATTGATGGAAATGCAGAGGGAAATTTATAAGAAACCCAATAGTATTCATCATAAGATGCTGCATAGACACCAATAACTTAAAAGACATCCGAAATAATACATCTTAGATACTCACCATAAGGTATCAGTATTTACTGAATGTCTATATATTTTGATCAAATATGAAAACCAAAAAACATAATTAACCGATAACGAACCCATGCAAATGTCTATACTCAACTTAAATTTAATGCATTTTTATTTAGAGTGTCAAGTATGAATAGACTACATAGATTGCATTTGAAAAGAAATATTTTATCCCTTATTTAACCTTAGGCCAAAAGTTCGCAGTTAAACCAACAACAATCCATCTGATATATCGATGTGTTCAATGTAATACGAATACGACAGCGCCAATAGGTTATGAGAAGAAATTGCCTCTCATCAGATACGAATACTACATCTATCTGACAATAAGAGCAATAAAAAAACTCCATAGGAAGGAACTGCAGTCTCCATCTTATAATTCTCTCCGTAGGCAAAATGAGAGTGTGCGGCATATAAAGTGATTCTGCCCGTAGCAAATTTTGTACTACATCTACTAATTACACCAATATATCCAATCCATTGACCTAATTCAACTACGAAATGAATAAACTAAGATTACCCTCCCCTAATAAAACTTTACAAATCTATATAGCCATTCACGCCCGACTTAAGTTTAACATTTATATAATTTAATTTAACGAAAAACAGAAATCATAATAAAAACTTAAAAGAACAAAAAAAAAATGGAAATGATTTTACAAAAGAAATACATCCAATTAAAATTATAACTAATTAATAAATAATTTAGTTTGGTCAGATAGGAATCTATTTCTATTTTTTTTTAAATACTGGGAAAGTTTATATTTTTAAAGTTCTTAGTGTTTTTGAATTAATATTCATTTAAGTTCATAACGTGCTTACAGTTTTAGAAATGTTCATCCTTTACAGTTGCTTGCCATTTGAAATCCAGCATTAAATCCCCCGATGATCCTATGGTCCTCAATATAAGAAAAGCGATGTTTCATTTTTTTCTATAACAACTGAAGGAATTGAAAGTGCATCTTTCAATCCCTTCACCTCCAACTCTCTGACTTAATACATCTCTGTCTTCTCTTAAATTTTCTTTACTCACTAAAAATTTGTTTCCAAACCTTTTTCTTTTATATGTAACTTTAGGATCCAATGGACATTACGTCATTGATGATGATGATCTTTCCATTGAGGTCCGATTTCCTGATGGATTTCTTTCATTGGCCATTAGTTTCTATTGTTTTCCTATCTGACTATTACTTATACATTTAAATGCCCAAGGCTAGTTTACATTTAACTAATTAAAACAATCATTTCCATTTTCTGATTAATTAATGTGTTTTCCAAACTTAAAGATATATTTTTATCTCTAAATCTTTTTGTTGAAAGATTTAGTTTTTCTATTTTTAATAAGTTTTATTTTAATAATTTTTTTAACTGTGCGATTTTATATATATACGAGTTTAAGATGATTTTTTTAATTTCCAATTTTTAATTCTTAACCCTTTTCCCGCCTCTTACGAGGCCTCTCGTAAGCAGTTGACGTCACTCTAATTCCCTTATTTTTAACGCTAGAATATTAGTTTGACAGTTATTGATTAGATTTTTAAAAGCTCTATATGATGGTGCCCTCTTCTGAATGATTTTACAAGTAAAAAATCAATAAAACGGCCTCTGAACCTAAACAAAGAAATAAACTTCTCAGTGATTGGATGCCAGCCAGCTGTCAGCCGACAAAGACATTCTGATTGGCTGGCAAGAACAAAGAAACTGCCTGATCAAAGAAAATAAAGCAAAACGCTGAGATTTTTCATTTCGAATATGATTTAAGGTATGATTTAAGTATAACCTGAGAAATTAAAATCATTTTTACATTATATACTAAAAAAACAAAATTATTTTCGAAAAATATTGAAGATTTTAGTAAAAATATTTAAGATTTAGCAAAAAGAAAATTTACTTTTTTATAACGGAAAATTGAAAAAAGAGCATTCACGTCACCATTCCTTTGTTTATCAGTTGCTTTATATTTGCCGAAGTTGAATATTTTATAATAAATAAATAGCAATTTTTTATTTTTGAAAAAACATTCGTTCATTTTTATAACCTTATAAATTATATATATACTTTTTATAAACGAATCTGAGGTTAATTTAGTATTATAAGTGAATATATTTTAACAATTGGCTTTGTCTTCAGTTTGTGACTTGGCCAATTAAAAGCTTTGATTTTTACCTCATACAACCAATGATTTAATTAGTGGTTAAAAGGTTAAAAAAGAAGCTTTTATTTGTGAACTTTTATTTTTTTCATGTTTAATAATAAAAAAACAATGTAACGTTGTCGTATGTGCCGTTACATTATATAATACAAAACTTCAACGTTTCAACTGTTTATCTTCATACAATCATTTTCAAGGATATCTCTCTCCCACTGCTATATTTGATTACTCTTTCTTTTACATTATTTAATTACAAATCAATGTTGAAATGTTGGAGTTTTGTATTATATAAATATATATACTGTATATGTTCAGTATTGAGATAAGAAAATAAAGTTTTTGAAAAGAAAAAGAAGGATTTTTAATTTGTTGATATTATTGTAGAACATATATATGTATTTTAAAAGAAAAAGTGGATGAACATTTGCTGTGTTATTTATTATATATGATGTATACAGTATTATAGATTCTGCAATTATAGATATTTTAAGTGTTTTATGACTAAAATATTGTATGTGTATACAATTACAGCAAAGTCATTACCTGTATACATATTACAATAATATACTTTTGCTTTTGGGTAAAATGAATTTAATATAGCTATCTCTGATGTCATCAGTGATGCAAAATTCAAGATGGCTGCCCCCCAAAAATTTTTTTTTAATTTTTCCCGATCGTTATAGCGAATAATCGATTGTACATCGAAGTAGTGGGTACAAATTGATGATGATCGCTATTGCAAAATATTGCTAAGTAGACAATCACTAAGTGGGGTAAAGGTGTACACATACATGTATACACATAATTTAACAATAATTTAATATCTTGTTTGTTTGTTTATGCAGTAAAAAATGTCAACAAAGAAATGTATTAATATATACTTTATTTTATTATTATAATTATTATTATTATTATTATTATTATATTTTATATACCCCTATTAACCCTTTTCCCGCCTCTTACGAGGCTCCTCGTCGACATCTGATGTCACTCTAACTCTGCCAGTTCTTATGCTAAAATATTCGTTTGACAGGTATTGATTAGGTTTTTAAAAGTTCTGTAAGATGGTGCCCTCTTCCGAATTATTTTACAAGTAAAAAATAAAAAAAAACACATTTAAACCTAAACAAAGAAAGAACATCATTTGTGATTGGTTGTTAGTGAGCTCTCAGCCGAAAAAGACATTCTGATTGGCTGGAAAGAACAAAGAAACCGCCTGATCAAAGAAAATAAAGAAAAACGCTGAGATTTTCATTTTGAATATAATTTTAAAGAATATTAAGTATATATTGAGTAATTACAAATGATTTTCAGAGAGAATACTAAAAAAACAAAATTATTTTCGAAAAATATTGAAGATTTTAGTAAAAATATTTAAGATTTAGCAAAAAGAAATCTTTACTTTTCCATATCGTAAAATTGAAAAAAAGCGTTTGCGTCAGCACTTTTTTGTTTAGACATTCACTTTATATTTGCCGAAATTGAATATATTTTATAATAAATAAATAGAAATTTATTTTTGAAAGAACTTTCGTTCTCTTACATAACCTGAAAGATTAGTAATATACTTTTTATAAACGTATCTGAGTTGAATTTAATATTATAGGCGAATATGTTTTAACAATAGGCTTTGTCTTCAGTTTGTGAGTTGGCCAATTAAAAGATTTGATTTTTACCTCATACAACCAATAATATAATTAGCGGTTTAAGGGTTAATATATATCCATAATAATATATACATAACCTTAACTTATCATATCCTAAGAATAAAAAAAATATTAATCTTAAAAATTTTGCCATGAAAAAACATAAAATATTTTGGTACATCACTTTCTTTTTTTAAAAAAAAATATGTATGGTCATTTTTTTTAAATATTATTGTGTGTTTTCAAAACTACCATTTAATAATGAGGTAAAGTATTTCAATTATTTTTTAAAATTAATTTAGATAATTTAAAAACTAACGAAATTTTTATCCACAAGTTTAAACTCAAGTTCTAACATTACAACATACACACACACACACACACACATGCACACACATATACACACATATATATATAATTTGTTAAGATAGATGAGTTTGACTTGTAAATTGTTGTTGTTACAGTAATGCATATGGAATTAGTTGGTTCATGTGCAAGATAATATACTACCAGTACTATATATTTGGGGTCATAATTTGTGTAGGACTTATTAAAATTATTTGAATATGTATATATTGTAATAAAAAATAGACTGTATATGTTATATGTGTTTATAGATTAGTTACCATAGAAAAATGATATACTGACATAAATTATTTGTGTTTCCAATTTGATGTAAATTTGTTATATAAAATACTCTAGTTTAATATGTTGGAAACTGCAGAATCAGTACAGCATAATTTAGGTTACTCCTAGGATGAATTATATAATTAGTGCAACAGTGCCAACCATTTATTCTATCTATAATACATTAAATATTAATATTCAAAAAGGACAAGAAACTAATGTATTTAGATTTTAATGGTTAGTAATAGATAGATTTTACTACATATATGTATAAATAATCAATATTTTTAACAAATGAAATAATATTAGTCAAACTATAGCAAGATCATTGTTAAAAAGTTAACAATAAAAAGAAAAAATTCATAATATAAAGTTTTTCTTTTTCTGTCAACTACACAAGTTTATGTTTTGTTTCATTTCTATCATCATTTACCAAATTTACCTACACTGCTTTCATCTTTCATTTGTTTACCAATTCTAGCATTAAAGTCTCACATGACAATGTTAAAATGTTGGTTTGTTAGATCAAAAGTCTTTTGTACATCCATATAAAAGTCCTCTACTTCTTCATCACAATGAGATCTTGTTGGGACATAAACCTGAATTTAAGTTTAAATTTATAGTAATTAATTTTATTGCTATGGTTACATAAGTCTTTTAGTTAATCCTAAGTTGAAAGATTTGAAATACAGGCATTCTTATACCTGAAACTTAATTGTAAATATAGGGGATTTGAATTCAGACTTTCAAGCAACTTTCAACTATCACACTATCTCATACACTGATACACATGACCACACACATGTAGAAAAGATAAATAATCACCAATATACATATTTCATGTTGAACCAGCACTCATCAGTTGGTCTAGATTGTTATCTCCCACACACATATATAATCAATGCTCAGTTTATATTAAGATAACAAATCTTTATACTTTAATGGACAGGTTTCAATCTACTCCAACCTCCAACTCTTCAGCCAGTCATACCATTGAAACTCTGATGATAGAATATCCAAATCCCATGCTGATGCCAACATTGTTGTTATGCTATCTTAATATAAACTGAGCACTGACTATATATATATATATGGGAGATGATAATCTGGATCAACTGATGAGTGCTGCTTCAGCACAAAATACATATATTGGTTATTATTTATCTCTTTTACATGTGTATAATCATGTGTATCAGTAGTATGAGATAGTATGGACAGTTGAAAGTTTCTTGAAAGTCTGAGTTCAAACCCCTATATTTAATCCTATGTTGTAAATAAAGAATTTATTTTAAAAATGGTAATGTTAGTTTGTTACTATAAGTTAGTTGAATTGCTTTCTTTATTTTTATTAAGAAAAGGAATATGTAATAAGTAGGCCTGTCACATGTCCAGTTATTTTGTTAAATTCATTTATAAGTTCAAAGATAAGAAATTTTTTTAATAAAGTTACAAATAAAAAAAACAATGGGGAATTATTTGTTTATGGAATATTTAATTTATTTAATGTTAAATTAAATTAAGATAATTTTAAGGAATACTAGTTAGATATAAAATTCAAACTTAGATTGAATGAAAGAATACGTGAATGAACTATTAAAAAATCATATTATATATATCTATTTAAAAAAATATTTTATTTTAATTAAGAGACAAAGAAAAATGATGTTTATGTTTATTGTATTGAATAAAATATTAATTTTAGTATAATTAAAAAATAAATTCTCATGATTGATTCATTTAGAAATAAAATGTTGTTGACCAATAGCAAGAGAGAACTTTGGTGCTGTCTTACTAGTTGCATTATTGTGTTTATTTCCAATAAATTTAAAGTTTTATTAAGTTATTGGCAAAATAATAATGATATCAGGATAGATTTTATAAAAAGAGAAGACACGAAGATCCTCTTCATTGATATCTTCAATGAAATAAATAATAAAAAGTAGAATAAAATCATTTCTTAATCCAGTGGAGTGTCACTTCTACGTTGAATAATCTCTATTGCAAATAAAAATATTTAATAAAGTTAAATCACTGAGAAACTTTAATGGATGACATCTATGGACTTTTCACTATCATAATTGTCATTGAACTTTGGTGCAATACATAAAAAAGGAACTGTAGCTAAAAAATGTCAAAAGATATTGGATAATTTTAACAATGACTGCTAACAATGAATGCTAGGTATAAAATAGAATAAACTCTTCCAAAAACTTCATTAAATGTTTTTTTCCTCTCTCTTTTAAAATGTTAAATAATAGTTTTATTTTCTCAGACTAAATAAAATTGATACATAAGAAATTAATAAAATAATCTAAGATATAAAGTTTTTGTACAAGAGAGCATTATTTGATGTAAATAGATGCACAATTAATATATATATATAATTATTTATGGTATAGTGTCTCTTGACATATATACATTCTTAAATTTTATGATGTACGTATATATCTGCAAGACCACACATTTATTAACCATTGGTTTCCATGACTTTAAAGTTACATTTAGTAGATTTCTTTTAAAAAGGAAAATGGAGATAGAAATTTTGGAGAATGGAGCAAAATTATTTTTTGTTTTGTTATAATTATGAATAAACACATCATTTGTTTTTTTTCATGATATACTGATTCACCTATCTATTAAGTTACATATTTAATGAGTTATGAATACTCCTACAAGTTCATTTATTTTTGGCTGTCATTTCCAACTTGCTCATTTATTTATTTAGCCATTTTATGAAAGGTAAACTTATCTAATAGCATGATTATAAGATAGGTGTAGCTTAATTAAAATACATTTTATTTATTTATTGTTAGATGAGACTAATAGTTTGGATGATAAAAGAGAATTGGAGACCACAATTATTTTAAAACAAGAAGAATTTATTTATTGGCATCTTATAAATGCATAAGTCTATAACAATTAAAGCTTATATCAGTTTTACTTTTGGACACAATATTATAATAAAGTTATGATTTTATACATTTGTCTTGTGCCAGTAAAAGATTATCCGAGATAGCTTAGAGAAATATACATTAAGTAATATTGTTTCTTATGACTTCTTGCATATTCTCATCATTGTAGTTAATAATTAATATTTGAACAAAAATATTTTGAAGAAATATTCACTCATATAAATTAAAGTATATTTATTTAAACGGCCCTTCTTAGCTCAAATAAAAGCTTATAGATATAGATACAAATGTGCAGATTTAAGTTCGAACTTCTTATTTTATCATTTTCCATTACATTAGGGTGCTCAATGCTAGAATGTACATCTATTTAAAAACCTGCAAGTAATGACAGTTATCAGAATTTATATTTGTAGAAGAATATATAACTACTTCTATTTTATAAGTATATATATATATTAATTCTAATATTCTCACGGATAAATGAATTCATAGTTTTATTTTCGGGAGTTTCCTTAATAAGCTTCCGGAAATAATACTAGGAATATATATATAGCTGCAGAAAGAAGTTACTGTTAACCGAAAGATCTTTTGATTATTCTTTGAAGTTTTAATAGTTAAAGAAACTTTTTACAGATTACAGATTTATTTTTACAATATATAAATATTGCCTGCATACATTGTTTTCTTATTACTGTTATACTAAATAATTTAACAATCTGGCAATTATCCATTATATATAACCAATAATAAATTAATCGTTTAAATTCTGCTTATCTAACAAAGTTATCTAATCAATTTAGAAATATGATTTTTTTCTACAGTACAGGCTTTTTTCACACCTGCACTTATATACGTAATATATAGGGGTTTGAACTTAGACTTTTACACGACCCTCAACCGTCCATCATACCACTGATACATTTGATCATACATATCTTTTCGACATGTGTGTGATCAAGTGTATCGGCGGTATGAGATGGCTTGGATAGTTGAGAGCCGTGTGAAAGTCTGAGTTCAAATCAATTTAGAAAAATTTAAACAATTAATCTATTGTTTATTATATATTATAACAAAACCCATTACCTCTCACTAGACAGGTGTACTCTACTGAATATGTATATATGATGTATCAATATATGTGCCTATGTATTTTTATTTAATTAAGTGGTTTTGACCTAAAATATTATTATTCAAAACTTATGGATTTATTCTCGCAACTGTAATATATCCCCCATGCATATTTATGGTCATCCAAAGGACACCAAGTGCCAATCCTATACTAATATAAGAATTACGTGAAGTGGATATATTACCACCAAAAATACTATTTACATAATGTGAGAGAGGTTTTGGCCATCAGCTAGCTCAGTCTCATGGTCGGGTGCCGTCACAGCCGAAAGTAGCTACGAATGGGTTAAGAGTTCTTTCTCTTTTCCTTTTTCTTTTAAACATAAAAAAAAATTATAACAACTAGATAAATGGCTCTATAAATAAATAACTACTTTCTTTGTATATATATTTAATATTATAAAAAAAAATGTATTTATTACTCTGTCATTTTAAATCACACAAATACGTCATTCTTTCCAATAGATCTCACATATATATCTCAAGTAGTGAAGGTTGATACTACGAAAAAGTTTGTATCATGTGACTTTCGACACTAATTACTTTATTATGTCTGTAATGCAACGAGGCTTTAAGGAAATCTTATTAAATTAGTTCATACGTCACCTCCACTTATTATAGTAAGTAAAACAAAATAATTTCCTTTTCATAAAGAAACATAAAATAATTAATTAAAGTTCTTTACCTGACTCTTCCCAGGAAGTAATAGAAGCAGATTTATTTATTTATTAAAGAGTTCTGTTCCACGGGTAAATTAGGCAATTCAAGGCAACAATTTGAGATCTTCATGTCCTTTGGCCAATGAGATTTATTCTGATTCCATGGTGGAATTATGTGTTGTTTCAAGACATCATGGTTTTATTGAGGCAGCTGCAGCAGGTTGGAACTAGGGTTTGAATCTGATGAAGCCTTCTCTTACCCTGACATTTCTTTTGAAATGCCATTATATAAGCTAAATATTTATAACCTTTTTGGTGTTCATGGTTGTAGCTCTGCCAGAAAAAGATCCAATGCATTCTGGGTGGCTTGCTTTTATATCCCCCTCCATTTGTTCTAGAAGCTTCTTTTTTTTTTATCTCACTTCCGATTTTCAATGTGGACTAACCAGATTTGTTAGATGTGTGAAAACTCATGTCATAGAATCTCATTCTGCAACTCTAGTTTTTAAAGCATGAAACAAAATCTCGTTTCTCTCTTTTCACTACTTAATTCATTCATACATGCATTTGTCACATGCACATATATATCATTTAAAAATGACAGAGTTCCTCCCCCCACGTTTGTGTATTTGTAACTACCACCACGTAATAAAAAAAAATTAAATATTATATATATCTACATCTACATATGTTTACCGAATAAATTATATTTGTGACTGGGTTCAAACCCATTCTGTCACAATACCACCTCCTCCAAAAGCCTTCAAATACATTTGCATATTTTGAATGGCTCTTTTCATACAACACTTATGTATTTTGCCTTTTATGTCCCTCTGCTTTTTTTCCTGTTCTGAAGTTTGGTTTCTCAGGTGGTCTCTTCCAGTGTTTCTCTCCATTATGGAAAGGTATCTACTCCCATTCTCCGCTCACTTTCATCCTCTTTTACTGCTTCACGATGCCCGCCATAGTCATACGAGCTCATGTCAATGGCATTGAGCAGCTCTGCAATCTCTCCCATTGATGCTTTCTCTGACCCCAAGATCATCTGTTCCACTCTCATGGGCATACTGTGTCTTATAAAATGGAGTATATGACTCTCTGTTATGTTGCATGCATCCAATGTCTGCAGTCTAGCCACCTGTTTATGAAAAAATTGTGAATAGCTCTCATTGCACCCTTCATTAAACTTTACTTGCATAATTTGATAGTGTGTTAACTCTTGCCTATCCTTGGACCAAAAGGCCTCTCTCACTTCTTTTCGATACTCTTCAAAAGTAGCTGGCTGTCGACCAAGCACATCCCATCATGACTGGGCATTGTCTGTCAGGTTGCTGCATGCGATAATTATCTTACTTTCTTCTGCCATGGGATTTATACTGAAATATTTTTCTAGGCTACATAGATGCTTGACCGGTGCTTCCCCCATACTTCCTGCAAATGGACGAATTTTTAGGAATTGGTTCATACTCCCTTGCACCAACGTGTGACTTATTACCGCTGCCAGTTTTTCCAAGGGGTTTACTTGAGCACCTTGCTTCTGTTCATCTCCACTCTCCATATCTGTCTTTTCACCTTCCTGTTCCCCCAAATCATTTTCATCTTTGATTCCCACTTTCTGTTCTAATCTGTCCATTCTCTTTTCTATATCTCCGAATCTCAACTCTAGACTTTCAAGCTTTTTCAAAATTCACTCCAACATACTTTCCTGTTCCTCTTTTTCCATATTCTTTTGCATCCTTGTTTTCATAAAATTCTTTTCTTTTATTTTATCTTTGATTAATGCCTCGGACCCACTCCCCCATCCCAACATACTGCATTGTCTTCCCATTAATCTCTTTAACTCTTGAAACCTCATCGAATTAGACAAAGAAATTAAAAATAACAGATTGTGTATGTTTGACCTACTGCGCAGCTACGAACTGACAAAACTGGTTATTTCTTAGTAGATATATATTTAACAAATTAACACCCTTTGATTTATTTAATGCTTCATTTGAACTATATATTTAAACAACCCTTTCTTCAATAAAATATAAAACTTTTCGCTTTATTAACGTATTTCTGATCTCTCATCTCTCCCCATTCCCCTCTACTTCTCTTTGAAGCCCTTTAGTTGGGATGCCATTATAACAAAACCCATTACCCCTCACTAGACAAATGTACTCTACCGAATATGTATATATGATGTATCAATATACTTGTCTATATATTTTTATTTAATTAAGTGGTTTTGATGTAAAATATTATTATTCAAAACTTATGGATTTATTCTCGCAACTGTAATATATCCCCAACGTGTATTTATGGTCATCCGAAGGATACCAAGCGCCAATACTATACGAATATAAGAATTACGTGAAGTGGATATATTACCAACAAGAATACTATTTACGTAATGTGAGAGAGGTTTTGGCCATCAGCTAGCTCAGTCTCATGGTCAGGTGGCGTCACAGCCAGGAGTAGATACAAATGGGGTTAAGAGTTCTTTCTCTTTTTCTTTTTTTTAAACAAAAAAAAAATAACAACTGGATAAATGGATCTATAAATAAATAACTAATTCAACATTCTACTTTCTTTGTATATTTATTTAATATTATAAAAAAAAAGGTATTTATTACTCTGTCATTTTAAATCGCACACATACATCATTCTTTCCAATAGATCTCACATACATACCTCAAGTAGTGAAGGTTGATACTACGAAAAAGTTTGTATCATGTGACTTTCGACACTAATTACTTTATTACATAATGCAATGAGGCTTTAAGAAAATCTCATTAAATTAGTTTATACGTCACCTCCACTTATTATAGTAAGTAAAACAAAAGAATTTCCTTTTCATAAAAAAACATAAAACCATTAATTAAAGTTCTTTACCTGACTCTTCCTGGGAAGTAGTAGAAGCAGATTTATTTATTTATTAAAGAGTTCCGTTCCACAGGTAAATTAGGCAATTCAAGGCAACGATTTGAGATCTTCATGTCCATTGGCCAATGAGGTTTATCCTGATTCCACACTGGAATTATGGGTTGTTTCAAGGCATCATGATTTTATTGAGGCAGCTGCAGCAGGTTAAAACTAGGGTTTGAATCCGATGCGGCCTTCTCTTACCCCGACATTTCTTTTGAAATCGCCATTATATAAGCTAAATATTTATAAACTTTTTGGTGTTCATGGTTGTAGCTCTTCCAGAAAAAGATCCAATGCATTCTGGGTGGCTCACTTTTATAGCCCCCTCCATTTGTTCTAGAAGCTTCTTTTTTATCTCACTTCCGATTTTCAATTTGGACTAACCAGATTTGTTAGACGTGTGAAAACTCATGTTGTAGCTTCTATTGTAATATAACAGAAAATAGAATCTCATTCTGCAACTCTAGTTTTTAAAGCATGAAACAAAATCTTGTTTCTCTCTTTTCACTACTTAATTCATTCATACACGCATTTGTCACACGCACATATATATATCATTTAAAAATGACAGAGTCCCTCCCTCCATGTTTGTGTATTTATAACCACCACCACTTAATAAATAAAAAAATTAAATATTATATATATCTACGTCTGCATATGTTTACCGATTAAATAATATTTGTGACTGGGTTCGAACCCATTCTGTCACAATATATTTATTGTAAAATCATAATAATGAAAAGATTTTTAAGAATTTTGTTTGAAAACTATACTACAATTTGATATATAAATGTTTATTATACCATTTTAGATAAATAAAAGATTCTGTTTCTATTTTAAATAAATATTAACAGATTCTATACCTGATCTTAATATTTTCATTATCATAGTATGAATAATTATTATTTGCAATATAATATCTTAGTCGTATTTTTCTTTTCTTTTTTGCCACTGGTGTATAATGCAAAATGATGTTAAATAATGTTAAATATTTGTCAACGGATTACATTTTATATAGTTTTTTCCTTCTTTTTATACTCTATTTTAATTGATGCTATTGTCTTTGCATTAATTCCTCGAAATGATGAGTAAAAACTTTTAGAAAGCACGAGAATTTGTCCACTGGTTCAAAGTTTTATTTTTCTATATTATCTGAAATTAGTTATGTGTTTTAAATAATTGTATACATCTTGTAAATAGGATAAAATAATCTCTGATAATGTTTTTTAAAAAAATATCTCCCAGACTATTTTTTTATGTTTATATTGTTTTGGGGTGTTATTTTCTTTTACTAAAAAACAGCCAAACACAAACAATGTTTAATCATTTTTAATCTGTCAATCAACAATATTTTCTCAACAATAGTATTGTTTTCGTTATAGTTTAGACTTTCTAATATAGTTTAACATTTTTATTTAGATAATTTGAGCGGTATTTAACAATTGTTTAATTTTTGTTTATTTTCCTTTTTATTATATTTCTCTAATAATAGCAATTTCTTTAATTTATCCTTGTTTTACTTTTTTTTTTTTTAAGAAAACAACAAACAATTATCCCTGATCTTGATAGGTATAATTAGATGTTTATTTCTTTTAAAAACAACATTCATATTTTTATATTATTATGATTATTCTTTTACCCCCTTGTAATTATACTTTTCAATTCATACCAATATTAGGACATATCATGTTATATCTTTTATCTCAAATAGTAAAAAAAAACACACAATAATAATATAATTAAACCATTGCTTTCTTTAGCATGTAGTTTTTAACCCTGGGCATTATATTACCCCTTAATATCCTTATTATTCTTAATCAAGAAAGCTTTTAACTATATATTTTTAGAATTTGACATGAGTCTACAAGGGGATATCCAAAAGTAATGGGAATTTTGTAATAAAAAATTATGTATTTATTTTAGGTGTTACAATCTTCTTCAACGTACTGCTCATTTGATGCCTTCTAAATATATTTTTCACTTTTCAAACAGTCCTAAAATTCTTGCAAAGTAATGCCTTTTAATGTCTTTGTCATTTTTGCTTCATGTCTTTCAAATCTGAAAAACATTTTACTTTGAGGCATTTTTTCATTAGAAGACACATGGAGCATGATTGCATGAATATGGTGGATGGATAAACTGAACCATGCTGTTTTTGATTAAAAATTATTTCACATTTGAAGCTTTGTGCCATTGGTGCATTGGCATGGTGAAGATACAACTCTTCATCTTGCACAAATCATGACATTTTTTATTTCACCACATCATGCAAAGATTTCAGAACTTGCAGATAAAATGCCTGATCATTAGGAATGAACTCTGAGCAAACCCTCTCACAATGCTTTTTTGGAGTCATAATGAATTTGACATTCCCATTAAACCACTCATAAATTTGTGTTTCCCACAGAGCAGTTTTTTTGTAAGAATTTCATGCATTATTACTGTTTTTCCTGCCTTTTCCTAACAGAAAGCAGAATTTCATATTGCTCCAACTTTCAGCCATTATAAAATTGTCAAATAAGTGAGACATACTTAACAAAAATATTTACTATGACACCATGATTTTACTCGATTACAGTTATGCAATGGAGTCCCAGAAAAAGGCATCAAACAGTGGAAGTACATATTACAACATACCCATCCTCTCCATAGAATCATTCCTCATAATAATGATTATAGAACTTATTATAGATAGATTGATGCCAATCCTTGATTTTGAATTGATGCAAAACTTTCTTGTTTCATTCCCTTCATTGCTTATTTTTACTTGACATTCTTCCCCACACTTTTTTTTAATCCTATTCAACATTGGCTCTACTATCAATGGAAATATATTTTTAATAGTTTTTTAAACACATCTTAAATGATCTTAGAATTGATGCAATACTATCATGTGTTCTAGGTCATTAAACAATTATCTGTTCATCTTTTTAGGATTGTAGTATTTATACAGACAATGCATATAAGCAATTAGTTCTTTGTAGAGTCTAGTATTTATATTCTTTATACATTTTTCTGATTATTTACATTATGTGTTAACAAATTATGGAACTATTTATGATTCTTATTGATTTATTAAAATTTATGAAATTTTGTTAATTGACAAATTAAAATATAATTTTATTTTGCCAGTGACTTAGTTTTGATACAATGGTTGTTTTGTGAATTTTTTTTTATTGGAGTTATCTGCTGCTAATGTGATTTTTTGCAATATATATTATATTTAATGTTTTCACAGTTACATGATGTAGATAAAATAATATTTTTGGGTACGAACCATGTATTATTTTGCATTACAATCTGATATTTTGACAGACTAGCAACTGCCATTATCAAGGTTAACTTTTGAAAGAACAATCATTAGATCTCAAACAATAATGTGACTCAGTGCGAGATGAGAAGTGAGATTCAACTTGAAGTAGTTCAGCATTCACAATATGAGGCTTATCAAAATGTTTTCCATCAGTTTTTTTTACCTAAGCCTCATATTGTGAATGCTGAACTACTTCAAGTGGAATCTCACTTCTCATCTCACACTGAGTCATGTTATTGTTTGAGATAATAGGTGAAAAAACTGAGGGAAATAAACATTTTGATAAGCCTCATATTGTGAATTCTGAACTACTTCAAGTTGAATCTCACTTCTCATCTTACACTGAGTCATGTTATTGTTTGAGATCTAATGATTGTTCTTTCAAAAGTTAACCTTGATAATGGTGGTTGCTAGTCTGTCGAAATATTGGATTGTAATGCAAAATAATACATGGTTCATACCCAAAAATATTATTTTCTCTCTCTCTCTCTCTATATCTCTCTATCTCTCTCTATATATATATATATGTATGCAAATGCTACTAAACAGGTTGCATTGGATTGCACTTGAGAAATTCTTGATAACATTATTTAATCTAGAACAATATTATTCATATTTTCAGATATAGATTCCAAGGAATCAAGAGATTTTTAGTTAAGAAATTGCAATTCTTTTATGATTCTCACTGATAATTACTTTAGCCAATTAAATTTAATGAAATTTTTTGAGAAGCCAAAGATAAAAGATACCCTTTTCTGTAATTGAATAATGTAATTTGTATCCCTTTATGAATTGATTAATGAAATGTATTACAAGGGAATTATCTTCATCAGCTATTTAGAATAATTAGTGATGAATGATTAAAAGTCTAGATGAACAAAAAAAATTTAAAAAAGAAATTGTAATTAATTAAAAATCACCATTTCTCATTTCAGAGGTCGCTTTCATTTTCACTTAAGTCTTCTCTTAATAACACTATTAGAGACGATCTATATCCAGCAAAGTTTTGCTATAACTTAGAGTTTCAAAAATTGGCATTTCATATTTTATCAAGGTATAGCTATAATCTTTTTTGCTGATTATGTAATTCTCTTTTTTATTATTAAATTACTTTTTAAAAAATTATATGTGTTTGAGAACACTGAATAAAGAATATTGCCAAATGATGAAAATGGCTTTCTATTTTTTTAAAAAAATAATATCAATGTTGATATACATAATGACAATGTCATTGTTGCAGAAAATACTTAATCCAAACATCTTAATGACTTTATACGACTGTTGATCAATCCAAAGACATCTTTTAGAAAACCAAAAATATCGTACATTTGCCAATAGTGAGCAGATAAACTAAATATAACGAAAAGTTGTTTGCCTTTAGATTGAATTAGAGGCTCATATATCATAAATAGTATGATTCTTTAAAGAATGGTGATTAAACCACTAAACATCACATGATCACCATCTCTTATGTTTGCACATAACTGTTATTAAAACAGGCAAAACTCTCCATACAGTAGTGCCACTCAGTGTCAGCCAGAGTAATCAATGGATGCCAGAAGTCTTGTGCATAAAATACACATCTAGTACCTGCTCATCCAATATTCCCAGACTAGTTTTTGGCTTGTGGCCTTTGTCAGTGAGGAACCTTGGATCTGAGAGCACTGCACCTAGATCTTAGGATCTAATGCAACCCTCCAGCAGCCACCTTTTATTTCTACTTAACTACAAAACTATGAGAATAAAATTGAAAACACAATAATATTTTCAATCTAAGCTCAATGGAGGGTTGCATTAGATCCTAAGATCTAGGTGCAGTGCTCTCAGATCCAAGGCTCCTCACTGGCAAAGGCCACAAGCCAGAAACTAGTTTGGGGATATTGGATGAGTAGGCCCTAGATGGGGATTTTATGTACAAATCTCTGGAATCCATTGATTACTCTGGCTAGCACTGAGTGGCACTACTGTATGGAGAGTTTTTCCTGTTTTAAGAATGGTGATTGCTTTAGATATTTTACATCAGGACAAGATTATAGATTCATCTTTTTTTAAATATCACCAAAGATATATTTATAGAAGTAGATATTCTATTATTATTATCTATTTCAATATCTTATTTAAATGTTTATTAGTCATTCATTAATCTAGAGATTATGAATAATATTTCTACAGTACAATTTTCAATACACCATTCTTCCCCTCACTTGAGAAGATTTTATTTATAAAGATGATTCTTAATTAATATGATTTTATAAATATATCCTTTACTTATGTTAGGACAGAGGAAAAAAAAATTTTTGTAGCTATTATTGATTTTTGTTAATCAAAAATTTTGACTTTCTCACGTTGCTGTTAATTTGCATGGGACTTGTGTTTTTTTTTTTTTTAAATAATTATAACATTTTTTCATTCAAAATGACTTGTATTTTACATATCAGTATTATAAGGAATAGGTAGGCAATCATTTACGATTTTATTTGTATGTTATTTCATATTTATTATCTATTTTAGTATTTTTGTTATTTGCTATGATAACTTATGTAACATTAAAAGTAAAATAGGAATTTCAAGATTATTATATTTGCTCAGTTAATCCTTCTGAAATTATAGAAAATTGGCTACCTAAATAAACCAGTTTCTGTGAGAATATTCTATTTTCTACAATGGGGGATCTTTTTTTCTAACAACAGGGAATATTAGCAATAGTTGTGATGAATTCTATGTTTTTTTCCCAGAAATTACTATTACTGCAGTAAGGAATTTTTTAATGATGTCCCTGCAACTTTTTCAAACATATTTCCCTGAACTTATCATTTTACTATGAGTTTCATTACAATTACTTATCTTAATTGCTTGTTCTTGATACCGTTTGGGTGTTTGATTGAATATTTTTTTAGATGTGTGTCACTCATCTATTTTCATCCATTAAACATTCTAGGTGTTAAATTGAATAAACACTATGTATATCCTCTCTTTCACTCTGTTTTTTAAATAGCCAATTTTAGTTTAGACATATAGGATATTATAATCGGTCCGGTTTTCTTTCTGAACTATATTTTAGTTGTAGTAATTTAATTACATAAAAAAAAGTGAGAAGCCAACAAACTCTTCAATAGTCTGTTAGTATAAGTTATAATGATCACTTGTTCACCTGTTCAAGACTAATTGTTCTGAGAATTTGAATAATCTATTTTGGGATTAGAAAAGTTAGGATTTTTAATTCAGATACATATCACCAAAAGAATTGCATAATTTTTCCTATTCTGTTTTTATACATTTCCTAGGAGTTAAATTTGAATTTCTTCCATAGCGTAAGCTTGTGGTTAAACATCTGTAGAAGTCCCTACTATCGCATTTCATACGAATATTATCGAGGTTATAGCCTCAGTAAATATTAGTTAATGATAAATTCCAAATTATATTTCCTAGGAGTTATTGCGATAAATTGTGCATGAAAATTCAAATAATCAGTCTTTCTATGATTAAGAACAATGTTAAAGTTCTTAATTTAGATACCAATTGCCAAAAAAAAAAAAAAAAAAACTGGATATAATTATTTCCCATTCCATTTTTACATCTTTGCTATATCATCTGATACCTGATCTATCTTGCATTCTTAATTTCAAAAAATTATTGTCTATAATTTCTGCATGTGATGGGTATCATAAATATAGAATTTCATATTAGCAATTATAAGAGATTGTTCTTTTCTCCTTATTCCATAAAAAGTTGATTAAAAATATTTATTCAAATTATTCAATGTTCCATAAGATTTTCTTCTATATCTCGAAAGAATACTTTAAGATTTATGAAATTTGTTGACAAGACATTGTTTTGTTTCATGCCTAACATAATTGTGTATTTCAACTGATCCCGTTTCTAACATACGTTTATTGTTATTATTTATTAAAATCTCTTGGATTTTATGTATTGGTTACAGGTATTTATTCCACAATTGACTCTTTTTTAAAATTGTTTCCATATCTGTTCCTCCTAACATTGCTGGGATACTTTTTAACTTGATTCTACTTTTTATCTCTTTGGGTATTTCTCTAGCAATTTTTCTACTCTTTTCAACATTCTTTTTTTAAATTGGTCATTTAACTGATTCATTTTTTATTATTAATTTTATGTCATAGAGAGTATAAATCATTCATTTTTCTGTAATTTTGTGACTGTTATTACTCTGACATTATTAATTGAAAATACCCTATAGTACTCTTAAATCGACTAGAATATTGAGCTAAAAGCAATTCCACTTTTGACTAACCAGACAAATATTATTGTAACTACTATACCACATGATTTCATCTGGTATTGCTAAACTTTAATTAGTTGTTCTCTAGTTACTTCATAACCGAAAATAATTATATAGTTTTAGATAAAAAAAATTCTAATATATTTCAATGTTTATATCTGTAAATTCATAAAATCTTTAAATTAATATATATAATAAATTGTAATAATTTGATTGTGACAAATAATGAACAAATAATTTTATAAAGATATGAAAAAAGGGAGTACGACCTGAACTGACTAATAAGAGCTAGTTGAGCATGAAATGCATTTTGGAAATTTTTGTTATTGTAATTTTTCAAATATTTTTATTCATATGTTTTAAGAATATATAGTAAAGTGGAAAAGTGAAAGTTTTAAGTATCAGATTAATTATTGTATGTGTTCATATTTATTTAAAAACAGACATATTTAATTTTTAAATAGAACTAGAAATAATTAATAATCATCAATCTACTTATCTGAATAAAATGGTGAGTGCAGAAAACTTGGTATTTGTAATATAAATCACATGATTACAGTTTCTTGGATTGTATCAGATTGAGATTTTTAAATTCCTAGAATTTTAAATAAACCCCATTAAAAAGGCAAATATAAACTGTTTTTGAAAGTAGATTAATAGTAATTAGTTTTAAAACTTTCAAACTCTATTGCCATTAATTATTATTTAGATAAATAAACCTGAAATTGCAGAGTTAGGTGATTTTAAATGTAAATCACTTAATGACAGCCTATGATTATCTATATCCCAAATCTTCAATCTGCTGTCAAGGCAATATATATCTACTTTCAAAGTCTGAATGTAGGCAGTATTTGTAGTTAAATATGTTGCCAGGGTTTACTATTGATATATCTAATCTTAGTGATGTTGATCTATCACAGGAAGAAAATATAATTAAACAAAAAAGACCAGAAATTTCATTAAGAAAAAAAATTATATGATGTTAGACATTTATGTTAAGATTTAATATGGTGTTAGTCCATTCTTGGAATTTCTATAAGTATCACTGGAAGGTTTAATGTCGTTACAAATTTATGTAATAATACCTGTGCCATTTTATACATGTTTATACCTCAATGTTACATTCAAAGAGTTTACTCAAAAGAAAGGTTTTTTTTTTATTAAATCAAATAAATAATAATAGCAGTATTTTTTTAAAATGTTTTGGTACATTAGTTTGCAGGAACAGTAAAAATATCTACCAGCTTTTTAAAAATAATGATATTACTTAGTTAATGAAGAATTCGTTATTATTGAATTTTTGCATAACTATATCAGTTGAATACTATCAATTACTTTATTTTGACAGAAAATATCTATAAATAACTTGATTACAACTATACTGAAATTGGAATGTAAATGAAGTAAGTATTACATATGCACAAGTATACATTGTTGTATAGATTTTAGATTAGTAAGCTCCAAAGAAAAAATATTAGATACATTAAAATATTATTCTATTCCAAAAATAATGATGAAAAATAGGAGCCCATTTTTAGAAGCAGTTTTTACTCTATTAAATTTCAACAACAACGGCTATATATTAAGTTGCCAATTTAAGCTTTCATGCTGCTCTTGTTATTGAAGCTGGAATTCTCATAAAAAGAGTGCTTTTGAGACAAATAAGTCCATTTTGAGTTCATAAAAAAAAAGATTTCTGATTGATTTTCTAACAACGATGATATTATTAGTCAAATTTGTGGCATTCTCTGCTGAACAGAAACTAAATTGAATGTGAAATTTTATAAGCATTATAGAAATTTAAAGGCAGAAGTTTTCTGATTGCAGTTGCTTTAGATTTTTTTTTTTGCTATATTGAAAGTAATTCATAGTCATAAAAATTACACCACATTCTTATTAAGAACCCATTTTCATATCGTAATAATATTCCCAATAAGTAAAAAAAGTATTTTGATTGACTTTTGAATAATGACATAAAAATTCAGATACTTTTTTTTTTCATGTGTCAAAGCGTTGATCGGGAAGTGAACCAACTGCTTGGAAGGCAGCTATGCTAACCACAAGGCCACCAACGCGTAATGATTTTATCATATTTTTCATTTAAATTTGGATATCAAATTCAATGAAATAAAAAGCAGTTTTTATAATCTTAAAAATGGAAAGCTATTAGATAGTAGTAAAACATCTGATGTTTTATAATAGATGAGAAATTTTAGCTTTAAACTGTTGAATATTTTTTAAAGGAATATATAGACTTTTGAAGTTAATCAATCTTTATTTTAAGGATTTTTCTGTTATTCCAATTTGTAAAATAAAAAGAATAGAAAAACTGCAGTAATTATAGGTGTTATCACTGTAGCAAAATATAATCAAAAACTAATAAGTTGTTTCTAATAATAGATGAGTAGTTGCCAGAGACTCAGTGAGGTTTTAAAAAATTTAGCTTCATATACGGTATTTGTTGCCAGGATCCTTCTTCTACAGCAATAAAAAACCTTTATGAGCAAAGTTGTAATTATATTTTGCTTTAATGAATTGACAATATATTTTAATCAACTAATTAAATGGATTATGGCAATATTTAAAAGTACTTGGTTGTATTATAAAAGTTAATTTATATTATATAACTGCTACATGCTGGTAGGAAAGGAACCGACGATGTGAAGAGGCATTTGAAATGAGGACTGGTGTTGAAAAAGTTGATAAAAATGCTCTAACAAAGCTACAAAATGTTTTTAATATCACCTATAAAAGTTTTTGATTAATGGTTATTATTCCAAATATCAAGTGATTTAAGTGTCAGGGATAAAAAAAAATCAGCAATTTTGATTTGGATGATTAGTATTTTACATTGAAAAGTGAATTTAGATGTTGCTAGCATTACAAATAAGATAAATAATTATTTCTATTAGTTGTATAGATATATAATTTGCTATTTTCTTTTATATATATATAATATTATAAATCAATGTCTGTATTTCTTCAAAATAATATACCATAAACTTATACATAAATATTAGAAAATACAGTAATTAAAAATTTTAAAAAGAATAAAAAATTTAAATGTCACTTAGGAGTACTTTAGACTATCCTCATAGTCTTTGTCAACTAATACTTTGAAAGGCCAACTTTTCCATAATTCCATGATCTTAATGTTTGCTGCCTGCCTATTAATTAAGCCTTGCTTGTATTTATATGTTAGCACAGCTTCCTTGATTTTTTTATTATTAGTATTTCTTTCAGTTTGCAATATTTTTACATTATTATAATTGAAATCAAAACCATATATACATGATTTATTATGGTCATAAAAAACAGAAGCTGATATATTATCATTATCTTTAGAATTTTGTTTCCTATTCTGAACCCTTTTTAATAACAAGTGCTCTTTCATTCTTTTCTCCAATGTGCATCTTGACTCACCTATATATCCACTACCACACCTCCACATCCATTTATAAATGATACAATTTTTATGTGTATGTGTGGTAGTGTATATACGGGTGAGTCAAGATGCATATTGGAGAAAAGAACGAAAGAGCACTTGTTGTTATTAAAAAGGGTTCAAAATATGAAACTAAATTCTAAAGATAATGATAATTTATCATCTTCCATTTTTTATGACCATAATAAATCATGTATATGTGGTTTTGATTTCAGTTATAATAATGTAAAAATATTGCAAACTGAGAAAAATAATAATAAAAGAAAAATCAAGGAAGCTATGCTAATATGTAAATACAAGCAAGACTTAATTAATAGGCAGGCAGAAAACATTAAGATCACAAAAGTATGGGAAAGTTGACGTTGACAAAGACTATAGTCGAAAAGTTTTTTCTTTTTAAAATTTTTAATTACTGTATTTCTAATATTTATTTATAAGTTTATATATATATAAATCACAGGATGTAACCCCCATGCTTAAATAAACTAATAAAATATAGCAATTTGTTGTCAAGGCAATACTAGAATTAAGCATCAAATGAAAATTAATAGAATATCAGCAATCAGTAAATACTACTATTCATTTATAGTTAAAATCTTCAAAGCGCATGTGCAACAGCGTAATGCTGTGTTAAATATTACAGTTTACAAACATCGCGCTATAAAAAATGATTTATTTACTATCTAATTGTAGATTGCTGATATTTTATTGAATTTATTTAAGCATAAAGGTTATGATATGTTTTACATATGATAAGCAGTTAGCTATTGACAGCTATGGTTTTATGTATGTATGGTTGGTATTGTACCATATTTATTATATAAAAGTGGGACTTGGACTTCTTATCATATAATATAAGTAAATTAGAAACATTTAATTTAATTAAATGATGTTTTGCAATAGTTTGAAAATATTTGATACAAAATTATAAAACAGTGGATGTTCTTTTTTTTTCTTCTAGATATAGGGTTATTAAATGCACAATTATAAAGACACATTTTCATTAGATTGATATGTGAAATAGACAAAGAGTAACTGATTGCTAAAAATTACTTCATAACAAGTGTAAGCATGGATTCTACCAGGTGAGCAGATTCTGTAATGAAATGTAGTACTGATGGTTTTCTTTAGAAAATGGTGACTTAGAATAAAAAAATAATGAACATTATAATTTGAAGGTGTTGGTGTTTTTCAATTAAAAAAAGTTTGCTACAGAAAAGAATAAAAAAGTGGTGTATGTCACATTATGATTCGTGGATTGATTATAAGTTCAAAAATTCATTTTTTATTTATTTATTTATTTTTAGTTAAGATAACAATACTCATTTATGAGTTCCTGCTAATGGCGATGATATAATTAATTTAATAATCAAACATCAACATTATTATGTTTTTGTTAAAATGGTCTTATAGTTAATTCGTTTATAATTTTCCAAAGCTTTTTATTTAATACTAAAAGATAATTTATCAATAATAATAAAAAAATAATACCAATAAAAAAAATAAGAGGTAAAGATTGCTGCATTGAATCTCAACCTGTTATTTTGATGCCCAACTATCATGTGATCTATGGAACTGTTAATCAATCATTCGATTTTTTTATAAGTAGTAATTTATTAATTAATATTTAATTAATTCTTAAAATACATTTGGAATTTAAGATTAAACATTAATTTTGCTTTTCTTTTTTTTTTAACTAGTAAATTTTTTTAAATTTCCTTTTTTTTTTTTTTTTTAGAAATTCTTTACATTTTTATATTTAATGATAACTTACATTTTTATATTTATTACAAATGTATTTACTATTAATTTATTCTAATTTTATTTTTAATTCTTGATTTTGAATAACAAACAGCTTAAAACAATCACATTATAAGAATAGCAACTTTTGGGGTTTGTAATCCTATATTGGTACAGATAGATTAATTATTTCTATATTTATTTACTTAAAAAAAATTAATATCAATTAATTATGAAGTTACAATTTTAAATATAAATTTGTTACTGTATAAGAATGGAAACACAAAAAATATTACTTTATTTTTTAATGCTTAATTGTAGCGTCCGTTTGCTTCGATGATTATTTTTGATATAGCAAACCTAAACATATCCTTTATATTGTACTATTCCAAACGCATCCATATTATACAAATCGTCTTTAAATACATAATATGAATAATTATCGTGTTAGATTTAAGTTTTCATATTACTATATATCAAGTCAAGCAAGATCTTTTCTTTCTTTTAAAAATGTCTTTATAAATTTAAAAATGATTTATATTATTTTTTTATTATTATTAAAAAAAGGCAATAAAAATCAAAAAAACTTATTAAAAAAATAAATTATAAATTTACATTTAAAATTTATATTAGAATGACAACTTATATATATAATAAAGACATTAGATATAAATAAATAAAATAATAAAAAAACCAAAAATAAATTATAATATCAAGACTTTATTATTAAAACAATAAATTAACATAATTAATTAATTAGTATAACTTAAATTATATTAATAAATAATATTGGCGAATTATATATTTAGTTAAATATTTTACTTACATATATGAAGAAAAAAAAGTAAAAAAAAAACGTTGTTTGCATTTTAATTGTAATTAATAAAATATAACCTGTTTATTAATATGATGTTTATCTACAATCATATACAATATTATTATAAAACCTATATATTAATAAATGGAATATCACTTATAAGTGTAGTAACGATACTAACGTTAAAAAAATCAGATGCCGTTTAATTTTTTTAGTTTACCTAGACAAGTATTATCGGGTACAAACGGATACTCATTATTTTACTCCATTCAAATCTCACACATTTAGCTTTTTTTTTCTTCTGTAGTTTATCTGTTGCTATTCAATAATTTTACCAACTGAATTAAATGGATTCTACCCAACTCATCAAATACGGTCCCGTGGCTTTTGCAGGGATGTTTTTTTTTTCTCGGAGACTCGAACGAGGTTCTCCAACTTGTAGTTCCTATTTTATCTCGTTTCAACTGTCACTCATAAACTTTTCTTCTCAAACGAGTTTTTACGAGGCAGCTTATTTAGATAAATAGGCCAACTATAGGATTAGGTTTTCTTTGTTGGTAATAGAATTATTTCAGTGGGGCGGGCGTATGGTAACAACTCAAATAAAGCATTTACTGTTCAAACATACATTCAACGAGAGAAGGCTTGACACCTACTCCAAACAAACAACAAGTTGAGTGGCATGACAGGGCAGCTTTACATTTTACAATGTCTTTGGTTATATCCAGTCAAGCGATGCGACAGGCTCTACAAAAATTAATTATGTGACAGTTTATAAATACAGTGGAAGATGACTGCCAATTAGCAACAATTAACGCCTTTTAATTAGTACATATGTATTAATAGATACAGAAATATTAGGCGTATGTTTTGTATGTGAGTTTGCGTAAAAAATTATGTATTGCTACATATAATAGACTCTATTATTATTATTATTATTATTATTTTCTATACATAAATATCTGAAGATACATAATTTTAAGCTCTCGTAAATTATTTTCAAAATAATCGTTATCATTGAAGATCAAGATTTTGTTCTAATACAATCGATACTTATCTTTTTAATCATAATAAAACATTTTTTATAATAGTAAAATATAAGTCATTTCAACTAATTTGCATACATATATGCGTATTCACACATCCTCACGTAATTACAAATATATTCAAGTATTCTGCTTTAAGTAACATTTCTTTTAAAAATTCTTTGCTAAATACAAATATTATTTGCTATTAGTTTAACGTGATAATTGTTTTTTCTTGTTATTATTATTATTATTATTTTTTTAAAAAAACCTTTTTAAAAAAACATTATCAGTCAGTATTTAAATACGATAATATATATTTATTTTTAATACGCCATTTTAATAAGAAATGCAAAAATACAAAAGAATAACGATGTTTTACCGAACCGCGGTTTGATATTAATATATACGGATTAAAAGTGGAACAAAAATTAATTTGCACTAAATCTCTTGTTTCTTCTCGTAAGTTCAGCATTGTGCCAATCAGGTTTGCGAATTTGTAAACAAATAGCTCTTAGCCTTTTTATGTGTATGTAGGAGAATTCTCCAAACCCAGCTCATTACTATGCATGATTTCGCAACCAATCAGGAGCCACTGCGACCTTTCCTATATGAAGTCGTTTTCTCAGCAGGGGTTGACTCGGTAAAGTTTGGAATAACTACTGCATAACATTTACCTAGATACAGCTTCTCTTAGGATTGGAAACTTGTGGCACATCAATGCAACATATTACTGAAAACATGTGCTCGGGTGACCAACATTTAATACAGTACGGACTGAAAATGTTGGATCCAAATCCGTACGCAACGTTTCATCAAGGAATGACTCAGGCTGCGTTTGAATATCATCGTGCCCAGTTATATGATTATAACAGCCGTCTTAGGTATGCTTTACCCGGCTACGCTAATTCAACTTATTCTGTTAGCCCTTATAGTATGGTTCATGGACAGGATAGTATATCACATGCATTAAGTCATCTAAATAAATACGATCCTCGTTCACGTTTTCTGCACGAAGAACCTAAACCAAGTCACAGCTATATTGGACTTATAGGAATGGCTATTTTAAGTTCGCCGGAAAAAAAGTTAGTACTTAGTGATATTTATCAATATATATTAGACAATTATCCTTATTTTCGTTCGCGTGGGCCTGGTTGGAGAAATAGTATACGACATAATTTATCATTGAATGACTGTTTTATCAAAGCCGGAAGGAGTGCAAACGGTAAAGGACATTACTGGGCTATACATCCTGCTAATTTAGAGGATTTTCAAAAAGGAGATTTTAGGCGCAGAAAAGCACAAAGAAAAGTTAGAAAACATATGGGACTCTCAGTGCCTGACGATGAGGACAGCCCGAGTCCACCTCCCTCTAGTACTACAACGGTTAGCTGGCAGGGCAACGGCGTAATAAATACTTCAGCAACCTCGAAAAATGACAACTCAAGTTCTAATATAGTTATAAACGTTCAAAGCATTAATACAGCCACTAATAATCCATCAAGAAAGCGGCAGTTTGACATGGAAAGTTTATTAGCGCCAGATCGGGATGATATTAATAGAATTTGTTCAAAATCTCCAGTTGATATAAACACAGACGATACGGGGTCAGTTTCCGTAGATTACTCTCGGGAAAGTAGTGAAAAAAATGACGACGAACTAATCGATCTTCGTGACGATAATAAACTTGACAGTAGTTCTAAATTAGTTGATCATGAGGACAGTAGTTTAACAACAAAATCGTCAGATGAGGAAAATATACATTATAGTGCTTGGAGAACACCGACGCCTAGTCATTCGTGGCCGAGCCAGCGCAGTGCATTTCACAGTACGTCAAGCGCGTCACATGTGTCCTCAGCATGGAACGCTTTGGCTAGTTCTCATACTTTCTCAATAATGTCTTCACCATATCCCCGGGAATCAATCAACGGCGGAGATTCAGATGTAAGTGCAGCCGAAAGGTGGCAGGAAACTTTTTCTAGGATCATGGCTCGATCTTACGGCAAAAATTTAAAAGTACAAATTTAAATCATTACAATTAAGCAATTTTCTTTTTATTGAACAATTATTGTTGATTAAGAAAGCTTATATATATATATTAATACTTGTAGGAAGGGCATTATATAAATCATTTTCCAAATTGGTACTTGTGTAAAATCGGTTTAAAAATGCAAAGAAAAAGAAAATATATAAAAAAGTAAATATATTCTGTACCTATAGTTTTTATTATAGCGTATAAAAATAAAAGAAAACAAATACTGCCCTTTTGTATTAATTAATGAATATCATTTCTTCAGAAGACGCGTATATATTATAAATTAAACTTGTTTTTTTTTTCTTGGTTAAAAAGAGAAAGAATGAATCTTATGATTATAAATCTCAAAACTTAAAGATTTATAAAGCTGCTTTTGAAATTAAAACAAATGTATTAAAAACCAAGTTAAAATGTAATTATATTTATAAATGAGTAAGATAATAGAATATAATATTTATATTTTTTTACTAAAAAAAAATTAAAATAAATAGGGACATAT
Source organism: Epiperipatus broadwayi (assembly GCA_028023455.1). Taxonomy (NCBI): domain Eukaryota; kingdom Metazoa; phylum Onychophora; class Udeonychophora; order Euonychophora; family Peripatidae; genus Epiperipatus; species Epiperipatus broadwayi. Next base: position 538,983 of record JAQFVV010000335.1, on the reverse strand, counting down.
TTTTTGGCTGTATATAGCTTATTTGTAAATACTCAAAAATATAAGATCAAAAAATATTACTTACAGTGTTATAAAAGTAATAAAATTTAATTGGGAAACGATGTGCAGCTTTCATGGTTTTATTAGGCATAGCAATTATACCAAATTACCACAATGTGTCAGTTTTATTATTCTTTACTACAATGTAATCACAGTTTTGTAAAACATAATTAAGCTGATTAAAAGTTAACAATTTAATTCTACTTATTATACATTTTATTGAAAAGTCGTAATTTAATTTAGATTTGAAAATTAATTAAAACATTTTTGCTCATGAAACAATATATATATTACTTTCTTGATCAACAGTTGTTTAATATTTTCGTATTTCAATTTATAAATTTTGAAAACAATACAAACACATACACACATATATATTTATAAAATAAACTTTTTTAAAAAGAAAAAAATATTAATTGTATAATCTACGGTAATTCTCAATTAATAATTGACAAATATGAAAATGTTTTCAAACGCTTTATAGGCCTCCCACGTTGAAAAATTAAAAAGAGTGATGGCTAATTATATAGCGTTCCATGTGTATATAAATATTTCCATACAAATGTAAGGAATTGTAAATGTAGATAGTTTAATATTAAAAAGACTTACGGTATTTTGTCTTACTCTCGCCATTGTAAAAGACATGTATATGAAGTCGTTTGTAAACCATAGACTAGCTCCGCTCTTTGTTTGTTATATAGCAATTACATTTGAATGACAGAAAAAAGAGAAAAAAAAAGTCTCCGCTTTTAATTCTGAATATATCTTGTAAATTTCTTCTTCCCACTTTTTTTTTTTTTTTTGTCATTTCATTTTGTGTTAAAAAAGGAGAGAGAAAGAGAAAAAAAAAACGTTTATCAAATCTTGTATAGAATTTATTTGCTACCTACCAGAATAAATAGAAATAATTTTTTTTTTAACCTGTGCGGTGTTTTTTTTAAAAAATCATATATTGCTTTATATAGAAATATTAGAAGTAATATGCGTTTTATTAGTCTTCCAATATAGATGTATATTATAATTACTCTTAGTTAATTTTTCTTTAAGAAACTTTATAGTTAAATTATTGAGCACACACAAATATAAATATATTCACGTATCTTTCTGACTATTAATTTATGTATATATTTTGTATCTTTTCTTTTAATAGTTTTTTTTTTTACATTTATAAATATACAACGAGCAAAGTCTTTTTTAAATACTATACTTATAAAAATAAAATGATTCTATTTTTTTCATAACTAATAGACTTTATGCTTTTTAATCTTAAAATCTAAAAAAGTGAAAACGTTTTTAATTTAGTAATCACACAGATCTCACTTTTTAAAAAGATTCAGTCTAGTATTAAATAATAAATAATTTTGTCAACAATACTTTTATCAAGTACTTCAATTAACTTTTTACTTATCTAAATTTATTCTTCTATTATATTTAATTTATTGTTTTATATTTGTTTATTGATTTAACTATTTTTAAAAAATATAAATCATTCTATCTATTAGCTAATCTTTATATTACCAAAAATTGTAATCATTTATTTACACAATTATATTTTTAAATTTACATCTGATTGATTTTTTAAATTTTATTTATCTATTGACTTTTATTTAATTACTCATCTTTTTTATTTACTATTTTTAATTGAAGTTACTTTTATTTTTTATTTTATTAATCAGTAGTTTCATTTTTTGAAATACTGTACAATACTCGTTTAAAATATAGACTTGCTACACGCACGTGTGTGTATGTATACTTACTGAAAAGTTTGAGTATAAATTAATAATTTATAAAAAAATGTTTTAAGTATAATATATTTTAATTAAGAATTTTATAAGCAAATATTTGGCGCGCATTTTTTTATACGTACACATATGGATTTACATTATCAACTATATCTTTAACAGTCACTCGTAAAAAATATAACCATCCTAACTCCGAAAACAAAGTAACAATATTTATTCATATACGCACAGTATTTAAATTGGTGTATTTAAGATCAAATTGAATCAATTGCATTTTAAAGCAGCAATATATACTGCATAACTTTTTAAGAATTGAGTAAGTAAGTAAATGCATACATCCGTAAATGAATTTACGTTCAAACACATGTTATTAAAATACTAACATAAAATTTTATAAATATATTGTTTTAAAATTCCAGACAATTGTTCTAACAATCTCTGATATTCTATTTCATATCTTTTCTTTAATTCAAACCATTAGGTGTTTTCATCAATATCTTTATAATTGACTTAGCTTTTAATAAATAAAGTATACAAACACTTTCTATAGTGTATATATACAGTTAATTATTTAGCATAAACTTTAGCTCATTTGTTTTATCAATAATACTTGTTAAAATTGATATGCAATGAGAACCAAGTCAAGGATTAGATTACTAGGTCCTCCTAAAATATATACTATACTTTCATCATACTTTGATATTAGATTTATTTAAACATCACATTAAAATGCAAAAATCACCTGTATAATGCAATTTGAGAGGAAAATCAAAATATAAAAATAATTTATTTTGAAAAATAATATTAAACAAATTTTTTTTTGAAATTAGTTTATATATATGTATATAAAATAAACATTTTATTTATTTTTTTGTAATATCAGGAAAATACAAACATATATAATTTAAACATTTTTATATTTATAAATTAAAGAAAAATAACTTTACTTTTTGAATTTTCTTTGTGAGTGGGTATTACAGTATATACACAAACTAAACAAATCTACTAATCTCTTGCTTTAAGTTATTGTTCAGATAAAATATGTAGGTAGGGGAATATTTTTTAAAATGTAAATTGGTTTACTTACGTTTGTTTTAGTAAATGCACACATTTGCACACACATGCATATATTACTGTATGTCCACATTTATGAAAACAAATTAAAATAATTTTACGTTTTAGTAAATAGAAAATATATAAAATATATCCTTATTCATATATATAAATAAGTAAAAGTAAATGCTTCTATTAATAAATATATATATAAACTTATACAAAAGACTAAAAATAATCTTTCATTTACAAATTAAAAAAATAATATTTTTTTAACTCATACATTTTTAATAAAAAAATATTTTAATTTAATACAGTTTGCAGCAACAGATTGAATACATATTACGTTATATATTTAGAATTGTTTCTAAAGGATACTCAAAAAATATCTAGCCGTACATAATAATAGTTGTTTGATTCTATATAAAAGGTAATATTAATTATAAAATGACAAAGTTATCAAAAATATAATTCTTTTTTAAAAATAATATCTAGAGAAAATAACCAAATCTAAAAATTGAAAAAAGTAATTATATTTTATTCAAATTATTATTTTTTTAAAATCTTTAAACTGCTTTTATATACGGTAATTAATATTTATATACTTATAATAAACATTAAATCTCATAAAAAGTGGTAATTCGTAAATGTTTAAATCATTTTAGGTAAACATCTATCTTCAATATTTTTAATAATTATTATTTTTTAACAATTTATTTTTTTAGGCCTGTTTAAAGTAAAAAATTATAAATGTGTATATATAAAGAAATAAACTTTTTAAAAAATTAAATCTTAATATTTTTTCATTTATACTATTCCCTTTATATAGTTTGAATTTTAAAATAAAATTTGTTGACTTCAAAAAAACCTATATTGTGAAAAGAATATATCTATTTCAATATAATTAAACAACAATTGAAAATAATGTCATGACAGTCTATGAATTTGTCATTTTTTTATTTTTCATGAATATAGTTCTTAATATAAATTATAAATTAATTAGTCCATTATAAATATCACTTATTTTATGCTCCTATCTATCTATCTATCTATCTATCTATCTATCTATCTATCTATCTATCTATCTATCTATCTATCTATCTATCTATCTATCTATCTATCTATCTATCTATCTATCTATCTATCTATCTATCTATCTATCTACCTATCTACCTATCTACCTACCTACCTACCTACCTACCTACCTACCTACCTACCTACCTACCTACCTACCTATCTATCTATCTATCTATCTATCTATCTATCTATCTATCTATCTATCTATCTATCTATCTATCTAATTGCACTTATGTGTGTTTATAAGTATTTAATATGTATTTGATAAATGTTCGATCATCTGAGGTAGTCTTATTTTTTCCTTATTCATTCTAATAATTTATTTTTTCGTCTTATGAAATAAATTATTTAAAACTACAATATTTAGATTCGGGAATATATTGTTTTTTTTTAATTCTTTGTCAGCATATTTAATTTTTATTACTCTATTCTAAAATGAAATAATTTTAAACGAATGCAGCCAGTGTTTTTTATTATTAATATTAATTAATGCTAGCCAAAATAGCTGAAAAGTAACCTGTAATGATAAGAAGCGTGAAAAAACTTAATTATTTTATTTATTATTTACAAAAAGTGATAAGACAAAAGTGCATTATTTCTTAATAAAGTATCTTTTTTAACTATCTATGTCATGAATGGTCTTTTGAAAAATACAATGTAATCGCTAAAATATAGATTTAGCTAAAATTTATCAATATGTTTGTATTATAACTAGGTGTTTATGTGTATGTGTGTGTATATATAATCGCATATATTTGAACTCATATCTTAAAAAATTATACAGTTTAAATAAATATTTTGCATGGTATAAACTTTGTTAACATACACAATCATTTACAAATGCATAGGAGTTAAAAAATGAGTTGCTCGCTTCCTAACGCCACTTGGGATGTCTAGGCATTAATTAAAGCAATATTAACAAAAAATAATGTTTATTATTAAGGTAGCTTTAAATTATATGGCAGCTTTTTAATATAATATTTCATTTAATGTTTTTTATTTGAGGTTTATTAATAAAATAAAGAGTTGATCAAAGCTTATGATATAAGTCCAAACATTAAAATATTAGAACAAACTGTATTGCGGGATAATAAGCGATGATAAATTACCAAAATCTATGATCTAATTATCTCTAGCGGGTCATTGGACAAAAACTTTTGCATATGTAAACATTAATTAATAGTTCATCCACATTACATTTTATCTTGTTAAAGATATATTATCAAATACGGAAGATCTAATATTAGCATGTATGCCTATTACACACACACACACAGTGTTTATAATATGAAGAATAAAAATTGTATGCATAATGAAAACTATTTTTTTTTACTTCATTAAGATACATTTTTATTAAAATTTTATTAATTACATTAATTTCATAAATACTCGTATAAGCATAAATATTATCATTATTATTATTATTATTTTCTATAAATGAAAATGATTTTAAAAATACTGGTCTCGAATTACTTAAGCATGCGCACGCACACACTTTCTTTCATTTATATAAACAAAATGCTTTTTTAAAAATTATTATGCCCAGTTTTAGAAACATAATCCATACGCTATTGACAAGCACTTTAAAAAAAACATTTTAATATAGGGCATGGCGACCATGAGTAACAATCTATCTAAAATCTTACAAAAAAAAAAATATTATCACCAATATGAATCTGACTTTTATAAATAAATAAAAATAGATGTTAAACACACACACACATATGTATAATAAAATTAATTATAAATGAAGGATAAGTTCATTATTTATATTGATTGAATTTATTAAAAAGGATACCTATTTAAAAATTATTCATTTTCAGAAGTTTCGTTATTTTTATTTTTTAAAAATGAAAAATTTCCAATCAGTTAAAATATTTATGAAATATTTTATTTAATTAAGAATTATATTTTAATAACAGTTAGATGAAATGAGGTATATATATCGATGACTATAGCAAATAATGGCTAACTAACACGGATGATGACAAACTATTATCGCTTAATCATAAGTAGTTTATTCATGGTTTTTTCGTGCAGTGTAGTTAATATATGTACAATCTATGCAGAAAAGCAAAAATGACATAAATATTTATATAGTATAAACGCAATTTATTTATACATATTAGCCCTAAGCAAGTTTTATTGACTAAAAGTTTGTGATTCCTGGAACGATTACAACCGAGGAGGCAAAAAATTCTCAATTTGGTTAAATGAATGGAACTGTTATACTCAATCACTTTTGTGCTTACACATCTCTTGAACAACTGACATACAATTTACTATAATATTATTTATATCTATTTAAGTAAATATATATGTGTAATTTAAATAAAAAATAGTAAAGAATTAAGTAGTATTTACAAGATTGATTATTTACATTTGTTTTTGAAAGCAAATAGCTATTTCTTTTTTTACATATGAAATATTTGCGTTTAAAAAGATTGCTCTGTTTTGATAATGTATTAAGATTATATTTAATGCTTTATTTTTTTGATCATGTTTTATTTTTTCTCCTGGTATAACGCGTTAATGTAATTGCATATAGATTATTACATTTCAGTGAATGAATTGTAGTTTAGAGCAAAAGCATTACACAACATTTTGATTACATTAAGTTGTTATGCACACACACCAGACACGCACACACACACATATATATGTATTTAAACGAATAAACCTATTTATTTTTTAATTTAAAATTTAGTTATTAATAATATCAGAAGATTTGACTATGTCACACTTTCTATTTAAGAGTTTTGCTTTTATTTATTGTCAGATTTTTTATTTTTGTAATCCATCTCATACTTTTTTTTATTGTTTGTTGTAGATTTTAGGTTTAATACTTAATGTCATTTTTTGTGATTCAATTACACCTTTTTATTTGTGCTAATTTACTTTATTTATATTGAATTAAAGTTGCATCTTTATCGGAATAGTTCATTTTGCTCTTTCTGATTTTTTTTTTTTGGGGGGGGGGGTACAAAGATTTGTTTATAGTATTTGATTTGAACACAGGCTGCAGACATTTGTAGTTTCTCCTTGTTTTTGAGATTATTTTTATTATCAATTATATCAAAATTTTTATTCAAGGTAGATGAGAGCGTCATTAATTATTATTTGCATCAAATTTTCTGTTTGGTTGAAAGCAATTGTTCAAAATTGTATTGATTGTTCAGTTTATTTCAATATGTTCAATGTGCCACAATAAAAGAGAAATGATAATGAGTATTCCTTGTAAAATTTGTATTAATATTTTGACCTTTTGTGATTAAAAAAATTCTTCACGAGTTTAAAGAGATGAGTAATGGGAATTAGGAAGAAAGCTCGATTTATTTTTAATTGATTAATATATATATATAACATATACCCTAGATTAACAATTCCAGTAGATCTGCTATTTTAATTTTACTTTTTATTAAATACCAAGAAAATCTCTTTCTTAAGAATTATAAAAAGGATTGGAAAATTATAAATAAAAAGTAATCAAAATGCATCAAACCTAAAAGCTTTTACCAAATTCTAATAACTATGAAGTATTTCCCAATGATTGTTTTATCATCATTAAATGTTTTAATATTACTTTATATAAGGATGACCAAATTCGTTACTGACTTAAAAATATCCAATTTCATTTTTTTAAATGTCTTTTTTATATAATTATCGTTGAAAGGGTTAAAGATTTCCTTTTCAATATTTTGATTGGTTACTAGTTTTTCTCAAGATTATCTTTTTATTTGTTTGAATGACAAGCAAATAAGAAAAATCATGAGAAAGATTGCAATCTATTTGAAACACTGAAAGAAAAATATATAAAACACGCATTTAAACATTATGGTATTCTCCCAATTATAAGTTTGTATTTACTGCCTTAGTGATATAATGTTTTCATTTTGTTGGTTTAGTCATTTATTTATTTATTTATTGGCTTTTTTCTTGATAAGACATTATATATTATTAATCTGTATCATTCGTGGTCTGATAAAAAAATTTTTTTTTATTGAAAATGTTGCTTACTGTTTTAAGATATTTTATAATGATAGTTTTTAAGTATTTCCTGTTAGGAAGTCACTTCTATTTATATATTTATAGGCCAACCATTTCTTTTTTAATTTGCTAAAATTATTCTTCAAAGAGATTTTACAGATATTAAATACTTTTCTCTAGAAGTTATTTAATTTTACAAAGGTTCTGGAGATTAGTTTTTAATATTTTGAATTTGTAATAGTTTTTCTAAAGATTATTATATGAAATGCAAAAGCTGCTTTTCTTATCCACTTACTTAGATAATCCAAATTCTGTATTAACTTCTAAGATCTTTTTATATGTTTTTAAGTTTTCTTTTTGATTTTATATTATTTATTTCTATATCGTCATAAATGATTTCCTTATTTTCATTTGTATTCAGCTACTTTATTATTTTTTCTTGTTTAAAGTATCACAATAATTCTTTGTCTGATAAGTTATTCCTTTAAAATTCTCTAATGATTCGTTTAAATTTGCTATTTTAAATATTGATTTCTTCCGTTATTAGTCTTTAATGCATTTTTATTAATTAAATTAACCTTTGTAAGACTTTTATGTCTATTATTAAAAAGATTTAACTGTTTTTGCAGGCTTGTACCATACTTATATGCATGTATGTGTGTTAATTAAATTTTCTGCCAATAGTAAATAAAAAAATCTAGGTAATAGAACGATTATATGATTTTAAATGATTACGTTTGGTGGAATTTGATATTGTTTTACTAAAAAATTTTAATGCTTTTGAAGATACCTTCACTCACTATCATTATCTTCAATTTATAAATATTATTTTTTGACGAATTTATTAAATATTTTTGAAAGTTGTGACATTTTTTTTTTTGCATTTGGTGACACTTGTCTTTTATAATCTTAGAACTTTTTTTATATTAAAATTCTAAAAAAAGGTATTTTCTTGATATTAAAAGTAAAACTTAATAATGACAAGTCGAAGTCTAAAATAAACTTTTTTTTTTTTTTACAAATACACGTAGTAAATTTGATTTTTTTTTATTATTTTATAATTGAAGAAATATTAAATAAATTAGTCGGCTTTATAATAACAATGACTTTAATACAAATTTTACCACCTCTCTCAAACTCGTTTTTTTCTGTAGATACTTATAGGCACATGCATATATTTAAAAAGATTACATATCTACTACGGATAACTGATACCATTATTAATAATAAAACGTCATTTTTGTTCACCGTCGCATATATATTATAAAATTTTAATCTCATCTAGATAAAAGTTTAAACGAAATTAAAGACCTTAGTAATATATATATATTATGAATTTGAATAAAAAGTTATGTATATACACACTATATTTTTTATTATTATTGTTGCAAATATATTTAAAAGATCTCCTAAGTCATTAAAAAGAAATAGATATTATTAATAAGCGCATTATGTTTATTTTCATTCCAACCCGTTATCTATATTTTTATTTTCATTTTAAATATAGGTATATGCATATAGTTTTATAATGCATAAACGCTTATGTGCGAGTGTGTGTCCGCTAAAAAAATATTTTGAAACTGTTTTTACTTGACTTAATTATAAAATTATTTATTTTAATATTTTTTAAAAAAATTCAAATTATTATTATTATTTAAATTTATTAATTAATTAGAATATTTCGTTTATTTTATATTTTGCTGTTACTTGCTAAAATACATTATTCTCTTTTTCACTATTATCATTCTTATAGTCGTGTTTAGCTTGATTTAGATTTATAAATGATACTTTGATGTATCGGAATTAATATTAGTTGAAGTTTTATTATATAATTCCTTTATTTTTAAATAATTAAAGCTTTTTTTTTTAATGCGCTATATATACATGCATAACAAACACAAACCGTTATTTGTAAACCCCCCCCCCACCTGTTTGCATAAGGTGTATTTATGTGCATAGTTTTAGAACGATATCACTATAGGTGATTGTGTGCACGCATGTATAATAATAATTAAAAATTTATATATGAGATGAATACATATTTTTACTTGCTACTATTTAGTGTATTCATCATTGAGCTTGCAGTAGAATAGTTTTCTACGATGTACAGTTATTTTTTATGATATTGATTCAGAAATAAATAAAAAAATTCTTTTAAATTTTTAAATACAAATTTTTCTCGTTATGAAAGTACAGTATTCTTCAAATCACTGATAATGATAATAAAAAAAAATATTTTTCCGTATCTAAATTAATTTTAACAGTTTTATTATATCATTTTCATATCTGTAAATCAATACATCATTTACTTTTTTTTTTAATTCATTGGTTAAATATAATTTTCAGTTTATATCACTCTTTTGTAAATATTTTTCATTTGTTTTAGTTAATTTCTAAATAAAAAGCACTAACAAAAAATTCTTCAGACAAGTGGAGATTAAACGATATTTTTTTTATTATTAAAATGTATAAATATTTTCCTTAGAACATCTTATAAATGTTATATTTTGGGTTTATATGCATTTTTATTCAGGCATTTAAATATCTAAAAACATATTCAATTAAAAAATAAATAAGCATGCTGTTAGCATAATAGTGAGAATGTTATTGTTTTGCAGCTGAGAAATGTGAAAAAATATATGTCTAGTTATCTTATTGCTTCTATTACATTCAATCCATCACTTTGATGTTAAAATGTCATTTGACTCTTCAGCAACTGATATGGATTTATTTATCATTACTTATTTTAATTTAATATAAATCAGATTAGATTTAAAATTGTATTAAAAATATACAGCATTTTATTATTGATAAATAAAAACTAATCAATTTAAATGAATGAACCTTAATTAAATGGGAAAAATAAAATTCATTAAAAAAAAGTAATAAATTTTTAAGACTTAACTTGTTTAGATTATTTCCAAAATGATGATGTATTTTAATTCCCCAAGCAGAAATTTTTATGTACTTAAAAGTAATGTGAGAAGTCTTATTTTGCATTGTTTTTGGTATAATACATTAACAGTTAATTTATATTAGTTCAATATCATGGTTGAGATAAACTCCATTGCTTATTCTTTGCTTTTTATAACTATTAGGCTGTTTTTTTAATATATTTAAATATTAACCAGCTACCCAGTTGGTAAGAAGTACAGGTGAAGTACTAATAATCCAAATACTATTATTCAAAAAGTTTTATTATATAAACAAAATTTTGAAAGTGATCTTTAATTTTTTACAATCAATAAATATTCACAAATAAAATTAAAAAGGAGAAAAACATTCAGTAAATTAACCTACTTGCAATGAGCTGACTATTTTTTTCTCTCTTAAAGAATCTATTCTTAAAATCTGAAAATTTTATAAATCCAAACAAGCTACTGGAATCAGGTTTAGGATTAATAGTATTTCATCTTTATTTTACAACAGACTTTATATTGTTTATATTAGATAAATAATAATCTTTTGTCTCTTGTAGTTTCTAAGTTATATTACTTACTCTATGTTTTATCCTGATTATCAATAGATTGAGTGCTTTTTTGCTACAACTTTTCCAAAATTTTGTGTAAAGCTTTTATTTAAAACAGCAGGAGCAAAACAATAACAATCAGTAAAATAAGAATGAACAACATTTTTAAAAATTTTCTTTTGACTGTTGTAAAATTAACAAAAACAACTAATCTAACCGATGAAAAATAGTGTTAACTAAAAGTAAACACATCAATCCACAAACTATTGTAAATCTAAAATTCTCAAAAAGTATAGTTACATTAGCTACTTAAATATATTAAAACAGTTACTGAGAAAAATAAAATGATTGTTAAAAATAAAAAAAAAGGCATAAAATAAAATAATACTTTATCAAACAGAGTGGAAGAGGAGTGTCATATTATAATAGTAGTACATCTGATTGTATTAACCCCAACTTTAGACTGAATTGCTATTAAATAAAACTTGAAAACTTTTCCAGCTTTCAATTGAACTTATAATTTTTCCACCAGATAGTTGGCCTGTAGGAACTCATCTAACTATTTAATATTTATAATTAAATTGATAGCTATCTAAGCTAAAAACAAATATAAAAAATATCCAAATTACTCATACCCTTCATTAATTGGAAATCCTGGGAATTTTTCTTTTTTACTGCTACCTTACTTATTAGAGAGTCAGTTACATAAAATACTGTTTTATCTTTTATTTTATATATAATAATAAAAAAATAGCAGTGAAAACATAATATAGAAACTATTTTTATAGAATTAAAAGTAATTAGAAATTGAAGCAGGCAAAACTCTATAGTATTGCCACTCAATGTAAGCCAGAGTAATCAATGGATGCTAGAAGGCTTGTGCATAAAATTCCCATGGGATTTTATGCGCAAGCCTTCTGGTATCCATTGATTACTCTGGCTTGCAAGCCTTTCGGCATCCATTGATATTGGATGAGTAAGCACTAGATGGGGATTTTATGCACAATCCTTCTGGCATCCATTGATTATTCTGGCTTGCACTGAGTGGCAATATATAGAGAGAGTTTTGCCTGTTTTAATAACAGTTATGAGCAAGCATAAGAAATGGTGATCATGTGATGTTAATTAGAAACTGCTAAATAACAAATGTTGATAATGATAATTAGATCAAAAATTATTTTTAGAGGTTTATTCATGGTTTTCTACTAAATAGTAGAAGTTACAATGTGTAAAATAGAAATTGTGTATAAATACTTTGATGAAGAATATGTAAAAAATTTGGAATATTGGGTAAAGCAAATAAAAGAGAGAATGAAGAGGTTCTGAAAATTATGTTAGGATTAAAAATGAAAGATAAAAATTAATAAATGTATTTAAGAAATTCTTTTACTTATAGCCTAGGTGGATGGATATGCAAAATTGAGCTTCTCCAGCAGTTAGAAATTAGTCAGGCAATTTAGCTGAAGTAGGTATATAGTATTCATTAATTATTCATGCTTATAAAAAAAAGGTTTTAAAGAATGGAGTACATTACTGTTATTAATATTAAAAGTTCAGGTTCACATTTTGGAGCTGAATAGATTTAGTAATGAATTGTTGTAGTTTAAAAGAATAAAAACTTAAGTAAAAAAAAGAGAAGAACATTACTATTAAATTGGAAAAAGTTGAATAATATTCAAATATAATAAATAAGATAATAAAAGATTCAATGAAAAAATATATTTTAATAAAAAGTGATGAATAAATTAAATAATTATGAAAGAGATGAGTGCATAAAAAAGTCTCAAGTTAATAGTAAGAGAAATCGACAAAAATTAGAAAATAATAACTAAAAAGCTTAAAGATGTATAAAGATGTTTAATAGTAAAATAAGATAAAAAATCGTTATAACTAAGTAAGAATTTTTGAGCATAAATAGTTTTTTTTTTAAGTGTCATAGCATCGGCCGGGATGCGAACTCGCAACCCGAGCAATTGCCTGCAAGTGCAAGGCAGTCGCGCTGACCTCTCAACCACTAATAGTTATATAAAAAAAGATAGTCTCTTACAAAGTATGTTTATATAAAATAGAAAAAAAAAAGGTTCCCATGGGGAAGCAGTAATTGAAAGATGAAATTATCAATAAAGAAGATAGAAATATTAATAAAGTGTGGAAAATATTCAATATATTACTTGTATTTTTAAAAATACTAATCATTTTTTATTTTACAATTTTTAGACAACTGACTTTTAACATATATTAGAAATAAATCAGAAGAGATTTTAATCAGAAGATATATTCAAATAGGCAAAACTCTATATAAATATTGCCACTCAGCGCAATGGATGTCAGAAGGCTTGTGCATAAAATCCCCATCTAGTGCCTACTCATCCTATATCCCCAGACTAGTTTCTGGCTTCTGGCATTCATCAATGTTTTAATAACAGTTAAGAGCAAACATAAGAAATAGTGATTATGTGATGTTTATTGGCTTAAGATAGTTTCACTAATAGATTTATTAAATCCAACAATTCTTCTATTATAAACACAAATTTGTCAGTAATTAATGTTTGTGAGCTGTCTTTGCTATAATTACAAGCCAGAAATTATTATATTTCACTTCTGAAGCAGATTAGTTTACTGCCATGATTGGTCTTGAATCGATACTCCAATAACCGACTAAGAAAATAAAATTCAACTGGCTTTATTGTTGGATCTAAAATAATATTTTTTTTGTTCCCATAGTTGTTCAATTGTCGAAGGTTGAGCATTCAAAAAAAGAGAAGGAAATCTTTATATGACTATGTTTTAGATTAGAGAATGAGACTTTATTTTGAGTTATTGTTAAGCCAGATCTTTTTAGTACTTCTTTATGCATTTTTATGTGAGGCAACTTGACTTCTGATATCAAATAAAGAAATATGAGAAAGTATGGAAAGTCATTGCAAAGTCTTAGATTTGAAGTTTTTCAGTAGTTAATAAGGAAATTCACTGATTAAAGTCTTATTCTAGGTAGTACTATTAATGTTGAATCACCTTAAAGCATTTGGAACAATGGTTTTCTCAACAAATAATTTTATGTTTGAATAACTTTGTTGGACATTTTCTCAATGTGTATTTTTAATATAATAGATTTTTTTTTTAATATCTAAAAACAAATTGTATCCAAAACAAATATAACCTAATGGTAAAAATTATTATTATTTATAAAAAGATATGCAGAATTGATAATTACTTTATTGATCTTAAAATAATATTTAGTAGAGTAAATTTAATAACTATGAGAGACATTTTAATATATATATATTATAAAAGTGCTTATCACAAAATATGTATATAAATGAAAAATATTTGTAAAATCAGGTATTTATTTCAAGTGTTGCTAAATATTTATTTAGATGAGTAATAAATAAGTATTGCTTTGATAATTATTAAATTAGCATCGATAGAAGAGCGTTCAATATATCAAATTTGCTAATCAAGAGTTTGTTACAAATAGTTAAATTGATTAAAATATTGAATACAATTTATGAAATTAATAAAAAAAAATTGATATAAAAATAAAAATAATAAGAAATAAGTAGAGACTGCATTGGAAGTTATAAAAGATATTAACATTCTAAACACTTAATAATAAATTAGTTAAATAACTAGAAACTAATAAAAAAATATTTGAATGAAATGGACAATGCATATATAGAATTTCTGTTATTTATTAGTCACTGAAGTTGGTTTTAACCAAGTATTTGTTTCATATATGTGTACTTTCCTAAATAGACATTTTGCGATTTTATTTTAATTAGAAAAGAGGGAGAGAGAGAGAAACGATTGAAGATTATATATAAAAAAGAAAATTTGATGAAAATATACAACTCAGATTTATAAATTAAGATTTAAAAAGTATTTTAAAAATTAAGTAAAAAGGGATTATAAATAAAACTAAAAAGCTCATAAATACATACAAAGTAGTTCATTTGGAGGAAGTGCTGCAGGACTTCAGTTTTCTACCATCTCCTGGGGATTCCTATAGCAGTATTTTGGCATTTTGTGTTCATTTTTATGGTGAAAACTGGAACTAAAACATATTGATTTATTAATTTAGAAAAATATGAAGAGGTCTGCCAAAAAAAACAAACTACAAAGGATCCTAATTCTGCCAACAATATTGCTAATTGGTAATTTCTTTGTTCTCAATCTTTAAAAGCTACATTGAGACTAATTGTAACTTCTTTTCTTTATTATTAGGATGAGGAAAAAATTATATATTTTTTGTACATTTATTTAAATATTTATGATTATTTTTTTTTTTTTACAAAATATTTGTATAATAATTATTTAAAAACAAAAGTATACATGATTACAAAATGATTTTATTTGAATAGGCTTTCTTTTTAAAAATAAAATCAAATTTATTGTAATAGTAAAAGAAAACTACAATTGTTAATGGCTTTTTTATATATATAAAAATACAATTTTAAACTTTAGAACAGATTTTAAAGATTTGTGATGACTTAACATTAGTTCATTCATCTTTTACAAATGAAGTTTAATAACAAAGACTTTATTAATGTATTTTTCATATTGTTCTTGCTATATATTTCACTTTATTACTTTTTAAAAATATATTTGTCAAGTTCAAATATGATTTTTTAAAAACATTTTTCATTTGTAACTATATTACTAACAAATTCAAGTCTAATTTATTGAATTGTAACATAAAATAAAGGTTTATAAATTAAAATCAAATGTTGAACATAAAATCACTGCCAGAGAAAACAATGGAAATGGCATCCTGTTTGAGGATGAACTTTAGGGTGCTATTTAAATAGCAGTGTGGGCAACAATTTTTTTTGTACATTTGTTAATAAAAACATGAACTAAAATATATATTGATTGAACTTATTTTATAAAAGACAAATAGATATAAGTATCCTTCATATGAAAATAAAACAAAGAAAAGAGAATAGAATTTCAAGTAAAGGAGATGATGGAGGTGAGGTTTCACATGAAGAAGAAGGTTTCTCATTGAAACCAGTTGGTCTGGGGATAGGAATGTTCTGGATAGAGATTTTAAATATTTTCTTATATTGCACTTATCAATTAAGAGCTTGTTTGAGCTATTGGTACATTCTCTGTATTACATTTTTGTAAATACAAGCTTATAAAAACAATGTCAGGTTATATATGACTTGCTTTTTTGATTATTATTGTGCCTACATAACTGTGACTTTTATATAAAATATGAAATTGAAAGAAAACAGCTTATAGCACAATTTGCTTATGTATTTATTTTATTTTTGTAAAATTAGAAATAAAATAAATCTTAAAATTCAAATTAGCCATTTTATTGTTTAATAACTCTATAATTTTAGCTGACTAACAATTGCTTCTACAAAATGAACATCAACTCTCCTATTTTTAAAACCTGTAATTATTATCTGTTAATATAATTAATAATTGATACCATGCCAAAATTATTCCAGTTTAGTTATATTGCACATAATTTTATATTTATGATATGACAAAATTTACAAACATTCATTATTTTAAACAAAAGATATAAAAATGTAAAGATAAAATAGAGGTTAATTTTTTTCCATTAAAAAGTATAATTGAGAGAAAAATCTTGGGAAAAAAATCAATTAAGGTCTAACAGTCTATTTAGCAACAAGAACAACAATAACAAAAAGCTAAAAAAAGGGTAATAAGTTTAGTTGTTTTTCTTTGTTTTGTTATGACTAATTACATTTAATATTTTTCCAACTGTCTTTAATTAGATTAATTTTAATTTCATAGTTTGAATTCTTTTTATTTTACAGTTAGATCTTCTGCCTTGACAATGTAATTTTATTGTCTTTATTGTGCTAAAAATCTCAAGAAAAACGATATCAAAATTCTTAATTACTTGATTGAATTTACAAAATATGAATAACACCATCTCAATCATCACTATCATCAACAAAGAGCTACCACAGTAAAAGATAATAGTATACAATCAAATACTTTGTCAATGATTTTTTAAAAATCTGATATTCTCATGTTTGATTGAAAAAAAAAAGTAAATGAAACTGATTATGAAAACCTGTAAGCTTAAAGACTTACACAACATTATGATGAACTCTTTAACGTTTCAAAAAGTATGTGTGAAAAAGTTGCTTTTACAAATATTTATAATACAGATTTATACATTAACATCAATGAAATGGCAAAACTCTCCATACAGTAGTGCCACCCTGTGCCAAACAGAGTAATCAATGGATGCCAGAAGGCTTGTGCATAAAATCCTTATCTAGTGCCTACTCATCCAATATCCCCGACTATGGTGATCATGTGATCAATGAAACGGGTTATTATGTAAATGGATTTTGCAGTTCTAAGTTCGAATGCCCAAACACCTGAATCTGGGAACATGGATTGCGATACCACTTCAACCAAACAAAACTAATAATATTTAAAAAATTAAAAAAAATTAAACTGAATTGCAATAATAATATAACTAATGTTTGATGAAAAAACAAAATAAACAAACAAACAGTTGTCTTCATTATGTTATAAAAAAATAACATATGGTTAAAAAAGTATATCTTAATATTTATTATTTAATATATACTGTAATGGAAAAATAGAACGTAATTTGTACTTCATTTCTAAAAAAATTAAATACTTAAATTATTTTAAATATAATCTACAGAGCAACCAGATAAAAAGAATCATAAAATTTCATTCAAAGTCTAATATATAACAATAATTTCATTTTAAAATAATAAAAAGATTTCAATGCAAAAACTAAAGTCTATCTTGATAATGATTCTCTGGTGACTATTTATGAGTATGGAAATAAAATCCAAAAGAAAAGGATTTGATTAAATAAAGAGAAGCAAGAAATTTATTGCAGTTGTCCTTTTAAAAAAAAACCCTAATTGAACATTATGATGATGTTCACTGAAAGTAATAAGTTGAGCTTTTTTTTTATTTAGTATAACACATGAAAAAAAAAAAAAACATTCTAATTCTAATCTTTTATTATTTTCTTTTCAAACGTTTTATGATTGCCTTTCTATATTTTTTTCTGGAGTTGGAAGGGATATAATACTATGAATGAAAGCATACTTAATAAGTGAATCTTTAATATTCTTTACTCAATTCAAATTTTCCTTTTATATTTTTTAATTTCAACACAATTATTATTCACTCATATTCTGACTCAATCAGAATAGTGATTTTAAGAACAAGAGCTAAAAACTTTTTATGATTTTCTAATGTTCATAGAGGTCTTATTTCTTAAGTTTTGTCGTTAGGCAAATAATTTATTCAGAATTTAAGCTGATGGTTATTTCTTTTTGCAAATACTGCCTTAATATTAATTCTAAGTAAAATTATATATATAACTCTTCATAGTTTGGTTAAGTGTTAAAGTAGAAAACTCTGCAATTCAAGATTCTTGGATCGCAGTTCCGTTCTGTCATTTCCAATACTCTTACTTATAAACAATGAGCAATAAACCATCCGATTATTTTACTTCTGAGCCATATATACATTACATTTTTTTACCAATTAAAATTTGTTAAGATAAAGCTTTTTTTGCCTCAAATTTGTTTTTTTCGGAAATAAAGATGTGGATTTGTTTTGAAAAAAAAAATCCAATGTAATTACTTAATGGCGATTTATTTTAGTATAAACTACTGTCTCACTTCTATACCAACGATATATAGCAGCAGCATCTAAAAAGGTTAAAATGATGCTAGGATTTATAAACGTTTTTTTTTTTCTTTTTAACATTAATTAATATTTTTTTGAACTGAAAGTTGATAAAATTTAATATAAATTTACATTTTCAACATATATTTTTAATAGTAGTACTAATGTGTTACTTATTTTACTTTTAAGAATATAATTATAAACGAATTCAGTATATTTAAGGCTATAGAAAACTGATATAATATCTGTCTATCTATCTATCTATCTATCTATCTATCTATCTATCTATCTATCTATCTATCTATCTATCTATCTATCTATCTATCTATCTATCTATCTATCTATCTATCTATCTATCTATCTATCTATCTATCTATCTATCCATCTATCTATCCATCCATCCATCCATCCATCCATCCATCCATCCATCTATCCATCTATCTATCTATCTATCTATCTATCTATCTATCTATCTATCTATCTATCTATCTATCTATCTATCTATCTATCTATCTATCTATCTATCTATCTATCTATCTATCTATCTATCTATCTATCTATCTATCTATCTATCTATCTATCTATCTACCTTCTTATTCTATCATTTATCTATACATCTCTCTCTCTATATATATATAAGAGCCTTATAGTGTATAGGTAATACATTTATTTCGTGCCCATAGTCTGAGTTTAAATAAAAACGGGTAAAACTTTGAAAAAAAAATCTACACTTTATTGTCAACGTAATCAAACATTCAATATAGTTTAGTAAATGGGTATATAGCTAATTTTATTAATTTGTCAAATAAAAGTGGAAAAAATCTCAAATTAGCATATTCCGATTAGTGGCCGGCTAAGCGAGTAATTCTTCTGAGCGGATTTTGCTCTGCAGTGAACTATTTGAAAGTTATTTTATTTTTACACACATACACACAAATATGCATGGATGGATAAGTATATAGAAGAATAGATTATTAAATGAATAAATCGATAAATAAGTAAATAAATCGATAGATAATTAGATAGATACGTAGATAATTGAAGATGGATAGAAGAGTAGATAAATAAGTAGGTAACCACATTGCTAGATAAATAAATAGATACAAAAATCATCAGTTATATATAAAAAGAGAAAGAAAAACAAAACTTTTGAATAATCTACTATGAACTAATTTTTTAAAATAAAAAAATGCAGGTTGTTTCCTATTTATTGTTAAGTAGAATCCTAGAAATTGTATATCTTTTGACTCTATAAATTAATATTTAACATTAATTAAAATAATTGAAAACATTTATATTAAGGTACAATTTTATTTTTTAATAGTTTGTTTATACGTACGAGTACGCGCACCTGTATTCTATATGTGTGGAGGTGTTTATTATATCTATATATATTTTCGCCATTCAGATTTATCTTTTTTTTTGTTTAATACAATAATAGGACTTTCAATTAATCGCATGGTTGATTTAATAAATAGTTTCCCTAAGGAGGCGACCCATCATTTGCTACACGTAATAGAAATTAATATAGTTTTATAAAGTTTTTTTTGTTTACTTTATTAAATTTAAAACAATAATATGATTATAACAATTAAAACTCAATGCAAAACAATAGTCACCCTATTGTTTTGTTAATCTAATGAAAATATTTAAATAAAATTAGATTATTCTTGTTAATAAATTTTAAAATAAAGACAACAATGTTAATCGATATTAATCGTAATTAAAAGAGTTTATTAAAAAAATACACACATATATAGTAAGGATCTTAGCAATCCGCATTCATCTACTTATTATTATTGATTTATATGCAATAGACGGGAAAAGAGTACACAAAAAAGTTCTGAGAAGTTTCTTTATAAAATAATGTTCTTTTGAGAATCATTGAAGTATACCATATGTATATTATTGATTAAAAACTCATTTCGATCTTTTACAAGAATCGTATAAATATGTAAAATTGTATAAAATATTCTATTACAAAAAATATATAACTATAAAAATGTGATGAGCTTTCAAAATTTTATGCTAATTAATTTAATTAAAACATTGGCAGATGCTAATAAATTTATTTAACACTTATATCTACTTTAGAAAGTAGTAGATAGAAAAATCAAAAATCAATAAAATGCAAATCTGAATATATATATAGTAAACGTATATTAAAATACATTGTAAAAAGTTTGTCTTTATACTTAAAAGTTAAGTTTTAAAAAAATAATAACTTTGAAAATTATTTATTTATTGTTAAAAATAAATTAATTTATTATGAGTTCTATTTATAAATAAAACTATCTACAACTTATTCTAAAAGTTTACAAATAAAAAATTATAGGAGCGTTTCAAGCATCAAAGAAGTGTTTATATTATATATAATTTTAGGTAGAGGTTACGCGGTTTTTTTTTATTTTTGAATTCTTTCTTTTTTGAACAAAATAAAAATACTCAAATTATTTTATTGCCGTGTTTTTTTTAATATTAATATTAAAGATTTTTTACTCATTAATCCATATATTTATACATTTTAAGGAAAAATTTTGAGATTCTAAATTTCTTATTATAGAAATAGAAGTTGATTTATATATGACTACCTAAAAAAATAAATGAGACGTATCGGAAACTTTAAAAAAAATTTTTAATGTTATTATTACCGTTTATATTATTATTTGCAGTATTAATTTTATTTATTATCTTATCTAGACTCAATATATAGGTCTTTTTTTTAAAAAAAAAAAAAAAATTAAATGTGAATTATATAAGTTGATTTTACATTAGTATATAATTTATATATATATATAAATTGGATCATCTGATTTATATTAGAAATATAAAGATATAGTAATTAAGCTCATATTTTTAGCATTTAACTCGGAGGCGAAATTCTATTACGATTTTATTAATAAATTATGTCCTCAGCGGTTTGGAGTAGTAGTAGAGCTTATGATTCCTGAATCAAACTCAGTTCATCTCCAACATTAAAGTTATTATTATTATCATCATCATCATCATTTTCATCATTGCCATTATCATTATTATTAAGTTATATAATTATATTATACTTTCATTTAAAGAGAATTTGCTTTATTTTTTTTTTATTAAATTATAGGCTTTTTTTTATTTATATATATGCAAATATATATATATATGGAAACAAAATTTGTGCACCTTGTATATATATAGACTTGTTGATAAAATAACATTAGTGAAGTATTAATATACAACGAAATTAATTAATTAATTATTGTTCATTTTCAATATAGTTACGTATTATATATCACTAAATTCTAGCTAATTTTTTTAAATTCTAAATATTACAAAAATAAAGTTTTATTATTGATATATAGTTTACTATATTTATGCTCATATACTTTGTAATGAAAAATATATTAATATATATATAGGTGTATATATATAGATAAAAATAAAAAAGATTTTTATTTTTCAACTTTTTAATCAGTTTAAGATGTAAGAGGCCCAAATAAAAAACGCTCTTACATCTCACACACACGCACACCCATATATATATATTTGATATGATAGAGATTTTAAATTAAATTTAATATAGAGGACTGAAGATTTCATTGCTTTCAAAAAATTTTATATATTAAAAAATGATTTATTAGATGGCAGAATCACAAAATGTTCGATATAAGTTTTACAAAAAGTAAGCTGCACATAAATATCCTTAATTAAGGTAAACCTCTAAAATGTGCAAGATTATTGATGTTTGTGTTCATTATATAGTTTATGATGCAGCATTAAAATTGATACATCAAAATAAATTGTCTTAAAAGAAGGCAAGCAATGGTTAACATTATAACTTGGTCATAATACTGGTTGCTTAGTTACCTTATCTACCTTTGAGCAAAAAAATTAACCTATATATCTCAAAAGGTAAAAGACTTTCTAATTAAACATCCCACTTTCAGGGCACTTTCTAATAGCCCGAGTTGAAAATATAATGATGGAGAATATATTACTAACCATTTTTTTAGAATACTAAGCAGTGAGATTTGAAGGTTTAAATGGTTTTTCATTTTTGTTTTTAACTCTTTAACTAATAATAGCTAGATATCCAATTTCAATAACATTGGATGATTAATTAGATTGGCTATTAGACTTACTACCTGAAAAAGCCTGATTAGAACCTAAAACATTTTTTCCATGTTTACCTATATTGCTGATTATGGCAAGTAGACGTGCTACCACTGTATTTAACTGTTCCTTTTTAATATATGTATATGTGTGTGTTACAGTATAATTTTAAAGTAAATTATCATCTCCGTTACAATCAGACAAATTTCTAATTCAGAAATGTTATGAAGTTTTATACAACTGGTTACTAACCAATAAAATCAATATATTTTAAACTACAGTAGTTATCATTTCTTGTTTATAAATACAAATTTATCTGAATAATATACATATAAATTAATTTACAAAAGTTTAAAAAAAAGAAAAAATAGTAAGATGTTAAAATGTAATAAAATAAAAGATATTTAAAATATAGGATTGAATTATTTTCTTAAGATATTTATTTAATTGACCAACAAATTCTAGGTCACTTGAAATCTTTATTGGAGTTTTTTAAAAAATAAATAAATGTCAATTAAGAAATGGTTCTTATGTTATTTGTATAATTGTTAGTAACTATTTTGTTATAGGTTTTATTGAGTAAAATCAAAATTTTCATATTTACTATATTTAATTTTTTTGTTACTCAAGTTTACTTACTATAATTATTGAATCTACAGTTTGGTTAAATTTAAAATAGTAAATTAAAAAAAAGGTATTAAATTGCAATTTAACAATGATTAATTGTAGTTACCCTTTCAACAAAGAACTCAACAACTATATTTACAGATACATACATGTATAAAAAGTAAAAAAATAAAAATATTCACTGAGAAAATTAAAAAATTAGAATGATAGTATTTTCGATCAAATGTACTTATATACATAATTATAAAACACCAGTAATATACTATGAAAAAACTGAAGTCAATGATATCAAATAATTATTTCATAATCAATAAATGGGATTAAAAATCAATGAAGTTCTTATACATGATAGATTACATATTATAAGAGGAATATGTAATCTTTATAATAAAAAAATTTAATTAACAAAAGTATTAGCAAAATAAAATAAAACTAAAGTTTTTTTTCTTTAATTATATTTTATCGCTGGAAGTTCTCCAGTAGAAAGACAATTAATTTTGACCATTTGAAACAAAATGCTTAAGTATTAATTTTATTTAATTAAAATTATTTTTAACTTTTTTCAATAATTAATGTTGTTGATATATATATATATGTAACAAATAATGAATAACGAACATTTTATCTTATTTACATATATATAATAAATTTTGCAAATCATGATTAGACAATTATCTATAAACTCACAATCTGGGGTTTAAGTCTAATGTAGATACAATTAAATATTTAAATAAAATTACAAGCAAACATAGGATTTTCTTTTTAGATATCCAATTCGTATACAGCCAGAATAAGCATAGTATTATATGTGAATATTATATAGTAAAAATATATTAAAAGCATGATAAGTAGTAATAAAGCTAAATATTATTAAAAAACTACTTTTTCTCTGTGTATTTTCATTTTACCAAATATTAATTAGCTAATGAAATGTCTTGATAATTCTTAACTATAGGATAAAACAAGAAAAAGAGATTTTATTATCTGGTAGGTGACAACTTTAGTGAATAAAGTCTTCTACCAATATTAATTTCAGTTAATATTATAAATTAAAATTATTTTTTTATGTTCTAATTAAAAATTTATTTGCAAACCTCAATAAAATTTGAAATATGTACTAAATATGGCAAACATTCATTATAAATAACTAAGCCATAATTAATTTAACAGTCATATAATATTTTAATAAATCTTGAACACATGTTTATATAATAATAATAATAATAATAATAATAATAATAATAATAATAATAATAATAATAATAATAATAATAATAATTTGTTAAAGACTGAAAAAATCAGAAAATCTACTTTTATAAATAACTAAGCCATAATTAATTTAACAGTCATATAATATTTTAATAAATCTTGAACACATGTTTATATAATAATAATAATAATAATAATAATAATAATAATAATAATAATAATAATAATAATAATAATAATAATAATAATAATAATAATAATAATAATAATAATAATAATAATAATAATAAATCTTGAACACATAATAATAATAATAATAATAATAATAATAATAATAATAATAATAATAATAATAATAATAATAATAATAATAATTTGTCAAAGACTGAGAAAATCAGAAAATCTACTTTTTAGCAGATCACACAACTACTTACAGCCAACTCAACATATATCAATATTCTATTTTCAAAATATATTATTTTAAGGCAGTTATTTAAATTTTAAATAACTTTTCTTACTTTCTAAGTCTGATTTTTAATGTCTATAATTTATTTGTATATTAAGAATATTTAAAACATTTTATTTTATAAATCAAGATTGCAATTTTTATATTTATTGGTTTTTTTTTTTTTTTGCATTATTGTATCTTTATATATATGTTTACTTATATTTTTAATTTCTATGAGATAGTAGATAGTAAAAACTACTTAAATGTTTAATATTTTAATAAAACAACTTACTGCAAATAAAAACTGTGAAATAATTGAAGTCTTCTCAATAATTAGTTTTAAAATAAGAATTTAAAATTGTTAGCATTATATTAAATGTTTTTATAATAGACACTAGTGACATCTTTTAGCAAAAAAATACAAACATCTGTAGAGCTTCAAATACAAAAATATATAAATAAATAAATAATAATATAGTAGTCTACTATTAATTGCTATTCAATATTAAAGTTAAATAAAATATAATTAAACAATTAATTTTGACTCAGAGCTACTGAAAAGTCTAATTTTTTAGTTAGGTAAATGGTGAATTTGAATTAATTTAAAATAAAATAGATTTGATAAAATGAAGAATAAAATAATTTAAAAAAAAAAGATAACAGAGAGAAATACAATAAAAATATGCAAAAGATAATTTGTGTAACTTGAATTATCTGAAAAAATATAAAAAAGACGAATGAAGGTAAAAAAAAAAAACCCCATACATAATGAATAAAAGAATAAGATTGAAAAATTATTAAAAGATAAAAAATAGTGACTGTATACAAAAAGCATGAAAGAAAAAAAGTTATCAAAAGATACTTTAAGATTTTAAACCTAAATAATACTCTCTGAGGTTTAGTGTAGTAATAGAATACTGAAGGTTCTTAAGTCAAAACTCAATATAATTTTTGGTAATCATTCTCACATAGCCTCTGATTAAACAAATTATATCTAGTCTAGAGAGGCTTAAATAGTTTAAGTAAAAATACTTGGTTGTTAATTATTTGAAAGTAACAAAATTACCATTAAAATGATACATTTATTTACTAAATGAACCAATCATTTATTGATAGCTACAAGCAATAATCTTAATCAAATAAAACTTATCTTTTATTGATTAATTCATTCTCAAGGCAATTATTATAGCAAATTAGATTTTTATTCCTCTTCTCAAATATAAACAATGAGGATTGCCAATTCCTCTACAACTTTTGTGATAAATGCTTAGCCAGAGCCAGCACTTAAAATATCTCTGTCTTATTTTGACTATTTATAGTCTCTGCCATAAGTCTTATGCAATTTTATATTGCCAAGCCTACTACTATATGGTATGGCTGAAGATATATCAGCCCCATATAGCTATTTGAGTTGGATAGCTGGGTTTGAAGACATGTAGATGTCTAAAAATTTCAGATTTTCCACTCAATAGATAAGTTTTAGATAAGTGCTTGGCTTTGGGTTGGTATTTTTAGATCTAGTGTCTGAACCTACCCTGACACCCCTCTCTGAGGAGTGTCAAAGCACAAAACCATGGTCAGGAGTTTGGGGAGGGATTCCTGACAGAAATATTTTAAGTGCTGGCTCTGGCTAAGCATTTATCACAAAGCTTGTAGAGGAATTGGCAATCCTCATTGTTTATAACTTACAAGTTTAAGAGATAGGGTCATGTGATCTATGACTCTTATTTTGACTATTTCTCAAATATGTTGTAGACATAAAAATAATAGCTTCCACACTTATTTTTTATTAGAAAATTATCTTTTTATTTTACAATGCTCTATCACATTTGAAACTAATTAGATTTGAACATAGACTTTCAAGCTCTTTTTAGTCGTCCACTTCATCTTATACAATCAATACACACAATAACATATATGCAAAAAAAAAGATCTCCAATATATGCATTTCTTGCTAAATCAGCATTCATCAGTTGGTCTGCATCATCATTTTCCACACATATTTGTAATCAGTTCTTGATTTACATTAAGATAGCAAATCTTCAAACTTTAATGGACAAACTTCAATCCATTCCATCCTCCAACTCCTCAGCCATCCATATCATTGAAAATCTGGTTATGTCATGTTCAAAGCCTTTATTTTCCAATTTTGTTCTCATACCGTTGTTGACTGTAAGTCATTCCGTTTCCTCATATTACACATTTTAAACTGTAAAATGAAAATATATTCCTTAGGATCAACAATATTCTTCACTGCTTATCCAGATCAGACTATAATTCAAATAGATAATAAAAGCAAAAACGTTCATTGAATTAGAATATTATCTATAAATTACACATTACATCTTTGCTTATTTAATTGATTTTAAAGATTACTATTATTTACTATCCTAGACCAATATTTATTGGATTTTATTTTATTTTTTTAATAAAAAATTAACATAAGAATTTGCTATAAAAAATATTTCCAAATGTATGGCTTGACTTAATTAAATTTAACTTTAAATGTTTAATCAGATATAGCTTTAATAAAATTTAGAAATACAAGAAAACATATTTTGTTTAATTTTTCTTTTAGAATTAAAATATATATAAAAAAAACTAATCAATTTTTTAAAAAAAGTATCACTGTACTTTTGACATTTTATATATTCTGAAAATAAGGTAGATTTTTGAAAAAACTCCATTTTTTTTTTTAAAATATAAAAATTTAATATTCAGAAGATGATAGTGACAAATCAGCTGATAATAAAGTGCAGGAAAAATGATTCATCTCTTTATGATGACATATTATTTTCAATATTATATAAATGACTTTTTTGGCAGAACTATCTTATTCTTTAACACAGTGAACTTTCAGACTCTATATAAGCCATCTTATATTCACTAAAAATAAATGATAAAATTGTTTAATAAAATACTTTTAGGCAATATTTAATTTTATTAAAAAATATCGATTTATTTTTACAATAATAATATTAATCATGATCACTTATTTTATATTAGCTTATTTCTGACATATTTTAGCAATCACATGATCACCATTTATTATGCTCACTCAAGCTGTTAAAACAGGCAAAACTCTCCACACAGTAGTGCTACACAGTGCAAGCCAGAGTAATCAATGGATGCAAGAAGATTTGTGTACAAAATTCCTATCTAGTGCATCAACTAGATAGGAATTTTGTGCACAAACCTTCTTGTATCCATTGATTACTCTGACTTGCACTGAGTGGCACTACTGTATGGAGAAATTTGCTGTTTTATATTTTAGCAACTTTGGATTTTATTTATTTATATAAATTACCTTATTTTAATCATTTGGCAGGAATTAGAACAACCATTTCTATTTATTTAAAAATTATCGATTTTTTTTTTTCGTTTCCTGTATTTGGTTTATTATATATAATGAATATTTTAAAAAAATTAAAATAATTGTAATTACTGCAAATGGGACACTGTAAAAAATGATATAAAAAAATTTGTTTATTATATATAGTATTTCGTTTTGTTAATTGCCAAAATCTTAAAAATTCTTATATCACTTGTATAATATGTTATTCTTGGCCAAAGAATAATTTAGTAAGTCATCATATATTGTATTTTGTATTAATTGATTTAAATGAGTAACTCGCAAAGATTTTTTTTTTTTTACAAAAAACAAAGCAAAAAACTGTTTTGTCATTTGGTGAATTTGATTTAACAAATTTTTCAAAATTAAAGATATTAGCTGGGGAGGGGAGGGAGAGGATTATTTTCTATTTGCATTTGATGAGAAAATATATTTTGTAAAATTAAATGTCTGGAAAATATTCTGAAGATCATGTGACATGATGTTTAACATTTTATGTGACAAGTTAAACCCAATAATTTTATTCAATTGATAATATTTAGATTTCTTTAAAAAAATTTTCATTTGGAAATTGTTTTTAGTTGAGTTCATAGCTGTACCACTGAGGTTAATTGCATAGAATAGTCTTTTTTTTTTTTTGTAAAAAAGGAGGTATAAATTATCAGAATATGAATAACAAACATAAAATAAATTTTGCTCAAAAATAAATTTTACCAAAGTTAAAAATTGTTTTGAATATATTTAATAACCAAACATATCAGACAATTCAAAATGATGATTTTATGTTTTAAAAAAATAGGCGTTTTTTTAATTATTATTTATATAACAATGAAATAATTTTATTTATTTATTTTTAATGACATTAACAGTTTATACTTCTATACGGAATATAATAAATGTAATAATAAGTGCGCTTATGGGCAACTATTTTGTCTTGCTATGAATATGAGAACGCCATAAGTTCTCCAAAGCACTAAGCCGTATTTAATTTATAGAAATAACAAACTTCTCTATAGTTGCGTATAAGCGCACTTATTACATTTATTTTTGTGTATGTAAAATTTTAAATAAAAACATTTTAAATGTAGATCATATTTATTGTTTAAGTTATAAGATATTTTTACTTTTTAATTTTTTATTCTTTAAATAAAAGTAATTGATTTATAGTTAGTTTTAAACTTATCAAAGATAGTATTTTTTAAAAAAATGTAAAAAAAAATGTTTCATATTATTAAAAATATTTTTCTCGTTTTTATCTTTTGATGTTTTAAGCTTAAAAACCTTATAGTAATGATACATATTATATTAATAGACTTTAATTTGTTTTACTGAATTTATCATTACTTTCAAAACGTTTTAAACTTAATAATAAACGTATATTGGGGTATCTATCTTTTCATTTTTAATCTAAATGATAGAAAATTGCATTATCTCAAATTTCGGATGTCGTTGTTTTATGATAGTAATAATAATAAATATATTTTTTATAGCAAAACACACACACGCACACACAAACAACAGCAACCTAGAAATGCTTGAGTTTAATGGAAAAGTTATCTTTTCACTTATAAAATAAAAATATACTTCAGAATACATTGTTAAATTTTTATTTACCATTATCAAACTTCCTCCATTCACAACTTTGATGCCATCCATTTCAGATAAATACACTAATGATTATTACTAATCATTTTCGAAACTAGAGATGCTGATTCAGCACGAAATACATCTTGGGTCATTTGTCTTTTATTATATCTTTATTTATATGAATTTAAAAAGAATGGGGAAGTATGGAAGTGTTTATTAAATCTATAAAGATATTACATACGGGACAGAGAAAAGTGAATAATTCCGTGTGTGTAAATTAAAAAAAGCAACAGATATATTAATCTTTAACTGAGGTTTAAAGTTTATATCTGTGCTAGAAGTAATCTATAGTTTTGAAAATGATTAATAATAATCATTAGTGTATTTATCTGAAATGGATGGCATCAAAGTTGTGAATGGAGGAAGTTTGACAATGGTAAATAAAAATGTAACAATTTACTCTAGATAAATACTTTGCATATAATAGAGATATATATGAGATATAGTAACCTGAGCCAACTGATGAGTGCTGGTTCAGCAGGAAATGCATCTTGGGAGTCATTTGTCTTTTATTATATCTTTATTTATATGAATTTAAAAAGAATGGAGAAGTATGGAGGTGTTTATTATATCTATTCAGAATACATATTTATATTAAAAGATTATTATTTTTACTATCAACTATTCTTCATTTTTATCTTATTATTTTTCATTTTTGTCTTATCATTATTTTTCATTCTGCCCTTCCACATATGCAAGCCTTTATATGATAATTTGCTATGGAAATCGCCATTTGAATCATAACACTAATTTAATTGTCAATTAATTATTTGCTATAATGCTTTAAAAAGATGAGAATTTTTTTAATGACTGCAATTTATTATTGTGGCCATTTTATAAGACTATTGATACCATAGGCGACTGATATTATAAAAGGAATATCATCATCATAAAATAAAATTGTAAGATATCCCCCCCCCTGAAGTTTTATACAAGATTTATTTATTTTGTAATTAAAATCAAATTTAGATAATATACAAAAATAAAGTGCATTTACAATAAGTAGCAAAGATGACTTACTTGTCTAATTTTTATTCACTATTTTTAATATGTAGTCTGTAAAGGATTTCTGATACATTGAAGACAAAGAAAGTTTTCATAGAATAATGTAAATAATCTGCATGTATATATAAATTAAAATAAACTTTCATTCAAAATAAGTTGAAAATGTGTACACTATCTAAAAGATAATTTTTATTTCATTACTTTTTTATTTAATATTCTTATATCAATAGAAATTCTTACCTCTTTCCAGGCAAAAATGTCTGTTATCATAAACAAGAGAACAAAAAAATTAATGGCTTACATTAAAAAACTGCAATGATTAATATTAAATTTTTAATTGTTGTTATTATTTTATATATATATATAAAATAATAATGAGACATTGACATTTAAAAATGTTTTAAACAGTGTTGCAAAAATTTCAAAGTTGTATTCATTAGAAAATTACAAAAACAAAAACAAAACAAAAACATTGATAATATAAAATGCACCAAAACTAAAATTAAAAATGTATATTTTGTTAATTAATTTTTTTCCATATACTTTATTTTAGTTTAATGAATTATGATTCAATAGAAGTTAACCTTTATCCAACACAGTAAATTCTGGTAAACATAAAGTATAAATTATTATTTAGAAGAAAAAAAATGCAATTGAAATGTATTTATAATACTTTATATTGATATACAATAGTGTTTTTTTATGTTAATATTATATTTAATAAAATATTTATTCATTAATTTTTTTTTTTTCCAATTTTAAGCTTTTGTTTTTTTTTAAACAGATATTTAAGATTTAGTATATGTTTTGAATTTGTGATAATGAATTAAATTTTTTGTCATAAAAAGTCATTATAATACTTTTTTAAAAAAAATAAATACTTGAAGTATGAAATATCCGTAATGCTAGTGGTAAAGTCATATTATTTTTTAATTTCTTCAGTGTCAACCTGACCCTAAATTCTTGAATAAACTCGAGTGATGAATATTTTTACTATGATGCCATATTTGACTTTTTTGGGGAAATTAAATCTTTTTTTTTTTTACATATATAACAAAACTTATTTACAATCTATATTATATATATTTAAACCTTTTAATAATTAAAATTCTAAAACATGAAAAATTAATATTTTAAAATTGTGAAGATAAGTACTAACTGAAGGTCTTACCGATAACAAAGACAAGCATCATTATTGGCTTGACAATATCTATTCAAAAATGTTTAAAAGAACAAAATATTAGATATTAGAATTTTATATTATTAAAAATGATATATTTAGAATTAGTTATCATCAAAGAAACAAAAAAGTTTTAAAAATTAATAAATTATTAATTGTTATTAAAATATTTCACTTACAGTTTTTCAAAAATGATTTTCTTTTTAGTCTTTAATGACTTTACTGTGGTAATTTCTGGTTTTTATAATTTACTTTATATACTTTCTCAGAGCTGTCTTTTTAAAAATAAAATGTTTTCAGAGACAATTCCTGCCACTAGTGACATAGGTTTTGGTTTAATAATAAGTCTTTTACAAAAATATTACATCATAATCATTAACAATTACTGAAAGTCATGTTTTGTGTGACCTTTAGTTACAGGGGAAATGAATCTAAAGCTTTAGCCAATCACAAATCACCACCTCCTTCATAGATTTGTCAGAACAATAAAATGTTCTATCAATCACAGACAAGGTCTGTATATTGCTGACATCTCTTGGAATATTTTTAAAACTAATACATTAAAAATGGAAGCTTCTTAGAAGAAATTGCTGCAGTTTGTCACACATCATATTTTAACATATACAACGCTTTAAAACAACATATAAAAATAGT
Organism: Epiperipatus broadwayi; assembly: GCA_028023455.1. Lineage (NCBI taxonomy): Eukaryota > Metazoa > Onychophora > Udeonychophora > Euonychophora > Peripatidae > Epiperipatus > Epiperipatus broadwayi. Next base: position 505,722 of record JAQFVV010000335.1, on the reverse strand, counting down.
GATTGCAATGCCATTGTGCCACCTAAAATGTCAAATATGATAGCACTATCACATCTTACTTTTGTGAAACAGTTAATCCATATGGCAAATCCCCCCTAAAAAAATTAAATATAAACAATATGTTTTTACTCTCAATTCTTTTATTCTAATGTTATAAATGTAAAAATAAATGGTTTTATTTAATTTAGAAACTTTATTTATTTGTTTTTTTAGGATAAACTTTGTAATAGATTTTTAACATATTTCTATCCAACAGATTTCCTTCAAATTTTTTATATGTTAAAAAGTGATGACTCCTCAATATGCCAATGAAATAGTTTAGGATTGCTCAGCTATTTATTAATTATAATCATGTTGGTGAACTGAATTTTAAACACATTGATATTGATTCAGTATATTTTCAGTGATTTGTGTTAGAGGGGGGATATATTTTTTAAATGCTTTTATTTTTTTTATGTTAAAAAAGAACTAATTAAAATGTGTTAATAATGAATTAAAATAGAAATAAAAACAAATCTTAATGTGATTTAATTGTAAAACCACTTTTTTAAAAAAATGAATAGAATTTTATTTTCTTTTAATTGTAAAAATGAATTTTTTTAAAATGCTTATTGTACAAACAAAACAATATTAGAATCGATTTTTAATGCATGCAAATTTTCTTTCAAATACTAAGCAGACCAAAATATTATCTTTATTCTTTATTTTACATAGAAATAATTACAAAACATATCAAAGTGTTAAAAAGATAAAAATAGTATATATATATATAAATGTTTTGCAATAATGTTTTTATTTGCTATCCACTAAAAAGCAAAAAAAAATATTTTTCAATCCCATTTAGGTTTTAGATTTAACTTGAAACAAAGCCATGGGGTATCCAGAAATTAAATATAAAACTCCCAATTATAATTGAAGAGAACAATTATTTTTGGATTTTTAGTGCACAGTAAATACAAGTTTATTATAAAATATTATACATATAATATTCAAATATAAGTATATTGTATAAGCTAAACTTAATGTAATTAGAAGGGACTTGAACTCAGACTTTTAAGTTCCCTACATCTATATCCTCCATCTTATTAGAGATCATTTATGTTTTTCACATGCATGTGATCATGTGTATCAGTATATAAGATGAAGAGCATAAGTTCTGAATTCAAGTCCTTTCTAATATGTATATATATTATTAGCTTAAGCCAAATTTATTATTTCATTATAAAATTTATTAATGAAAAGTTTTAATATAATTAAAGAAAAAGAGTATTTAAAAAAAAATGGAAATACTATCTTGTAGATAATAATAATAATAATAATAATAATAATAATAATAATAATAATAATAATAATAATAATAATAATAATAATAATAATAATAATAATAATAATAATAATAATAATAATAATAATAATAATAATAATAATAATAATAATAATAATAATAATAATAATAATAATAATAATAATAATAATAATAATAATTTCAAATGATGATAGTAAAAAAAATGCTTTGAAAAACAAATATTACCTCTAGAAAGAATTGATAGTGAAAAATTTACATGTTTAATTCTTCTGTAAAGTTAGTTTCTTTAGGTAAAGTATGGTGAACCACAGAGCATAATTTCAGAGTTTGTTTTAAAAATGAATTTGTACTAATTTTTAATGTAATTGGTATTAGGAAATATTTGGGAGCAATTGAATAAAATTAGGAATAAATACTATATTAATTAATACTAACGCATTATATATAAATATATAATTTTTGGTTCTATGAAAATTACTAAACATAAGATATATTTGGGAGCAATTAAATAAAATTAGGAATAAATATTATCTTAATCAATACTAACGCATTATATATAAATATATAATTTTTGGTTGTATGAAAATTACTAAACATAAGCAAATATTTTAAATTTAAAATTAATATAATTTAAATTAGTTGGAGTATTTTTATTTGTACTTTTTTTATTTTATAAACTTTAATGTATTTTTGTATTTTTTATATTTTGTTTAATATCAGAGAAGCCTCGAAGTCTAATTCTTAATACATTAATCTATCTTGCTCATGATTTGGGTTTGAATTTGAGTAGCTAAGGATTTTAAACAAGTCTAGAATTTTATAGAAATAATCCATAATTAATCTAATCAGTCATTAAATTATTTATTATTGAAGGGTACTAAAGTTTTGTACTTAAAGAAGTAAAAAAACATAATTATTTAAACATAAAAGTTAGGCGTAATGAATATTTTATCAATGTTTTTTAGTGGGAAAATGCTGGAGAGAAAAAGTTTTCTGCAGTGAGGTAATTAAGGCTGTTTTATATCTCTACTATATACCGATTATTTGGGAGCTGACAAGAATTGAGTAGTGGAAATGCTTTCAAATCCAAGGATTTTGAGTTCCAGTCTGCCACTGTACAATTACTCCAAACTACCACAGGATAATAAGACTATTCAATAATGATAAGTATTAACAATAAAACAATTATAAAATTGTAGAAGTCCTGTCAGTCACTTTACTTTTAATAACTGTTCAAAATTTAAATTCACTATAAACAAATGTCATCATATAATATGTCAACATTCTTAAATGTTATTTTCTTAGCTTTGTTTATAAATTAAAGAATTTGTATTGCTATTTATAAAAATAGTCTTTTTAATTTTTTCTTATTCCGATTTCTTATTTTATAGAGAATTCTAATATTATTCAAATTAAAATTAAAAATAAAAGTACAGCAAAGAAAGCTGAAACGATTATTATATCCTCACAATTTTAATACAGTTTAAATAAAAACTGAATTTGTGGTGTAAATATTTTTGGGCCATTGAACATTATTGGTATGAATTTAAACCTTTTTGTCAAGATAGTTTTAAAATCTTGAACTTCAACATGTATAAGAATATGAGAAGTTTCAGATATCACAAGAAGTTTGAACACTGGACTGCAATCGATCTGGGGATCTTAAGCTTCAAAGTCTGATATTCTAAACCAAACATGACTTTAATATTTATATAAAATGTCTAAATAATCATAATATGAACTATGTAAATGTATGAAATTCTCATGTACAATTGATTCGAAAATATGTTTCAGATGAAGCTTCTTAATATTTTGGCACAATGAAAGAGTTACAACATGGAACTAATTGCTGTTCCAAATTTTTTTGGAAATGAACAATAATTATTAATAAACTTGATGATGAAATAATCAATACAATTGTTAATCCTAAATAAAAACTTATAGCATTAAAAGTACATAACTGTTTATTATATCGAAATTTAAACCGAATTTTAAAATGCCTGATGAAAGCTTGAAATTATGACTAATTTTGAAGTACTCAATCACAATGAAGAAATGCAAATGGAAGACCTTGGTAAATTGCTGCAACTTTTAAGATATGGTAAGTATACAAACATTTCCTCTCTTGAAATTAACATAATTAAGAATACTATAATTGGTAAAACTGATATTATTGTTTCGCCCATGGATAGATTACCATCAATACAAATTGAAGGAAGAAGATTTAATGTATAAAGAAATTAACCAGCATATAAAATTTATTATTGATTTGCAAAGGTTTATTGAAAGAAATGTAATTGCTTCTTTTGAAGACATATACTATACGATGTTTAAAATATATACTATAAGATGTTTAAAATTTGGCATACAGTTGCGCAAAAGTTGTAGTCTCCATACATATGACAATATTTTCACTGCTGTTAATAGTACAGCTATTATAATTTGTCAGAAATATGTTGATGATATCATGATTTGTTAACATAAAAGTAATATAACTTATTTTATTAATAAGTTAATCAATTTAAGGTAACAATTGAAAAGGAACATAATAAAAGTATTAAGATATCTGATGTACAAAAATTGCAAGATCTGGTGGTTTAAATAAATAATAAACTGTCAATTGCACCTAAGATGGTAAAAAAATCTTAGCTTTTTTTAAATTTTGTTTTGTAATGATATGCTCTGTCTTTATAAAATTGAAAATTCACAAAATATTCAAAACTTTACAAAGAGACTGAGGGAAGATAATAAATTAGTAAAAGTTACACGTCAATTAAAAAGAATTAACATTAATTTAACAAAAGAAAATATTAATCATGAAATAGATATGCTCACATTAAATTTATTAAAATTACAAATAATGAGTTATATAATATTTGCTTTTGTATTCTATCAATTGTTAATAGATTGGTAAAAAAACGTAAAAATTAGATTCATAAGAAATAAAAATATATATATTTCTTTATATATTGGTTAATAAGATGTAATATTGAGAAATAATTAAAATGGATAATATTTTCAGTTTTTCTGCCGTGAGAAAACGTTACTTTTACTTTTACAATGGACTAATTAATTAAAAATTCAAACTCATTTGCATCTGTGTACAATAAATCACAACAGTCTTTATTGTAAAGCTATGAGTATGAGATTTGAACATTAAATCTCGAATGCGCTAAGCAGACATATTACACATTTATAGTATAATTATAGCTTCACTAATGTATGCGAAGAAATTTTCATATTTATAATTTTAAATTTGAACTGGATAATATTAAAATTTTTCATGAGTAATAAAAGCTAGATTAAAAAGGCAAGATTTTATAATTAAAAATAAAAATTTTTTTAACTAATAGTCTAAGCACAAATATTAAAATTTATGAATTTTAAGATATTACAATCTGGTTACCTTTACATTTTGAATTATTGACAATAAGTGTGAAAGTAACTGAAAATAATTCTGAAATTTTATAATTGTTTTATTGATAATATTTAACATTTGTTTAGAAGTTTTATTCATTAATTATTATAGATAATATTTAACAAGGATTTACATCTGTTATATATATATATAAGAAATTTGAACTCAGACTTTAAAGCCCCTCATAGCATTCCATCTTATACAACCGATACACACGACCACATTCATGTGAAAAAGTTAACTGATCTCCAATATACATATTTTCTGCTGAACTGGCACTCACCAGTTGATCCAAGTCACCATCTCCTACACGCACATATATAATCAATGCTCAATTTATATTAAGACAGCAAATCTTCATACTTTACTTTAATGGACAGCCTTAAATCTTCTCCACACTCCAACTTTTCAGGTATTCATATTATTGAAAATCTGATGATGGAATGGTCAAAATTCTTGTTGATGCTAATATTGTTGTTGTATCGATGTTGACTTTAAGTCATTCTGACCTCTCATGTATAGGACCATAATATCTCCATTTATGTGTATTCTCTCGTTTCTGCAAACGTATTACATATGTAACTAAGTGAAAATTAAAATTATATATATATGTGTGTATGTAATAAATTAATGATAAATTAGAGTGAAAATAGTTTAAATTTCATGCCAAGTTTGAAGGAAGATTCTTGTGCCATTATTATATTATGAACTATTATTAAAAGTGCACTTGTCAAAAAAATTAAGTTATTGTGAAGTATATCTTCAAAGTTTAACTCAGAAAGTTCACTTTTTATAAATGCTTTAATGTACTAGATTTATTTTATATTTCTGAAGATCTTTAAAAGTTAACATATGTTATACTTTCAAGTTATTGACGTCTTAACTATGTAATATTTAAAGACACATTAATACTTTATGTGCCATCCAAAGGATTTTGTATTCTGGTAACATGTAAAAGATTACAAAATCTTTTAGTTAGCATACAAGGTTTAAAGCTTTTTCATATATGAGAATTAGTTTTTTAATCAGTATCAATTCACTGCATACCCGTGTATGGTTCAGTTCAGAAATAAAGTGACAGATTTTGAAGCCTTTTTTAAAAAAATTAAATATTTTGACGTGTTGTTTGTAAATACAATAAATTTATTTATAAAGTAAAAATTTCTATGAATTCCTGAACAATAAACTATTCTATATTTTTAACCCATTGCATAGTGCAATCGGATCCAAGTTTATTTCCCTATATTTAATTTAAAACTTCTACTCTCTACATCATTCCGGAGAATTTCTTCATTTCATTCATTCATTTTATATAAGATCTGATTCTAGGTGGCTTAAAATCTTTTAGAACCTAGTTTAAAATTTTAGTTATCAATTTATTATCTTTTCTATCTACATATTTATTCTAGTTCTATGTTGTTTATTGATATCAGTGGCATCTTTTGTTCTTTTATATATGTATTTTACTTTTAAGAATTTTTCCCAGTAATTTTCATCTACAGTCTATAAATGGCTTTTTATTATTTTTAAGTTTCAAGTCTCAGATTTATAAGTAAACATTGACAAAGAGGTATTTATTGAAAATGGTTTATTTTTAGAAAAGTTTTTAAAATAGTCATATTTTCTTTTTAATATTGTAATTTCCATCAAAACGGTCTACATTCAAATTGAATTCATAATTTTAAGTTTTCTTCCATAATAATAAATGAGCAAGAATTTATTATTGTTATAACTACAACCTCTTATTAATTGCTATCCGTCTTTCTTTTTGGAAACTGTAATGAAAATTTTAATATTTATTTTTACTTGTATTTTTTCTGTTCTCTTATACTGTAATATATATTAAATTTTTTTTACTTGCAGGTCTAATATGTTATTTTGAAAACAATTATGTCATATAAAAAAATTCCTGATGAGTTAAATAATTTCTATTTTTTTTTTCGAATTGTTTACCGTCTTAATTCTTAAAATACTTCCTGTTAAAAACTAAAATATTTTGAAGAAATGAAACCATGTGTCATACACTATCAATGTTAATTTTGTTATTACCACTCCGTAGTTTAATTTCTAGTATTCTATTTTGATAAATATTTGTCAAAATTTGAATTGTCATATTCTAGATTATTTTTGAAGTTGGGTTGATCCTTTAATTGGCTTGGACCCAAAGTTCTCTGAAGACAATAGAAATTTAATGGATTTGTATTTTTTTTTTTAAATAGCAATAATATTATTGTATTTATGCTATATCATATGATATATCTTTATTATTTACAAGTTTGAAGTCATAATTTTATTATAAGTTCTCTATTTCTTCATACATTTTTTTTTTTTAATTTTTTTAATGCTTCCATCTATTTCTCGAGCTTTTGATTCTTCAAAGATTTAATCACATGTATTACATCATCTTTCAGATTATATGATACTTAAACTGGAATATTGTTTCTGATTTCTATATATAGTTCTTTGTAAAAAAAAAAGTCATGCATTTGACAATGTCATTTCTCTTTTTATTGCTCTTTCTTTTGTTAAGATGACATGTATATTTTTGAATTTTTTTTTACTTTAATAACTTTCTTTGCCACTTCACTTTTTCTGCATCAACTTATCTAATTACAATTCTTTTGCATTTAAAATTATTTTCATATTTCTTCATTTTTGCATGACATTATCTTGTCTTTATGTAATATTTATTGATAAACTATTAATTTTTATTCTTGTTATATATGCATCTATTTCTAATAAAGTATGTTATTCTTTTATTGTTTTTATTCATATCTGAGTTATCTACATGTTATTTAGCATTGCAAAGTAACTTCATTGGAATATTTCTGTCAGTTAAAAATATTAATTGTTACTATTATTTCATTATTTCTTTTAATAAATTTTGTTTTTAAGGCTTGCATTAACTACCTTACATCTCTCCAGGATTTAAATCTGGAGTATCATTTACACTTTGAATCCTACAACCTACTTTACTTATACATAAAATAAGTTTGTAAAATTAAAAACTGTCAAATATTAAATATTATATTGTCAGATTTTGTGAAGTTAGAAGAAAATATTTAAAAAAAACGCTTATATGCTTTTTACTATAAAGACCAATTGTTAAAAATACAAGAGAATTGAGATTAACATTTTCTAATTTAATACCAGATATCAAGTTCAAATAATTTAGATTATCTCCGACAACTCTTATTCTTTGTGAAAAAAGAGAGCACTTTTATGTAGATGAATAAAATGCTTTTGAATGGATGAAATCATTTTTTAAAATCTATTATAAAAAAATTTAATGCTAAAATGGAATTGGATGAACTGACTTAAATAAAACAAGGCCAAGTCTAATAAAATAATAGAGTATGATATTTAGTAAATCGGTCTGGTTGGATCATGCATATTGGTGCACTGTCTATCTATATTCATTTTATATTTAAACAATCACTTTATATTAAGAGCTATCTATAATGATGAGAGAATATGAAATGGTCACTAGCAATGCATAATTTACTCTTTTTTTTTAAGATTTCAGGCAGAAATTAATGGCTTTTTTTTTAGCTACTAAAAAAACTACTTTCTAGAATTACATTCAACTGATTATTTCTATAGTTAAGATATTGGCTATTAAATTATATATTCGTTTTCCAAGTGATATATTTAATATAGTTACTTAAAAATAGTCAAAAACAGTGTGTTAAAAAAAGATATCAATAATTCTTGTCAAAACAACGACAACAAAATAAACCTCCATATATATATAAGAGACAAAACAAAAAAATTTCCACAACAACATCATTTCCCATTTATTAAAATATGAACTTTGTTCTATTATAGAAGTACAATATTGTAATACACAGTATTAATATTCCTGATTAGTCAGTGAAGGTCAAATCGCATTTGATATTAAGATCTATTAACTATTTTTCTATAATGAATAGTAATATATTCAGGGGTTTTTTTTAAAAATATAAAATTTATTGTTTAATTACCTGATGAATTATGGAGATAAAAATCTGCTTGTTGGTAACAAAAACTAAACTTTAGTTTACCTAACAGAGATTTAGAAGCTAAACTAAAGAATGTGACAAAAAAATAGATGGGCTTAATATTTTTTAATAGTAATTTATCATTGCCTGCCATCTTTTAAATCTTGAAGCTGTTCTGGATTAGTAATCTTTTTGAAAACCACTCCACAAATTATGATAAAATGAGATATTTATAGTTTGACATATAAGAATAGTAACTTATGGTCTACTGTTATCTGCTTGCCATGCTATAACTTGGAATTTAAATTGAATTGGATAAAGCACAATTTTTTTTTTACTTTGTAGCAGATTAGAATATTTTTAGGTAATATTTTTCTAGATTACCTATGTATAAATCAGCTAAACATTTAGTATTGGAAGGTAAATGGTATCAAAAAAGTGCTTAAATTTCTATCTAAAAATTAGAAAATCTGGTGAGAAATTGTTTTTTCTTCATAGTTTCTTTATGAGGAGCTGTGGAGAGGTCCCCCTCCCCGGAGTTAGTTATTTTTTGAATTTTTTTGTATGTAAATAACTTTTTGATTTTCTAGTGCAATTGCTTAGCTACAATTATTATTAATTTATAAAAAAACATTGGCTATATAAATTAAATATTTACATATGTTTAAAGTTTTCATTTAATAATGAGGTATAATAAATAGTAAAAATTTCGCAAGTGTCATCAACAAAAATTAGATTATAAGTAATTTAAAGTGATTAATTAAATCTTCAGCTTTCAGTTCCAAATGCTTCAGATTTGCCTATACATATATAGTTTAGGTAAAAAGGATAGAGTGGTCCATTCTATCTTTTAAAAAGACTTTATCTTCAGGTCAACGCTTTGACTTTAATTATTACTTTATCTTGTGTTTAGAAAGGTGATTATTATTATAATTAACGTTCGATCTGTAAAGCGCATGTGCAATGGAGTAAGGTACAGTTATTATTAATATTGACATTTATAAAGTCTTAAAGTGCTACAATAGTAAATAATTATTTACACAGAATACAATTTGTTTGCATTTATTATTGAAAATAAAAAAATGTATATAAAACTTTTTTGAATAGAAAATAAGTTTATTAATTAAACCCAAATTATCTTCTGAAAATGATTATGAGTGTCAATCTGATATACCTATTTTCTCAGTAATCTAAAATTTATTGCATTGTGGGTATATTTTTTAAATGTTAAAATGCATTACTTTATAATATTACTAGAAGAGGAATGTATTAAAGTGAATCCTACTAAAGGACCGAAAGAAGTGACAAATTCTCTTAACATATGATAAAGTATTTTGAATTGTTTGTTGCTCAGGGGTTCACATTGAGACCAAGCGTTAAAAGTGTAGAAATGAGCTGCAATCTTTAGAACTTAAGCTTGCAAATTTTCCATTCTACTATTGCACTCAACCAAGCAGGGCACTAATGTATTATCAATTGGTTATTAATTAAAATTTCCTGGTTCACCTGGTTCACATGCTTATTTTGAATAGGAAAATCTGAATACAACTAAATGGTAAACCACTAAACGTCACATGATCACTATTTCTTATGCTAGCACATAACTGTTATTAAAACAGGCAAAACTCTCCATACAGTAGTGCCACTCAGTGCCAACCAGAACAGCCATCACTTTGGTTGGCACTGAGTGCCAATACTGTATGGAGAGTTTTGCCTGTTTTAACAACTAAATGGTATTACTGTTGTCCATAGATATAAAGCATGTATTTTGTCTACTAATTTCAATTAGTTTTTTTTTTTTTTAAAAAAAAAAAACAATTTCACTTCTTTTTTCTTTGACTGTATTCATTTAAATTATCTGTTTTTGTTTTTTTTTTTTAATAACATTTTGAAGATCATTTGTTTTCATTTAAAAATTAAATCGAGAAAGATCAATTAATTGCTTAATTTCATTTTTACATTCATCCTTCTTATTTTGAAATAAGTTTATTTTTCAAAACAGCAGGTTCTTCATCATCTACGGTTGAATGAAATTCAGTGTCTTTACTAATTTTCACTTAAAACTAATTATCAAATATTTTTATATTTATATTTGTCAACAAAGCGTTTTTGAACTTCTAAATTTTTACAATTTTTGTTTCAAAAATATTTCTTTATTTCCTCGCTTAATATTAAAATGTTAGCATAAATTACAGATCATAAACTCACTCATATTTATAAAATAAAATTTAGTTCTCGGTACAATATTTGTTTACATATATTTTAGATCGGTACTATTATTTATTATTTAATTTTGCACAAACTATAAAAGTTATTTATAAACGTGTGTGCCTTTCTAAGTGAAAGCAAAACTACTGACTTATTGCTGAGATACTATGATAAACTTGTGTGCGTTTAGAAGCTTTATAAACTTGGATAAAGTTAGTCATTTTATCATTGTGCTTGTTTATCTATAATTATTATTATTTTTGTAATGACATGATCATAATTGCTTTTATTTTACTAAAGATGTTAATCATATATATATATAACTGTCTTATTATTTTAATAAAATAAAAGTATATAATTTTAAAATTTTATGCTAATAATATATGATTGACTAAAACTTGAATGAAAATTATCTTCTTAACTTAATTTTTAATAATTACCTATAACAATTCTCACTCTTTTTATGATTCTTCTTCATTTTTATTTTATTATCTTATACTTAGGCAGTAAAAGTTGTCCCGCGTTATCGGGTTCGCTTCCCGGCTGATGTTATGACACATGAAGAAAAAAAAATCAGATTCTATCTCTTTTTTATGTTTGTTTGTTTTCTAGGTACTTATTTTTTGTTTTTAGTTCTATTTTTTTTTGCAATGGGGGAGTTAAGATGATTATTTTACTAGTGGGTGATTAAAAAAAATAATCAAATGGTATATTATTTGGGAGTTCATAAAAAGTTGGAGCACTGAACAATTAATGTTTTTGAACTTCAGAGTCTACCATTTTACTGCTGCATCAAATCAAGCAGAATACTGGATGCTAATAAATGAATCGTTTTATTCCAAACAAACGATTGTAAAACTATTGGTACCTGATAGAGAATTTTAATCTTGTAAAATTTACCATACAAAATTTTCAAATGGGGAAGTAGCTATAACTTTATAAATACTAAATTAGATAATATTACAATTATGCTTGCATTTGCAATTAGATATATAAGTACGCAGTGATTTAAACATTTTGTTAGTTATATGCATTACATTCAAATATCAGCCTTTCAAGCTAATTGAGCACGCACCTTTTGAGAGTGTTAAATAAATGAATACTCTCCTCTTCAATCCAAGATATAGTATTTATGCAGGAATAAAAAGGATCATCTTATTCCTAAGACTCAAATTCTTTTATATGAGCAAATCTGAAGTACTGTTGAGGAGAGCGTGAGAGTAGAATTCTCACTTTAAATTACTATTTACAATGTTTTTTGACTGAATGACGTCGGTGAAAAAAATTTTTTACATCATAAATAAAGCTGATAAATAACTAACATATTATCCAAACAAAAGTAAATTCTATGAATAGGATATAAATCTGTTTTTTTTGTTTTTTTTTGTAAAGTAAATTCTAGGAATAGGATGTAAATCTGTTTTTTTTTGTATCATACTTGCTGTAATATTACAAATTAATAACAGCTTTAAAGTCAGAAATCTTATGTTTATTGCTCGATTAACAACTTAATCAAAGCAAAATGTATTCAAGGTGAAATTAAAGACATGATATCAAGGTATTTCTTTTTTTAATAATGGATATGAATGTTAAGCTTTCTACTTGAGACTGACTGAGTAACCAGGCAATAAAGTGTAACCAAAAAATAATACCGGATCTTCATCAGTAATACTTTGCCATTATATCTTGTAACTCTATTTTTTCTAGAACATTAGTTGTGAATCTATTTCATATTTAAAATACAACAAAGTATTCATACTAATTTGACATGATCTTAGTTTTATTAGGATATTAGAAAATTGTTTACTTCATGCAATCTATTATCCCTGCCTAAATTGTGAAATAAATAATATTTCATAATACATAGAAATCAATGATAAAAAATGATAAAATATTATACTTCTTAATGCACATTCTATTCTTATGTATAAATGTATTTTCTGAACAAGTAACAAACACCATTTAGAAATATTTTCACAGTTAGCAGATACAACAGATTTTAAATATATCAATTAATCCAAACTGGTATTAGAACAGTTTACAGTAGAAAGTATTATCTAATATTGTAAATTTGCATATATCAAAATATTGATATATCATATACATGTAATGATCCATATCTCTGTCATACATATGTATATCATAAAAAAATCTGACTCAAGTATAATATAATAAAGATGTTGAAATTATATATATATTCAATGAATATAAATAAAAAATAAATACAGATGCAAAGGTGCATAAAATAAAAGGAATTGCTTAACAACATATATAAATGTCATAACAAAATATTGTTAATACTACACAATTAAATATCATCATCATTATCATTTTTACCATTATTGATCTACTGCTGGATAAAAACTCTCCAAGTTTAATCCAGTTTCTGTGATTTCTAGCCTTTTTCTTCACATTACACCAGAAAACTTCCTTATTCCATCCATTGATCTCACATGTGAATTTTTTTTCTAGCTGTTTTACAATTTTTTGGGATCCAGTTTATAACTTCAATTGTTCATTTATTATCAACTCCATTTGAGTCTTTTAATTTTTATAATGGTGTCATTAATACCTGTTTCTTATCTCAACTTTGCATTTCCTTTTTTTGATCTCTTATTGTTATTCCTAACATACATCTCTCCATACTTTGTTGAGTGATTTGAAGTCTCTATACTGCTATTATGTTAAGTATCCAAGTTTCATATCCATAAGTAAAAACTTATAAAACACCTTTTTCAAAACATAGGCATATTTCCTTTTAATATTAAGTTATTTTTATTAAAATCATTCTATCCAACTTTAATTTGTGATTAATTTTTCATTACGTTTTCATCTAAATTAATAATCTGATAAAGGTATTTGTAATTTCTAACTTCTTTTAATTCATCATTACCAATCTTTATTTTTTTCTTCTAAGAAATTGCATTGAATATTACTTTATTGTTTATTAGCATTTATTTTTAATCATACTTTTCTATTTTCATCTGATACCTCTTATGTGGTTTCCAAAGCTCTGAAGCATTATTTTCAAAAACAATCACATAATTTTAAAAATCTAGATGAATTAAATAATCCCCATTTGTTTTTTACCTTAACTTCCCATTTTAATCCATAAAATACTTCCTTAAACTGTTCTAAAAAGTTTTGACATATGGAACCACCCTATATACATCCATTTTAATGTTAATTTTCTTAGTATCACTTTGCAGTATAATCATTTTTGTTGCATTTTGATGAATGTTCATCAGAATATGATAATATCGTGGGTTAAGAACTTGGTGATCCAATGCTTTAATCACTATCAAAATGCTTATGGAAAAATCAATTACCTTTTCACAATCTACAAATCCAAATATAATGACAACTAATTGATCCTAGTCAAGCGTTAGTGGCCTAGCAGTTAGCATAGCTGCCAGCCCGGGTTCGCTTCCTGGTCAACACTTTGACATATATATATATATATATATATATATAAATAATATATATATATATATATATAATTGAAATAATATTTTTAACAGTTTACAAACAATTACAAACAATCTTTAAATCTGCAGAAGTACTTTTGGTTACTTTCTAACCTGCCTCAACTGCCATTAAATTCAAAAACTAAAAGCGGAAGCAAACGTCATCAATTCAAATTCCACGAATCTCGTATTTTAATGTTAGAAGCTTGTCGATTTATTAAATGCATTTTATTCTTATTTATAAAAATTGCCTCTTTAATTTTTCTTTTACTATGGTTTCTCTCTTCATGAAGAATTTTAACATTTTCAAAATTAAATTTAAATTTATATTTACATGTTTTTTCATGATCGAAGAAACCTGAAGAAGATATTAAATCACCATTATTTTTATTTTTTACATGCTTATATAATAATTCGTGTTCCTTCAATCTTTTCTCAATGCTGCACCTAGATTCACCTATATATGATAGCATACAATCACAAAAAATTTGATATATGACATTACTTTTTTGCTTGACAGGTATTGTACCGGTCAGAATTGTATGTTCGTCTAACAAGAATTAGGACCTAAGCGAAAGTACCTAGAGTTCAATCATATACAAGATACACAGGTCAGGGATACTCATGAACTCTGCCCTATTGCCCACTTCCCAAGTCTATCACATGACAAACAACATTTCTGATGATAGCAGCCTACCCTTCAATTTACTCCGGCCCAGAAAGGTTCAGCAAAGATACAAGAGACCTACAGCTTAACTAATTGATAACGCAAAGTAATGATAGATGTGCACACACAAACCAACAAAAATATCCAAAAAATAGCTTATTAAATGTGAATTTATTAAATGTGATATTGATAATAATTGATTAATCATGTGAATCACTAGATATGGAGATTTACAATGAATTAGAAATTATATATGTTGAACACTCGATTTAGGTTTCACTTATGGTCATTTGGGCATTCCATGTCAAACCGGATAACATAACAAGGTTTGATGGATATGCACCAATAAATATACATAATGATAACTTAATTATTTGAAATCTGCGGCTTAGTATGCTAATGTGATTTAACGGGTTGATATTACTCACGCTATGATATTTCTAAGTTAAGGAAAATAACCCATGACAATAGCTTTTAGAATGAATGCTTATAAGATTTTAAATTACACAGAATATGATCAAACTTAATAACGGTACGAAGGTTTGTTTTATTCAATATATGATTACATTTGGATTTCAGGGAAGGTACATTAATTATAAATCAATTATTTTGGAACCTTACGAGATGATTCATTTATTTCTTATCTGCGAAGAGAAATAGGAAAAATATGATCATTTTGATATTATCGTGCGAGTCTACATTTATAGATTTTCTCAATAGTTAATTAATGATGTATTAATAGCGATTGAACGAAGGATGGGTAGCGCTAATAAGCGATAATGTATATATACTAAAGTTAATTAAATTTAAACTATAACGAGAATTTTGGGATGACTTAGGTAACTTATATCATTACGGCGTATAGACATCTGAACCATATGGAAGGATAAGAATGATAACGTGTGAACCGCATGATAAGGCCTGAGTGGACGATGAGCTTCATTTATTTGGGAGTGAAGAAAATTAATCTTATCTGCATTTGTGACGGATAGCATTGGGAATTGGTTGGCAAGATACTATGGTTCCAACTCGTAGGATGTTAACCTATAGCAGCGCTTACCTAACCTAAGACAACTGTAAGAGCTGGGGCCTCCACGCTCTGTCGAGAATTGTGCTTTATATAAGTATTCCATTATCGAGAAAACGCATGACAACGTCATTTCTGAATTAGGAATGTTATCACCGGGACACATTACGAAAGCTGTCAGGTTTGATTTACCCTGATTTATACAGCCTTAAAATACTAATTAAGTCTAACGTAATGAAATAATGATCTAAAGGCAGTCCCAAACGGGGCATACAACTTACTTAAAGAATTTATTCAATATCTTAAGGATAAATATTAAAACATTAAAATTCCTTCGCTAAATGCATATTAACCCACCCAAGAACTAAGTGACTTAAATTATCGTTAGATGGCGGGGCGATTTATAAAATGAATCATCTAGACATAAGGATCTGAATTAAAGTTATGTAATACTCAATTTTCATCATGTTACTCAATAGCATGGAGCAATAGTAAATCATTTAATTCAAATAGTAGTGAAAAGCATAATATTCATTATTAAAACATAGTTTAGGAATATCTCTCGATCGGGCGAATTTTATAATGTAAGCAAGCTTACGTTTACGATTAAATCTTCCGCAATGGCAGAATAGCAAAAATAAATAGGATTGATTCACCAGATCGAGTTATTAGCATACTAAAAATTGATATGATTTGCATAATATTAAATAAACATTGCCGCATTAAAATAAAATACAAGGAGAGTGAGAACTTAGCAATCGAGTTTAGAAAGTGAAAATTATAGTTTAAATATACAACAAACAGAAATACTAACAACAAAGAAAAGAGGTCATTATTTAAGCAGTTAATCGGCTTAGCACTACCGATCACGAAATAAGTAATTACATTTTGACATTAGGAGAAATTTCAGAACTAGAAATGTTTACATTTATATTTTACAATAGAAAAGGTTATTTAAGATGAAAGTTCATTTATACAGCAAGGAATTACCTTTCTTTCCGATGAATTTCCAGCCGGGTGCGCACGTGTTGATTCCATGTTTGATAAAGGAATTAATTTATTACAAATTGATGAAATTAAGGTTTTGGTCCATTCTTTGTTCAATATTAAGTTCATTTTGGCAGTAATTGATGAACGATGGTTTCTGAGTATTTAGGCATCGGTTAGATTTTTGGAGAGATCCGGGAATGTAAATCTATGTTTTATTAGCCCGTCATGTTGCCGTTCAGAGGGGCGTGACTTCCCCTTAGCAATGCGTTAGAAAAATGACATGTCTCTTCCTTTAGTTAGAAAATGTGGTTGTATTTATACTCGTTATCACCGCCGCTGGGTAATTCCTGGATGTTTTAATAACTACAATGATACAGCATATTTTGGGCTACAAACGAGATTAAGTTCGAGAGTTGGTTTTGATCTACTTTAGGCTGAAAATAGACCTGCGGAATCAACGTTAACTAATCATGACGCTAAATAAATCTATATTATAATAAAACAAATTTCTTTTATAATTTGGAAGACGGTAAGTCTTTTATTTACTAATTTTACGTTCCCCTCTCGAACTTTCTCTCTATGAAAATATATGTATGAATAAAATATACATTATGCAACGCTTTAAATTATTAAAGTTGATCTGTTACACACACATACACATGATTGTTTATCGTAATGAAAATATATAACTGTTTTTATGCATACTAATGTTAAATGAATTTAAAGTTTTCAAATACATAAACAACCACGCGCATTGGTATATCTTCACTCCCCGGTGGTCTATAATTAAATGGTCAGGTTTGAATCCATGTTTGGTGGTTTCAAACATTATTAGAGAGTGAAGCCGAATGTGTGCAACAGATTCCGCTTCAGTATGACATCCTTAGAATTATTAACTAATTTATTAATATTGTTTGGAATGTAGAATGAAACATTAAATACATTCTTATATAAATCCTTAAAAAATTTTACTTGTGGATTTGAAATAAATGGAATAGATATCCATTTTTTATTATTAATCTTCATTTCTTTTAAATTATAATAATTTTTTTTAAATTGGCTTAAAGTATTGTTTATTTGTTCCATTTTATAACCAATATCAAGCAATTCCTTGGCAAATATCTCAATATTTTTCAATTTATCACTTTGGTAACGACATAATTTTTCATTCCGAAACAAAAAAGATTTAAAACTTGCCATCTTATGCATCATTGGTACTTTTGATTTACAATTTATATATCCTCTTTTTTGCAATGGCTTAATTATTAGTTTATAATTTAATATACTGTTATCTCTTGTGATCATTAAATCTAAATAGTTAATCTTATGGTCCTGTTCTTTTTCAATAGTCCATTTCAAGCCATTCAACTTATTTAATTCCTCTATAAGTAAATTTATACTATTAGTGTTTCCACAGACAAAAACATCATCCACATATCTTTTGTAAATTTTAATATCTCCAAAAATACACATATTTAAAATACTACTCTCATATGTAGATAAAACGAAATTGCAAACTTGTGCAACTACAGGCAATCCCATAAGCCAACCTTTGTTCATTTTATAATATTGACCTTCAAAAGATGCAACAATGTTATCATTAAAAAATTTTAAAGAATCAATGATAAATTTTATCTACATATGAGAGTAGTATTTTAAATATGTGTATTTTTGGAGATATTAAAATTTACAAAAGATATGTGGATGATGTTTTTGTCTGTGGAAACACTAATAGTATAAATTTGCTTATAGAGGAATTAAATAAGTTGAATGGCTTGAAATGGACTATTGAAAAAGAACAGGACCATAAGATTAACTATTTAGATTTAATGATCACAAGAGATAACAGTATATTAAATTATAAACTAATAATTAAGC
Source organism: Epiperipatus broadwayi (assembly GCA_028023455.1). NCBI lineage: Eukaryota > Metazoa > Onychophora > Udeonychophora > Euonychophora > Peripatidae > Epiperipatus > Epiperipatus broadwayi. The sequence goes on along the minus strand of JAQFVV010000335.1, from coordinate 486,781 downwards.
CATTGCAAAAAAGAGGATATATAAATTGTAAATCAAAAGTACCAATGATGCATAAGATGGCAAGTTTTAAATCTTTTTTGTTTCAGAATGAAAAATTATGTCGTTACCAAAGTGATAAATTGAAAAATATTGAGATATTTGCCAAGGAATTGCTTGATATTGGTTATAAAATGGAACAAATAAACAATACTTTAAGTCAATTTAAAAAAAATTATTATAATTTAAAAGAAATGAAGATTAATAATAAAAAATGGATATCTATTCTATTTATTTCAAATCCACAAGTAAAATTTTTTAAGGATTTATATAAGAATGTATTTAATGTTTCATTCTACATTCCAAACAATATTAATAAATTAGTTAATAATTCTAAGGATGTCATACCTGTCAAGCAAAAAAGTAATGTCATATATCAAATTTTTTGTGATTGTATGCTATCATATATAGGTGAATCTAGGTGCAGCATTGAGAAAAGATTGAAGAAACATGAATTGTTATATAAGTGTGTAAAAAATAAAAATAATGGTGATTTAATATCTTCTTCAGTTTTCTTCGATCATGAAAAAACATGTAAATATAAATTTAAATTTAATTTTGAAAATGTTAAAATTCTTCATGAAGAGAGAAACCATAGTAAAAGAAAAATTAAAGAGGCAATTTTTATAAATAGGAATAAAACACATTTAATAAATTGACAAGCTTCTAACATTAAAATATGAGATTCGTGGAATTTGAATTGATGACGTTTGCTTCCGCTTTTAGTTTTTGAATTTAATGGCAGTTGAGGCAGGTTAGAAAGTAACCGAAAGTACTTCTGTGGATTTAAAGATTGTTTGTAATTGTTTGTAAACCATTAAAAATATTATTTCAATTATAATTACAATATTGTTTTTAATTAATGGATATTTTATTTATTTTACATATATATATATATTGTGCCCTTTTCTATAGGTCGGTAATAGTTCATAACAGTCAATTACTAAAAATTTTAAATTTAGAATATGTTCTTTTAATATGGTAATTGTATTAAGTCAATTATATTTTTAAAGTACAATTTAAAGCTAAAGAAAATATGTGGTATATAAAATTATAGCGAATTATTTAAAAAGTAGTTATGTAAAGTTTAAAATATTGTTTCATATGGTTGTAAAAGCTGGCCATATTAAATAACACAGCTATAAAAATTAAAAGTATATTTAATAAATTCGATTTTAATAGTTTAAAACTGATAAGTTAATAAATACAGTGTTTAAATTTATAATCAAATTTAATAGTCAAAATTAATATAATATATTTTAAAAATAAACTTTATGATGGTGAGAATTGTATTTAATTCTATATTTTCTAAATTGTTCTTCCAAATTTTATAATTATATTATATAATATAATAAGTGTATCAATTTATAAATCTGGGCAGAGAAATAGATTGAAAATTGTCTGTCAAAGTTATTGATCATGTGACTTGTATATTACATACGTTCACACACACGTGTGTTTGAATTAATAACAAAGTTTAAAAATATTTTAAAAGTTATATTATAGAATTGGATAGAATTATTGCCTATCATAAAAGTAAATAGTGTTAAACATTAAGTTAACTATCGTATGTAATGTTTTAAATAATGTAATAAAGATGAATACATTCATAATATAAAAATTAAATATTTTATTTAAATAAAAATAGATAAATTGAATATTAAGAAATGGAATAAGTTATTAAATGTTATTTTAAAAGTTATTTTAAAAGATTAAAATAATTTAAATAAAGTTATAATTGAATTAAAAGTGGTATTTTAAATAATATTTTCAGTTCATTATGTCACGATTTCTAATTTTGAAATTTAATTCTACTATAAACTAAAAATATGTAAATTTGTTCTCAAGCTAAAGTAAGAATTAACCAATAGGAATAGGTATTCTTACAGACTATAAATATGATTTGCACGGGGGTATAAGGGGAGATTAATAATGTATTGAAACAAGAGAAAGGTAAATTATAGCTATCAAAGAGATAGTATTTAAAATTATTATTTTAGTCAATTTTAGTGCTCTCTCATAATTTATTTGCAAAAACTAATTAATATTTTAAAAATAGCTTGCAAAAAAGAGAGTGTAAACTAAAAAATATTTTAATAATTCCGTTTAACATGCTTTGTTAAATTTTCTAAAGTTCCTTTATCAGTCGTATTTTATCTAAAAATTTAACCTAAACTTCGCAATAAAAATGGATATACTGTGGAATATTTTAATTTTGATGCTAAATATTTTAGTTATTAATTATTAACTGAGATAGAACCAGTTTTATTTTATATCATATACTATTCTGAACTGAGGATGCATGAGATTACAGGTTAGATTATGGTGCCCAACGTGGGGTGCCATAATCTAACCTGTAATCTCATGCATCCTCACTTCAGAATAGTATATGATATGAAATAAAATGGGTTCTATCTCAGTTAATAATTAATAACTAAAATATTCAGCATTAAAATTAAAATATTCCACTAGCTCAAATTTAAAATTCGAATAAGGTTCAATTTATAAAAATATATTAAATAAATATTTAATATTTTCATGAGACTTGAAGTGAAAATACAGGTGACAAGATAGATTACATTGAGCCAATATCCCACAGGATACTACCTCAATGGCATAAGAACACTATCCCTCCTTATTACTATTTCAAATAACAAACTCATAGTATTCTTATGACTTTAATAACTTCTATTCACTAAGATTAAACTAATAATTAAGTCTTAATCTTCTATTTGTAATAATCTAACTCAATAAAATAATCTCAGGTTCATAAAGTTTATTCTAAGTTAATTTAAAAATACGGTAGTAAAATATGAGAAGGGATTTTATGTCATAATCTACTACACTGAAACTAATAATAATAAATAACAGTAATAATATTCTTCATTGTTTAACTAATTCTGTATATCTTTTCTTTTTACTATAATTTTATTACCATAATAAAATAATAAAATAATATAATATGATCTTATATCTTCATGTAATGATATAATAAATACGTGGTAGCATTTTAATAATCTGACAAACAAAATATGTGTGGCAACTGATAGCATATAATTTAATATAATATTGTGATAACTGATTTATGACCAATAAATAATGTAAGATTATGATTATTTAATTATAATGAATACCAATAAAATATTTAAATTCTTAAATAATTCTCTATTTATCTTTTGTGCAAAATTATATATTTGTTTCGATTATTATGCATATATCGTGATTCCATGCAGCGATGTGGAGAAATAAATAACTCGGTCACAAAATTTTTGAAATAACAAAATTTAACAAAGTTTATTACTAACAATAAATAAATAAACAATTTATTTACACTATTTACAGTGGATATCCTTAACTTTTTTACTTTACAGTTTGATCTACCGGGTTATAAAAAAATAATAATTTATATTTCAATTATATATATATATTTTAGATTTAGGACAAAATTAAAAAAAAATGTTACTATTTGGTTTCTCATTATGGTTAACTTATTACAAATATATTTATCTACTTTATTAGCAACAGCATTTTATCCTTAATATTATTAAACTATATTATTTTAAAAAATTCATACTTAGAAAACATTCTATAGAAAACAAAATTTTATAATGAGTATGGATTTCTCAAAATATTAAAAAAAATTTCATCTTGCAAAGTCAAAGATGTTACACAAATATTATCCAAAATTCAGTACTAGATTTTAGTATTTATCACACAATGTTTACTAATCATAATATATTCTTCTTTAAGCCTTACTTTAGTATGATATAAGTGTAATCATCAATACATGTCTGTTAATCAATAAACAAAAAATATACTATGCATATTGTTTACATAATTTACTTTGTACTATTGTATTTTAAAATATGCAATACTTATTTTCTCTTAAAAAAATAATACTAAAGCATTTAAAATTATTATCACTTTAAAGAAAATATCTTTGTTTAGATACCTTATTTTAAAAAAAATTTATATTTCATTTCTGAAATAAAATTCAAAATATATTCTATGATTCTTTTCTTTCCTTAGGATACTTTGGATCTTCAATTTTAAGTTATAACGTCCTATTCCTTCTAAGCAAATAAACCAATCTTATACAAAATGATAGCATAACCTAAGTTCTAAATTATTTATCATTTCTCTTAAACATATCTTACTGAACGATGCAGTTACATGAAATAAAGATAGCAAAAAACAGATGCATAGGATTAAGGAAGAAAGCTAGAGTATTACTCTTAACATATCTCAAAATCATGGCACAGTGTGAAGAGGTATGGCATTTACCTGCCTAATATCCTCTAGTACAGGGACGATGTTAAAGCTATTTCTTCAGCTTTATTAGAACATCAAATATTTAAAGAAATATAAACACTGTCCAAATAAAATGTGTATCAGTCATAGGGCTTTGTTAACTATGCTGATATTCACATAAAGACTAAATATTATTTCCATTCCTTATAACATCCTATTTCTTAAAACATCATCTTGGTTTCCTGTTCACTAAGTACTTCCAAGCCACTATCTCAACATTATTTCTCAAGATTTTCCACATCTTACATCGATAAATAACTATCTGCATTTACAAAACAATAAATAAAATTCATTAATAGTTAAACAATCTAGCTGTTCCACAAGAAAAGTCTGCTTACTTCATTATTCTATATGTCTAATCATATACAATCTACTTAGACAATATTTGAATATCCAATGACATGAAAATTTTAAAAGAATCACATAATTATTTGTTATGTTGGATTATATTACTAATAAAAAAAAAATTGTCGTATGCATATTTTCAAATCAATCCTATCTCATAATGTTTTTTTAAAATGTTGTATAAAAATGCGTTTACATATAAGTAAAAAAAAAAAAAACTTTTACACTTCATTCTTCCAATTTATGGATGATCTAAAGAAAACAAAAAAATATACATTATAAATTATCAATAGTTATTATTATTACCAATAACCTTTATCTAGTCATCGTGTTCAGTAGGCTTTTCTTTATCCACTTGAGCATTGCAGATATAAAAAAAAAATTCACACCCATACACTTTATATTAAAATATTTTTAGCTAAATTATTAGATTGTTATATTATAAAATTTTAATATTAATAAATTAATGTTTTTATGTTTTTCCTAATCTTATATAAAAATTTAGATTTAAACTAGGTTAACAAAATAAAAAGAATCAAAACTATAATTACATTTTTTCTTGACGACAGTTCCTGATAAGTCCAAAATGTTTATTATTTTCTCTAGAGTTTTAAAAAATGTTCTCCTCCAAGCGCATTAAAGTTTAAAATAAAAATAATTATTAATCCATTTAGTAAAATTTATAGAAAATAATCCTTGGTTTTAGTATTTAAAATGATAATTATTAAATCATAATATTAATTAATCCCGTGAAGCTTCTTAATCTTCTCTACCAATATTCTCTGTGTATCCAATGCATCAATCCATCTAATTTAACTTTAAAAATATTCGATGAACTTTTAAGTACTATTTGTATTTCCATGGATCCATTTTTTTATTCATCTATGTGTTCACTTTTTATCTATGTTTCCTTCTTGATACATTTAAACTTTCGTTTGGTATTTTTTATAAATCTCTTTTAAAATAAAAACTTCAAGTACTTTTGAACAAATCTTTTCCAAATACATTTTAAATAATTCGAAGAATGGATATTTTAATATCAAAATGCTTCTGTAACATATTTTCCTGGGTTCTTTATTTAATTCTTGAAAAATATTTTTAAAAAAATTTTACCTTCAGAAAGTATATAACATTTTACTCCTTTGAATATAATATTCTATAAAATAATTCATGAAATATAATTGTCTTATTTCTATTTAAAAATAAATCTTGGATCAGCTTATAAATAATACATTTCAATACATTTTTTAGACTCCGTATAATGTCCGAGCTGTGGTTTTTGTGTACCAGAACAGTTCTTTGGTGAAATATTAATAAAGCTGTATCAATAAATATTTCAAATATTTTTTCAGCATTACAACTTATATCCATTTTATTCCACAGTATATCCATCCTTTATTGTGAAGCTTAGGTTAAATTTTTAGATAAAATATGACTGATAAAGGAACTTTAAAAAATTTAACAAAGCTTTGTAATAAAGGATGGATATACTGTGGAATAACATGGATATAAGTTGTAATGCTGAAAAAATATTTGAAATATTTATTGATACAGCTTTATTAATATTTCACCGAAGAACTGTTCTGGTACATAAAAACCACAGCTCGGACATTATACGGAGTCTAAAAAATGTATTGAAATGTATTATTTATAAGCTGATCCAAGATTTATTTTTAAATAGTAATAAGACAATTATATTTCATGAATTATTTTATAGAATATTATATTCAAAGGAGTAAAATGTTATATACTTTCTGAAGGTAACATTTTTTTAAAAATATTTTTCAAGAATTAAATAAAGAACCCAGGAAAATATGTTACAGAAGCATTTTGATATTAAAATATCCGTTCTTCGAATTATTTAAAATGTATTTGGAAAAGATTTGTTCAAAAGTACTTGAAGTTTTTATTTTAAAAGAGATTTATAAAAAATACCAAATGAAAGTTTAAATGTATCAAGAAGGAAACATAGATAAAAAGTGAACACATAGATGAATAAAAAATGGATCCATGGAAATACAAATAGTACTTAAAAGTTCATCGAATATTTTTAAAGTTAAATTAGATGGATTGATGCATCGGATACGCAGAGAATATTGGTAGAGAAGATTAAGAAGCTTCACGGGATTAATTAATATTATGATTTAATAATTATCATTTTAAATACTAAAACCAAGGATTATTTTCTATAAATTTTACTAAATGGATTAATAATTATTTTTATTTTAAACTTTAACGCACTTGGAGGAGAACATTTTTTAAAACTCTAGAGAAAATAATAAACATTTTGGACTTATCAGGAACTGTCGTCAAGAAAAAATGTAATTATAGTTTTGATTCTTTTTATTTTGTTAACCTAGTTTAAATCTAAATTTTTATATAAGATTAGGAAAAACATAAAAACATTAATTTATTAATATTAAAATTTTATAATATAACAATCTAATAATTTAGCTAAAAATATTTTAATATAAAGTGTATGGGTGTGAATTTTTTTTATATCTGCAATGCTCAAGTGGATAAAGAAAAGCCTACTGAACACGATGACTAGATAAAGGTTATTGGTAATAATAATAACTATTGATAATTTATAATGTATATTTTTTTTGTTTTCTTTAGATCATCCATAAATTGGAAGAATGAAGTGTAAAAGTTTTTTTTTTTTTACTTATATGTAAACGCATTTTTATACAACATTTTAAAAAAACATTATGAGATAGGATTGATTTGAAAATATGCATACGGCAATTTTATTTTTTTTATTAGTAATATAATCCAACATAACAAATAATTATGTGATTCTTTTAAAATTTTCATGTCATTGGATATTCAAATATTGTCTAAGTAGATTGTATATGATTAGACATATAGAATAATGAAGTGAGCAGACTTTTATTGTGGAACAGCTAGATTGTTTAACTATTAATGAATTTTATTTATTGTTTTGTAAATGCAGATAGTTATTTATCGATGTAAGATGTGGAATATCTTGAGAAATAATGTTGAGATAGTGGCTTGGAAGTACTTAGTGAACAGGAAACCAAGATGATGTTTTAAGAAATAGGATGTTATAAGGAATGGAAATAATATTTAGTCTTTATGTGAATATCAGCATAGTTAACAAAGCCCTATGACTGATACACATTTTATTTGGACAGTGTTTATATTTCTTTAAATATTTGATGTTCTAATAAAGCTGAAGAAATAGCTTTAACATTGTCCCTGTATTAGAGGATATTAGGCAGGTAAATGCCATACCTCTTCTCACTGTCCCATGATTTTGAGATATGTTAAGAGTAATACTCTAGCTTTCTTCCTTAATCCTATGCATCTGTTTTTTTGCTATCTTTATTTCATGTAACTGCATCGTTCAGTAAGATATGTTTAAGAGAAATGATAGATAATTTAGAACTTAGGTTATGCTATCATTTTGTATAAGATTGATTTATTTGCTTAGAAGGAATAGGACGTTATAACTTAAAATTGAAGATCCAAAGTATCCTAAGGAAAGAAAAGAATCATAGAATATATTTTGAATTTTATTTCGGAAATGAAATATAAATTTTTTTTAAAATAAGGTATCTAAACAAAGATATTTTCTTTAAAGTGATAATAATTTTAAATGCTTTAGTATTATTTTTTTTAAGAGAAAATAAGTATTGCATATTTTAAAATACAATAGTACAAAGTAAATTATGTAAACAATATGCATAGTATATTTTTTGTTTATTGATTAACAGACATGTATTGATGATTACACTTATATCATACTAAAGTAAGGCTTAAAGAAGAATATATTATGATTAGTAAACATTGTGTGATAAATACTAAAATCTAGTACTGAATTTTGGATAATATTTGTGTAACATCTTTGACTTTGCAAGATGAAATTTTTTTTAATATTTTGAGAAATCCATACTCATTATAAAATTTTGTTTTCTATAGAATGTTTTCTAAGTATGAATTTTTTTAAAATAATATAGTTTAATAATATTAAGGATAAAATGCTGTTGCTAATAAAGTAGATAAATATATTTGTAATAAGTTAACCATAATGAGAAACCAAATAGTAACATTTTTTTAAAAATTTTGTCCTAAATCTAAAATATATATATATATATAATTGAAATATAAATTATTATTTTTTTATAACCCGGTAGATCAAACTGTAAAGTAAAAAAGTTAAGGATATCCACTGTAAATAGTGTAAATAAATTGTTTATTTATTTATTGTTAGTAATAAACTTTGTTAAATTTTGTTATTTCAAAAATTTTGTGTCCGAGTTATTTATTTCTCCACATCGCTGCATGGAATCACGATATATGCATAATAATCGAAACAAATATATAATTTTGCACAAAAGATAAATAGAGAATTATTTAAGAATTTAAATATTTTATTGGTATTCATTATAATTAAATAATCATAATCTTACATTATTTTATTGGTCATAAATCAGTTATCACAATATTATATTAAATTATATGCTATCAGTTGCCACACATATTTTGTTTGTCAGATTATTAAAATGCTACCACGTATTTATTATATCATTACATGAAGATATAAGATCATATTATATTATTTTATTATTTTATTATGGTAATAAAATTATAGTAAAAAGAAAAGATATACAGAATTAGTTAAACAATGAAGAATATTATTACTGTTATTTATTATTATTAGTTTCAGTGTAGTAGATTATGACATAAAATCCCTTCTCATATTTTACTACCGTATTTTTAAATTAACTTAGAATAAACTTTATGAACCTGAGATTATTTTATTGAGCTAGATTATTACAAATAGAAGATTAAGACGTAATTATTAGTTTAATCTTAGTGAATAGAAGTTATTAAAGTCGTAAGAATACTATGAGTTTGTTATTTGAAATAGTAATAAGGGGGGGGATAGTGTTCTTATGCCATTGAGGTAGTATCCTGTGGGATATTGGCTCAATGTAATCTATCTTGTCACCTGTATTTTCACTTCAAGTCTCATGAAAATATTAAATATTTATTTAATATATTTTTATAAATTGAACCTTATTCGAATTTTAAATTTGAGCTAGTGGAATATTTTAATTTTAATGCTGAATATTTTAGTTATTAATTATTAACTGAGATAGAATCCGTTTTATTTCATATCATATACTATTCTGAAGTGAGGATGCACGAGATTACAGGTTAGAATATATATATATGTTAAAACGAAGATTTGCACGGGTTAAATATATAAAATACATATTTTGCGGGTTCATCCGTGTTAAAAACTTTTAATACCAATACACTGACGTTTCGACTTGGTCACACAAGCCATCCACAGAGTTATAAAAAATAACTCTTTGGATGGCTTGTGTGACCAAGTCGAAACGTCAGTGTATTGGTATTAAAAGTTTTTAACACGGATGAACCCGCAAAATATGTATTTTATATATATATAAACTAATTGATCCTTTCTATTACTTTTCTCAATACTTGAATATGATTCATTGCACTAAAACCACTTTTAATTCCTACTTGTTAGTTTGATGTATTAAAATCCAAAGTTGCTGCAGAGAAGTTGTAATTACTTGGTAAATATTTTGTATAGAATTGCTAATAGCTAGTAAAACTGTCATTTCTAATATCTTCTTTATTACTCTTTTTAACCATTTCATATTATTACTGCAGTCTTCCAATCAATTGATACATCTTTATTATTTAGACATTTGCTATATAATTTTTCCATCAATTTTTCTATTTCTTCATCTGCTTTTTTTAAGATATCGATTATTTCCAGGAACTTTCCCTTCATAGATTTAATTGCATGGATCACTTCTTTATATAAAATACTGGACAATTCAGAAGATGTAATAATTGTAAGGGTTACTTTGTTTTCTTATCTTTATTGCTAGATAATTTTTGTATAAAAATCTTCCACAGTTTTCCTGATATCATTTCCCCTTTTTGATAATAGTTCCATCTTTTCTTCTTCTTGCAGAAATAAGATGTCACCAGTAAAAATCAGAGAATCATATTTTATAAATATGATAGGTAATTTGTTGAATAAGCAATATAATTGTGTAGATATACATATATTATGAGATTTTAGTTTTGTTGTTTTAATTGTAATTCTTATTAAAAATGACAGTCATGCTGCTAGTTATAGCTGTTATTTATTTATGTGCTGCTACTTTAAATTATTCAGCATTAATTCTAATGTTTTATTATTGTATATTATTATATTTGATATTATATATGTAAATAAAAAATTCTGGAGTAAATTCTACAATTTTCAAAATACCAATACATAAAAATAAATAATAGTTATAGCCATTTTAAGGTATGTCCATTATCCTTAACAGTTACATTTAAAAAAAAAAAATCTCATTAAAGACACACAACATGTCAAGCATTGGTGGTCGAGAGGTCAGTGACAGGAGCTTTACAAGCAATTGTCCTGGATTAGCGGGTTCGCTTCCTGGCTGATGTTATGATGCATGAAAAAAAAAAAAAGACACACAACATTAACATTTTTACATAAATGACCAAATTTCCACATTTTACATATATTAACACAATTATATTGTTTATTTAATAAATTGTCTATTATATTTATAAAATATGCTTCTTTAATTTTTCTTTCTTTCAAATCATTTTCCACATGTAAAATAAAAACACTGTCAAAGCAAAATATTCCTTTATAAATAATTAAATGTTCTGCAAATACAAATGTAAATTTACTCACAGAACATTGCAATTTATTCTACAAAAGTTCATAAATACTCTTTTATTTTGACTCAACAATGTAACTAGATCCACATCCGGATATATATATATATTAGAGAAGAATATTCTTCATTAGAGCTACTTATATTTTCTCTCAATTTTATATTATAAATATATATATTTGTAATATAGGGGGTTTGAACACAGACTATTTGGTATCTATAAAGATACACATGCACAAAAAAAAAGATAAAACAATTTTACATCAAAAAAATACTTGATTAATAATTTATTCTATATTACAAAGGCCTCAGATACCATTATCAGATTTTCAATTGGATGGACGGTTAAAAAGTTGGAGTGTGGAGTAGATTGAAGCCTGTTCATTAAAGTATGAGGATTGGTTATCTTAATATATATCTGAGCACTTGTAGCATATATGTGTAGAGATGGTGGTCTGGACCAACTGATGATTGTTGGTTTAGCATGAAATACGCATATTAGTGATTATTTATCTTTTCAACATATATGTGTTCAAGTGTATCAATGTTATGAGAAAGTGTGGCGAGTGGTGGGTTGTGTGAAAGTCTGTGCTCATATACCCTATATATTACATATACAGACACAGGTATATAAATAGCCTGTGTGTTTCAGTTATTACATATTTAAGTAATATAGTCAAAATCAAATCTACTTTTAATTAGATAAACAATAAATCATTTGTTTGAAAATATAGCATATATATATATATTAAAAAATGCTAAAGAATAATTATAATTAATAAGTAAGTTCTCTGCTTACAATTTAATCTATAAGCTAAGTTTGTTGAATGTTTAGAAAAATATTTTGCAAATGAAAAAAAAAAAACAAATTGCAGCTTTATAATTTTTTTAATATTGTATTTTAGTGCCTTTTGCTTTTAGTAAACATTTTATATAATTAAATATGCTAATTTCTTTGAATACTAATATCTTCATGTTGCAGTGAACATTAAGATTTGTTGTCTAATCTATCTTTGCATAAAAACAACATTATTTAGGAGAAGTTTATATTAATTTCAATTATTTAAAAATCTTATTATTTATAACAATTCTAAAACAATAATTGGAATAATTATTTATTTTAAAAAAATATATAAAACGATATAATAAGGTAATAAAATTGAAATTATATTTCAAAATAAAATAGGTGTTTATAACGCTTTGAGGCCTTGAGCAAAAAGCATAAGAATAAAGTAACTGAAAAACCAATAATTCTTGAATACAGTTCAACCTGTAATTTAAAATCCAAGAATCACATGACCTCCAGAATGGCTAGTCTCTTAACAATTTACTTTTTGAGGATATCACTTTCTCTCTCCTCCCCCATCTCTTTCAAAAATAAATAAATAAATAACGCTAAAATGAAGTATAAATTAAGGATCCTAAGATGATTTTGATTTGGATCTTAATTAAAGAAGGTTAATTATTATTTAATTACAGAGTTATACTGCATACTCCTTTTTTTAGGACATTAAATCGTTATTCTGACAAAAGTAATAACTTTCATTAATGCAAAATATTATATTTAATGCAAAAAGTTTTTCAGCATATTGTGTTAGTGTCCACATGTCATGCCTATGAAAGGTTCAAACTCAGGTGAAATTTAAAAATCGCTTCAAACTCCTAAATAGTTTAGATTTTTTTTTTAATATCTAGCCCATAGAAACTCCATTAACTATAGTTGTTGATTAATAATTATTTTTGATAAGAGAGCAAATTCTCATTATCACCATTTACTAGTTTAGGGAATGTGGTACTGGATAATCCCATAATTGGAAACTTGCCAGGATTTGTTTTAATTATCACATTTCATGGATCCCCAATATGGCTGACTAGAAGCTGTCATATTTAATATTTCCTATTATTTATTTTTTAATATTATTCTAAAAATTCAAGAAAATACATTAAAATGGAAGAATTGATTGTAATTAAAATAAATTTAATATAATTTAAAGTGTGATAAACAAAATAAAAAATGTGGAGAAACAAAGTAAGAAATATGGGTTAATCATATCAGAGTGAATATGTGTAGAAACCTGTATAGCCTGCAACATATCCACAAATGTATCTTCTTTGTACAGTTGTGACACATAAATTCCACTAAATACCATGTGTTGTTGCACAGTTCCCCTATGCATGTTCTTTTGTCAATAGAACATTTCAAAGTTTAATCATTTTGGCAAAATGTTGCAAAAAATGGACAAGCTCAACAACAATCTTATGTTAAATGTAAGAAAATCATGACAATGTTCTCAACTGGTCAAGTGTTGTTAGCCGAGAGGTCATCACAGTCACCTTGTAAGCAAGTAGTTGGTTGCAGATGGTTGTGGGTTCACCTCCCAGTCGATGCTGTGACATATGAAAAAAAAAATGTTCCCAACCATGTTAATGTTTCTACATTATAATCTCTATAAAATAAATAAATAATTAAAGCTTTTTGAATAAAATTTATAATAGATTTCTTAATAATTTTTAAACTTAACAAGTAACTTATATCTGGTAAAATAATTTTGAGAAAAAACAAACAAACAAACTAATAGTTGGGCATCCCTGAAAAGTGATAATTTAAAAAAAAACACTGGCAAACTTCCAGTTAGGAGATTACACATAAGTGCCAAAAAATATTATCTTCACCAGTAGTATTTGTAGAGAAATATTAAAGAGTTTTTTTTGTAATGAATTACTAATATATGACTATTTTATCTATTATCTATCTATCCATATTAATATAAGTTACCTATTAACCATTTTATACTTTACATTATTTAAAATCATCTCCAATTTTCTTACTTTTATTTGTTCTTCAAATACTTTTAAGCAGTCTTTTTCTCTTTTATTGTTTTTTTTAATAATCCACTGCCAGGTCTTTTCATACTTCTTTATATCAAAAATATTTCCGTTTTATTGTTGATTTTTATTTAACTGACTTAACAACTGGAAGGGGAGGAGGTAAATTTAAACATTTTATTATTATTGTTATTATTTTACTTTTAATCTTATCATACAACTATTTATTTTTATTTTCATTTAAGAAAAGTTTTCAATACATTTTTTTTATTGCTCAAATTTTTGCACCATATAAAATAAATTTCAATACATTATAAAAATTAACTAATGCTTATTAAAAATCTATTATCTATTGATTATCACTATTCAATCAACGTTTTAAAGCTTAAAATTATTAATCTCTATCATGTCTTTATGTCCCTTTTTTCATTTATTCTCACAGTTTTAATCTATTTGCTAATTTATTTACAGATTTCATTAATTCTAATTTCTTGTAAGTTCAGTTCCCTATTTGAACTTTCATATTTTGTCTGCAAATTTTATATAATTTGGCCTTCTTAATTCTTAACTTTATCCTTATCAAAATAACAATTCGTTTTTGTATTATGTAAATAAATATTAACAATTCTATCTTACTTTTCTACCCCTCTTTAATCAGTAAACTATTTAATTTTATAACTGTTTCTTTTTATAATTTATTCCAAATCAAATTCTTCTCTTTAATATGTTAGAAATCAACTATTATTATTCTGGTATATATATAAATTATTATTTTTTGGGCTAAACCGTGTGTTATTTTCTATTACATACCGATATTTCAATGAACTGGCATCCACCATTGTCACAGTTAAACCATGTGTTATTTTCCATTACATACTGATAATTCTATGAACTAGCATCTGCCATTGTCAAGGTTATATTTCGATGAATTAGCATCTGCCATTAGCATCCACCAGATTAACCTTGACAATGGTAGATGCTAGTTCATCAAAATATCAATATGTAATGGAAAATAACACACAGTTTAGCCCAAAAAATAATAATTTATCTATATCATACAACCATGAAAACATTATATATATATATATATATATATATATATATATATATATATATATATATATATATATATATTACTGATAACCTGAAGGGACTTTTTTTAAATATAATTAACTGTGTAACTTTCATAGAATTATATATAAAGTAGATAAGAATGGAGATGATTGAACCTAAAAGTGTGTTATGTTTTCCAATCACCACACAAAATCAACACTAAGTATTCAAAATATATTCTACTATTCAGAAGTAATTTGTTTTAAATGAAAAGGCTTTTATGTTCAGTCTTGATTAGGGTACCATCTTTTCATTTATGAAAAAAAAAAAAAGAAACTGAATAGACCAATTTTAATTCTTATACTTTTGCAATTCCCAACTTTTGGCATTTTCTCACTGGATAAACATTTTCTCCAATTAAATTTTTTAAAATATAAACACAGAACTGATAAATGCTAGTGTGAGCATTTGAAATGAAAGCTGTAATATAAAATCTTCATTAACAACTTGAATTTTATAAACTAATAATTTATTTATAAGATACAATTAACTCACACACACTCAAAATAAAAATAATTATTTTGGAATAAATTCATAAAATGAATAAGCATATAAAAATAATTAAATAAAGATAACTTAATTAGTAATACAAAAGGAATAAATTAAAATATAATAAATGGATTACACTGGCTTATTAACACCCCTTTTATTGTTAAAGTTTTAAAATGAACAATTTTATTATGGTTTATAGTTTTATAACTTTCATTACTGATCAATATGGAATACATCCTGTAATATATCTTATCCTTTCAATTTGTACAATTTAAGTGTTCAGTGTTGAACAATGATAGGGGCACACATTCTTCATAGGCATAGATTAATTGTAATTTATGTGAGTATTGGGTAGTCATGCTCAGGTAATCCTCAGGAGTTGATTACATAATTATGGCAGACAGACACATATTTAAATTAATTAGTAATGCATTTTCTGTAGTCATATAAACAAATAATCCATAAATCAATAATTTTTATTTCTGGTAGTGCCAATTTATATTTAATAAATCATTTCTTCCCAGTGACATATATCTCATCCACAGTTATAGTTCACACAGCAAAACGTTTATACTGAATTTAATATTGCCTCCATGGACAGTTTTTTTCCTCCTGTTCTTCTCAATAATTACAAATAGACTGATTTTTTAAATTTAATGTTACCCAGTTTAACACTAAAGAATGAGACACCATCCTTCTTTTTAATTTTTTTAAGAATTCTTCCACATTTTTTTAGCATTTCTGCTTTTAATTATAAGTATGCGAGATGTAATAGTTTATTGATTTTTTCTTCTTATTCTTTAATTACTATTATTACAAGATTTGTAGATTTATTTATTTTTGTTATTTACAAATATAATCAAATTAACTATTTTTTTAAATAAAATATATATATATCAATTTTTCTTGTTTCTATTAAAATACCATTACTTGGATCAAATTCTCTTATTGACATTATTTTAATAAAGATTTATAAATTTTAGTTATGTCTCTATTTATTTATTCACCCCAAGTAAAATACTTTTATGTATCTCACCTGTGCACACATATATGTAAAATATTATTGAATCATTACATTTCTCTTTAAGCAATTATTATTAGTAATTTTAAAACAATTTCGAATAACTCATTATAGAATACTATATTATCTATGTACTGCTGGCTGACCACCTTTTCAGAGTTCTATTTACAG
Organism: Epiperipatus broadwayi; assembly: GCA_028023455.1. Lineage (NCBI taxonomy): Eukaryota > Metazoa > Onychophora > Udeonychophora > Euonychophora > Peripatidae > Epiperipatus > Epiperipatus broadwayi. The sequence continues at coordinate 469,753 of JAQFVV010000335.1, read as the reverse complement.
TACTGCAATATATATATATATATAGTTAATGTTTTCACAGTTGTATGATGTAGATAAATTAATAGTTTTTGGTCTAAACCGTGTATTATTTTCCATTACAAACCGATATATATTTAAGAAAAAAAAATCTTTAATTAAATAGTCTGCTGCTGTGGGAAAAAATCTTCAACATCCATCCAATCACAGAAAGTCAGCACCTAAGTTTGCTTAGAAACTAAAAAAAAGTTTAAGTTTTACTTATAGTTGAAATCTTGTGTATTTACAAATAAACAAAATTTCAAAACTTTAACTTTTTACAAGTAATATATTCTTTTGTATACACATTTATAAACAAAAAAACATTCAGTAGATATCTATAAATTAATAAGCTTAATTACAGGGAGCTGCCTATTTTTTCTATCTAAGCAGAGTTTGATTTTTTAATGGTCAAGTAAAAAATCTGTTTTTGAAATTAAAAAATTCACAAACCCAAATAAAGCTTTAAAACTAGAGATCAGAAGATAATGATATTTTATCTTTACATAAATAAAACAGCTTTAAATTATCCACTTTGGGCAAAGATCTCTTCAAAACTCTTAAACAGAGAAACAGTCAAGCAAAAGACACTGTTCTTCAGGCTAGTCAATTGATGTAGTCTCTTTTATTATTATTATGTAGCTAAGAATAATTAGATGCTTATTTCTAATCAAAATTGGGTGATTAGTAGATATGCCGAGCCAGCTACCTGAAAAAGGCATAGCAAATATGCTTAGAATTTGAAAAATTTCCAAGTTTTCTTTGGATTAAAAATTCAAGTCAGGAGCATGGTTGACTATTTATATATCACACATACACATATATATATATGATTGAGTACAAGTATAATTTATATACTTGGAGTCTGTGTTCAAGTTTCTTATGGATATATATATGTTTGCCCCCCTCCGATCTTTACAGTAAAAAAATGTATTATTATTAGTATTTTCTCTATAATTTTTTAAATTAATTATTGTATTCAAAAACATAATTAAAGTTTACTTTGGTTATTTTCACATAGATGGTTTCTAAGACATGATGCCATTTTAATATTTATTTACACATATGTTGACACTGTTTAAAAATTATATTAAATGATCTTAAAAAAAGTTATAATTAGTGCACTATAAAGATTTATGTAAATATATTTTCTATTTAAAAAAAACACAACAAACTGTTGAAGGTATTGTAAAGTGTAAAAAGTGCAACCTGTCTGTCCCCCACCACATACACACGTGCGCGTACATGCGCGCACAGGTAAAGACCAAAAGTCGTTATTGCTGATTACATTATACAAATATACAGTTTAATTGACAACTTAAAGAAGCATTAAAAAAATATTACAAATATTTAAAATCTGCGAAAGGCTTAATTTGAATGTTATAGGTTTTGGGAAGTTTTGTCTTAGATAATGCATCTACGACATTGCTATAAGCATTGAGACGCTGGAATAAATTGTGTTAAGGAATAGCAAGCAGTGACAAGCTGCCACTAACGATTATCAACTATTTTTACTTAGTCATAGTTGCTCCAATTCACTTTTGAGCTGAACATTTTACACAATTATTTACAAAACTATTCATCTACTTAAAAAAAAAAATTTCAATATTTTTATTATTATTTTAACTATTTAAAAAAACAAAAATTATATTTGTCATTTTAAAACTGTACTTTCAAATAAAACTAGAAACCAGTTTCGACTTTTTTTTTTTGACAAATGTCTGTTATTTCAACTTTAACATTCGACAGATCTCCTCGGTTGGAGAGTTTATCATAAACACGTCACATATTCGGTAAATGTATAAACTTAAAACAGATTGTATAGATAATTTAATTACAAATAAAAATCTCAATCGTTAAATCTTTATTAAAATTTTTAAAATAAAGTTTAATTCCATGCAATTGCTCCCTTGCCGTAGTATATATTACAATCATTCTACCTTTATGCACAATACCATAAAGTTTTAATCCGTAAATAACCAAATTCAAACGAATACTTTAAAAATAATATTTAACGACTATTATTAAAAGTAAAAATAAAAAGTTAAATCTTAAAAATATATATGCAATAAAGATATATCATGAAGAGCTAAAAAATGAAAAAAAAAAACCAAACAAACTGGAATATATAATGGAAGATTTTCTTTGTCAATTTAAATTTAAATGAGAAAAAGAAACTATACTGTACTAAAAAATTTAAGATACCAAAAGAATCTTTATTTGAAGTAGCCTTTAAGCAATGAAAGCTAAAAAACATTTTGCAGAGAGCAATTTTTATTTAAATACTCAAGAAGCAATGAACAATAATGTTTCATTTTAGATTTATTCATTATTTTAGTAAAAAAAAGGTACTTGTGTATAATTCAACCAATGACGTATTACCCTGAAGGCATATCAGTCTAATCTTGTGATTTTTAAGATAATGTCTCCAAGTGATCTGCGGACACATGTAATCGCTAAAATGTGTCCGCAGATCACGTGAACATGGTACGTTAAAAATCGCAAGATTAGACTGATATGCCTTCAGGGTAATACGTCATCGGTTGAATTATCCAGGTCACATGCTAAAAAATATTCAAAAATGAAAAATATCTGATGCAGGTCAGGCAAATACTAAAAAAAAAAAATGTACATGCATGCGTCAAAATATTATTCTCAATTTTAAAATACAGCAGCACGTAGCGCTGGAATTGGCAGGGGGCCTCCGGATGTTTTTGTCAGGCCGCAGGCCTGGCGTATACGTATATCAGACATTGTATTACTCTCATAGCTGTATGATATAATTCAGAAATTAAAAATAAAATTAAAACGTAATTCAATGTAAGTTTGAGAATTGTAGAAATATTAACAAATATTTTTTGTAAATAAGTTTGAGAATTGTAGAAATATTAACAAAAACTTTTTGTAAATTTTAAATAAACACCTAAATAAAAAAGACGTGATCTAATGCAATTCTGGTATTAATGGCGTCCAGAAAACGCCGCACTTTTACATGCATTTGGTAATTTTTAAAACGTACTGCATATTGCAAAATTGATTAAAAAAATTATTTCAAATTATTTACACATTAAAAACGTAGAAATATTAACAAAAAGTTTTTGTAAATTTAAAATAAACAGATAAATAAAAAACACTTTACCGGAGAATAAATTATTTACACATTAAACATAATTCAATGTAAGTTTCAGAATTGTAGAAATATTAACAAAAACTTTTTGTAAATTTAAAATAAACAGATAAATAAAAAACACTTTACCGGAGAATAAATTATTTACACATTAAACATAATTCAATGTAAGCTTCAGAATTGTAGAAATATTAACAAAAATTTTTTGTAAATTTAAAATAAACAGATAAAAAAAACACTTTACCCAAATTAACAGCTCAAAAAAGTAACTGTGATGCCGTGGATAGCAAAATCACAATAGACAGAAAAATCAAAAAATTTCCCAAACCTCTCTACGAATTTTAAATCTCGCGGGTGAAAAAAAAAAAATTGACTCTCTGATGGATTAATCACGCCAGTCACTTGGTTACCATGACAACATTGTCATGCAAAAAACGTCGATGTCTACCGGAAGGGAAATTGGTAAGTCAAAAACGTCATCGGTTGAATTATACACAAGTACCAAAAAAAATATACAAACGCAAAGATTGAAAAGAAATACATTAATTAATTTAAAAGAAAAAAAATGTAACAAAAGACACCAATATACTGTTTTAAGCTAAATCATATAAAATTATCCTGATTTGAATGAGTTATATTTTTTTTTAAAAAATATTGTCAAGTTGAGCCAACATTTTAAAAATAAGCCGAAAATTTAGTTGAGTATCTGATATCTAATTCTTTTCAATTCCAGGAAGTTGTCTTTAAAAAAAAAAAATCAAAATAGAGGTACCACAGTATCTTAAACCACACATTTAGTTATTTAATAATTACATTAAATTAGTTGCCAATAATAATGTTAAGAAAAAAATAATCATTCATGATTCTAATTAAGGCAATGTAATTAAACATAGAGCAATCAAATATCGAAAGAAAATGAAGGAGTTTAAGATTTAACAAACAAGACTATAATTGTGTTTTTTTAATGTAATATCCAATAACTTGAATGTATATAGTTTAAAATTTCCAAAAATCTCCAACTTATGAACCAGAAGATTTGGAAATTTTTGAGAAAAATGTTCAGAAATTATAGCTTTAATTAACTAAAGATAACAATAAAGGAATTAATGAATCCAGTATTAGAATAATTAATTTTTCATAAGGTCAGTTTAATTCAAGATGTTTTATTTATTAACTAATAAAAGACAGAAAAGTAATTCAAGTCTTTTAAGTCAGAAAATCAAGTAAAAGTATTGAAAAATCAAATTATACAAATAAATCAAGTGGTTACACATATATATCTAAATTTTAAAATTTAATAACCAGTAGACAATAACAATATATATATATATATATATATATATATATATATATATATTAATTAAAGAGAAGTACTTTCAATTACATTGTAATCATTAATTAAACAAAACAACAAACAGACGTCACATAATTTTCAAGACCTGAGTATATCAATATTAGCAGATTGTCTATTTATTTTACAATTTTTAAATTGGTTTATAAAGTTGCATATTTAATTTTTCTCTTTTTATGATACCTTTCTTCATTTAATATTCTTGTATGATTTTGAGCTAAAGATAAATCTAAAATTGCAAGGTGTTTTATGGCCAAAAGAAAACCGAGGCAGATTTAAACTAATGACTCTTGGCTTTTTTTACATGATTATGTAATAATTAGTGTTCTTTTAGTTTTTTCCCAAAGTACATCTTGATTCCCCAATATATGACTTTTTGAATCCATACACAATTCGACATATATATATATATATATATATATTGCATTTTAAGAATAGTAATTTTAGAATTAGTAATCAATAAGTTTACATATAAAAGAACATAAAATGAAACATTGTATTTACCATTTGTTATTTAAAAATGTCATAGATATATTTTTTATTTATGTTAATTTTGTAAGATTTAGTATTAAACTTATTTAATTTGTGTAGAATTTATCTTCTATCATATCCTACATTTAAAAGTTCTTGAGTAAATCATTCAGTATTTTGTATTTTATCACTTTTACAAGTATATAATTTTTTATTATGATGTAAACACTTTTTTAGCTAGCCATTTTATTTATCATGGATACATGTGATTTGAAATGAATATATTTCCCTTCTTGAATAGGTTTAACAAATAATTTATGGTTTAAACAATTATTTTCTCTAACCATTTGTAAATCTAAAAATTTTATTTTTCTATTTCGTTCTTTATTCATAGTCCAATTTAAATTGTTTGAATTTATATAAAAATGCTTCAATAATATCTTCAGAACCACAAACAAAAACATCATCAATATACCTAGTTTATATTTTAATATTTCTAAAAATATCAGAACTTGACACAACTTCTTCATATTTAGATAATGTAAAGTTGCAAATTTGTGCCACCATAGCAAGATCCATGAGCCATTCTTTAATCAGTTTGTAATATTTAACATTAAATGTTGCAACAATATTATCAAGTATAAATAAAAAGGAATCCACAATGAACTTTATTGCAAATTTATTTATTGAAATTTGATGTAAAGCAGTCTTAATGATATTTATAGATCCAGACAATCTAGGATCTATATGGCTAATTTTATCAATAAATTCAAAGATGATGCAATTTTATATCTGCCAAAATCCAGCACATCTTGTAGTAAAGTCACAATGTATTTAGCATTTTTATATAGAAACCAACTTCCAAAGTCTATCATTAATGTGAAATGATTCTCATCTTCATGAACCTTGATATTATTAAATATCACATACTACAATATGTATCATTAGACAAATTGAATTTTAGTTTTTTTTTAAAAATACCATTAACCTATTTTTAGCTAGTCATGGCTAAAAATGTGATGATTTGACATTGACCTCCTGTCATTTAAATCCCATCATTTTTAATGCTACAGTTAAGATTTTACCATCATTTGAAAGGTTATAAAAAGTTCCGTAAGATGCTGCCCTCTCTTAAATTATTTTACAAGTAAAAAATCAATAAAACTGACATCAAAGGTCTAACAAAAGAAGTAGGCTGTCTTTTCTTGAATCTGATTGGCTGTTAAATTTTGACAACAAAGAAAATAGTTGTCAATAATTGAAGAGTTACAATTTCTTTTCTTTCATTTCGAAAATGATAAACAAATGTTTTAGACCATTTTAAAAGTATTTTTTGACAAATTATAAATTATTTTGATAAAATATGCTAAAAATAAAATTATTTTAGAAAAACAGTTAAGACTTTAGCAAAAATTATTTACTTTTCTGCAATGTAATATTGGAAAAGAAATCACTGACGTCAGCAAAACTTTTTGATTGGTGAGTAACGTTCATTTTAGATTTGCTGCTATCGAATATTTTTATAATTATAAATAAAAATTTATTTTTGAAAAAACTTTCATTCACTTTCATAACCTGACAAATTATTAATATACTTTTTACAAATGAAACTAAAGTGAATATAATATTAAAAGATGAATATATTTTGACGCTTGAGTTTGTGAATTGACCAATTAAAAGTTTAGACTTTTACTTCACTTGGCCAATAAAATAATCAGCAAAAAAGAGGTTAATAAATTTTATATGCTGGCTTTCTATATTATAGTCATCAATAAAAAAAACAACCCAAATTTATCCATTTGTGTTTTCATTTTATCATATATTGGTCTTTTTAATAAATCACATTCTTAGGCCATGGTCTTCTTTTAAACACATAGTTTGCTCAATTTTAAGATAATATTTAAATTCTGAAATTGCAAATGATTATGGTGAGAATAATTGTGTGAATTTAATTAACTCAAATATAAATTTTGTGCAAGGTTTAAAATATGTAGCTATACCTAGAAGAATTATAATATGGAGTTAGTTGTTTCTGTTCAAAACACATTTAGCTCAACTTATTTACAAGATAATGAGCATACAGTTAAGAATATTTCTAAATTTAAATATAATAAAAATGATCAATTATGGAATTATCCAGTTTCAGAATTTAAACGTTATCTTGAAATTGAGTAAACTATATATTTAAAAAGAGTCAAATGCCTAATAATGTGTTTTATTAAAAAAAGACTGATGCTATGATAAAATTAAAACACAAATGGATAAATTGGGTTTTGATGTTAAGCCAGCATATGAAATTTATTAGTGATATCCAATTTCCTTTTACATATAAATGTCTACATTTGCTAATACCAAGCTTCACAAAGAGATGAATTTTCTTAGAATAATGATTGACTTGGAAATTCATTTCTGTATAAAACTGTTAAATATATTGCCAGTTTGCTTCAAAATATGCTGGATTTTGGCAAATATATCTTTGAATTTATTGATAAAATTAAAAATGCTAAGTTAGATAATAATGATACTATGGTTTTATTGGATATCACTGAGTTATAGAGATCCTAGATAGTCTGGAGTCTATATATATCCTTGAGACTGCTTTATATCATCAAATTTCAGTAATTAAATTTACAATAAAGTTTATCATGGACTCCTTAAAGTTTATAATTGATAATATTGTTGCAACATTTAATGATAAATATTAAAAAATGACTAAAGGATGGCTCATGAATATTCTATGGTGGTATTAATTTGCAATTTTACATTATTTAAATATGAACAAAGTATGTTAAGTTCTTATAATTTTAAAAATATTAAAATATATGCTAGTTATATTGTTGATGTTTTTGTTTGTGGTATTGAAGATATTATTGAAACACTTTTATATAAATTAAACAGTTTAAATTGGTAACTATCAATAAAGAATAAAATAGAAAGATAATTTTTTTAGATTTGCAAATGTTAGAGAAAATGGTTATTTAAAGTATAAATCTATTCAAAAAAGAGGTTATACTGATTCCAAATCAAGTGGACTATTAATACATAAAATGGCTAGCTTTAAGTCATCTGTGCATCGTAATGAAAAATTACCGTACTTATAAAAGTGATAAAAACCAAAATACTGTAACTATTTCCTCAAGAACTTATAAATGTAGAATAGGATAGAAGATAAATTCTACACACATTAAATAAGTTTAATAATAAAATTTACATAATTAAAATACCATTCTATCTTTTCCAAAGACTTTATCATGTGGTTGAAGTGTTTAGTATTCATTCATTTTATATTTAAAATCCAAAGCGCATGTGCAACAGTTTAATGCTGTTTAAATATTATAATTAACATAAGTAAAAATAATAAAAAATGGATATCTATATTATTTTAAAATAATGTTCAATCCAAACTTAATAAAAAAATATTTAGTGATAAGTACAATGTTTTATTTTATATTCATAGAAATGTAAACTGATTGATTAATAATTTTAAAAATACTATTCTTAAAATATAAAAAAGAAATATTATATTTCAAATTATGTGCAGATGCAAAAAGTCATATATTAGGGAATTGAGATGTACTTTGGTAAGAAGACTAAAAGTTCACCAAATATCTTACAGTCATGTAAAAAAATGTTAAGAACAACCAATTTAATAATATCTTAGTCTTCTTTGACCATGAAAAATTTTGCAATTTTAGATTTACATTTAACCCAGATCATACAAGAATATTAAATAAAGAAAGGTATTATAAGAAAAGAAAAATTAAAGTGGCAATTTTTGAAAAACAATTTAAAGATTGTACAATAAATAGAACAATATGCTAATATTGGTACCACCATTTTTGGAAAATCTCATGATGTCTATTTTTTTTATTGTCTATATTATTTTAGTTGATAATAGTTACAACACAATCAAAAGCCCTTCTATTTAACACCCACCCACACACAGACACACACACATGCATATATATATATATATATATTGTTATAGTCTACTGGTTATTATAATTTAAAATTTATATATAGTATGTTTTTATCATATAACCTGTTATTTTACACCAGAGCTGGGCCTAGAAGTATTTTTATCCGAGGCAGGAGGATACATTTTTACTCTGGTAAGTATGGGTTTTTTTTATTTCTAATAAGTATTAAATAAAATAAATGATTTTGGGAACAAAATAAATTTATTAATTATTAAATCAAAAAGTCACAGAATGCAGTAATAGTATAATAGTAATAAGAATTTAAAATTACATATATTAAAAATAAAATTAACTCAACTTTAACAAAATAAAAAAATAAAATAAGCATTACATATAAGATGAATTAGAATATTACAAAATTTCCAGTAATTTAATTTAATAATAGAGACAAAATAATATCAATAATACTTATATAAGTAAATGCCCACTATAAAGTCTTTTTTAAAGTTTTATTTTTCTTGTTTTTAGTGAAGCAAATTCATCAATTATTTTATCAAAATTAATTTGTTTTGTAAATTCCTTTTCGATTGATAAAATTGCCATCTTTTATAATTTTTCCTGAGCAAGTGATGATAATTTTTAGTTTGTTGAAGCCGCTTTCTACAGAAGCTATCTACAGTAACAGGTAATGTTAGGATCATTCTCAGTGCAACTTATGAATTTGTATAGGAATGAACTAAATTATATTCAAGAATAGTTTTTAAAATACATAAATTTGTAGCTGCTTTAAGATCGATATCATCACCTAATATTTGGAACTTATTTTTTCTGTTAATAATTCTACAGAATTTATAAAGTTTGGATATTTAAAGGATAAATCACAAACTGCTTTTTAAAAAATTTTCTGTATCCATCGATTTTAATTTTCCACCGGTTAAAAATTCAAAATAAAAAACAAAAGCTGATAAATTATCATTATCTGTTCTTTATGACCATAATAAATCATGTATATATGGTTTTGATTTCAATTATAATAACATAAAATATTGCAAACTGAAAGAAATAATAATAAAAGAAAAATCAAGGAAGCTATTTTAATATATAAATACAAGCAAGACTTAATCAATAGACAGGCAGGAAACATTAAAATCATGGAATTATGGGAAAGTTGACCATTCAACGTATTAGTTGACAAAGACTACAAGGTTAAGTGAAAGCTCTCCTAAGTGACATTTATATTTTTTATTATTTTTAACAAATTTTAATTACTGTATTTTCTAATATTTATTTATAAGTTTACTTATATTATTTTGAAGCAATACAGACATCAATTTGTAGGATTATTATTAAATATGATATATATTTAAAGAGTATAATATTATCTTATTGAAGAAATAATTAGTGATATATACACACTATAAGTATGAAATTGATTTAAAGTTAAATTATGCATATCAAGTGAAGTCCATTTACAATATCATTTTAGTAAGCATTTTTTTTATAAAAAAAAAATATTTTTTTTCAATTAAAAGCAAAAATGTCAAACACTTTTAACTTAAAAAATATTTCATATTTTTAATCATGAATTTACACTTAAGTTATTATGCACACATATTAAATAAAAAAATATACATAAGAGTTATATGTATTCACCAGTTTTTTTATCCAGATGGTCAAGCTTTATTTGAGACTTCTAGAAATAAAATTTGTGTTTTGCTTTCTCAGGTGAAAATTTTGCAAACTTTTTCTTTACAACTTTAAAATTCATGTATATTTATTTTCTAATATTTTAAATACAAAAAAAATTCAAAAGATGGTGGGAAAATCAAATAGATGGTTCATCAAAGCATCTCAAGCTCTGGGATAATGATTACCCATTATATATTTCACAATCTCAAACTATACCAGATTACTTCAAGAAAATATTACAGTGGTCAAGAAAATCTTATGATGGCCTAAAAACTTGATTTTTTGGAAAGTTTATGATTATATTTGTATTGTAATTGTGTAATAATGATTAAAAATCAAAAATAAATATTATATATTTACTTTTTTACAGAAATGCTATATTTTTAATATAAAAGAATATATTCTTCTGAATATTGTTACTATGAAAATTACAATTGTGGAAAACACAGCTGTCTAGAAATAATGTCACTCAACAGAATGTTATAATATTTAGTGATATTGTAAAAATTACACATTTTTTCAAACTTTTAAAGCATAAATTGATAGATTTAGTAGTTATTAAAAATAATTTGTTCGGATTTTTAAAACAAACATCAAACAAAGAAGATTTCAAGCATTTTGCAAATTCAATTAGCTCCAACTAAAATTTGATGATGTGACAGCATTTTGTTTTGATTAAAATCTAATTTTTAAAATAATTCTAAAAATCAAATGTGATTTTTAAAAATTTATTTAATTTCTAAACAAAAATATCTATCAACTGAGGTCAAATTTATTATATTCTGATAATATTTACTAAGGAAATAAACCTCAAGAATGTGTGCTTGAAAATGTGAAGGTAGGGACCTATACAGGTCTTAACCACAAGCTTATGCTTTGGAAGTAAATATTACTTATGTAGTCAAGGTGCATTAAATAAATTTATAATTATATACTGATAAATAATAATGGTTTAATATCAAAATGAAAGTTGAAAGCTTAAATCTAGTGAGAACAAAGAAATCTGTCAGAATGTTAGTGGAAAAATGAGAATGTTAACTTGTAGCATGAATATCTATCTATCTATCTATCTATCTATCTATCTATCTATCTATCTATCTATCTATCTATCTATCTATCTATCTATCTATCTATCTATCTATCTATCTATCTATCTATCTATCTATCTATCTATCTATCTATCTATCTATCTATCTATCTATCTATCTATCTATCTATCTATCTATCTATCTATCTACCTACCTACCTACCTACCTACCTACCTACCTACCTACCTACCTACCTATCTATCTATCTATCTATCTATCTATCTATCTATCTATCTATCTATCTATCTATCTATCTATCTATCTATCTACCTACCTACCTATCTACCTACCTACCTACCTACCTACCTATCTATCTATCAACTATAAGTGTCCAGTCAACTTAAAGTACAATATAGTTTTACATTTTTATTTACTGTAACAATACTAAAAAGTCAAAAATTATAGATAATTTTTTAAAAAAAAAAGTTTTTATTTACCATGCATTAAAAAAAAGATAATTGTTTGGTTTTTTAGATTTAATTTGAAATAACAAGGAGAAAGGTGAGTCCAGAAATTAATTAAATCAATTCATATTTTTTACAACATGAGATTGATTTAATTAATTTCTGGACCCCCATGCTTTTATTTCAAGTTAAATATAAAAAACCCAATTGTGATTGAAAAAACTTTTTTTTTAGTGCATGGTAAATAAAAGCATTTAATTGAAAAAATTTTTTTAACTCTGTTATATCTTCTTTATTATTATTCTAAACAATCTGCTGGAAATAACGATTCACACTGTCTTGATAAAAGGCACTGTATTTATCAGAACTTTCTTTGCATTTTTAGAATAATAAGCTCTCTGCTTTTCTATCAATAAATTTACTATAATGGCAAATTGTGCTTTCTTATGTTTTATAAATAGGTATAAAAATTTATCTCAAATTTAGTTCTAATAATAAAACAATAATCAAAACCATTATCTTCTGAAGCTTATCATTGGTTCCATCAATCGTAATAAAAATTATTGTAACAACTTTAATATTTGTTATAAAGCAACAACAGCAAAAAGAATATTAATTCTTTGAATGCATGACTCGTCTAAAAACGAGAAGATTTGACATCACTCTAAATCGGCTACTTTTTATCCCACGTATACATATAATATGTCATTCGAAAGAAAATCAAAAGTTCTGTAAGATGGTGCCCTCTTCAGATTTATTTTACAAGTAAAAATCAATAAAAATGACCATATATGTCAAACAAAACCAAACACCACCTCCTCACCAACTTTCTTGAATCTTATTGGCTGTCCCATTTCTGTCAGAAAGGGAAATGGCTGCCAAAAAGTAAAAAGTTACGTTCGTTTGATTTTTATTACGAAAATTATAAACGAATGTTTACAACATTTTAAACAATATTTGAATTGAATTACAAATATTATTGATAAAATAATACTAAAAATCAAATTATTTTAGAAAATAGTTAAGATATTACCAAGAATTATTTATTTATTGCTACATATTGATCGAACGTTAAAGTGAAAAAAAGATTGTGACGAATCTTTTTTGGTTGGTTGAATAGCGGTTACTTTTATTTCACCGCAATTGAATATTTTTTAAATTATAAATCAAATTTTATTTTTGAAAAGACTTTCATTTGTTTCATAATCTGACAATTCAGTAATATACTTTTTACAAACGAAACTAATGTATTTATATTATTAAAAGTGATCTATTTTAACAATAGATTTTGTTAAAGTTGTGAGTTGGCCAATTAAATAATAATCGTTGAAAGGGTTAATAATCAAGTTGTTTAATGTATTTCTCAAACACTAATGCTAATTATCTGCTTTTTTATATATGTTGTATACATAAATTTTAGTATTGTGTTTAACAAGTAATTATTATTCTTGTTTTTTAATCAGTTATACTTTATTATATTAAATTATTATTATGCTTCAACAAGAAAAAAATCTTATTACTGAATATAATTAAAATTTTATTAATTATATAATTAATGAGTATATAATTACTATATAATAAATATTTTCCCCTATAAAAATTCGAGTTAATCTGATAAATTCACTATACTGATATGATTTATTTAAATAAATTATTTAAGCTATAACCAGTTTATGAAGTTTTACTAAACCTTAATGTTTATTTATGCAATTAGTATAGTAAATTTTATAAGATGAATTCTAATATCCTTTCATCATTATTATTTTTAAATATTAACAACATACTGAAGGATAAAAATCTTTCTAAGTTTAATCTAGTTTTTTTAATTCCCACCTTTTCTTTTCTACCTTAGTCCACAAAATTTTTTGTCTTATAATTTGTCTTTTTTAAAAATATTTTAGAATCCAGTTAAATTTCAGTTGTCTATCTATTATAATCATTTTTAGTGATATTTTGACCTCAACTCTGTTTGGTTCTGTGATTGATTTCGTCCATTGTGTTTCCATCTGTATTGATGGTCTGACCAGGGTGTTTGTAATTGTTAACTTCTTCTGGCTCATCATGGTCTATCTTTATTTTCATATTTTGAGAAAAACTCTGTTTTTAATAATGTTGAAGATATTTTATTTTATTTTTTAATCTCTGCATAATTTTTTTAATAACTTTTCACATAGTCCAAAGTCTTCATATTGCTATTCTGTTAATCCAAGTCTCAAATCCACAAATGGCACTTATAGAACATATTTCTTTAACATGTTTTATTTTTAAGCACACTGGTATATTTTTTTAAAATATATTTTTATCAAAACTATTTGATCCAAGTTTACATTGCCTGCAATTTGCCACAATGATCCAAACATATTGGAACAGCTCTCAACTGGAATTTATTGATTGAAGGTTTTAGATGAAAGGTTTTTATTTATAAAATTTTAAAATTGCTTATTAAATAAATAAAATGTTACAATTGCTTATTTTACACGCGCGCGCGCGCACACACACACACACATATATATATACCATTTTGACCTGGCTATTTTGAAATACGAACTCTAATGTATTTATATATTAGTTCACAGAGGGCAGTACTGAATTTCTTAATCATGTAGGATGATTTAATTGCGTAATATTTGTATATTTATTTCAGTTTAGCGTTATGCACTGGATTATTTTCTATATATATGTCTTTAGACTCTGCCATTATTAATAATAATATAAAAATACCATAACATAGATTAAACATGAAAAATGAAATTAATTAAACTGAATATACTTTCAATGCGTATGCATCATAATCATGGTTGTTCTGTTAAGAATCTAAAAAAATAGGTCTATTATATTCTCAACAAAACGACACACACATGTTAAAAATATAATCAATTTAATTAATACCATTTTTATATTTAATCTATATTTTGGTATTTTTATATTATTATGTATATATTATAAACTACAAAATGAACGTAAGCCCCCAAACCGTCAATCAAAAGCCAAAGAAGCTGTACATAATCATGATTTGACGATGTGTAATCATAATATAATATATTAGACTAAGCTCAGGGTTCTAAATAATATATGCTATAATAAAAAGGAGGCAGATGGGTAAGAGTAGCAATAAGTAAATATTATCTATATAATAATTAACATTTCATAAAGGAGGACAACTCTTAACTCACTCTTACAAATTACAGAGATACTCTTAATATTGAAAGCATATACCATAGAATTATATTAGATTCTTTCTCATAACATTTTCTATAATACCCTATCCAATAATAACACATTTAATAAACAATATTCTCAACATTTCATCGCAATGATCATATCCACATTTCACAATCTTTTTATAATGAATTATATGATTCTTCAATGTAGTGCCATTTTATTTCTAAAAATGATTTCTTTTGCAAAAAACAATTTCTTTTAAGCATCAATTATATAATATTGAGACCTCAGGGTTCTTTAATGAAATATTTATAATATTAAAATTTTACTCTTTTCTTTTATTTATGAATTTTTAGGCAATAAATGTAATCCTAGTAAAAATACAAACAGACATATTCTTACCCCATAAGATAATGTCTACCTAATTTACAATAATAATAATAAATCTTTTAAAATAAAATATTATCTACAATAATAAAGACATAAAAAACTCTTAATTTAGAATAAATAATAATTTACTGGGGTAGCATTCAATTACCATGAATAGATAAGCAATTTTATGGTCACTCAGAATATCATACTAAGAACTGATGCTAATCTTTCTTATGAATTTAAAATGAATAATTTCAGCATTTAAATTTATGATGATTGATGATTTATCAACTGTAATTTCACAAATAATATTTTCACAGAAGCAGTCTTTTCCTAATAAATGCAATTGGATTAAAACGATCCTTTAAAATTAAGAAAATGAATGAATAATCTATTTCTTAGATGCTTTCTTAACATCTGCAAACTATTTTAACAAAGTGATTACTATATTCAAATTTTATGTGTATGTATTCTTAATGACCAACATAAAATATAATTGTGTAATAGTTTATAATGTCAAGATTTCTGGATAGATAATGTATGATAGTGATGATATTGAAACTAGATTACATGTTTAACAATAAAAAACATTTATTTTAACAATAAGGATGATTAAATAAATAACTTTTTAAATCTAGAATCCTTCAAGCAATCTGTTCAGCCATTATGCTATACAATTCACTGCATAGAAGATATACTTTTAAAGAGTTTACAGGGTATAACAATAATAAATTATTGTACAAATTAAATGATAATTAACTATTGTTAACTTTGTCTGATTGATAAAAGCTTTTATTAACATGAGCTTTATCAAAAAAGTTCTATATTTATGCATGTTATACTATTATGTTGTCCCAACAATGAGTACTTCTAATTAATAAGTGTTTCTTACCAATCCAGTGATGAAGTCAATGCTAAAAGTGATGTGTATTACTTATTGTGGTCTATAAGCATAATTTTAATTTCTAAATAAATATCAGCTTTTTACCCTACAATACTGGTAAAGCACAGCAAAAACAGAATTACGTATCAAAACCATCACTAACCTACACTCAGAATATTCAATAATACAACTAAAGAAAAGATGACATTCCTCAAAACAAATAACAATATTAATGCCAAAAATAAGTCATAGTGATACACCACTCATGGCTCCATACATACAAAAGAAAAAAAGATGAATAAGGCCATAAAGCTAAATGATGGCATAATTCAAAAGGAGCATCTATATTTTGAGGGCAAAATTATGCTAGAACTTTATCTCCTAACATAAGAAAAATGAGAATGAACCATAAAAAATATTAGAAACAATAAGAGCTGCCTTAAATAAAGCATTTATGTTAAATATGAAAGATAAAAATATAACTTAAGAAGTATACTATAGTAAGAGAGAGACATAGCTATAATCTCTTTATAAAATATATGTGCTAACACAATTAATATTCACAAGAGAGAAATACAATTATGAGAGAGAGAGGCACAGCTATGATTTTTTGAAAAAATATAATGGCAAGGTAAGCATGAACAATAAAACAAGAGAGAGACTAATGCTAAATCTCCTAAACAAATATAATTAACTGATTGTAAAACTGATAATAAAATTATTTGTCAAATCTGGCCTAATAAAAAGATGACCTTAAATAAGCAATAAGAATATACAACATATTCACTGGTTCTGCATAAGCTCATACATTCAAATAAATAAATAAATTGCTCATGACAGAGAATAAATAACACTTTAAAATTACATCATATTAAAAAATAGTAAATATTCTGTGAACTTTTGGATATTAAAGTTTACAAATAATGCATAACAATATATCAGACAAAAATGTCTAATATAAATAAGTAAAATACATGCTAAATTACAATATCATTAAATTATAATTTAAAAGTATATCCAGTTTAATAAAAATGAATAATTAAAAGTCCTTCATCCTGGAAGTTGTATTGCTCAACAGGATGCAGTTCTGCAATTAACATTCTGCAAACATAAACAATTTTTTCTAATGTTGAAAACACAGCAAATTTAAAATTATATGTTCAGCATTCAAAATGTTTACTATAAACATTTCCTGGTAAGCATGAATACACAAATATTAATGGCCATTCACTTTTTGTGAAAGAATATTTAAGTCTGATGCTGGAAATCTCTGGTATATTAACTTTCCATTAATTCATGAAAAATATACAACTTAATGATGAGGTTCGAGAGCATATATTTTTGGATAAGAGAGGTTTTATTATAAAACAGATATTTTTAAAATTCATAAACATAATGACATAATAATCAGGTGTATGGAAAAGCAGGTTTGTAATAAAAAGCTTGAAAAATAATTCACATAAAAGTATTCTATATTTCTTTTATAACATGTATGGGTATTCCAGTTATTCTATACAGTTTGCAGTTAATGATAATAATAACTTTTATGAACATGTTTCCTTACATTAGTAGAATAATAAATTTTAAACATAAACAGTTCAGCAATAATTTTGAAACAAAGAAGTTTATAAAATTTCAATTCACAGACTTAGGAGATATTTTTCTTACCTCTAGCCTGGATTAGATATAAGTTAAAAGTTTTGTAAGCAAATGTTTTCATTCAATTGCTAAGATAACAAATAAGTAATTACAATAAGTAATTAAAATGCCATTTCAAAATCAATAAATAGGTTCTGCTATCTGGGATTAAAGTAGTCCATTCATTAAAAATGAATTATTCTATAAAAACCATTGTTTAAAAAAATGACAATATTGAAAGAAATATATTTTTAAATATACATTGCTGAAAAATAAATATTTTAAAGTATTTAATAAATTTCTTATTCCTTTTCAGCATCTTCCAATAATCAAGCAAATTATTTCAAAATATTGTGAATTGCTATAAAATATTGCATAAGCATAAATCTTTAATAGTATTAATATTATGCCACAAACAATATTGAGCAATTAGTAATGTTATTGTAAATAAAATTGGTAATTAATAAAAGTTCTTACATAAGTGTGGAAATCCATAGAAAATTCCCCTGCAATACTAATTCTGCATAAAAATAACTTAACAACTGTTAAAGAATAATTATTCAAACTTTCCATTATATTTAACATGTCTTTGTATCCAGAAAGTCAAGCTTTGTTTGAGATTTCTAGAAATTAAATTTGTGTGTTTCTTTCCAGGATGAAATTTTTGAAAAATCTTTTTTTACAACTTTAAAATTCATGTATATTTATTTTCTAATATTTTTAAATACAAAAAAAATTCAAATGATGGTGAGAAAATTAAATAGGTGGTCCATCAAAGCACCTCAAGCTCCAGGATGATGGGTACCCATTATATATTTCATAATTTCAAATCTTGCAAGATTACTTCAAGAAAATATTATAGTGGTCAAAAAAATATTACAATGGGCTAAAAACTTGATTTTTTGGAAAGTTTATAATTATATCTGTATTATAATTGTGTAATAATTATTAAAAATCAAAAATAAATATTATATATTTATTTTTTACAGAAATGTTTTATTTTAAATATATTCTTCTGAATATTGCTACTATAGAGATTATGGTCATGGGAAACCCAGCTGTATAGAAATGAGGTCACTAAGCAGATTGTTATAATATTTAGAAATATTGTAAAAATTACAAAATTTTTTTAAACTTTTAAAGCATAAATTGATAGATTATTAAAAATAATTTGTTCAGATTTTTAAAACAAACATCAAAGAAGATTTCATTCATTTTGCAAATTGAATGAGCTCCACCTCTAATTTGATGATATGACAGTGTTTTTTGTTTTGATTAAAATCTAATTTTTAAAATAATTCCAAAAATCAGATGTGATTTTATAAAATTTATTTAATTTCTAAAAAATATTTATCAAATGAGGTCAAATTTATTATATTCTGATAAATAGTAATGGTTTAATATCAAAATGAAAATTGAAAAGTTAAATCTAGTGAGAACAAGAAATTTATCAGAATGTTAGCAGAAAAAGAGAGTTAATAGTGATTTAGATTTTATAATTCCTAGTAAACTATAGCTTAAATCTTTAGCACCTGGATTAAAACTTATTTAAAGATACATATTACTTTAACAAAAATAAAATTTATTAAAAGTATTCAATAAGCTTTATAAATTCATTGGGAAACTTAAATAAAGACATGGATATTATTGTTTTGATGTTACTTTTATTTGTTGCTGCCATTCTCATCTATATCACAAATAAAAGCTGAATCAATTATTTTATTTAAAGATTGACTTCATTTGATTTTTTTCTTATTATTTTCTCCACTTGTGAGTTATGGCACAGTATTTGATTTTATTGATTTAGTTATGTTACCCTGAAAATAATGAAATGCTGTTTTGATCATTCATTTAGAGTTTAATGAATATACATCTATATGACCAAATATCAGAAAATTAAGTTATTAAAAATAAATTCTTATATTTAGTTATTTCATAAGTATAATTCAGATTCAATAAAACATACCCTTAGTTTTGGATTATATATATAACAAGCAATCTCAAATCCCATTAATACATCTTAATGTTAAATTTTAAAAATTAAAGATTTGAAGTACAGAGTAATAATAAACTTGGAGATATTCCCTTTACCATTATTGAGTTGGTTTATTTAATTGTATGATAATATTACAAGAGCTAGAATATTACCACATTAATCATCACTACAATTTTAGTATAAAAATTAATTAATTTTCTTTTTTTTTATTATATTTATTGTCCAAGTTTAAAGCCTACTTTCATAATATCCATGTCTTTATTTAAGTTTCCCAATGAATTTATAAAACTCATTGAATACCTTTTTTTGTTCAGATGTTTATCTTAATTGTATAAATGTTAGAATGAAGACTATCTGTTATATGCTTAAATAATGCACAATCATCATAATAAAACATTTCTATTTAAGTATTTCAAAATTGGAAATCCATTCTGTCGGGGAATTAACTAACTCTTCAGCTAAAAAAATAAAATAAAATTCTCTTCAACATATAATAATGTGTATATACAAGTATTCCTTTAGATTACAGTGTACCTTTTATAAATACTTAGATAGAAATCATCTCTTAAATAATTCCTTTTCTTTTAGTGATAAACATACTGCCATGTCCATATAGTGCTTTGCTTCATAAAGTTTGATATGGATTTTAGATATATATATTATCGCAACAGCCTAATAAATATTTATTTATAATAAGTATTTTAAAAGATGGCTATATGGATCTCTAGGTTCACATATATAGATATATTATTCTTATTCTCAAAAAAAAATTTACTATATTAACAAATCCACCCTTTACATGTATTTCTCGATTGATGATCTATTTTAAATTGTATGGGACTGAAAATATATGTGTCACTACTACTATTAAAAAAAATTCTAACGATTAAAATAGTCTTCATTTTAATATAAAATGTCAATACAAATTTCAATAAAAACCCTTTTAGATGATGGAATAAGTATACTTGTGTGTATTGTGAATTATATAATATTATTACAAAAAAAATTATAACTAATACCTGCGACTATAGCTGTCTTTTCATGGATAATAAGATATATATATATATAAAATTATAAATGTATATGCACCTTAGTTTAAACCCAATCATAATTGATCTGTTATAAAAAAGAATCCTTTTTTTTTTGTTAATTAATAGGAAAGATAATTATTTAAAAAAGTTTCTGCTTTAAACTTCATACCTGAACGACCGTTTTTAAGATGCTAACGAGGTCTTTAGTTGGATCTAGAACAGCTTCGGTTAGTTTTAAATATTGCTTCTCAAATGATTGGATGAATTAGAAGACTAGTCACAAATTTTTCCTTTTTGAAAAATGTTTCTCAGGCCAAACTGTTGATCCTTTTCTCCGGGTTGAGGATAAGTGTTTTTTTTAATACGATTTTTCTTTCACCTATGCATGTTTATGATAATGATATTCCATCAATGTAAAATCGAAAAGTGTAGCAAGGAGAGCGAAAAGACCTTATATAGGTGACTTATTTACTCATGCAGCCATAAAAAATATAAACTTTCTTTTTCAACTGGTGAAAGTAAAATTAATAAGACCGATTTTATTTAGACTTTATTAATTTTCAGATAGAGTAGCGATCCTCGTTCTTTTTTTTTAATATTCAATTTACAAGAGTCACGTATTCTTTAACATTTTATTGTTGTCTACAAAATCTATTTTAACGTTATATTGTTGACATTAATAAAACAATGATATAGATTTCAATATAAATATTTTAAAGTTAAAAATAAAATAAAATGTAAATTACAAACAACACACGTATAATAAGTTTAGTTATTCCTGTTATTAATATTGTTTATGACATATTTTAATATACTTAATTTATCTTTTTTATTATTATTACTGTTGCCTTCTCAAATGTCAAAAGAAAAAGAAAGAAAATTGGAACGTTTTATATACGTTAAAAGAAAACGAGTTGCAAGCATACTTGGTCATAAAAATAACTTTAAAAAAATCTCTAAATATTTTATAAACATATTACCTTCTTTCATTTTTTTTAATGATAAGTGAGGGTAGGGATTGAGCCTTCCAATCATTATAATATATTAAAATTTGATTTACATGTATCAAATTTTATGCAATCACAATTTAGAAGTCTATTATTATTTAATTAAACAGATATGTAAATCTTTAATAAAAAATTTATATTTGGTTTAGGAATGATTATTTTTTTAAATAAATGATTAATAAGAGTTACTTATGTATTTATATGAAGTGGATAGTGTCAAAGTTATAATTAGAAAGATTGACCTAAATAATATTTACTAAGGTTGTAACCTCAAGAATGTGCGCGTAAAAATGCGATAGCAGGGACCTCTACAGGTCTTAACCACAAGCTTACGATTGACCTAGTAAATCAAGCTGCAATAATTTGATATTGATAAATAATGAGCAGTGATGAAGATATGTGTGAGAAATTGAGACCAGGACCTGTTGAACAGCTCTGAGTTTCAGCATGAAATGCACTTTGGAATCATTTGTCTTTATTCATATGTTTCAAGAATGTATTCTGGAATGAAAGTTTTAAATATATATATAAATTTATGTTATTAACAAATTATACATTAAAAATATACTACATGTAAATTTTAAATTACAATAATGGCAGTTAATAATATATATATTAATTAGTCAGAAGTACTCAATAATAACAGATTGTCTATTTTTTATGGAATCTTTAAATTGATTTATTAAGATTGCTTTTTTAATTTTTATCATTTTATGATACCTTTTTTCATTTAATCTTTTTGTACAGGGCTAAAGATAAATTTAAAATTGTAAGAATTTTCATTGACAAAGAAAACTGAGGCAGTATTGGACTGATTATTCTTAGCATTATTTACACTATTGCATAATAGTTGGTATTTTTTTAGACTTTTTTCCAAAGTCCATCTGGATTTTTCAGTATGACTTTTTACATCCACTCATAATTTGATATATAATATTTTTTTTTTGCATTTTTTATTTTTATTTTTAGAATTATTAATCAATCGCTTTATCTTTGGAGGAACATAAAACAAACAGTATTTATCTGTAAATACTTTTTTAATAAATTTGGATTGAATATTATTTAAAAATGAGATAGATATCCATTTTTTATTACTTTTACTTACATTAATTTTGTAAAGTTTATTACTAAACTTATTCAATGTGTGTAGATTTGTCTTCTTTCTTAACTTACATTTATAAGTTCTTGAGTAAATAGTTCATTATTTTGGATTTTATCACATTTATAAATACATAATTTTTCACTATGCTGCAAAAATGATTCAAAGCTAGCCACTTTATATAATAATAGTTCATGCGATTTGAAACGTGTATAATCCTTTTTTTGAATAGTTTTGGCAAGTAATTTATATTTTAAGCAATCATTTTCTCTAAACATTTGCAAATTTAAAAAAAGTTATCTTTCTATTTTGTTTTTTATTAGTGTAGAAATGCTTCAATAATATCTTCAGGACCAGAAACAAAAACGTCAGCAGCATACCTAGCATATATTATAATATTTCTAAAATTATTAGACTTTAACAATGCTTTTTCATATTTAGATAATGTAAAGTTGCAAATTTGTGCAAACCTAAGAACTATGGGCCATGACTTAGTCACTTGGTAATATATATCATTAAATGTTGCAACAATGTTATTACTTATAAATTTTAAGAAGACAATCTTTACAAACCAATTTAAAGATTGTATAATAAATAGACAGTTTGCTAATATCGATATGCAGAGTTCTAAAAAAATTACTTGATATCTGTTTTTTTTTTGTCTATGTTATTTCAGTTGATAATGATTACAATGTAATTGAAAGCACTTCTCTTTAATGTATATATATAATGACTATCATTATTATAATTTAAAATTTATATTTATCTAGTTATATGTATATGAGTTTATAACTAAGTCTTAATCTGGAATCATAGAATGTGTATATATTTGTGTTTTTAATATGTTTATACCAGATATCTCGTATAAATTCAATAATATTATACTTATAGAGTTAGAATAATAAATATAAATATTAGAATTTTTTTAAAAACCATGTTTTGAAAAAGTTTTTTTTTTTAATTAGTAAATGAAAATGTATTATTTACGGATGTGTTTAGCAGAAAAATACAATTTTTAATTAATCTAAAGTTATTATTAATAAGAATTAAAATGCTTAACATTTGCTAATACCTTTTCTTATACATACATATATATTTATTGAAAATGTATTCTGAATTACTAAGAAAAAATCAGATTATTATAGTTTATCATAAAACCAATGAAATTTACTATCACAATTCTTTCTTTCTTTCTTTTTTTTTAAAAAATAATTAAAAGCTGCATATTTTTTTTAAAATAACTCATTATTCTTCCCTACTTTTGTTTTTAAGTTAAAATTTAATTCTAATCATAAATAAAAATACTAATTGTTTTTGCATTTTTTAAAATAAATATTTGTGCGGGTTGTTAAAAATAATATCTAACTAAAGTCCTTAAATGTGATAATATGTTGGAATACTTCGATCATCTATTATTAAATATTGAATGTCTTGAAAATGTTAAACTATTTAAACTTTTCCAAGTACAAAGAACTGTTAGTAATAACACACAAAGACACACAAATTAGTAGATTACACAATATTTTTGAGTGTTCCTCTTTAGGTGTTGCTGGCCTGACCAGTGCGACTGCTAGCATTAGGAGTCGAACTTACTGTAAATTTAGATTTTTGAATATCAAATTTTAAGACCATACTCTAATCAACTGAGCTGTCAAAGGCAACAGTCAGTAGAAATTTCATATGCTTATCTATAAAAGTCAGTTCAAATCCTCCTGATTCCTCCAATTTTCTTTTTTTTATTACTTTCCCCTAAAACCAAAGTTAACTAGAGGCTTACAGATATGCATTACCACAAGGGGCTGATTTATAGAATTATTTTCCATTATCATAGGGGAAGCTTCTTTGAATTTCCTTCTTTGCAACTTTTCTTCTCTATTCAATATGTTTGTATTTTCCCAATCAAACACGTTTCATTATTACACATGGTATACTACTGTAGACATATCTGTTTTTTTCTTTTCTAATCATTAGTTTGTGTTCTTTCAATAACTTTTCAATAAGGGTACTGGTCTCACCAATTTACTCACTTCAACATTCTCATAGAAGTCCATAGATGCAGTTTTTGTTTTTCAGCAATTCAAGTTTACATTTAGTAAATTTTGAAATTCCTCAAAGTATGGTATGGCTTTGAAAAGCTGTTCAAATGTTATATTGTTTGCAGATTGCATTGAAAATATCAAATTAGTTGAAATACAAACACACAGTTAAGCATGTGAATTTATATGTATGGTGGTGAAGATTTACAGTGTTATTTTCAAAATCTTTAACTATAGCCTTTAGTAACTTGCTCATAGCTTGCATTTTATGTAAACTAAGCTTGTTAGTGAGCTATTGGTAAAGCTCCATCTAGTGATTATAACCTTTAGCGTTTCATTTTTGTTAAAAATATAAATAAAAATCATGTAGTTTTATAATGAACTTTTTGATCATTTAAAAATTTAGAAATTGTGGTTAAACACCTGTAGAGGTCCCTACTATCGCATTTTATACGCATATTTTCGAGGTTACAGCTTCAGTAAATATTATTACTTTATACTAACTGCTAATATCTTATTAGCTTATTGATATTTTAAAATTTAGGCCAAAGTCCATAGATTTTCTTAGATAAGCTTAGATGAAAAATAATCAAAATACTATTATACGTGAGTAATCTGAATAGATCTATAATTTATTTTTTGGAATAGATAAATACTTCTTAAAGCTCGATAGTAAAGTTAAAAATATGTATTAAAATATTTAGAAAGCTTTAAAATGTTGCCTGTAATGAAATTATAATAATAAATAAAATTTTACATATAGTACAATTAAGGGTTAAGCAAAAATAATGTTTTTAACGAAATATAAAAAATGTAAATAATAAGAATAAAAAAATTTTAATAGCCGAACAATCAAAGACTATATTTAAATTTATATATCAGTGAGTTTAATTTATTTACCACAAAATTATTTCCAGATATTTCAGTACTAGTTGGAAAGTAATTTTGAAATATTTTATTTTATAAAACAGGAAAAAATAAATAAAGCAATATATGATCTTTAAAAATGCGTTTACTGAAAGAAAATTACTTTTTTTTTTTTTTACAAATTATTTTTTAAACGAAAAGGTGGTCAGATGATATACTAATTTGTAGCTACTATATAAAAATAAAAATAATTTTAATAAAATTAAACTAATAATTTAGGTAAGATTTTTTTTTTAAAAAATAGAATGTGTGTATATACGCATAACATATAAATTTAAGATTGAGATGTTTTACAGATAAACAGCCAAACTCTACCTACAGTAACGTCTCTCAATGCAAGCCAGAGTAATCAATGAATGCTAGAAGATTTATACTTAAAATTAACACTGTTTCTGATTCCCTGTTTCGTTTCCTTTTTCCTAGTTTAGGGAAGTAAACTTCGCTAAAACTAACACTATTAAAAAGGGGAGTTTTTTTAAGCTCTCTTTTCATATGCAACCTATATCAACAATGTAATCACAAGTAAGAATAATTTCAACTTTTATAAAAACGCTATATAAATATATGGCAGCCACTGAAATTACAAAAGATTTCTACAGAGATTTTACCTTTTAATGAAAATTTTCATTTCACTTAATTTTGTTGAATGAATGATAGAGTCCGGTTGTTGGAGGGACCCCCAGGGGCCTAAATCCTAGTTCTTTTGAGGGAGGGGGCTGGGGTGAGAGTGCTGTGGTGATCGTTACCAACTTTGGTTTTTTCTCATTCACAAGATAAAAAAAATAACGTTATTTATGATAATTCTTTAACGTTATCATAATGAATGCTTTTATCCATGTATTATTGCAAAATCAGTTGAAGTTTGGTCTCATGATTTTAATTGCAAGTGATTCACCTTATTTAATTTTATTACCTCCAATGTTGTTATTGACAAGGCTGGCCTTCTACTGTTCATGTGATTTTCATGATGGATTGAAATGGTTTTCAGCAGAGACATTTTGAAGCTTGGATTTTTTTCCCCTTGTTCTCCATAGTTTTTCCATAATTCTTCCAAAGTATTCAGGATTGCTCTCTTATGAAGAAATTCAAGGCCATTTGGAAGAACTGAACAATTAGATTGATTTAGTCTATATTTTACATTATCTCCAAGTGTTTTCCTATTTCTCAATTTATCTACCTCAAATTGGATCTCCCAATATTGCACTCCTAAAACACATCCACATTTAATCCTAGACTTTACAAATAATTCCTAATTGTACCTTTTAATTAAAATTTTCATTACAATCAACTTTGCTGATTGAATGAGAGAGTCTGGTTGTTGGGAGGGGCCCCAGAGGCCTAAATCCTGGTTCTTTTCAGGGGGAGGACTGGGATGAAAGTGTTGTGGGAACTGTTGCCAACATTGATTTTCTCATTCACAAAAAAAAAAAAAAAAACCCGCTATGAGTAGCAGTTTTAGCATTCTTATTATAAATGATTCTATCCAAATATTATTGCAAAATAAACCACAGTTTGACCTAATGATTCTAATTGCAAGTGATTCACCCTATATAAATTTATTATTTCCAATGTTGTTATATCCAAGTCTTTTCCTATTATTAACTTATCCATCACAAATTGGACTTCTCAATATTGTGCTCCTAAAATGCTACTCATATTTAAACATTAGACTTCAAAATAATTTGTAATTGTAACATTTATTTGTCTTCAATGGTTAATACACACCCTTTCCACATCCCTTTCCCTTTTCATATGTATCCTTTCCCTTTCACCATGTTGCTCCTGAATTTCACTTTTACCATTCTTTGTAAACCTTATTTAACTATATTTGTACATTTTTTTGATGAATAAACTTTCATCACTGAGAAAAAAAGATTTATACTTAAAATTGCTATCTAATGCCTATTCATTCAATATTCCCAGACTAGTTTTTATCTTGTGGCTTTCATCAGTGAAGAGTCTTGGATCTTAGAGCATGGCACCCATGTTAATCCTAAGATCTAGGTGCAGTGATCCAAGGCTCCTCACTGATAAGAGCCACAAGTTAGAAACTAATCTGGGAATATTAGCTGAGTAGGCACTAAACAGGGATTTTATGCATAAACCTTCCAGCATTCCTTCATTATTCTGGCTTGCACTGAGTGGTAATACTGTATGGAGAGTTTTGCCTCTGTGTTAACAGGTAGTCTAAGCATAAAGAATTGTGGTCATATGATAAACAGATCCTTTAGTTTAAAAATTATGTATATAAAGTTTTTTATTGCAATCCTATCTGTTTGCTATTTTCATAATTTAAATTCATACTGGGTAATATTTAATTTTTTTTTAATTTCAAAAAAGGCTTAGAATTTTTTTCAAATGGTTGACGCACAATCAATCCTGCTAGATATCAAATTATTGGTCATTAATATTTTTGTAGAAGATTAATTATAATTTGGATGAAGATTAGTTTTAATTTGATATTTATGAAAATTTTACTAAGAATTTAATTGGTAAGAAAATTAAATAATTTTTATAATAATTAATATTTTAGAAGTCAGTAAAGTATTTTAAAAATTGGAATTATTTTAAATTTTATTAAGTCATTAATTTGCTGAGTTTTCAATTTATATATGAATTGTTTTAATTACCTAAATTACAAAACATTAATACATTTAAAAACTAAATATATTTTATTTTTATTAATAAAAATAGTAGCACTAAAATAAACTAAAATATATCTAAAATGTAAAAATAAGCCTTTAAAATAAATTAAAACTTATTTTTTCCTGCTACTCTGCTTAGACCTGACATCTACATAGAAAAATAAAACACAAATTCACTTTCTTTAAAAATAAATTAAGCAAATGAAAAATAGACTGAATGCGTGATTATTATTAAAGTAAGAATCAGACTATAACAGCACTGAAGTGAACAAAATGAAACAAGCAATACAGTTCTGGTTAGGTCTGCAATCAATAATAAAAAAGATTAAACCATTAAAACATCACACAACTTTCTAACATTTATTGATTACTATAGCTTGCACTACTGCATAGATAGTTGCAAACATATGGTAATGATGCATTAGGTGTTAATAAAGGGGTATTAGATTACTTAGAAAAAGTACAAAGAGAAGTAGGAAGACATGCATTAGATGCAGATGTGTGGACAGCAAAGGAAGCAATTCAAGGAGAAATGGGGTAGTCAAGTTTTTATATGAGAGATACAAAAAAGCAAAATGAAAATATTCGGTAGATTATGGATAATAAAAAATATATCCAAAATTGTATTTAATTGGCTTATGAATAATGGACAGGCAACAAGATGGGTGAAAAAGCTATTGTGATATGCAGAAGATTTGGATAAAGAATTTATGTCAGTATACTTATACAAAAGGCGGGATGATTGTGTTAGAATTGTTGAGTGTTAAGGAATGGGATAGAAGAACAGATGCATTTATAAAGAATAGGGAGTTGGAGAGATGGAGAACTAGTATGGAGAGTAAAAAGTATTTAAATATATTGAAGTAAACAGAATATTGAGTGTGAATTAATTTATGATAATAGCAAGGAAAGTAGTTTACTGTTTAATGCTCAAACAGGATCTTTAGCAACAAAGGCATATACACATAAATAAAAAAATGTGGGTGATTTAGTCTGCAAGTTGTGCAAGGAAGGCATAAAAATATTAGATATCTGTTAATTGAATGTAAATGCTCGAAAGCAGAAAGGGTACAAATAATGAAGTTGTGGAAGAATATATATTTAAAAAAGTGTTATACAACAAGTGGGTTATTGTTTTTTATTCTGGATTTGGGAAAAGATAAGGGGGATTTAGATATAGAGGCATTGGAGTTGACAAAGATTGTGTTGTGGAAATGGGATGGAGCAGCAAAGAGAAGAATATGGAAAAACTTAGGGTGGGGAATGGAAAGGGAAGTTAAAGTGGCTAACAGATTTCTTTGGGCATAGTTGCTGAGAGATTCCTGACTCCGTATAAGGAGAAGTCACAGTGCATCACATCACTATTGTAGTAAAAAGATTATTAAATGTCATGCTATTTTTTTTACTAAAAAGTAAAACAAGAATAAAAAATGTTAAAATCTTCAGCATCCAGAAATTTAGAAGCCTTTCTTACTATTTTTCTTTGGAGAATGTTGGAAAAGCTTTTACATTGGAGTAAACTATATATAGACAGTTTACATAGACATTGAGCTATGTTTAATTTAAAGTTTATATATTTGTATAAACACTAGGAATAATAAACTTTTTGCAAGCATTATTTACATGAATGTGCCATTCTCTTTTTTAAGTTGCTTAGTAAATATAAAATTATAATTTATGTCTGCAATTTCAGTTTTTAAAGAAATAATAAGCTAAAAATTGATATTAAAATGAGTAAACTTCCAATTGATACTAATGTAAACAAAAGCTTTATAATAAGTAAAAATAAATTCTTTTTGTGAAATTTAATGATTAGCAATATTTAAAAATGATATATATAATGTTGATTTAAAGTTTAACTTATTAATCTTTTATTTTTAAGTCAAGATTTAATCTTTTGTACTGTGTCCATGTAAATCTTTTATTGTTGCTTTAATTTTGTGGATCAATTTGATGATAAAATTGAATATTTAAAAAGGCTGTGAGTGAGTTCCATGGTTAAAATACATTTAATGGATTACAATTTTAATTCTATTTAAAGTATTTAGACATCAGAAGATATGTGCAATATAAAATAAACAAATAGAGTCAAAAGAATGATTATTTGATTTTTTGTAGAAAATAAGGTACTGTGATTATTGAATCTAAACATTTGTTGAACTTGTAAAAGCAAAAAAGTAAATTTACACCACAACTTATAAATTTATTAAATATTTGTTTTTAATAAGTATTGGTTATCTATAATTAGCTTTTATTTAAATATATATATATTATTCTAACAGAAAATTAATCAACTTAAAATTTATAGATTTAAAAAAAAAATATTTTATAGAAACCAAAAACAAATACTATCAACACTTTTAATTTTTATTATTATTTTTTTGTAATTATAAGTTGATTTTTAATATTTCAATAATACTTTCAATATTTTAACAAATATTTTAACAAAATTTGATTAAAAATATATATATTAGATGGATAATACATTTTTAAATAAATATATTTTTTAGCAGGAAGGCTAAAATAAAATCTTTGTTTTGTTTGCTTATTTCTATTATTTCAGTTTATTATCATTTTTTATTTCAAAGTTAATATTTTATATTTAAGATTAATTTTATTTTTGAACTTATGTTTTATTAAAATTTGTGAATAAAAAAAATTTTTTTAATAAAATTTTAATAATAAATAAATAATCATAACATCTAAATATATAAAGCAGAAATAACTGCTTCCCTCTGAGTTATATGGCATCATTCTATTTTTTCATTGGTTTTTGATGCTACATAACTCAAAGGGGGGAGTTACTTCCACTTTGCAATTATAAAATTTTAACTAAAAGATTATGAAAAAATGAACAAAAATGGTGTCTGAATATGTTTAAAATGAAACATCTAAAAGGATAATATATGAAATAAATTTTTTCACAAGCTTCTATTGGAGTTGCAAGTAAATATAACTAACCTTAATAGCAGGAATTCATTTCAGTTAAATGATGATATAAATCCATTTAAAAAAAACTTTGCATAATTTTAACAATAAGATTTGAGTTTTAATTAAAATATTCAGTAAACCAAAAGAATAACAAAAATAGTAAAGACAGTAAAGAAGGAGTGTACTCATTTTGGGCAGAAGTGAAAGTATGCTTCAGCATTTGTCTAACATAGACATGTATTTACACTATAAAAAGCTATTTATCTTATTATTATATATTTTTTGTAATATTATTAATTACCTGACTCTTAATAATTATGTGATATTTTCAATTAAGTTTTATATGATTATATTAGCTTTTTAGCAGAAAATTAATCAACTATAATTTTCTTATGTAAAAATGTCTCTTATTACTAAACTTTTTGGGATTTATGCTATTTTTTTGTAATTATAAATTAAATTTTAATATTTCTAAGAATATATATGTTGTTTGAGCTTATGCTTTAATAAAATTTGTTTGAATATTTACATTATATTAGAGAATAATTTTTGTTAAATATATTATTTGGCCTGAAGATTGAAACAAAGTCCCTTGCTTTTAATGTTTATTTAGTTTACTTTTGTTTATTAGCCTTTTTTATTTGCAAAGTTGACATTTTATGCTTCAGATTAATTTTATTTTTTGAATTTACATTTTAAACAAAATTTGTAAAAAATACAAAGATAATATAGAGAGTATTTTTTTTTGTAAAAAAATAAAAGTAAAGAAAAACATGGAAAGTAAAAGACCACTCTTTGTATAGGAATGTATTAAACAGATTACTTAAAATCTATAATAATTGTTTAATTTTTTAGAATTATATAATCACTACTTTATTATGTTATTATTTGGGGTATTGACACTGAATTGTTATTTCATCAGTTTCTGGATTCAAATTATTATTTATTTTAATGTGATGATTTTACAATTCATCAAATTTTGATATTTACAATAATTTAAATTAATATACATATGGTTAAATAAATAATATATATATATAAGTTAAAATAATTATCCAAGTTTGCAGACCAACAATATTTTCAAATTAAAACCTAAAACTAAGCAGCCCCTCTCCCTCCTAAAAATGAATAATATTTTCTCCCAAATTTTCTTCTTGCAACTAATTATCAGACATTAATTACAAAAAGTATTTTTATTCAATGAAAACATTTAAAATAAGTATATTTATTTGTTAAAAATATATACACAGAGATATGTAAATACTTTCTTTTTTATTCTAAAACAAATATACAATACACATGATATTAGTACAGTAATTAAACTATTAATATTACTATTATACTTATTTTTTTTTTTTTTTTTTAAAATAACAGCAATTAATCTATGACTTTATATTCACATTTTGTTGCAAAAACATATGAGGATCAAATAAACCATTGTTTTTATGTTATCATTTAACAAAATGTTTAGATTTCTAGCATAATAAAATCTTTTGATACTGTTATTACTTTCAAATGTGAAAGCATTATTTTAATATTTTTCAATTATCTTATAAGTTTATTATTTATAAAATTGTGTATAAGCAAATTGTTATAGTTTATTAGCTTATCGTATTTTTGCAAGCAAGCAATCTTCTACATTAAACGGATATGAAGGTTTATTGTTTTAAGTTTTACAGCCCTTTTCTCTGACAACCTGATTTAATATCACTGGAAAAGGCCTTTAATAATATAGAACTATGACTAATATAAAATTATTTTATATCCATACCATAATTAGTTGAATGCAAATCTTGAATTCTTGGAAGGTTCCAATTAATGTTATTCACATTTTTAATATGATTAATACATCTTCATGATTTGTTTTGAGGTTAATACATGAAAGATATTTTTATAAATTAACCATTCTTTCCATTCTAAGGATTAAAATAAAGATTCATGAACTAATTATATAGCTTTCCTTTTTTACATTTTGGATAACTATTGAGTGTCTAAGGCTTGAATGGTACATCTTAGATAAAAAAAGAACCACTATATATAACAATCTAAAAATGAACTCACCAATATATAAATAGTAGTAGGTAAAAATCTATAGCTAATAATTTACTATATTAATAAATGCGATGGAATATATATTATCAGTATGTTGTATATTGTAAGGCTTTGTTTCTAAACAAGTTTTATATTTTCTAAGTCCATATTATGTTAACATCCTAATGCAATAGAACAAACCACATATAATTTGCTTTATAATCATAATGCTTGTGCAAACAATGTAGGCATACAATTAATCTTCTCAAATCTGATGGAATTAAAATCTTGATAAAGTCTCTTGGTTATTCATTTTGTTGATTATAAAGTTTTTTTTTAACATTTTATACTTTTTGTTGCATTTTATTAATTTTGTCTCATAATTCAAGATAAAATGAGAGTTGATTTCTGAAAACAAATTAAACAATCGTATTGTTTATTAAATCCTTTTTTAATATCTAACATACAGTATATATATATACTTGTACAAACAATGTAATATATAGGCTATTTTGAGCTCAGACTTTCGTACAACCCTCACCTCTCACACTATCTTTTATGACTGATACACTTGACCACATATATGTCCAAAAGATAAATAATCACCAATCCTTTTTTATAAAATCGTCTATTATAAAAATAAATAAAAATAATATAAACTATTTAAAAGTAAATGTTAGACGAAATAATTGTAAAATTAAGTCCAGAAAATATTAACAGCTTTAATTAAAAAACTGAACATTAAAAATTCTAAGCATTAATGATTTCTATATTTGCCAAAATGTCTGAAATGTCCATACAATCAATATCCAGGATTATTTTTCAAGATTAGAATAATACGCTTTTCTTTAAGATATATATATTATTCACTCTGAAAAAAAGTAATTTCAAATAATTAAAATGCTTTTCTGGTTTTTTTTTTTTGAAGCAATCCTATATCATCTATATTTTTTACTTAGAAAAAAAATACACTGACCTGCCTTAATAATACTGTAGTCATTATTTAGTAAACCAAAGGAATTATTTAAAAATGCAGTAATAATCTTAATATTTGAAAGCAATGTATTGTTAAAAAATATTTGCCATTAGTTTGTCATTAATAATTCAAACATAGTAAAATTTGTTTATCTTGGAATCAAATTAATATTCACGAGAAGTGGGGGTTATGTTTTTTTTAAATGGAATTATGATTTTATTTAAATTTCTGTCATACATGCATAATTCAATTAATCCATGCTTTTTGGCAATAACCAAATGATTATTATATTAGCAAACGTTTTCTTTTTTCTTTTTTGGCATTTAATGTAAGCTGAAGACATATGATAGGTCATGTGATGTTTCGTTGAGGATTATTATACACAAGTCATGACTTTTCAATTACTTCTCGTTCCATCATTTTCTGCAACTATCTAGTTCTTTGATAAATTGTTATAAAACTGGATGTCTTTATTTGATATTGCCTATCACAAATAAGCTTAATTTATGAATAATTGATCAACATAATACAATAATTAAGTTCTTCAATTTTATTATTAATATCAAAGTTGCCGACATTTTTCGTTCTACTATTTGATCCAAAGAACACTTTAATTCAGATGAAATAAAATGTATAACTTCGCTATTATAAAAAAACTAATATTCACCATAGATTATAACAATTATTTTTATTCGGAAAATCTGAATCTTAGATAATTTCACGAATTAGACCATCGTTATAAGGAAGGATAATCAGTTGTATTTGTCAATTTGAATATTCGGTTATATTTGTTTTATATTTAAGATAGTTAGTTCTTTTATTAATTGCTAGCGATGTGTGAATTTAATTTGATACTAAAGCAAAAGTCTTTGGATTGCAATTTATAATTTATTCCAATAAGCAATTTTACCAGCATTTATTAATGTTTTAATTAAAATAACCTCAATAAATAACTTAATCATTGGACAAAATGTTGAAAATATTTTCCAAAACATTCTTTATACCCATTTCAAGATTTTCCTCAGGTGTTTCATCTGCTATAATATACAACCTACCCACCATAATGTAAAACTTGTTAACAAAGTTCTTATCAGTTTTAAAAAATAAAGTTTCTTTACAGACTTACAAATGTAACATTAATAATATTTTTATTCATTTCTTCCCACTGGATTTTGAATCATTTGTTAATTTTTTAGAGTATTCATTCACTAACTTTTTCTCATTTCAAGAAACAAATAGATATTGGCTATAGACCACTAGATGGCGCCTATAAGTCTAGTCTACTAAATTATTGGTTTCTATGCTGGGTTTGGGAAAAGATAAAGGGGATTTAGATATAAAGGCCATAGAGTTGACAAAGATTATGTCGTGGAAATGGGATGGAGCAGAATATGGGAAAACTTAGAGTGGGGAATGGAAAATTAAGTGGCTAACAGGTTTATCTGGGCATAATTGCTCAAATATTCTTGACTTTGTTTAAGGAGAAGCCACAGTACATCACATCATATCATGTCACATCACATCACATGAAGTGCTCCTAATTATATTAAATAAATAATATAAAAACTCTGTCAGATAATGAAAATTATTCTACATGAATAAAGCATGATAAATAGAACACAAACATTAATTATAAACATTAATTAGCCTAGCGCTTTCGGTACTGTACACCGGAATCATGGCAACATACTGGAACTGAACAGTTAATATTCCAATGCATGCCCAGTGGAACATCAGCGCCATGCTGATTAATGTTTTTAGACTTCACAATAAACCAAGCCTCTTTCAACTTCCTTTTCCAATCACTTGACCCACTGCACATAGAAGTAATATTTTGAGGATAAAACTCATGATCACAATTACTTTCATGATTTGAAAAAACAGAATTAACCTGCAAATCACTTTTAGATTTTTTGTACTGACAAATATGCTTTTGCAATCGCGTTAAAACATTTGCCTTCGCTTCCCCGAAATAAATAGAATTACAATCAATTTTTTGACAAGTAATGGAACAAACCACTTCACACTTATTCATTTCTTCTACATTATCCTTTGAATTGTTTATTAATCTATTCAAACACAAAGGGGAATGGAATCCTACATTACAATCTTCACTGATAATATTTTTTAATTTCTTACTTATAGGTGGCACATAAGCTAAAGAAAACCACTCCTTGACCGCTTTATTATCCACATCCACTTTACATTTAAACTTAAAATTCTGATAAAACAAACACAATTGTCTGTGTAAAATAGTTTTTTTGTATCCCACCCCTATCAAATCATTCATATATTTATCAATATTATCTTTCCTATCTGCTTCAAATTTACAAAGATGCAAATTACAATACAAAAAACATTTAAATCCAGCCATTTTATAATTCAAAGGAACATTTGATGATGGATGTATAAAACCTCTTACATTCAATGGTTTAACAAACATTTTATTATCCAAACATATTACAGCATTTATATACGTTTACATCCAAATACTTTAAGATACCATCTTTTTCAAACTCAATAGTCCATGACAAACTGGAATTCTCATTTAATTCATTAAAGATATTCACTATCACATCTTTTGAACCATACACAAAAACATCATCCACATATCTTCTATATATTAAATCATAACTCCATTTCTGAAACATATAAACTACACACAATACCACTCACTGCCAACCCCATTGGCCAACCATTCTTCATTTGATAATGATCCTTTCCATATCTTGCAGTAATATCCCCATTAATCCATTCTAACACTTCCACAATAAATTTGGCTTTACAAGAGTCTACATTATAATCCACCAAAAGTTTATTAATTACACTTATCGATTTATTATGGTCCACTGATCCATATAACTTGCACACATCCAATGATGCCATACAACCATCATCAACCACCTTGGCAGACTCCAAAATCTGAACAAATTCAAATGTAGAATTAATTGTATATTTTCCAAAACCCACCAAATCTTGTAACCATTTTGCAACCAATTGTAATGCTTTCTGATAATAACAACCCCCAAAATCTATCATCAATCTTAATGGAACATTCTTCTTATGAAGTTTAACATTTGCAAACAAACATGGAACAATTGCAGCTGATGGATAAATACTCAAATATTCATCTCTTTTAAATATTTTACCAACATATGGTCACAAAACATTGCAAACAAACTTGTCCTTATGCACTTTTAACTTATAATTCTTAACTTTTTCAAAGTTCAACTTAACAATTTGCTGAGAAATTTTCTTTTTATATATATGTACATCCATCAACACAAATCTATTGCATTTATCTTCTTTTGCACAAATAATATTTTTATCTTTCAGCAACACTCTGAAATTATTAAACATTCTATACCACTTTTTATCCTCTGCAAGATTATAGTAATGATCTTTTAACAATGGAGCAACCTGCTTAATCACCATCTCCTTCTTCTCTGAAAACTCATATGCTGTCTCCATATCTGCAATAATCTCCATATTCGGATCTTCCAACCACCACCAACAAATCTAGGACCGCATTCTAACAAAGATTTAAATTCCGTTGACAAATTTTCATTTGATAAATTCAAATTTATGCTGTAAAAACATTTGCAAACCACTACACCTATCAATAATATCAACTGGTATTGAATAGAAATTTAAAATCCTCCACCTTCTTGCAATATTTAAATATAATTGTTTTTTACAATCTTTCACAATACGCTTTAATAATGTAATCCTCATTAAACCCATGGCTTCTCTCTTCCTGAAAATGGAAGGATTAATAACAAAATTGCAGCAGTTCAGAAAAACTTTAAATTTCATGCACTTCTTTAAGAACTTTTGTGTTTGTTTTATCAGAATTTTAAGTTTAAATGTAAAGTGGATTTGGATAATAAAGCGGTCAAGGAGTGGTTTTCTTTAGCTTATGTGCCATCTATAAGTAAGAAATTAAAAAATATTATCAGTGAAGATTGTAATGCAGGATTCCATTCCCTTTTGTGTTTGAATAGATTAATAAACAATTCAAAGGATAATGTAGAAGAAATGACCAAGTGTAAAGTGATTTGTTCCATTACTTGTCAAAAAATTGATTGTAATGCTATTTATTTCGGGGAAGCGAAGGCAAATGTTTTAACGTGATTATAACAGCATATTTGTCAGTACAAAAAATCTAAAAGTGATTTGCAGATTAATTCTGTTTTTTTTTCAAATCATGAAAGTAATTGTGGTCACGAGTTTTATCCTCAAAATATTACTACTGTGTGCGGTGGGTCAAGTGATCGGAAAAGGAAGTTGAAAGAGTCTTGGTTTATTGCAAAGTCTAAAAACGTTATTAATCAGCGTGGTGCTGGTGTTCCACTGGGCATCCACTGGAATATTAACCATTCAGTTTCAGTATGTTGCCATGATTCTGGTGTACAGTACTGAAAGTGCTTGGCTAATTATTGTTTATAATTAATGTTTTTGTGCTTTGTTTATCACGCTTTAGTCATGTAGAATAATCCTAATTATATTGTGTTATTACAGTAAAAAACTGTGGGGGGGGGGTGGAAACTAAAGAAAAAGTTGAGAAAGTGAAAGTGGTTTTTTTTTTGTTTTAGTCAAAAATGAAAGGAAAAAAAAGTTTTCCTGTTAATAAAGTGAAGAATATCAAAAACGCTAATTTATGCTAAAGAAAATGAACAAAAAAAAATGCTGAATCCTCTTTTAAAACAGACGATCAATTTGGCTAAAGAAAATGAAAGATTTACTAAACATAATGAATCACAGAATCAAACAGACAGTTATTCAATAAACAAAAATGATTATGCAGGGTTACAAAAGCAAGATTTAATTAAAGGGCATAATATAAAACCAATAAAATACATTTTAAATGATCCTTATGGTAACTCAAGCCCAAATTCTAAATTTACAATTAATAACAAAAAAACCACACTAAACACAGAATATAACCACAGAATTGATACAACTTATGGAAATTTAATAGAGAGCAAGCAAGATAACCAAGGCTCCAAATCTTATGCTGACTTTGTAAAAATTTCAAATAAATCATATGATCAAAATTCTAAATCTAAAACTGAATGGCAAAATACTGTGATTGAACTAATGGAGGACATAGGGGATAATCTGTCTCAATCACATGATCTAGAGAAAAGGCTTGGTTCAAATAGTTGCTTAAGCTTACGCTGGGAAGAATATAAAACTGTTAATAATAATTTTAATTTAACTATGCCTCCTCTGCTCTTAAAATCATTCAAGAAATATCGAAATAACCACTCCGTAATATTAGCTGTTACAATGATGAGAATAGACTGTTTAATTTCACTACAGATACATTTTATAAAATTCTTAAATCTGAGGATCAATGGCAATTCATCACTAAATTTCTGCATCACCCAAACAGGAGGTATCTTATAGTCGAATTTACCACCTTTTTGCAAAAATCAATTTTCATGAACAGTTATCGAATCTTGGGAAATTTCTGTCTTCATAAAATACACATTGACAGACCATTGATTGCATATGGATCAGTAAAAAATTGTTTTATTGATTTTACATCAAATGATTTATAATAAAATTAGAAGCGTGTGAGGTGTTGGAAAGAGAAGCTATAATAATTATTCTTATAAGTCTATACAAAAGTTAAATGGCTAAGTACTTTCGAGGCATGTTGCCTCATATTCATAGCCATAGTGATAAATGTGCAGAATAAAAAGTAAGTGATGATATATGCAAACTTTATGCAAATTATTTACATAGCTTAGCATTTTGGAAATATTGAAGCATGTGTCGCATCTGTTGATGGAATTGTTATTATTAGTAATAAAGTATGCCTCTTTAATTTTTTGTTTGCTGTCATTTTTCTCTATGCATACTATTCTAGGGTTGGAAGGTTCAATTATATGGCCGGTTTTTTTGAAGTGTTTTAGAAATATTGAAGAGTTGTCATTATTTTTCTATGCTCTTTTATAAGCATATTTATGTTGACCAGTTTTATTGATAATACTGGCTTCAGTCTCATCATAGTAGATGGCTCAGCACCCAGATGGGGGACATGAGATACAGTAAATGACATGAGGATTTGAATGGGGTCAATTTTTCCTTTTGAATTGTTAATGAGATGATTAGTGCAAGGGGGCGTACAAAAACTGATTCAAAATTTGTTAGCTAATGATTTAACTAGTTGGTTAGAGA
The DNA here is from genome assembly GCA_028023455.1 of Epiperipatus broadwayi. NCBI lineage: Eukaryota > Metazoa > Onychophora > Udeonychophora > Euonychophora > Peripatidae > Epiperipatus > Epiperipatus broadwayi. The sequence continues at coordinate 428,765 of JAQFVV010000335.1, read as the reverse complement.
TTTTAGGGATGTGAGGGAGGGTAATATATAGAAGGTTGAGGTCTCTACTATTGTTTGTAATTCTATTGTGTGCCAAGACCAAATTGGCACATGTATATAAAATAATTTTATCTAAAAAAATTATTAAAATAATCTTTCATAAAAGAAAAACGTAAAATTAGATGTTGAGGAGTTTGTTACAGTTTGTTTTCGAAAAGAATAAGAGTCAAATAGTCTTCTATCAGTAGTTTTTGAAATAAAAGTTAAATTAAAGGTTTTATAAAAAAGGAAGTATAGTCTAATATTATTATTTGAAATATAATTAAAGTTTAAGTTAAATAATTTTACTTTTGGGAAATATATGTAATAAAGCACAAGTGCGTGTGCGGCGCAACTGCTCCCAAAAGCTGTTAATACAAATACAAATAGCTAACTAAAAATATTAAAACAGCTGAGCGCTTTCAAAGGATCTTGCCTTCATAATCATAGCTTGCTTATGTTTAAATTTATGCAAATATGCTAATTCCATCTTTTTGATAGAGAAAAACATGTGTCCTTCCTGTTTATGGCATCGTTCGAATTAAAGAAAAAATAATCTTAAAGCTAGTAATATATATGTGATTGTCAATAATAGAATAAATGTATGCGTAATAAATGTTATTATAAATAAATGAAAGTTAAAGAAGATTATCATTAAAAAACATGGCAATGGCTATTAATTAAAATATAAAACTACAGGATTAAAAAGCTTGTCTCCAACGGATTAGATATAAATTAAAATATAAAACAATACGTTTTGCATGGCTATTACTAATTAAGCAATCTTCCAAAACACGTCACAGGATTAATTGCTAAAGAATTTCGACAACAGATATTTGCCGGAGGATATTACAAGGACAATATGTCACAGGTATAAATAGTAAATTTTATCGGATAATCAGTTGAGACAAGTCAGTTCACAAATCGATTGAATCAGTTAATTTCAATCAGTTAAGTTAATTGTATCTAGAAACAAAAATGCGGTGTTGAGCAGTTTGGGGAATACACGCCTCTCCCTACAGCCTGATGTCCGATAAAAACAGCAAGATCTGCCTGTGAAATAATGTCAGCTTAACAACTTGGAAATCTCCATCAATATCTAATTGTCTCCAATAGTAATGATCGTGAATAATAAGGAAACTCATCAAGGAAATGTCCCAGCCGGCTGGAAGAAGCAACAAACAAGAAGAAAACAAAGTTCTAAATCTACGTTCAAAATCCTAGGTAAAACATTTGCTTATTTCATTTATACTGTAATAGCCATTGCATTGCATTAATTCATGCGAATCCTCCAAGAGTCTAATTATATGAACTCTATATCATACATAAAATGAACTATTGATATGTGTGTTTTAAGTTTCAAATGCTATTAATGCTTTATTATTATATTTGTGAATGCTATATGAATTAATATATGTGTGATCATTATATCAGTGTTATTAGTTAAATTAGATAAATACCAGTGTTCTATTATTAAAATCTACAAGAATATTTAAACTAGTTTAGAAATGTTAATTTAAAATGTATGTGTATTATTAAATTATAAAGATGTTTAAATTTAGTAAATTAATGTTAGTTAATAAATTGTCTTTAAAATTAAACTCTATTTGTCAGTCAATTCTTTTTATCAATCTCTTCTTACTAATATTTTATTATTGATTAAAATTAGACTGAGCTAGTTAAGGGAATTGTTTCGAGCACTGGCTTATGAGCCTACTGACCAAATATGTTGTTTATTCTTATGAATAGATAACTGGTGCCCAGAGTTTACTCCGAAACAAATAATGTATTTGGATAGTAGGGGTTTGAATCTAGCAGCCGAGGTGGGCCATTGTTGATAGTTAAAGCTATCAATAATATCTCCCATTTTGCTCGAACGTGTCAGTTCGTTCACGTAATATTTATAAGATTATAAATGTGTTTTAAAGAAGTTTGAAACCAGCCAAAACCTAAAAGGGTAAGTAAGATCTTCTGCGGAGCAAATCCGGTACATTAAATGGCACCCAATGGGGGCCAGTTTTACTGTACCAGACCAAAACTCCCCTGTGGATTTCCTAATCCTAATCTTGCACTGAGCATGAAGTGAACAAGATTTAACAGGAAAAGAAATTGATACCAATTTAGCCGATTGTCTGTACTCATGTATATTGGTACTTCCAGCTAAACTGAAAGAAAGAGTGGATTGACAGGACTCTTCCAGTTAAAAACACCCTTTAGTTGATATCTTATTTAAATGCCCGAATATTTAAAACAATAGCAAGTACACACCTTTGAAAAATCTATTTACAAAATAGACTTTTGCATGCCACTTCTAGAAAAGAATAAAAATGAATTTTCCCCCCTCCCAGAAGGATGTGCAATACCAAATGTCCAGCAAAACATGAGAATAAGATTCAACACCCCGGTAGAGCGATATTCCTTTGTGGCTAGCTCAGTCACTCTACATCTAGGGTCTTCAAATGGGTAAGTTAAATGATTATTACAGGTACATGGTTGATAAGGAAAGAATACATTTTCATCAATATAAATAATAATACCAAACCGAAACAAGTTTAATATTATGATTAAATATTTATTTAATCCCAAATACCCACCACCGTTTCATACTAATGATGATATAATAAAAGGAATACTAAATAATTAATGATTACAAACCCATATATATATTTGATGCTTTTAGATATATATATATATATATATATATATTTATATATATATATATATATATATATATATATATATATATATATATACAATTTAAATGATTACAAAAATAGATAAACCCCTAAAGCTATTTACAATAAGATATTTCATAAAGAATGGAAGTGGTTTGAGCCCCTTTTACCCAGTAGAAATAAATTTTCCTTTGCGTGATTTGATATACAGATATGAGATTTTCGGTCATACAGGCATACACTTTTACTGATGACTTTAAAACCTTTTTTTTTTATAGATAAATTCCTATACATGTATATACGTGCGGCACTATTATACACTTATTACTATTTTAAATATAAAGTTATTAGAGGACTTGCTTACAGGAAATCTATAATAGATCAATCCCTTCTTACACCATCATGAGGTGCAGCAGTGACAAAAAAATAACTTAAAAAGGATATACGGTTAAATACATTTTTTAGATATTCAACACGAGATATCGTATTTACCGAATATTATAAGCATATGTACGCATATATACACATGTATATTTATATATGATGAATTTCAGGAATAACAACAAGAGCAAAATGAATAGCAACAACAACAAAAAAAAATCTCATTGCAATCTTTGTTGAAAATACTGGAATTTAAAATAGAAAAATTGACTCAAAAGATTTAAATAAAAGCTTTATCATATATGCCCGTAATAACTGTAAATTCAATATACATATGCAAGAGACTCTCTTTTTAAATGATTAATAATAATAACAAAAAAATAATAATATATTTAATCGGAAATATCAAAGTTAATTATTTCAATATTAATAAAATATCTTAAAATAAACTTATGTCTGCGTCTTCATTCTTCTCCTCTGGGCTCTGAGTGGTCTTCAAGTCAACTGGCTGTGTAGTGATGATTTCATTTATTTAGCAAGGTGGCATTTGTCATCATCGTGGGTGGATGGAACTGGCGTGGTCACATCTTGGTGGCTTGAGACAGAGAAAGGGTGGTGCACCAGTTGGTTGTCTACCCCACGGTCATTTCACTGGACTGTCTGGTAGATTGCCCCATATTTTCCTCTGTTTGTATATGATAATAATTTTTTATTAAATGTTCATTTGCTATTTGACTGGTTCATTAAATCTTTAAGAAATCATTAGTTCTTAAAAGAACTGTATAATGGATTTCTTAGAAAATGTCAGCAGTAGTCCTGTTCATAAATTAATCTCTAAGTAGCTGGTTGCTTGGAGAATTCTGGAGCCAAACAAGTGAATGACTTGCCCCGAATGACTGCCAAAGAAAGAATCAATCTCACAGCACTGACTAAACTATATTAATCCTACTGGCCCTCTGAGAAGTATGAATCAGCCAATCCTTTCAATTTATCTTATCATTTAGATTATAACATTCCTTACAATTTTTCCGATTAAATTCTACATTTTAAGTTTGATATAATGGCTTCCATCTTGGATGCCCAGACCACTTGATTACAGCTATTATTATTCAAAAGAATTTCTACTTTATATACAAAAAAAGGAAGAAAAAAAAAGATAACATTTTAATTATAGCATTATCAAACATTTCGCTTTTGATCAGATTTTTGCAAAAGCAATTAACATTATTAGCTTATGGAATAAAATTACAATCTTTAGAAAAGTAATTAAAAAATATATACAAGTATGTTGGAAAATAAAAAAAACAACTACATATAATGACATATCATAAAAAATATACAAAAAGGAAAAACACATGAATTTATTATGCAATATATTGTATGTCAATTTCATATTACTTTAAATTGGTGTGTGTGGGTATTTTAATGCTCAGACCAACTTCCATTATTAATATAGCACATTTATATATTTGTTGTGCCTAATATGTACAAATCTATATGTGTATCTGCTGTAATATTCTTTACAGCAGATTTTGTGCAAGGCCATTTGATAATGCCTCCGCCTCATTTCCAAATGATCCCTGTGCCACAAAATTAGTTTATCCCGGTGGTCGTTATCCATGATTTAGATCATTGTGAGCAATGTAGTCGGCATAGATAGAAGGAAAGGATAGTCAAAACAGATTGCCCTTGGTGTGTAAACTGAAAGCATTATGAAAAGCAAACTTAGAAAATAAATGAATATTTAGAATCAAGAATTAAAGTTGCAAGAGATAAAATGGCCAAAAATGATGCATTTTACTCTAAAACGGAGGGGGGTGGGTGTAATGTGCCAAGGCCAAATTGGCACATGTATATAAAATAATTTTATCTAAAAAAATTATTAAAATAATCTTTCATAAAAGAAAAACATAAAATTAGATGTTGAAGAGTTTGTTACAGTTTGTTTTCGAAAAGAATAAGAGTCAAATAGTCTTCTATCAGTAGTTTTTGAAATAAAAGTTAAACTAAAGGTTTTATAAAAAAGGAAGTATAGTCTAGTATTATTATTTGAAATATAATTAAAGTTTAAAAAAATACAAATCTCTTTTCATTCGAATTAAAGAAAAAATAATCTTAAAGCTAGTAATATATGTGCGATTGTCAATAATAGAATAAATGTATGCGTAATAAATGTTATTATAAATAAATGAAAGTTAAAGAAGATTATCATTAAAAAACACGGCAATGGCTATTAATTAAAATATAAAACTACAGGATTAAAAAGCTTGTCTCCAACAGATTAGATATAAATTAAAATATAAAACAATACGTTTTGCATGGCTATTACTAATTAAGCAATCTTCCAAAACATGTCACATGATTAATTGCTAAAGAATTTCGAAAACAGATATTTGCTGGAGGATATTACAAGGACAACACATCGCAGGTATAAATAGTAAAATTTTATTGGATAATCAGTTGAGACAAGTCAGTTCACAAATCAATTGAATCAGTTAATTTCAATCAGTTAAGTTAATTGTATCTAGAAACAAAAATGCGGTGTTGAGCAGTTTGGGAAATACACGCCTCTCCCCACAGCCTGATGTCCGATAAAAACAGCAAGATCTGCCCATGAAATAATGTCAGCTTAACAACTTGGAAATCTCCGTCAATAGTAAATGACCATGAATAATAAGGAAACTCATCAAGGAAATGTCCCAGCTGGCTGGAAGAAGCAAAACAAGAAGAAAACAAAGTTCTAAATCTACGTTCAAAATCCTAGGTAAAACATTTGCTTATTTCATTTATACTGTAATAGCCATTGCATTGCATTAATTCATGCGAATCCTCCAAGAGTCTAATTATATGAACTCTATATTATACATAAAATGAACTATTTATATGTGTGTTTAAGTTTCAAATGCTATTAATGCTTTATTATTATATTTGTGAATGCTATATGAATTAATATGTGTGTGATCATTATATCAGTGTTATTAGTTAAATTAGATAAATACCAGTGTTCTATTATTAAAATCTACAAGAATATTTAAACTAGTTTAGAAATGTTAATTTAAAATGTGTGTGTATTATTAAATTATAAAGATGTTTAACAGTTTAGAAATGTTAATTTAAAATGTGTGTGTATTATTAAATTATAAAGATGTTTAAATTTAGTAAATTAATGTTAGTTAATAAATTGTCTTTAAAATTAAACTCTATTTGTCAGTCAATTCTTTTTATCAATCTCTTCTTACCAATATTTTATTATTGATTAAAATTATACTGAGCTAGTTAAGGGAATTGTTTCGAGAGCTGGATTATGAGCCTACTGACCAAATATGTTGTTTATTCTTATGAATAAATATGAATAAATAACTGGTGCCCGGAATTTACTCCGAAACAAATAAAGTATTTGGATAGTAGGGGTTTGAATCTAGCAGCCAAGGTGGGCCATTGTTGATAGTTAAAGCTATCAATAATATCTCCCATTTTGCTCGAACGTGTCGGTTCGTTCACGTAATATTTATAAGATTATAAATGTGTTTTAAAGAAGTTTGAAACCAGCCAAAACCTAAAAGGGTAAGTAAGATCTTCTGTGGAGAGAACCCGGTACAATTTTAAAAATGTTTGATTTTGTTAATGATGGTTTTGCATTTAAAGCTAGCTTTTAATAAATCCTTAGTGTAGAGAAAGATGTTATCTTTCCTGTCAGATTCTAATTTGTGCAAATGCATATTCCTATATAAGAATGCATTTAAACCTGCAAATTTATGCAAGTTCAGAGAATTGGAATTAGGATGAATAAAATCTCTTACTTCAAGCAGCTTTATGATCATCAAATAATTTATAGTTCTTTTTGTTTGAAATAGCCATAAGTCCAGATATGTCAATCTCTTGAAGTCATCTTTCCATGGAGAGTTGATGGTTAGATTGGAATGTTGTTGGATTTCTTGCAGTATTCACAAGTGGTATGTTTAGTGGCTGTAATGAATACATCATTAACATACCACACACACACACACACACACACACACATATATATATATATATATATATATATATATATAATTATGAGGAAAGTCAGCTTGATATTTTGGTATAATTTGCATCTCAAAAGATGCTGGTGATTATTCCACTAAGAGGCAGACCCATAGACCAACTGTTATTCATGGTGAACCATTTGTCTTCAAACATAGTGTATATGTGTTTGTCCATCCAAGATAAAAATGACATGACAAAGCTAATGCGGTTGGTTGGGAAAAGGATGTTTGTGAATTCATGATGGATAATCTGAATAGATCATTTTCTATCAACAGATCCATATAGCTCTTTATTATCAAGAGTGGCCATGTGGAAATTATCATTGATGATAGCATCCTTAATTTTATTTACAAATTGGAACAAAGAATTAATGGAATAAGTTCCAAATCCCAAATTATCAACAAGGAATTGATAATAAACTTGGCTGTTTCAAAATAATGGACTCTCCCAAAATCCATCATCAGTTGAAGAGATTCTCCAGGCTTGTGCAGCTTTGCATTGGTGAATATTCTTGCGGCTTTAGTAGACAATGGATAAACTCGGTAATATTCGGAGTTAGAGTGACTATTTTTGTGTAGGTGGAGAATAGCAAATATAAAATTTTCCCTGTTAAGCTTGTTATTAAAGTTTAAAACTGGGATAAGCTCGGTATTTAAAATGTGTTCCACTATTTTAGATTTGTATTCCTCAGAGGGTTCAAAAGTACAAACCTGATGTGCTTATCTTCTTTGATACAGATTAAGTTGTTGAGGACAAGAAATTGTTTGGTTATCTTAATGTCATTGTTCCAGCTATCATTCTTAATATATAATTGTTAGTGCTTGATGGATTTGGCTAGGTCAGTGATGATGTTGTCTCTTTGTGAATTGTCAAGGAGACTTGCCTCAATGTCAGCCATATGTTCTAGTTTAGGTAGGCACCATTGGCCTTCAATGAATCGAGAGCCTTGGGATAAAACCCTTTTTGTCTTTGCTGGGCAGAGTGATATTAATCTTGATAACATAAGAAAAATTTAATAAATTAATATTTATGTTTTGTTTCTCTGCCAAGAATATAATTTCTTAATCTTTGTTGGTGGCAAGAAATTGTTTGATTATTTTAATGTCATTGTTTCAGCTATCAGCCTTAATATATAATTGTTTGTGCTTGATGGATTTGGCCATGTCAGCAATAATGTATAAATCCCTATGGGTGTGTATCTAGATTTGATTATATCAAAAAAAGAGCAGAACCACATGTTCTCTCCAACACAGTAACATTTACAATAGCATTAAAAAAGAGTTACATCACATGATATACCCTCAATTTTTGTGGTGGAGGAGGCACCACTCATATCATTTTGAGGAGTAGTGCTTGAATGCTTCTTATGCAAGTGACAGGATCATATAATTTGTGATTGCCTGGGGAGAATATGTATAAGATGTAGAGACAAGAAATTCAATTTCCATAGATGTAATTACTGTAATAAAAACTCTGAAATGAACAGAAATAATCCTGAATTGATACTAGATGCACCCTCAATTTCTACAAATATTCAAAACATAACAGAATCAACATGGAAAAGAAATGAAAGCTTGGCATGTAATAATCAACCTGCACTATTTATTAACACTTCTGACCTAACAATTCCACAGATGAGAATTAATGATACAACAGGTAACTCAGACAAAGAACAAATCAATAACTCCAAGCTTGGGATGTCCATCTGTGAGTTCTACCCTCACTTCACCGGAAAAAAGGAAATGGTCACAAAAAGAGGAAACCACGAGAATGGCAGACAAAAAACAAGATTCTGAAGTTCATATAAATTCACCTGAATCTGTAGATTAGACACAGAGAACTCAAACCCAAGGATGATCAAAAACAAATGCAAGAAGAAATAAAGAAAATAAATCAATAAATACAGAAAACGGTGAGTGTGAAGGTCCATTGTCAACTTCTTCAACAAAAGAAATGGAAAATGACATAGTGGACAAGGGAGAAATAGGTCTGAAAAAACATTAACTAAAAGGATTAGTTCCACTGAAGGTTCAGGTAACCCAACAGACCCTTTGAAGATTTTAGAATCTCACAATGACGAAGTCCCTGCAGATGTAGACCAAACCCAAATTCAAGATAATGGATGTGATGTTTATGAACAACTTGAAAGTTCACAATTACAGCCTAATCACTGCTCCCAAAAATGAATCAATCAACTAGTCTACTGGCAGTTGTCTTAATGCCAAGCCTAATCATAAAAACATTTACAAATCTTATATACTATTATTCACTTAATGTGACATTTGAACTAGAAAATAGTGGTTGGTGGTCAGAAGGGGAGTGACAACACCAGGAATTAATTTAATGAAGATTAAAATAGTGGGAATAAATGTAAGAGGTCTGAATTCAACCAACAGAGTCTTTGCTATCAAATATTGGTTAATCAAAGAAGCACCAAATATTGTCTGCCTATCAGAAATGAAAATTCATGTCAACACAGATCACAGAATTGGCCAAATATTCAAACTTTTTAGGTATATCAATATTCATATAGGATCATCAGCAGCTGGGGGGGGGTGATTAATAAAATTTGGGGCTGTCTGAATTTAAATTAATATCCATAGACCATAATTGTCTTATCCTAAATATAAAGACTGAAAACTTTACACTTCATATTATTTATCTATATCTGCAGAATAAAGGGTCAGTAATTCTAAAAGTAATACACAAGATCAACATGGTGATTTCCTTCTGCCCAGGGCTGGCCATCCTCTTTGGGAATTTTAATTTACTGTATGAGACATTTAGTGAAAAATATATCCATTTAATTAATAAAAGATTTATGTGTGCTCAGAATTTTTCCCCTCTGGCACATATTCCTATACCAAAAAAAATAAAACATTGATCGATCTGTTATATTACATCCCAGACCTTCATTTTCTAATTGAGACATCACTTAAGCCAATGGTTTTCTCAGACCACCTAGCCTTGAAGATCTGGATTGAAGTAAAAAGTGCTGCCCAAGACCCTGATGGATTCATGAAACCACTAGGATGCTTAACAAAGTCCATGCCACAGTAGCAGTTTTCTTGGAGATACATATTTATCTCCAGAAAATAAACATCTTAAGCCTGCCACCAGTTGAAGTATGGATTGAATTTATTGAAATAATAAGAATTATCATTGAATTTTACACAAGAAACCAAAAAGGACCAGTCAAGCTCATGCAAGATTTAAACAATATACAAAATAGAATGAATTCAGATCCAAGTATAATGAGATTAATTTTAGAATTGAAAGAAAAATACAAAGATAGCACAAAGGGCACTAGTGCAATTTATTGCAATCAAAAGGATAAAAAATTTTCTTGCCAACTGCCACTGCTGGACAAAAATCTATATTCAGTGGCCGTTGGCAATCTTTATTGATGGGAAATTCTATACAGGCACCACAATGTTGATAAAAATTCATCATCACTTTAAAGAGAAATTACAGAAAGGTACATCACAACAAGTAAGACATTATTACAGTGGAAACAGTGATGGACTACATAGTATTACAGAAGCAAAGATTTTCCAAAAGTTAATATCCATTCCTGATAGGACATACCCAAATATGTGGTGCCTAAATTTGTGTTCCTGCACTTCTGTCACTTCATCATCCCAATAATTAAAAACATGATTGATGAACTATCTAAGGGATACAGGGATATACAAAGCCTTTATCCAATCTTGCTGGTGCCTTTTGAAAAAAAGCATGGCATCCCCACAGATATTAATAATTTGAGACCTATCTCAATGACCCCATTACTGATCAAAGTCATTGAGGGATTAATCAAAGATCACATATAGGAAGTTATATACAAACATGTAACACAACAAATTTAATGTTGATATTTGCAATTGAACAGTGATAACACAAGATTGTTTTCGAGAACTTTAATTACAAGAAGTAAAAATCACAAATGTAATGTATACATCTGTATCTGCACCCCTTCAATAGTATTTGCTAAATTACAGGAAGTAAAGATCTCAAATGTAACATATACATATGTATCTGCACCCTGCACCCCCTCAATAGTAATTGTATAAGATATATTCAAAGATAAATTAGCAAATAATTTTTCCAGTTTGATATTAAATGTTGATTGATGTTGCCTTGCATTGTTACTTAAGGTGAATGTGTAACAATGGCACGAATATGCATAAAGTACAAAGATGGCTGCATGGATTGAAGGGATAGAGTCTTTCTAATATGAATTGAAGATTTTCTGAAGAGTGGTGTTGGGTTGTCTACATACTCTTGTCATGATATTGCAAATTTCTGTCTAGTGCTGGACAATGATAGAATGGGTGTTGCAGTGTTTCTTCAGCCTGTGGCATAGGGAGCAAAAAGGATCAATATTAGAGTACAGTCTCTGGTATCTCAGAAAATATCACATTGGCAGTGCATGAAGATTAAACAATTTAAGACTCCAGAAGCCATTTTTTAACTTTCAGAGTAATTGTTTATTGTTAATTGTAAGCATTGTCAGATTGGTGTCATGATTTGGATTTGGATGTATTAATGAATAAATTTGCCAGTATGAGTACTTGTATATTGTTTAGAGTGATATCTGTGTGAATATGGTTTTAATATAATTGATGATGAATGATAATTGGTTATAGGTGGGGGTGGGGTAGCCTATCTCATGGCATTATTTGGAAAGGCATTGAAGCATTGAAAAGTGTTCAACCATTTCTATTATTAGGTTTGTGGTCTTCTGTAGATGGAAAGAAGTCCCAGTCCATTGTGAATGGGTGATCTGGTGATCTGTTTTGCAGATATTGACACTGTCTTCCTCTACCACAAGAGTTTATTGCAGAGAGAAGAGATTTTGTTTATAAAACTTTTAGAAAAAGTAACAATGGGTGAGTAATAGGTAATTTTTTTGTGACTATCTGGTTAAACAGTTTGATCTTGTAATATATTGATAGATATGCCTTCAAGAGTGAATTAGTGATTCACTCTGCCTCTTTTTTGTGTTTGTTCTGGATTTTAAACCTCATTACATTTGTACTCGTATAAAAAGGAAAACCCAAAAAGGCAGAAGGATTTGTATCATTTAGTGTATTGTGCCTGTGTACTGTTTAGTGTTATAAAGTGACCAAACTGCAGTCTCATTTAGATTGACATTGAGGTTACGTGTAGCTGTGAATTCTTGTAGTATTCTATGCAAAGTCAGTAGGGATTTTTTGGATGGAAGGAAAACAATATTATCATCCATATAAGGGATACATGTTATCTACTGAAATGTGTTTGGTATTTGGATGCCAATGAATGTTTGCTGGATTTTCATGAAAAGAGGGTTGATGTAGAATGTGAAGAGTAATGAACTCACTGGGGATCCTTGTGAGATTGATTGTGTTTGAGTAAAGGATATGAAATTTCTGCCACTAAGTTTGATGTGTATTTCATGATTCAGCAGCAAGTTAGTCATAGCATATAGAAGAGTACAAGGTATTGTGGTGGCAGCCAACATTTCAATTAATATGTTGATTGCCACAGAGTCAAGAGCTGACTCAAGGTCTATCTGGACTGCAACCGGGCTATACTTTTTTGGCTTCACATTGAGCCCAAAATTGCTTTGAACAGAAGGGCTGCCTGTACTGTTGATGATTGCTTTCTTGCAAACTGATATGGAAAAATCAATGGAAGCAGATATGGCTCAATCTTGTTTTCAATGACTTTTTCAATGATCTTGATAGCTGTTGGGCCCATGGAGATAGGCTGAAGATTGCAAAGGGTGGATATTTGGGCTGGTTTCTTATTAAATAATACTTTAACAATTGAATAAAGATTCTCAATGTTGTATATTTTTGTGAGAAATAGTTTGCAAGATTGCATAACACATGAGTAGCTGAAACACTGAGGTGCTTGTATACAAATTTTGGCATGCCATCCATGACTGGATGACATGTATTGGGCAGAGTGACAAGTTTTGTCACAAATTCTTTAGTGGTAAATGGTGTGCATGTTTTGGGTGGTCCAAAATAATCAGGAGGTGGATTGAAAAGTTAATGTGTTTGAAGATTCTGTCTCAAATTCTTGCATATAAGTTCAATCATACTGTGTGCTGCATGTGTAGTTGCTCCAATTCAAAGTGCCACAGGCACTCTAAAGATGAAGGGGAAACCCATGGCCCATCAGGTGTATCCTCTAGTCCATTTGTGCTGTTGACTGAGACAAATTTTACTTTTTTTGATGGCTAGGTAGTCTTTAAGTGCTGCACATGTGTTTTTATATGCCTGGGTGAGCTTATATGTATGCTAATATGTGTTGTGAATGGGTTTAACCATTGTAATTCTCTTGTGTAGTTCATGTGCCAGAGCTAAAAGCCTGGATGGTAGGGGTGTTTTCCTGGTGATGTGATCAATGTTAAATAAAAGTATGTTTATGTATACCTGATTTCTTTGTACAACACTAGTTGCAGTGCTTCAAGTTTATGAAGCATGATGTATGTTTCAGAAAAAAGGGACTCTAGAATGGATGCTGGTATTAGAATTCTCATTGTTTTTTCAAGTGGAAACATGGTTGGCTGAATTTCATTAAGATGATAATGATGATGATGATAATGATTATTGTTATTATATTTCAAAAAGGAAGTTTATTGATCAAAGAAATACAGAGCTTTTTTACATTGATTTTACATTGATTTTTCCATTAGTTTTGTACAAAAGCATTTTATAGTTTTCAGTTACATGTTATTCTATGAAAAGTTATCTAGTTCTTACATAAAAAATTATTTGTTGTAGAGAGAGGAAAAAAAGTGTTTTTTTTATTTCTGTATTTTATTTTTATTCAATTTTCAGTGTTCTCCAATTTTGCATGCTTATAGCATTGATTGTTGTTTGATGAGTGACTATGTAGCTGCATAAATATGGGGATTTGCTATTATTTTTGTCTCTATTTCATATATGGATGGGTGCCTTCTGGAGTTGTTGCCCATTAGATAGGTACACCTGGTATACCAAAAAGCATACAATACAAAAATTACTGCCTTAATGTTGGATATTAATATGTCTTGAAAAGTCTTGATTATTTGATTAATGGTCACGTTTTGTTGGGATATATTAAACACATCAATGTTTTTACATTCTGTATTGTGGTACATTGAGACAATACATGTTGCAGAGTCTCTTCAGCAATGTGGCATAGCCCACAAAAAGGGTCTATTGAAATGTACATCCTTTTATGGTTCAAGAAGTATGTTTTTGACATTGCAATGATATTTATTTTTAGAATGAAATCAAAGAATTTGGGTTCTAGTGATCACTTTTTGTATTCATGAAGTAATTTTCTGTTGTTTACTCTGACTATTGTGTTATTGTTATTTAGGTTTCTTTCCTGTTGAATTTGTTCATAAATGTTCCAATATAAATATTTGTGTGTATATTGCTCCATTCTGTTAAGAGTTATTCTATATTGATGGATAATTGATGATGTATACAGACCTGTTGGGGGTGTTTTATAAGTTGGAGTAATTTGAATTGAACATTTAAGTTTGAGAAATTGTTTCATAATGAAAATTACTAGGTTACTTAATTTTTGTGCATAAAAAGTGTAAATATTGTGCAAATTTAGACCATTCTTAATAAAGAGTTGATTGTCTTTTTGTTGATATTGCAACCACTTTTTTATACCATAAAAGTTGTTTGCAGATAGTTTTAGTCTTTGCTTTAAAAACTTTTGAGAATTTTATTTTTGGTAAAAATATGTTATTGTTGTCATTATAAGTTGATTTATTGGCTGGACATTAGAGTATATAGGGAGATGTTTTTGATAGGGAGGTGGCGATGCATTGTGCCTCTTCTTTTAATCTATTTTGTATAAAACAGCTCATTCTGGTTATTTCTAGATGAAAAGGGAATTCTAAAAAAGGTGTCCATTTTTCTTGGTAAATGGATGTGCATGGATTTCTGGTAAACATAGACCAAGCATTAATCTTTTCTGGATTAAAATTCAACTTGTATTGTTGCATATATTCTTTAAGAATTTCTTGTAATTGCAATATTTGTTTTTTTGAATTGGGAAAAACCGTGATGTTGTCCATATAAGTCAAGCAAGCTATGTATTGTGTCATGCCAGGTATTTGAATGCCAGTAAAGGTTTTTTGGATTTTTTCTATTAACCTCTTTATGAAGTTTTACAAGATGACTGTAGCCACTTTAAGTCACTTGAATTCCATCATTTTTAATGCTACAGTAAAGATTTTACCTCATTTGAAAGGTTATAAAAAGTTCTGTTTGAATTCCATCATTTTTAATACTATGGTAAAGATTTTACCTCATTTGAAAAATTATAAAAAGTTCCATAAGATGCTACCCTCTCTTGAATTATTTTACAAGTAAAAAATCAATAAAACTGACATTGAAGGCCTAACAAAGGGAGGAGGCACTCTGTTCTAAGCATTGATTGGCTTTCAACTATTGAGGACAAAAAATTCACTTGTCAATAATTTCCAACGTTATGATTTCTTTTCTTTCATTTCAAAAGTGATAAATGAATGTTTTAGACCATTTTAAAAGTATTTTTTGACAAATTATAAATTATTTTGATAAAATATGCTAAAAATAAAATTATTTTAGAAAAATAGTTAAGATTTTAGCAAAAATTATTTACTTTTCCACAATATAAAATTGGTAAAGAAATCACTGTAGTCAGCAAAACTTTTTAATTGGTGAGTAACGTTCATTTTAGATTTGCCGCTATTGAATATTTTTATAATTATAAATAAAAATTTATTTTTGAAAATTCACTTTCATAATCTGACAAATTATTAATACACTTTTTACAAATGAAACTAAAGTGAATATAATATTAAAAGATGAATATATTTTAACAGTTGAGTTTGTGATTTGACCAATTAAAAGTTTAGACTTTTACCTCACTCGGCCAATAAAATTATTTGCAGTTAAAGAGTTAAAGGGTTAATATATAGAATAAATAATAGTAACTGAGAGGAGAGCCTTGGGATATGGATTGAGTGGGAGTAAATGATGAAGAATTTCTTACATTCAGCATTATGTGTATTTCTCTGTTGAGAAGTAGATTTGCAATAATGTACAGATGTGTCTTGGGGATAGTTGGATTTCCAAGCATGTCTAACAATATGGAAATATCTATTCCATCAAATGCTCCTTCGATATCTAATTGAATTGCTATTGGACTGGATATTTTTTCTGTAATGTTGAATCCAGGATTGCTTTGAATAATTCAATTGTAGATGAGTTCCTTTTGACAAATTGAATTTCTGAGATCAGCAGCATTATGTGTGGTTCTATTTTTTTTTAATAATTTTTATTGGCTATAATCCCATGGAAATTTGTCTGCATTCTGTTAGGGGTGGGTAGTTTTAGCCTTTTTCTTGAATGACACTATCACAATGGGGTGAACTCCCCCCATATCTTAAAATTCTTTTGATAGATGTTAATTTAAAAAATTCAGTATGTTAATATTACACAGAAAACCTACTACAAACAAACTGTCAATGCCACTGACTGGTAGTTTATTTCCCATGATGCCCCAAAATGCTTGTGAGAGGTTTTAAGAGAGCTCAGGCATTTGTTTAGAGTTCAAAAGAAAAATGTAAATTTTTCATAATTTGTTTATATATTTATGATTATATTTGCAAAGTATTTGGGTAGTATTTAATTTTGAGAAGAATAATATGATTAGATTCAGATTTTATTTGAAAATATTTGTTTTAAAAAAGATAATTCAAAATAATGTAATAATTATAAAATAAAAAGTTATAATAGATTGAAAAAGTTATTATTATAATAACTGTAGCAGTCATTTGTTGTCATTTTTAAAAATAACTATTTAAATTTTTAAACAGTATTTATTGCTTTATGCAATCTGAACAATAATTCATTCAGATTTTAGAAATGAAGCTAAAACAAATCTAATTTCATTCATTAATATTTTTATCACCAAATGTAAAGAAAATCCATTGTACTGATTACATATTTCACTTTATTACTTTTTTTATATTTGCAAAGTTGAAATATAATTTTTAAGAATGATTTTATTTGTAACCCTATATTTCTAAAAAATAATTTAAAAGTTGTGGAAATATAATAAAGAATAAATAATTCTTCAAAGTAAAAATTTGTGAATTTAATCCAATTGGCTGCTAGAGGCTATCAAAAATATAAACAGCTATAAGTTAATTTTATTAATATAGTGTTTGTAAATCTGGGGTAATAGGAATTTTTATTTTTATCATTATAACATTTTTTATTGATCTGTCTTTTTAAAAAGGAACATTTTTGAAAAAAACTGTAAGTGTAATCATGAATATTTTTATTTATAAATAAATATGTAACAAATATTTTGCAAAAATAATCATAAATATATGAATAAACTATGAAAAAAAAATTCTTTCTCAAGTAACACAAAAGAAAAATCACTTGTAAGCACTCTCACTAATGCTTTTGAAGCCTGAGAGCAACGAATTTACTAAGCAGCAGCATTGATAGCTCATTTGCATTGGTTCCCTATAGAGTAATGACATTGTGAGATTTTTTTAAAACTAATAAATCAACATATATTTTAGTTTTAGTTTCTGCCATCAAATATGTGCATAACTGCAACCTTGCAGTAGTGAAAGCTAAAGAGAATGATGGAAAACTGAAGGCAACACATCATCATCCATTGTAAAAAGAACTGCTTTTCTATATAAATGCTCTTTCTAAGTTTATTATGATATCAACTCATTGATTATATTTTTTTCATTATTATAAAATATATATATATTTTTCATATATTTTCATAATTGGCAAACAAAATCTTTAATAATTACTTAGTAAATATGAAATTTGATTTCTATAATTGTAAAGTTATTGGACAGTTAAACATATCTTTTTCCCCCTCAATATTTTTTTAAAGATTTTTTCAAATGCAATCATAATTTTTATATTCTGTAAATATGTGCACTGAATAGCCATAATTATAAAACTTGTAACTTTTTACTAAAAATGAATCTAATAGGATGTGAGTTTATTTTTCTTTTTCAAAAATTTAAAATTTCATTTTAAATTGTTTCAAAGTGTGAAGCTTGTGATCATAACAATTCTATAATTTTGTGAAGTGCATTTTTGCAAATTAATAAAATAATATTAAATCGTGCTTTCACACTTCCAACGTAAAGCTATAACAACAAATTGAAAACTATTTTTAATAAATGGCTGAGCGCTTTCAAGAAGATGTACTTTTCATATTCATAGCCAGTTATGATTCTTTCTTTGGAATCATTATATAAATAAATCTGATATGCAAATTATATGCAAATAGACCATCTTTTAGATATCGCAAAACATGCA
Source organism: Epiperipatus broadwayi (assembly GCA_028023455.1). Classification (NCBI taxonomy): domain Eukaryota; kingdom Metazoa; phylum Onychophora; class Udeonychophora; order Euonychophora; family Peripatidae; genus Epiperipatus; species Epiperipatus broadwayi. Next base: position 410,320 of record JAQFVV010000335.1, on the reverse strand, counting down.
TCCTTACAATTAATGGTGAAAAAGTCCTCTGCTATAAAGTATGCTTCTTTTACCTTTCGCTTAATATCATGTCTCTCAGTACAAACTAATTTTGCAGATGTGGGTTTGAACATGTGTCCTGACAATTTTTGATGTTGAGCAAAAATTGAAATGCATTCTGGATTCGTATGTGCCTTATTGTATCTATATTTGTGTTGTGATTTCCTAGTAGCTATGGTGGCTCTTGTTTCACCATAGTATAATGCTTTGCATCCATTATGAGGGCATGCCACTCTGTACACAGCCTGTGTGGTCTGATCAGTAGCTATAGTGTCCTTAGTGTTGTTAATAAGCCTATTAGTTGAGATAGGTGTGTGAAAACTCAAACGAAATTCCTTAGAAAAAGTCTTATAAAATGTTTTACGTAAAGAGTGCACGTAGGGCAATAATATCCAAGGCCTGTTGTCTTCATCTCTGTGTTTTCCAATATTATTTACAAAACGTCTAAATTTTGCTATATACTATATTGTGCCTGTATCCTGATTTGATTAAGTTGTTAGTGTAATTAATTAAGTTAGACCTTCTGTCTGCCTCAAACTTGCACAAATAGTAATTTCTGAAGAGAAATGATGTCAATCCAGCAAACTTGTGAGTCATAGGTGTGTATGATTCAGGGTGAATCTGTCCATGAACTTCTGGTGGCTTCATGACCATTGCATAATTAAGCATACTTCCTTCTCTGTGTACATTGATATCTAAATATTTGACTTCTTGCCCCATATCTTCCCATGTAATATTTAAGTTTAATGATGTGTTCGCTTGTATCCGCTTTTTGATGTGCTTAATAATATTTACTGGAGCAGCAACAAATAAGTCATGCACATACCTCGTATATATTATATTATTATCTACTATGTTGTATTCAGATAATACTTGTTTTTCGTAAAAATTCAAATAGATGCTAGCCATGATGCCACTCATGGGCAATCCCATAGGCCACCCATCTTTCATGTGGTACCACTTGCCTTCAAACGCCATAATATTTACATCTAATCATCTCAGAAATTCTGTTATGAAACTAACACGAGCCTGAGCTACATTTTTATTTACGAGTTCTTGTTGTATAATATCGATAGATTTCTTTCTATTAACAGACCCGTATAACTCTGAAATATCTAACGCAAAACTCGGCCGTTATTAGCGCGTTTTTGATTTGCTCTACAAACTTGAAAGAAGATTTAATAGCAAACTCTCCAAATCCTAAGTCATCTATCAGCCAATGATTTATCTTCTTAGCAGTCTCAAAATAATTAATAAAATATAAATTTTTAATTTTGTTTCAGAACAATGAAAAGAAATAGACAAATCATAATTTTTATAACAATAAAAAAAGCAATAAGTTTTTATTATTATCATTATAAATCATTATTTTTGAAAGAAAAAAATCGTTTGACGTATATACATACTAATACATGCCTCATCATCATCATCATCATCATCATCATCAACCATTATCAATCCACTGCAGGATGAAGATTTTTCCAAGTTCAATCCATCTCTTCTGATCTTTAGCTTCTCTTCTCCACATTACCCCTGCATACGTTTTTATTTCATCCATCCATCTCACATGTGGTCTCTTTCATATGTAAATATAAATGCTATCTGCACTATTCTATTTTTTTAAAATTATTTTTGTTTATAATCTTAATTTGTTTATAACAGTAATTTTTAAATTAAATTTTATCATAGATATCTGTATGTACATGTTAAAATGTATCTGGATTTTATGTATGTGTGTATGTTGAAAAGTATTGTATACCTTCATGTATATCTGTATAGAATAAAATAGTGCTACAAGCATGGTATAATTATCTGCAAATTAATATTATTCACTACGAATCTGACAAATTATAAAATTATATATTTTAAAAAATGTTACAGTTGCACAATAGATATTTTGTTAAAACATTTAAACTAAGCATAATTATTTGTTTACACTTTTTTATAGGCGTATAAAAATACATTGAGAGACACGTTATGACTTCTCATTGGATTTAAAACAATTATACAAATAAATAAGTTTAATGCAGAAAATGAATTAAGATTATCAATATTATTAACATTATTATTCTAAATTATTATTTTTTATTTATTTAAAACCTAAAATTATCTTATACTTTAATCATAGTGTATAGCTTCAATATATTAAAAAATTGGAAAGTAATATCACATGATTAAAAATAATTATTATAAACCAGGTCTTTATAATTTCTGCAAAAAAAATTATGGATGAAACAATAAAAAATTAAATTTGAAGAGTGTAATACGATATTATAAGGAAATCTATGAATTACGAAAATAACTATATAAATCACATGCTTATATCTGCTTATCTTAAAAATTTATTTTCTAACTTCTTCTGCAACAACATTTTTGAAAGAGTAATTATAGTTCTACATTGTATTCTACATTTAATTATGTTCTTCCAATAAAAGAAAATATTAGTGCACTTTTATAAAGTTTTTTTTTTTAAAGATAATTTTTGTAATGTAAACTTGATACTCCCATGCAAAATCAAGTTTATCACAAAATATTGCTTAGAAGTTTTTTACAGTACACTATTTTGTATATACAATTTAATGAAAATGTGAGTTTATAATAAATAATACATTTTTAGCACCACATTACATATCTCAAGACTGTAGTGATTAATTTTACAATTTCTAATGCATTTCAAAACATTGCAAAGCACTTTAAAATAATTTTTTAAAAGTAATTTTATGCTATGTAGTTAGTTTTAGAACTTACTTCATGGATATATTTTTTATAATAATGGCCTTATATGCAATTAATTTAAATGAAGTAATATTTTATCTCTTAACTTGTTGACTAAATGTGGCTGCATCATGTTATAATCTGCATTACACCTCGACATCCAGATATATCTTTCTACCAAAAATCTCTCAACATATTTAAACTGATTCTCTTACTTACGTTTATCACTATCCAAATTAAAAATTGCTGAAATTTTTTTTTTTATCACAAGATAATATCGTACTTAAATTTGTTTATTATTAATTTCTAAACCAAATTTATTATAGACTGCAGTATAAACATTAAAAGCATTTATGGGTCTTTATCCAGTAAATTAAGAAACTAAAAAAATGCAGTTCTCATTTTTGTTTTTGAATCTATTCAAATTAAAAGCAGATCTATTAAACTTATTTTGTGTCTTCATATCTGTTTCAAAAAGTTGCCTCTAAACTGTTTCCAAAAACTTCTATGTAAAAAAAATCACTGTTAAAACTAATACATATATCTGTTTAACAGCTATTTTCATTTCAAATGCCTCAGATTTTTCCATCAGCACCAGTAAATATTTTAACAAATAATACAGATTTTGCATACCAATAAATACTTCAGTAAATAATAGTTTGAGATATTATCAAATAAAAGATAAGTAAAATTATAAAATTTGAATATTAAAATATTAAGCAAAAAATAACTATTTCACAAACAAAACAAAACAGGAAAAAAAAATTAGCTTAAGCCAAACATAATGATTAGTTAATTGATAATTGGTAATTTTTAAAAAAATAAAAAGTTAAAAAAGCCTAATTATCTTATATATAAAATCTGTATTTTCTCTGTTGTCTGATTGGTGAATGAATGATTTTCCAATGACATCACAACCACTATGTTTATGGGAAGAAAGTAATTCCACCATTAATTAAAAAATGCTCAGGAAAAATCAATGTAAGTACTTTTAATTACTTAGAAATAGTATATCTTTCATGGTAAAACTTCTCAATCAGCTGCAGAAACAGTCACAAATGCCAATTATGTAATTTGATGGTAAAGCACTCTGTGCTTTTATGGTCTACCAATCCCCTAAGAATAATTCAGATGAATGACATACTTATCAATGTTAATTTAAAATGTAATGAACTTTTATAAATTAGCAATGTTTAATAAAAAAACATATTTACATCAAATCTAAAAAAAAAATTGTTAAAGCAACCAATTAAAAAATATTACAAATATATTTAATAAAAAAATATTACAAAAATTATGAATCTTTTTGTATTTCAATATTAATAAATTGTAACTATTAATAAAGCAAAAATACTATTACAATTAGTCATGATACTAGTTTTATTCAGAGGACACTCCAGTAAATATGAAATAAAAGAAATGACCTTTGACTGCCCTGCTGTGCTGATGTGGCTGATTTGTTCCACAAGATAAATTAAAGTTTATATATTTTTTAATATTTGCTACAAATTTTTTTTTGCTTAGTGTGTGGACATGAAAAGAAAATTGGGATAAAGAGAGATAAATTGAATTGGATTTGGAAAGATTGGAAATAATATTACTAACATTTAGAAAGCGGTTCATTATGCCATTTTAATACAAAAGGAAAAAGTATTTTTTTGTGTGAATGTTTACTGCAAGGAGGCTTTAAAACTAAGTTGTATGTGAGATTAGTTGTTTTTTAAGTAGGTATGTTACTAAAGAATTTATTTGAGAAAAAAGATAACATTTGAGATGTAAGGTTAGGAAACATGATTAGTGATCATCATTTTTAAAAAAAGTTTTTTTCCCTTTGTCTAAAAGGGTTTGAAGAATAGTAGTAAAAGTATACAATTAAATAGAGTAGGGGACTTGAAATAAAGAGTATGGATTGAATTTGTATCCCACACTTTATATATAATGGTCAGAAGGAAATTAAGTATGCTATGGTAGTGTACATGTGTGATAAGGTTTATCATTTGAAATGCTTAAATAAGACTATGAAGGATGTAACAGGTGTATGGTTATGTAGATCATGTGTAAATGTGATAAAAGAGGTGAAAAAATTGTTTCTAAGTATAGATAGTTTAAAGAGAAAGTCAGAAGAAATGGAGCAAAATGCAGTTGAGGAAGATATAATATGTTGTTAGTGGAGTGCCAAGATATATGAATGACAAAATAAATAGTGCAATGGAGATGGTTAGCCAAAAAATAAGTAAGATAGAGGAAGACATAAAGGATGTAGAAGCCAAAATTAAATCATTAAATATGAAGGGTGAGCAGATTAAGGAATTAATGAATAGAAACAATAAAGAAGAACTAGATAAGGAAGTCCATAAGGTGGAAGAGAATGTCAGGGATGAAGTAAATAAAGTAAACTATGAGACAGTATTGATAAGAGACTCACTTGCAAGGGAAAACAGAAACAGGTATGTAAAAATATGTTCCATTGGAGATAGAATTAGGGATTTTACAGATAAGGTAAAGAAACAATAAAATAGGGATACTTACGTTATGGTAAGGACAAATAATTTGTTAGAGCCATCTGAAAGAGGGATGGATGTGTACATAGAATTGATTAGTAATTTGAGTAAGATTAAAGGAAGAGTAGGAATAGTTGGAATATTACCAAGATTTGACAATAGGTATGTGTTAGATAGGGCATGTTCTATAAATGAGAGTAGAAAAAATTATGTGAGAGAAATAACATTATGTTTGTAGATGTGTGTGATTTTTTATTACTAAGAAGAGTTGTATAGTAAAGATACATTGCACTTGGAAAAACAAGGAAGTGTAGTATTAGGGAATTTGATTTATAAAAATATTATAGTACCAGAAATTTATAAAGGAAGGTAAGGTTTCAAATTGCAGTATTATCAAAAAGAAGAAGATTGGATGGGATGTAAGAAATAAATAAAGGGTAGCTGATTTAGATATAAATGTAGATGTGGAGAGGGAATGGCTCTGTAAAATTAATGATAAGCAAGTTATTTACAAATGTAATAGAGAATAAAGAATCAAAAAAAACTTATAAAAGGGTAGTAAGAAAAGAAGAAATTGTTAAAATTGGATATTTGAATATGTAAGGTGGTAGGAGACCAAAAAAATCACTGAAATCAAACAAAGCAGTTGAAAATGAAAAGCTTGAAGTATTGAAAATAATGGAATCACATCTAAGAGAAGAGAAAGAATCTACACTGGAAGACTTGGTATGGAAGGGTATAAATAGAAAAAGACAAAAAGGATTGTGGTATAGGAGTTATGTCAACAAATATTTAAATACTGTTAAGGGTCAAGAATATTTGTGGTTTGACTTAGGTAGACAAGAATGGATGATAACCATAGTGTATATAACCACTGGAGATAGTCAAACTATAATGGAATGTAACAGTAGCTTATATGAATGCCTAGTTAAGGATATGCAGAGTGTCAAAAAAGGGGGAAGAAAATAATGGTTATAGGGGATATGAATGGGTATTAAAGAAATTGATAATATGGATAACAAGAATGGACAGCTTTTGAAGAATTTTTGTCAGAGTGAATGTAAGCATTGGAAATTTATCAAATATTTATGAGGGACAATACACATAGTCTATAAATAATATATTTCACATAATAGATTATGCATTAATAGAGAAAAATAAAATGAATAAAGTATGTAAAATTAAAGTGTTTGTTAATGAAGAGAGAGTGATAGTAATTTATTGATAATAGAAATGGTTAGTAATCTGATGAAAATAGTAATAAAAGTAGAAAGGATAGTGAAACATGTGGATGGAAAATGAATGATAAAAATAAGTTAGAAGACTATAAAATAAAAGTAGAAGAAATTATGGAAGAGTTTGTTGGGGATGAGTGTGTGGTGAAGTAGAAAAAGTGGCAAATAGGGTTTTAGGTGAGAATATTAAATAGAATAAATGTAATAAAAAAGTAAGAATTAGCAAAAATTATAAAAGAGAGGAAAAAAGCATGAAAAGAATAGAAATATGCTATTAAAAACAAAGAAAGTGAAAAAGATTTTAATAGTAAATGGGAAAAATATTTTTAAAAAAAGAAGTTGGCTAAAATAGATAATTATAGAGAAAGAATGAAATTAAATAGTAAATTGTTGGAGGATATTAATAAAAGTAGAAGAGATGGAAGTAAAAAATATTGGAAATATATTAAAAGAGGGAATGTAGGGGATAGAGAAATAGTATTATTAGATGATAAAGGAATAGAGTGTAGCTCTAGAGAAGAATTAGAGACAATCTTAAATAAGTATGTTAAGGATGTGAAAAAGATATTAGATGAGAAGGTCAGAATAGTAACAAACATGAAAGCATTTAGTAATGGAATAATAGTTTACTGAAAATGAGTTGAATGAAGCAGGGAAGAAACTAAAAAGTGGAAAGAGGTTTAGATGGCTGGGTAGTAGAGCAGAGATGGTAATGAATTTAAGAAATAGGGCAAATTATATCTATTATCATATTTTATAGATGGCACAGAAGAGAGAAATTTCAAGATATCAGGAATAATGCAAGAGTAAGGCTATTAATTAAAGGAAAGGGTAAGGATCACAGAAAGTTAAATAATTATAGACCAATAGTGGTAATGTCAGTGTTATATAAAGGTTTTGCATATATGGTGGCTGGAAGTGTCACAAAGTGGATGGAAGAAAATAATGTAGTAGGAGAAATGCAAGGAGGTTTGATCAGATAGGCATACTTTATTTGTAGTCACACAACTTTTAGATATGAGTAGGAATACAGATAGACAATTATATATGGTTTTTATAGATATAGAGAAGGCAATATGATAGAGTAAATAGAAATAGATTATAGTAAATTTAGTAAATTTGGGAATGAATGGAGCTTTAGTGGATCTTATTAAGAGATTGTTTGAAAATAATTATGATACATATCAATTAGGAAGTAAAGAATTAGTGAAAGTTAAAAATAGAGCTGGACTAAGGCAAGACTGCCCTATGTCACCTATTTTGCTTCGTTATATTCGACAGAAATGAAGAGAGCAATAGAAAGACTAGGAAGAGGAGTAGAGATACCATTAATATGTGGCACAGGAGTATATACATTATCAGATCTTTTATTTGTTGATATCTTGTGCACAGAAAGTAGGAACAATATGGAAATTATGCTGAAGACATGCATAAGGATGGGTGAGATGGTGTATTATACTTATATTATTTGATATTATATATATATATATAATCTATACTTATTTACTTAGTCCTAGAGTTAATATCACTACGGCACTGTCAAGTTATACAATTTTGTTTTTACTTAAGGTAAAGCTTATGCACCATTCAAAGTATTTACCTAAAGTTATAAATGTGAAATTATTTTTAATTATATAGATTTTCTTTTAGCCATTCACAGTTTATCTGTCTAGTCTGTATAATAATTTATTAAAAATAAATCATTCTACGATTAGTTGCTTTGAAGGTCAACTAACTTTAAGCGCCAACGTTTCTTTATTTTTATTAATTTGGTATCGATTTAGAAACTCTTAGCCCTTGGGCTATTACTTTCATCAACTCATTTTATTTTTACTTTTATGATGTGTACGTGTGTGCATATTTTTAGAATAAACATTGATTGTATGTGATAATATTTCCATCATTTATCAGTAAATGTTGAATGTACACACAAATACATAACGCACAGAGGTTGAATGTATAGAAAATTTTAAATAAAGTTTAAAATTTTCTATACATTCAACATTTACAGATAAATGATGGAAATAGTCCACCATATTATCACATCTAATATATCTTCATCACAAACCTTCAGGCAAATATTAATTGTATTTATATATCGAATGAAATAATATTATATAGAATTTTTTTAAATTTTTTTAATCAGAGTACGAACACCTGAGTGTGAAATAAAAGTTTGTCAAGTATTAAGAGGAGAAAATACCAATGTTATTGAAGATAAAGCCACACTTTTTGAAATTTATCAAAACTGATTTCCAGAAGAAAGCACACACAAACTCAACTGTTTAAATAATCTTTATAAAAAATATATTTAATAAAGAAAAAGATATCGATAATCAAGAGCTTAATACTTACAAGAATACATCTTTTTCACCAGAAGATTGCATTGTATTGTTATTATATTTTTTATTTCTATATTGAATATTTTGATCCTTATTTGGTATAGAGTCTTTATCTTCTAGTTAAAATTCGTTATCGTTTATTGGCCAATTTCGAATGGATAACTAGGTTAGTTATTGATTATTTATTCGAAAGAAAATCTCTAAGCCAGCCAGATGACACACAAATAAATTCAAGAGTCATTGAACCTGGACTTATGCTCCAGGTCATAGGGTATGATAGTCAGATAAGTTTACAATAAATGTGTGTAATAGTCAATAGCAGTATAGAATAAGGTTAGTGACAGCTAAATTTATTGTGCCAACAAGAATCATGTTTCTCATCAGGAGGAGAAACAAAAACAATCTAAATGACCAATATGCTATATTAAAAAAATTATGAATATGCATCCCATTTATATAATGAAGGATAATCAATATGATTAAACAGTTTTTAATAATAATAATATTAATAACAATGCATACAAAATAGATTATATATATATAATCTGTGACATCTTGAAGATTATCTAAACATTTTACACATTATATATTGATAAAAAATTAATGATTATTAGCAGGCATTTATTTTGGACATAACAGTGTAATTCTTAATTAAATACTATCTCTATGCTCAATTTAATAATAAATCTTGAATGTTGAAATTAGCGGTATATTTAATACACTAAAATTTATATACAAGATAAAGATATACAAAAGTCATTTTTCCATCTAGATGTTGCGAATATATGTAATTAATTAATATTAAATCTGTATAAGTCATTTTACCTTTTGATAAGTTATTTATTTATATATTTAGATATTCGTGTAACAGGTTTTTTTGTGGGAAAATGAGCTTTATAAAACTCTGCTTTGTTAATTAATCTTAAACTATGAGAAGTAAGAATGTTTATTGATGATTTAAACGTTCAAACTTTAATATTAAATTAATGAAACTGAGCATAGTAGTGCTATTCGAATGAGAATTTTTAAAGCAATTGTTTCTAGGGTACCTAATGAGAGTGAAATCCAAATCATGTGACACATCAACATTAGTTAATTTTTTTAATAAGTAATAAATAATGTGTAAAACTTTAAAAAAGTAATCTGAATGTTGTAATTTCTAGAAGATAAATTATTCATTAAAAACTAAAAGAATAGATGATTCATTCTAATTTTTGTGTTTCCTAATGTATGAATATTTACTAAGGCAATAAACATAAAGCATGTGCGGTTGAAAATGCGATGGTCGGGACCTCTACAGGTCTTAACCCAAGCTTACGCATTGGAAGAAAATACTTAACTTCCTATGTTGTTACTTTTATTTAAATTTTAAGTATCATCATCATCAACCATTATCAATCCACTGCAGGATGAAGGTCTCTCCAAGTTCAATCAATCTTTTCCTATCTTTAGCTTCTCTTCTCCACATCATCTCTGCACACTTTCTTATTTCATCCATCCATCTCACATGTGGTCTCTTTCTGGGTCTTTTACAATCTCTTGGAATCCAGTTTAAAATTTCAATTGTCCATCTATTATCATCTCTTCTAACAATATGTCCATCCCAACTCCACTTCAGTCTTTTAATTTTTTCAATGAGGTCAGTAACACCTGTTTGTTCTCTTACCCATACATTGCGTTTTTGATCCCTTCTTGTTACTCCCAACATGCATCTCTCCATATTTCTTTGAGTGGTCTGAAGTCTCTGTATTGCTCTTCTATTATGTGTCCAAGTTTCAGATCCATAAGTAAGAACTGGCAAAACACATTTATTAAAAACCTTCCTTTTCAAACACATAATTTTAAGTATATACATATATATTAGGATTGTCTAAGTGTTGACTGTCTTTTAATATATATACAAATCAAATATTTTTCGTTGCTCCAATTGTGAATGCAATAGCATTTCTCACTCATATTTTAATTAAGTATTTATCTGATATAATACAATCTACCATACCAACTATAAAATCATACATTGAAAAACTATACGTTTCTCTATTAAAATATTTAAAAGTTGATTCTTTGGCAGCTTCTATCCGATATTAACAAATATTTCCATTGACGAGTTTTAATGCTACTTTTCTGCATTGCAATTTACAAGACCATATTATTTGCCTTAGCTAAGCTTTGCCTTTTGACTACTTATTTTGTGTATGACGACAGCATTATGTGCAAATTTTCAGTACTTTTATGGACTCTTCTATCTCAGGATTACTTGCGATTTATTTATGGAGTACATAGAAAACCATCTTTAGAATCAGTGACTTTAATCTCTTGTTTGTTTCAGATATATAAATGATAAGTTTATTAACATGGTAAAGATAAACTGTATGATTTCTTTTCATATACAAACAATATACATTTTCGCAAGAAGTTTACAATGAAAATAGAGACTGAAGATAAACTTTTCTTCCTCCATATATTTATCATCAAAAAATAAAAATACAATAATTTTGTATCCTTTTTGATTTGCAGAAAAACTACACACACAGATAGGTACTAACAATTTTCATCTCATCATAACCCTGTTTAATTTTTTTAGAGTAGTTAATATTTTAGATAAATCATATCTAGAAGAAAAAATAAATCATTTAGATAATATTTTATTATCAAATGGATAAAATCTTAATTCAGGTTTAATAATGATAAAAAAAAAACAAATGAAGAAAAAGCTATAACATTTAGAATTTATATTCCTTATTTAAAAAGAACTACAGTCAGTATTGGGCATGCTCTAAAATTTTATAACCCAAAATAGCACATACTACTAACTCAAAAAAATGGTAACATTTTGTCTAAGCCTAAGGCTCAAACTCTTTTGATATCTGTGGAATTTATGAAAATTCTCATGGAGTTTGTGGACCTTCTTATATGAGTATGAGCAATAATCACATCTGTGCTAACTGGGATGAACATGCTAATGCAGTTAAGCAACATTTATTACTATCAAACTCTCACTCTGTTAAGGATATTCATCATATTATGGATTTTTTAAATACCAAGATTTCTTCCAGATGTTGCACTCTTCACCACACTAAGATTAGAGAAGCCATTAAAATCATTAAAAGGTTAGATTGTATCTACAAGCATAGTGATTTAGGTAAACTATCTTTCATTTGGAAGAATTTTTTAAAACCCGTTAACCGTGTATAGCTTTTGACTTTTTTTTTATTATCATTTCACCTCCAAGATTATATTTTTACAATTTTCTAGAAGTTCTCATTTTTTCTTGTTTGAACCTTTAATCTCGCTATACATCAATGCTTAAAACATCTCTACAATAGTTTTTTTATTATTATTATATAAACATTCATTATCCAGTTGATAGCTCATGAAATCCAGTTAAGATATTGGTATATTAATACCATGAATCATATAAATAAACCTAGATAATGACACACACACGCATATATATATATATATGTGTGTGTGTGTGCGTTCAACACAAATAACATAATTGCTTATTAACAACAAAATATTACCTATAGATGTAGAGTACATCCTTCCTCTAGGAAAGAAGAATATATTGTTTAACAGTTAACTTTATCTTATAAATACAAATTATCTTGAAATTTTTACTTTCAAGTTAAAAACAGCTAGATATAGTAGCTAAGTATTAACTGTTAATGGATTCTAACTAGTTTCGGTATAGTAATATAAAAATAAACAAACTGAAAGTTAAGTAAATGTAAAAAAAAAAAAACGAAATTTAAATTTAAATGAGCATTATTTCTTAAAAGCAATTATTACAATTTTATAAATATGATATATATATATTTTAATGACAGAATTTACTTTCTAGTGGAGTAACTTGGTTCCGTTTAAACACTTTTCTAAAATACAAGCGAGTACAAAACTGTTATATTGATATTAGAATCACCAGTGGTTTGAGTTTTTTGTTTTTAATTTTGAGTGATTTTAAAATTAATTTTTTTTTATGTTAAATTTCTGTTTAAATATTTTAAGTTAGTCAAGCATTAGTGGTCGAGAGGTCAGCGACAGCTGCTTTACAAGCAGTTGTCCCGGGTTAGCGGGTTCGCTTCCCCGTTTGATGCTATGGCACATGAGAAAAAAAAAATTTTAATTAATTAAATCAATGCTTTTGTTCAAAAAAGAATCTTGTATCTTATCGTTCAAGAAATAATATTGTTAATCAAAACTATCATTCTTTTAATCCTAATGTACATTTTTATATCTTTAAAAGTAATGACAATTGTCAAGCGTTGGTGGCTTAGCGGTTAGCATAGCTGCCTGTCAAGCAGCTGGCCCGGGTTTGCTTCCCGGTCAACGCATTTGACATATGAAAAAAAAGTAATGACAATTGAAATAAATAATTTAGAATAAAAATCAAATTGTTAAATTACATTGCTTTTACCTCATCAATTATTTTTTTTGTCTTGCATTGGTGGTCGAGAGGTCAGCGCCACTGCCTTGCACTTGCAGGCAGTTGCCCGGGTTGCGGGTTCGCGTCCCGGCCGATGCTATAACATTTAAAAAAAATTTTTTTTGTTTCAAATCTAGTTCTTTATTCTTATGGTATATTGCAGCAATGAAATTAATTACGATTATGATCCAAAATAAAAATTAAATGTATATATAGAAATAATAAATAGGCCTTGTTCAAAAAAAATCAAAGCTATTTCCGATTTGTGTTATATAGCTTTTGAGCCATTTCATTATGATTGCTTGACTTATTTTTTTCTCATAATCTATATAAATTCTCAAGGAAAGCACATATTGTTAAGTAATTCATACTAAAAGATATCATTAAAAAAGGTGAACACTGTAGTATAGAAACCTTATTGATGCAGAAAATGGAAAGCACAGAAAAAAAATTATTTCAGCTTGATTTTCTGATGAAACTGTTGGTATATATAGTATATGAATTGCAGTTGTTCCACATAACTGTATATCAAATAAATCTTGAGTAAATATCTGAAATTGCCAAGTTGAAAAGTTTATAACAACAATAACAGCTACAACAAAAAGATAATAATTGCATTTACTAAAAAAAAAGTCAATAACTTTGTTATTAAATTCATTCATAAAAACAAATATCTGGCAAAATTTAAATTTTCAAATGAAGCTATCTTTCATGATTTAGGAAGAGTTAATAAATAAAATATACAATTTGAAAATTATGCAATGTTCCGATTTATTTATTTATTAAGTGCAGATTGTATGAAATTAAACAGAAAGGATTTCACCTTTTTAACACATGCACCTTACTATTTTATAATAACCACAGAGGCAACTCTCAAACCCAAACACAAGATAGAGACTTTATAAAGATATGAGCAGCTATCTTATCTTTAACCTAAATTTTGATTTATATAGCTTAATCGGAAGCATCTTAGTTTGAGAGAGGGAAGGTGTTATTCTGTTCACTTTTAAATCCAATACTTTCTTACATACATTAACATTCATGAAACTTTCAATTTACTATGTGTTAATATTACAAATTAATAGAAATTATGTAATGTTCAGATTTATTTATTAAGAGCATAGATTGTATGAAATTAAAGAGAAAAGATTTCACATTTTTAACATATGTGCCTTATTAATTTTATGATAACACTGTACTCAACATGACAGCATCAGAATTTAGCTTAAAGATATGATGGCTAGACTTATCTTTATAGAGTGTCTATCTTGTGTTTGGATTTGAGAGTTTCCTCTGTACTCAACATGACAGCATTAAATTATTATAAAATCAGTAGGGCACATATTTTAAAAAGTTGCAATCCTTTTTCTTTAATTTTATATAATCTATGAACTAAATAAATAAATCTGAACATTACATAATTTCTATTAATTTGTAATATTAACATATAGTAAAGCAAAAGATTTTGTGAATGTTAGTTTATGTAAGAAAGTAATGGATTTAAAAGTGAACAGAATAATATCTTTACTCTCTCAAATCAAGACACTTTAGATTGTCCTACATAAATCAGAATTTAAGTTAAAGATAAGACAGCTAGCTGTTATATTTATAAAGTCAATATCTTGTGTTTGGGTTTGAGAATCTCCTCAGTAAACACAACAGTGTTGAGTTATTATAAAATCAGTAGCACGGATTAAAAAGATGAAATCTTTCCTCTTTACTAGAAAATTTCAATTTTATAATAAAAATTATAGTATGATTTTGTAATTAGATATTTTTTTCTTAAACTAACAAGATGTTACAAACTGGATAATTCTCTAACTTTTTTTTCTATGTGTAGCTAGAAAAATACAACCATATATCTATTTTTCAGAAAGATGATACCATATAGTTCAAATGAGGGAGAGGGTTATATGTGCTTTTCAATAAAAAAATTTCAAGTGAATTGATTGAATATATTTAATAGTTTACTAGCAGGTTTTAATGACTTAAAGCAATTAAAATAATCATAGTTCCGATTAAAGAAAATAAGAATCATAATGCCAATGTGTGCATATGATGAAGGCTGCTTAAAATGAAGATGTAAACATTTTCACTCTAAAGGAAATAAGATGATTTTTTCTATATAAATTTTTCTTAGGTAAATTTAAATCATAATTTAAATTTATTTATGTTAGTATTATCCAGATAATATAATTTACATACACAAAGAAGTATAGATATTGATCACTAAATATTTTTAAAGTAAAAGTTAGTTCTAATATGTTTGTTTAATCATTTTCAATTAGCTCAACTACTGTATTTCCCTGAAAATAAGACGGAGTCTCATATTAATTTTTGCTCCAAAAAGGACCATAGGGCTTATTTTCAGGGAATATCTTAATTTTTAATATTCAAAAATCTATTAAAATACAAAAATATATATTTATTCAAGTATTTCTTCTCTTTACAGAAAGCTGTAAGATTCTTACCCTGGGAGACCTCCATAATTTTTCTCTTGTATTCAGAGGAATAGCACTTTTTTGCATTCATCTTATAAGATTAAAATATTATTTCATTTAAATTAACATTAAATCAAATGTTAATTAAAGACTTATGAGACTGGAAAAAAAAATTTCAGATATAAAAATTCAGAAAATATTTCTGTATTTTACACATGCATATTAAGTATATCCACTACCATAGACAACATATTGAATTATGAAGATTTATATATGACCCAATCATGTCCATTCATTATCAAATGCACATCCTGTACATACTTTCCAAATTACTCATAATAATCCTACTTGGATAAATTTTTTTTAAAAAACTTTTTTTAGGAAAAAAATTGATAATTTAACTTAAATTTAAACTTTGATTATTAAGAAAAAAAATACTTAAGCTAATCTTTGATTATTAAAATCACTTCCATTATTTAAAGACTTTTAGGAGGAAAAAATTGTTTTAAGAAATCAAATTGTTTTTTCTTTTATCTTGAATATTTAAAAGCTACTATGGTGAAACTCTAAAACTAAATCTAGTATTCTAAGCCTAAGTATTAAATATAAATAACATAAGTACCTAAAAAGTAGATAAATGAAAGTATAAACTGTCCATTATACTGGCTTGTGGTAGTTAAAATTTTAAAAGTTTGCTAAATTGTTAATAAAGTCAATAAATTGGTTACCTTAAATCCAAGATTTGGCTGAGAGAAAATTGTTTCTCAATACATTAATATCATATAATTTATAATACCATTTATTAAAAACATTAATGTCAAAAATGTTGTTTATTTATACATTCACTACTTTATAATTCAGTACAGCCATTGTGTGTGTCAATAGGCAAACAAAAGCCTAGGATAGGGCTTATATTATGGGCAGCCTGAAAAATCATGCTAGGGCTTATTTTTTTGGTTAGGTCTTATTTTGGGAGGAATCATGGTATATATTTACAAAATAAACTTTATTATTTTATATTAGTTTGAATCATTTGACATAATTAACGAAAATTAACTTATAAAAGTTGCACATTTTACAGACTTTTGTCTTTTTCTCTATCTATGGATTGGTCTATCTATTTAACTACCTAAACATCTATCTATCTATCTATCTATCTATCTATCTATCTATCTATCTATCTATCTATCTATCTATCTATCTATCCATCCATCCATCCATCCATCCATCCATCTATCTATCTATCTATCTATCTATCTATCTATCTATCTATCCATCCATCCATCCATCCATCCATCCATCCATCCATACATCCATCCATCCATCCATCCATCCATCTATCTATCTATCTATCTATCTATCTATTCTTATTCTACCATTTATCTACACATTGAAGAAAAGAAGAAAAACATTTACTGGAAGACTTGGTACAACAGGTATAAATAGAAAAGAAAAACAAAAGGGGGGGGGTCTAGGAGTTATGTCAAAAAAAATATTTAAACACTGTTAAGTGTGAAGAACATTTAGTTTGAGATAACATTAGGAAAACAAAAATGGATGGCAGCTATAGTACATATGGCCACTGGAGATAGTCAAACTATAATGCTGTGGAACAATAGTGTATAATATGAATGTCTAGTTAATGATATACAGAGTTTCAAAAAAAAAAAAAGAGGAAGAAAATAATGGTTATAGGGGATATGAATAAGCACATAACAAGAATGAAATGCTTTTGAAATTTTTTTTGTCAGTGAGTTAATATCAGCATTGGAAATTTATCAAATATTTTTGAGGGACAATACACATGGTCTAGAAATAATATATTTTAGACAATAGATTATGTATTAATAGAGAAAGAGGGAATGAATAATGTACAGAAAATAATGAAGAGATGAGTATGGAATAGTGATCATCATTTCTTTTATAATAGAAATGGTTAGTAATGGATTGGAAAATAGTAATAAAAGCAGAAAGGATAGTGAAAGATGTGAATTGAGAATTAATGATAAGAATAAGTTAGAAGAATATAAAATAAAAGTAGAAGATATCATGGAAGAGTTTGTTGGGGGTGAATATAAAGACTGGTGTAGTAAAGTAGAAAATGTGGCAAATAGAATTTTAGGTGAGAATATTCAGAAGAATAAAAGCAATAGAAAAGTAAGAATTAAGAAAAATGTAAAGGAGTGGAAAAAAACAAGCAGAGAATATAAATGTGCTGATAAAAACAAAGAAAGTGAAAAAGATATTAAAAGGGAAAAATATTTTTTTAAAAAGTTGGCTAAAGTACATTATTATATATAAAAAATAAAATTAAATAGTAAATTATTGGAGGATATTAATAAAAATGGAAAAGATGGGAGTAAAAAATTTTGGAAATATATTTTTTAAAAAAAGAAGGTAGGGGAGAAAGAAATAGTATTAATAAATGATGAGGAAAAAGTGTAGTTCTAGAAAAAACATAAAAGCATATAGTGATGGAAATATTAGCTTTACAGATAATAAATTGAATGAGGCAGGGACAAATTTGAAAAGTGGAAAGGCAAGAGATTTAGGTGGATGGGCAGAAGAGATAGTGATGAATTTATGAAATAGGACAAAATTAAATGTAGTATCATGTTTTAATAAGATGGTACAGAAAAAAGAATTTCCAAATATCTGGAATAATATTGAGAGTAAGATTACTATTTAAAGGAATGGGTAAGGATCATAAAAAGTTAAATAATTACAGATCAATAGTGGTAATGTTAGTGTTATATAAAGTTTTTACATATATGGTGGCTAGAATGGTGGCAAAATGGATTGAAGAAAATAATATAAAGGAGAAATGCAAGGAGGTTTTTGATTGGATAGGTGTATAGGAGACAGTTTATTTGTAGTCACACAACTTATAGATATGATAGAAATGCAGATAGATAGTTATATATGGCTTTTATAGATACAGAGAAGACATATGAAGATAAATAGAAATAGATAATGAATAAGTTTAGTAAATTTGGGAATGAATGGAACTTTAGTGGATATTATTAAGAGATTGTATGAAAATAATTATTATATGTATCAATTAGGAAATATAGAATCAGTTAATGTTAAAAGTGGGATGGAATGAAAGCAAAGATGCTCTCTGTCATATATTTTGTTTTTGTTATTTGTGAGAGAAATGGAGAGAGCCATAAAAACATTAGGAAAAGAGATAGAGTTACCATTAATAGTTGGCAATGGAGTGTATATATTATCAGTTCTTTTACTTGCTGATGATATGCTCTTGTGCATAGAAAGTAAGTTGTGCAAAGGTGGGTAAAGAAATGGAGATTAACTTTAATGAAGTAAAATCAAATGTAATGACTATAAACGCTGGGGAAAGAGAAGAGAAAGAATTTTTATTGGGGGATATAAAAGTTAAATGTGGTGAGTAGGTATAACTGTTTGGGAATCATCTTAAGTAA
Source organism: Epiperipatus broadwayi (assembly GCA_028023455.1). Classification (NCBI taxonomy): domain Eukaryota; kingdom Metazoa; phylum Onychophora; class Udeonychophora; order Euonychophora; family Peripatidae; genus Epiperipatus; species Epiperipatus broadwayi. The sequence goes on along the minus strand of JAQFVV010000335.1, from coordinate 391,178 downwards.
TCAGAGAAATTACTTGGATGAATGAGAGAAAAAAATGATAAATGAAAGGGACTGATAAAGAAATTAACAATGTTATCATATAGTGATTATGATGTAGCTGGAATTGTATGGAAGGGAGTGGCAGTAGCAGGGTTAACTTATAGTAATGATGCATTCTGTGTTAGTAATGCAAAGACAAGTCGGAAGACATGCATTAGATGTAGATGTGTGGTTGGCAAAAAAGGTAATTCAAGGAGAAATGGGATGGTCAAATTTTTATATGAGAGATGCAAAAAGTAAAATGGAAAGTGTTCAGTAGATTGAAATTGATGGATAATAAGAGAATAGTCAAAATAGTATTTAATTCAGTTATGATTAAAGGATCAGGCAACAATATGGGTATGAAAGATAGTATGGTATGCAGAAGATTTGGATTGGGTTAGGAGAATTGTATGCATCAATAAAAAATAGGGAGTTGGAGAGATGGAGAACTATTATGGAGAGTAAAAAGAGTTTTGAGTATTAGTTAATTTATGTTAATAGCAAGGAAAGTAGTTTACTATTTAAGGCTTGAACAGGATTGTTAGCAACAAGGGAATATACACATAAATGGAGAAATGTGGATGATTTATTCTGCAAATTCTGTAAGAAAGACATAGAAAATATTAGTCATCTGTTAATTGATTGTAAATGGTTACAAATAGAATGGGTGCAAATAATGAAGATGTAGGAGAATAAATAAAAACAATTTGATTATACAGAAAGTGGATTCTTGGATTTTATGCTGGGTTTGGGAAAAGATAAGGAGAATTTAGATATAAAGACCATGAGTGGACAAAAAGTTAATGTTGTGGAAATGGGATGGAGCAGGATAGAGAAGAATATGGGAAAAACTTAGGGTGGGAAATGGAAAGGGTAGGTAAGGTGGATAACAAGTCTCTCTGAGCATAATGACTGAGAGATTCCTGACTCTGAGAAAGGAGAAGCCATAGTGCATTGGATCATATGTGGGGTGATTTAATATATATATATAATATACAAACCATTATACAATTACAAATATCCAGTAACGCCCTCTGTTTAAAGATCTATATCTCAATAATAGCTATTATTGAGATATAGATTTTTAAACAAAGGGCGTTACTGGATATTTGTAATTGTATAATGGTTTGTATATTTTCTATAATTATTTCAGTTAGTGTTAACAGTAACTTTCTTTTCATATATATATATATATATTATATATATATATATATATATATATATATATATATATATATATATATATATATATATATATACTTAATAAGACCAATTATAACCCCTTTCTTAATCAACCTTTTGAATTGTCATCTATTACTTCTAATTACAAATCTACAGTATTCAATTAATTAAATCTCTTCACTATGGTTAAATATCTTAAAACATACTGTCATTGGGTTTTATTTATTCTATTAATTAAATTGAATAAACTATTAATGCTATCAATTCTTGTATATCTGCTTGCTACATAATTAACAAATCTCCAGACTGAAGTTAATATTAATTAACATTACTTATTTCACAGGATTTTCACAGTTTTATTTTTTACTTCACATTATAGGGGATCTAATTGATTAAGAAGGCATATAATGGTTAGACAAGTTGCTAATAAAAGAAGAAAAGGATAATCCACAATAATGAGTTTTATTAATAATAAATATGACTTTGAGTAGTGTATAAAGCTAAACAGATAATAAATCATTATGGTAAAATGCTATTTATATGATCATCAAGAATGGATGTTACTTAAATGTCCAATAGTAATAACAATTCAAGTGGTTGTTGTACTTTTACTTCAACATATTAACTTCCACAAGTATATGATATAATCAATTACAATTTAAACTATAATATTCTATAATTATTTAATTCCAGTCATCTTATATTTTTAATTGTGTAACTGTAGAATACAAGTGTTTTTTAGATAATTTATTATAGAAAATTGATAGTCAAACCATAGGAATGTTTTTAGAAATATAAATCTTATATTGCATGATAAAAAACTGATTAGTGCTTTTTGTGACTTGCTATTCTTTATACAACAGATATTCCATTATATTAATCTCATCTGGCATTACTTTTTTTTTACAAATATCTTGTCTGTTGTTGTTGTTGTTATTGTTGTTGTTGTTGTTATTATTATTATTATTATTATTATTATTATTATTATTATTATTATTATTATTATTATTATTATTATTATTATTATTATTATTATTATTATTATTATTATTATTATTATTATTATTATTGTTATTTTATACAATAATTTATCATCATATAGTGATTGTTCTTCAGAAAGATGTTTGAACAAATTTTATACATCTTTTTACGATAAAGACCTGTGGTTAGTAATACTGAGCTCCTTACAAGAAATCTACAATTTAATATTTTTAATAAAACAATAATAACATTTATTTATTTTCACAAAATATATAATAAAAAAATAATATTAAATCGTGCTTTCACACTTCCAACGTAAAGCTATAACAACAAATTGAAAACTAAATTAAATGGCTGAGCGCTTTCAAGAAGATGTACTTCTCATATTCATAGCCAGTTATGATCCTTTCTTTGGAATCATTATATAAATAAATCTGATGTGCAAATTATAAGTAAATGAGTCACTAAGACCATCTTTTAGATATTGCAAAACATGCATCCTTACGATTAATGGTGAAAGAGTCCTCTGCTATAAAGTATGCTTCATTTACCTTTCGCCTAATATCATGCCTCTCAGTACAAACTAATTTTGCAGATGTGGGTTCAAACATGTGTCCTGACAATTTTTGATGTTGAGCAAAAATTGAAGTGCATTCTGGATTCATATGTGCCTTATTGTATCTATACTTGTGTTGTGATATCCTAGTAGCTATGGTGGCTCTCGTTTCACCATAGTATGATGCTTTGCATCCATTATGAGGGCATGCCACTCTGTACACAGCCTGTGGGGTCTGATCAGAAGCTATGTTAATAAGCCTATTAGTTGAGATAAGTGTATGAAAACTCAAATGAAATTCCTTAGAAAAATGTTTTATGTAAAGAGTGCACGTAGGGCAACAATATCCAAGGCCTGTTGTCTTCATCTCTGTGTTTTCCAATATTATTTACAAAATGTCTAATTTTGCTATATACTATATTGCACCTGTATCCTGATTTGATTAAGTTGTTAGTATAATTAATTAAGTTAGACCTTCTGTCTGCCTCAAACTTGCACAAATAGTAATTTCTGAAGAGAAATGATGTCAATCCAGCAAACTTGTGAGTCATAGGTGTGTAAGATTCAAGGTGAATCTGTCCACAAACTTCTGGTGGCTTCATGACCATTGCATAATTAAGCATACTTCCTTCTCTGTGTACCTTGATATCTAAATATTTTACCTTTTGCCCCATATCTTCCCATGTAATATTTAAATTTAATGATGTGTTCACTTGTATCCGATTTTTGATGTGCTCAACAATATTTACTGGAGCAGCAACAAATAAGTCGTCCACATATCTCATATATATTATATTATTATCTACTATGTTGTATTCAGATAATACTTGTTTTTCATAAAAATTCAAATAGATGCTAGCCATGATGCTGCTCATGGGAAATCCCATAGGCCACCCATCTTTCATGTGGTGTACCACTTGCCTTCAAACGTTGCCATAATATTTACATTGGAAATGTGAAAGCACGATTTAATATTATTATATTGAAGACAAACGTAAAGTATAAATATACAGGTTATTACTTAATAAAAGAATCTATTCTTTTTATAAAGTCATATTAGAGTTTTCAAAGTTTTTTTTTAATTTTATCAATGCACCTCTCAATTCCATCACATCAGAACCATCCATCAATACAGATACTCAAACCACATTCTTTCACCATCAAAACATCACATGACCACCATTTTATATGCTTATGCATGTTGTTAATAAGAGTACCAAACTCTCCATACAATATTGTTGGATGAGTAGGCACTAGATAGGAAATTTATGCACAAACCTTCTTGCAACCATTGATTACAAAGTCTTGCACTTGGTGGCACTACTGTATGGAGAGTTTGATACACTTTCTTTCGCTATGCATCCATTTTCTAAACAATCTTCACTCATCAAGTAACTAGAGGTATCAAACATCTGAATCTCTATGCATGTGCAACTCGATATTTTTCAAACACCTGGATTTCCATCCCTAAGCTGCTTCATATATTTGCCTTAACCTATCATAAGAAATAGGATCTAGTTTTCAACCACTTTTAACATCCTATGGAAAAGTGAATAATCTTTGGTTTCTAGACATATTTTTGCTTTTATTTTTCATTCATTGCATAAAAATTTTAATAGAAATTTTAATGAAATGTTTATTTTTCATTAAGAAATAATGTTATCTATTCAACTGGCTATTGACTCCTTTATCTATTTAAATAAATCAACCGGTATAATATATAAAATATCTTCATATAACAGCAATAATATATATAATAATAATCATACACACATATATATTTGTATATGCATTTTAAAATGTAAAATTGGTATATCTAAGGGCTATATCCACTTATTATAAAGAGATTAATAAAATTATTGATGTCATAAGTGAAACAAAACATTTTAGAACTAAAATATCATTTGGCTTTCTAGTAGTTGATTATAAGATGAAATAAATAAATAAAAGTTTTAAAAACTATATAGACTTATTTTTTTTAGAATGAGCAGTTTTTATAAATGCTAGTCAAATTCACAATTCTAAAAAATATTATTGATTTCCCATTGGTGAGTTTTGAAGCACAATGATAGCATATCCACCTGAAAAGTGAAAAGCCCACAACTGGGGATTTGAGATCATACTGGAAGAACCTTGAATTTTTTCAGATTCCCAACAATCTTAAAGTTTTTCTTTCATGTAACAAGCCCAAAATTATCTCAGCTAAACATTTATCAATAACTAATTATACTAAAGGTTCTAAGTTTATCTGAGTTTGTCAGACGAGTGATTATATATTTTTGTAAAAAAGGAAAGGATTGCAATTACAATGTGATGCATCTTCGCTATTATTAGGGAGATATCAATCATATTCTTATGGACCTTAAGTCACTTAGCTATCTTTACTTGTATGTTCTTAAGCACATCATTAATAAATATTGGTATATATTCAATGTTGAACTGAGAATTATAATGGACGCAAAACAAATTACCATTGCAAATAATTAAATGTTTATTGGAGGAACATGTACTTTTATCCAGAGATTTTTGTAATAAATAAATACCAGACCGGAAATAAGCGAATGATAATTATTAATAAATATTAGATCTATAGTATGGTTCTTCTTATTCTGAATTTGAATCTTCATAGGTGGGACCAACATAAAATATTAACAGTTGATTACTAATTTATCCAGTTCAACGGCAATTACATTCAATCAATTGATTATCAAAAAAAATCAATGTTAGTGGCAGGCACTGAAGAATTAAATGAAATATCCATATTTTCTTGTCCTTTATTTTCTATATCCGCCATCTTTCTCACAGCTAGTGGACTTTTAAATATTATTTTTTAAAATTCTTTCTACTTTAAAAGTTTGTTTAGAATTAAATAACTGTAAAAATATACCTTACTTGTAATTTTGAAATTGGAGAACGTTAATACATTAAATTAAAATACTGATAGCAATATTTAACGATTAAATAATTGTTCTAAAATTAATATTTTAAAGTTGAATTAAAAATATGCCAGTTTGCTGCATTTATTTTTGTTCTTTAGTTTTTATTCATACTTTTTTTTTCTAACAGTCTGAAAGAATAGCAGCTGCAAAACTTTTAAGTATCAATGTTTAACCGCAGTTATGTATGGACCCATAATTATGACTCAGAATACGGCGACAATGTGTTGATAACAAAACACCTAATAATCCAGTTATTAAATTATTTCCAGTACGCGTGACGTCACGCCTCAATTCCGTACATTACTTGTACTTAGCAATATAGTATTAAATGATGACAATTTTTAAAGCAAAATGGTGAAATCGTCTTTGGAAAGGTGCGCTTTCTGTAAAAGTTGACTCGGGTCATTGCCTCACTTCAAGTGAAACTGATTGCATTGATTTAAGATCTATTTTAAATAGAACTAAATTTTAGTTTCTCTTTTGAAGATGGTTAGATCGCACTCCACAATAGAAATGTTACTTAAAATTGATTTTATTGAAAAATGATATTTTATTCTGATTAATAAAAAGCATCATTTTGAAATTTATATTCAATATGAACTCCCAAGCAATAAATCATTCGATTATTTAATATGAACTTTTGTTGTAAGAATATTTATATGTATATACGTATATTGTTTGCATATGTTTATATATATCAAAAGTGGATTAGAAATAGAAAAGCGTTAACTTGCGTTGATTAACTTTATCTATTGTCACACATACTCTCTTTTTATTTTCCCCCCACTTATTTTTATATAAGTGTACAATGTTTGTCTATGAAACAATTACATATGCATCTTAACGATATATATAGATCACCTACTAAATTTCATGATATAGCTCTAAATTGAGATGTTATATTAAATTGTGTTAAAATTGTGTTAAATTGGTGGCAAATTACAAATAAACGATGGTCATCATAGTAATAAAATGGCGGGTTCTAGAGATCAAGAACCATGGATCACGGCTTCAGCTTTGTCAATTTAGACGCTCGAACTTTTTATAAACTCCCAAACAATAAATCATTCGGTTACTCATTACAGAATTCTATGATGAATATCATCTTTTGATTTGTTGTTTAACTTGTCTTTAGACAAAAAAAAAAAGTAACAAAACATCGATTAACTTTGCTTATTCACTCTGTTACTCTATCCCAGAGTGTCATTTATTTTAAGCTCCCCCATTTTATTTCACTATATACATGATATTACATCATTATAATTATAATATATCAAATGTTACAAAACAATTAACATTACATTATAATTCTTTTGTTATTAGAAAATTTATTAGTATTGATTGTGCATTATTCATTTTACTTTTCTTCTATGTTAAAGAGGAATTTATTATTCTTATATATTCTCCTTTACTTTTTTGCATTTCTTTTCATATATTCAAATATATTAAAATTTTTTATCATCCTCTCTTATGCACTTTAATGCAATCTTTTTTTAAATATAATTCCTTCTTTATTTTGCTTACAGTTTCAACTGTCCTTCAGTCTTCATCAGAGCTACAATATTTATACATATCATATAACTATTATTTTATATACATATTAATATACATATTTTATATTACCATTCATAATCATATTTAACTTTAACTCTATAGCTTTGCTTCTCTTATTTCTTACTTATATTTTCTTATCATTTATTTTTATTTTCATTTTATTCCAATTTTTTATTTTATTCTATCTTATCTATCAGATAATAAAAGATATTAGGAAATAAGTATATATAAAAAATAAAATAGAAAAGTTATAACACTATTAAAGAATAAATGTGGAATGATAAATAATATAGACAAAATAAAAAATAGGAATAAAATAAAAATAAAAATAAATAAAATAAGAAGAAAATTAAATAAGAAGTAAGAGAAGCAAAGCTATAGAATTGAAGTTAAATATGAATATGAATGGTAATATAAAATATGTATATTAATATGTATATAAAATAATGGTTATATAATTATATGTTTACTTATGTGTGCTCTGATGAAGACTGCAGGACAGTTGAAACTGTAAGCAAAATAAAGAAGAATTATATAAAAAAAGATTGCATTAAAGTGTATAAGAGGGGATGATAAAAAATTTTAATTTATAGAGGAATCCAGTTATTATATATTCCTTGTGAACACATTTTGATTCTTAACTTTTTTGGTATGTATTTAAGGTCTCCAAAAATTGTTTATCCCAGTATTCATGGAAATGTTAACAGAATATGACCTTTTGTTTTGGAATATTGCTTTGCATTTCATTAACCATAAGAATCTTAGTAGTGTTAATGCAGCTCATTGTTTTTTTTGTCACAGATCATAAAACTTGATGTCCATATCTTTCTTAATGTGTTTTTTTAAAAATTAGATTTGGTCTAATGCTCAGAAATATTACCAAAAGCACCATTTTCTTTTATTTTGCTGTAATATCTTATATAAATACAATTTATCCAAACCACTTTGAACACTTTTTAGCAAAACCCTTTATTTGCACATATATATATATATACATCTACATTTCAACTGTCCTGCAGTCTTCTTCAGAGACAATTTACTTCAATCTCTTAATCTGAAGAAGACTGTAGGACAGTTGAAACATAGGTGTATGTATATATATATATAATTATTCAAAACAATACAATAATTAATACAGTAAAAAATATTTAAAAAAACAAACAAATATATAATAAAAGTACTTTCAACTATCTATGTAGTCGTTATCAACTAGATTCAAATTGTATTACAAAAACTGTTACAAATGTAAACAAAAAGTAATATGTCATACATCAATTTTCCCACAATTCATTAACTTTTATATTGGCAGCCTGTCTATTTATCAAATGTTGCTTTTCACTTTTTATTAACATAGCTTCTTTAATTTTGCGTTTATTATTATTTCTTTCAATACACAAAATCTTAACTTTATTAAAATCAAAATCAAAACCATAATTACATATTACATTATGATCAAAAAATACTGACGGTGATATGTTACCATTTCTAACATTCTCTTGTCTTGATTTTTGTACTCATTTGTATAACAACAAATGCTCCTTTGATCTTTTCTCCAATGCACATCGAGATTCACCTATATATCCATTTTCACAAACACACAGCCATTTATATATTGCACAACTTTGATTTAAAATACTATTTTTTGAATTATTTATTAATCTATTTAAATTAGGAGTAGTATAAAATGCGACTTGACATATATTTTTATATATCTGTTTTATAAATTTCACTTGTTCATTACAAATAAATGGTATTGATATCCAAGTATATTTTATTTTATCAATATCTATAGCACTTAAAATATTACTATTATTATTAAACTTAGTAACAATATTATAAATTAATTTATGATCATATCCAATATTTAACAAATCCATAGTAAATACATTTATGTTACTTATTTTATCAGAACTATATTTACATAACTATGGATTTGTTAAATATTGGATATGATCATAAATTAATTTATAATATTGTTACTAAGTTTAATAATAATAGTAATATTTTAAGTGCAATAGATATTGATGAAATAAAATATACTTGGATATCAATACCATTTATTTGTAATGAACAAATGAAATTTATAAAACAGATATATAAAAATATATGTAGAGTCACATTTTATACTACTCCTAATTTAAATAGATTAATAAATAATTCAAAAAATAGATGTAGTATTTTAAATCAAAGTTGTGCAATATATAAATAGCTGTGTGTTTGTGGAAAGGGAGATATAGGTGAATCTTGATGTACATTGGAGAAAAGATCAAAGAGCATTTGTTGTTATATAAACGAGTACAAAAATCAAGACAAGAGAATGTTAGAAATGGTGACGTATCACCATCAGTATTTTTTGATCATAATGTAACATGTAATTATGGTTTTGATTTTAATAAAGTTAAGATTTTGTGTATTGAAAGAAATAATAAATGCAAAATTAAAGAAGCTATGTTAATAAAAAGTGAAAAGCAACATTTGATAAATAGACAGGCTGCCAATATAAAAATTAATGAATTGTGGGAAAATTGATGTATGACATATTACTTTTTGTTTACATTTGTAACAGTTTTTGTAATACAATTTGAATCTAGTTGATAACGACTACATAGATAGTTGAAAGTACTTCTATTATATATATATTTTTTTAATATTTTTTACTGTATTAATTATTGTATTTTTTTGAATAATTATATATATTTTATTATAATTGGAATACAGACATTGATTAATAATTTATATATATATATAAAGGGTTTTGCTATAAAGTGTTCAAAGTGGTTAAGATAAATTGTATTTATATATGATCTAATGTTATTAAAAAAATAATCAGCACTAATATGTATGAAAAATTCTTCCTCATATCCACATAACTTACACATTGGGTCAATGAACCATTTATATAATTTGTTGAGAAAAACTGAAGTTAGAAAACAACCATATATAAATTTAATATTAATATGTGTTAATGTTTTATTCAATAACATACTTTTTAGTGTTTTTATAGATGTATGGAATTCTAGTTGTGACAATAATTGAATTTTGAGATGCATCATCATTAATAGGTCATTATATGTAATTTGATTTATTTGTGGTTTGTTCATTACATCTCTCATGTCAAGGTATGCCAATCCCCATCTCACCAAGTATAGTATTCCCCAATTTAATCAACTCTGATGTTTGACAGGAAGACTGATGTCATACAGTAGATCATGGCATATTTTTCTGAATGATTTGGCTTTTATCAGATTATATAATCTGATATCAACTAGACCATTCCATTGTTTTTAAATGGTGTTCTTAGTATGTGGTATGATAATAGTTTAGATCTGGAACCCCATAAAGTTATTTATATATTTATTGAAGTTAGTTTTTGTTATATTATTTATATGCCACCATGGTGCATAATATGCTGGCAGTCCTTTTAGGATGAAGTATATCGCCATACTCATTTAGATTATCAAAAATCTTTATTGATGAAGACAATAGTCTTCAATCTGGGGATAAGGATTATAGACTGATTATCTTGCTGAATCTTACAATAGGTAGCTCTGGTAGAGAGTAAACAAAAAAATAATGATTATATAATTTCAGAATTAAACTGAAAGAACACATAGAATAATGGTTAATGTTTAGTCTCTTTTGAATCCAAAGTAAAACTGGAAGGTTTCATTTAATAATGCTGCTGTTATGACATAATAAATATAATAATAATAAGAAAACTAATTTCTCATGTGACATTTGTTCACCAGAAGGGATAGGTTAGGAATCAATTCAGAACCTTTCCCTTCTGTGTCTATAACTCTATCATTATATTAAGACATACAGGGCATGATTATATAACTATTCTTAACTATAATGTAAAATTTTAAAAAAAAAAAAAACATAAAAACTTTCATCATTCACAGTTGACAAGATTGTTAATTTTTAAATAAATATTTTGCAGTTCTTGTGGAAAAGAATGGAAGTTATTTTTGCCTTGCTATAAGCTGTTTAAAAGTTTACATTGTAAAAATTTAGTATTCTTAATATAGTAGACAATCATGTATATATTAATTCTACTAATATGAGGCATATTATATTACATGGATATTTGTTTGATGGTTGTGCTAGGAGTTTTTTTTCCATTTAAAATTAAATCACTTTTTGTGCAGCTTTTAATATTATTTTTCCAGTATATGCATTCATTTCATATTAAAAAATAAAGAAATAATATAATGTTGACATATTAATACAAAAAATGTAAAGAATCAGTATTTTACAATAGGTAGTAAAGTTCAAAGTAATTTAGTTCATTCTCTATATACTTAATGGATTTAGTTCTTTGCTATCAGATATCAAATACATTTATAAGATTACTACAAAAAGATTTTAAAAATAAAAAAATCATTTGTTGTAGAATTTAATACAGATTCCTGATTATTTTACACAATAATTGTATAATAATTATTAAAAAACAAAAGTATACTTGATTACATTTTTATTTTATATATATACATGTTATTATTTTTAAAAATAGAACAAATTATAGCATAATAGTAGTAAAAAAACCATGGCTGGTGTGATGACTACGTTTTGAGCAACTGACCACTAATTCCTTTATAGATATCATACTAGGATCTTTTGAAATATTAAAAAAATTATAATTAAAAGCAGAATTTTTAGATTTGACATAACTCATATTTATTCATTACATTTTAAAAATAAATTTCAATCAAGAGAGATTTCATTGTTTTTTGGGAAGTTGTTCATTTAGCTACATTTCTGTCCATCATTGAAAGATGAAAAAGTCATTTTTTCTTACTACATACTCTTGTTTATTATTTTTTCAATGTTCAAATGTAATATTTTACAATGTTTTTCATTTGTAAACTTATATTTCTAACCAATGAAACCCAGTTTATTGAATACTAATATTGAAAAAGATTTAACATTAAAATCAAATGTTAAACATCAACAAAAATTGCCACTTGAGGTAATAATAGAAAAAGCCAATCTGTTAGAGAGCTAAAAGATTGAAAACACTTTCAAAAAAATCTTATCATTATTTAAGTACACATCATAGTTATTAATCATGATAATGATGAATTAGAAAACTATAAAGAAATAAGACTCAGGAAAAAATATAAAAATAATTGTAGAATAATCTATAAATAATTCAAGATCTATATTGCAAAAGTTCAGAAGAAATTCAGGCTAATGATAGAACTAGGCTGTGATTCCTGAACTTTGAATTTCTGAGTTAACCATTTTATTATTGCACCAAATCAGGAATGCTAATACAGGATTGGATTCCTATATTAAACCAAGTTAAGAAATGTTAATATTTTAATATATGAATTTCTTCTACAGTACAGGCTTTTTCATACCTTCACTCCAATATGTAATATATGTCAAAATTGTGTGTTGGTTTAACTTTTCATTACAAGATTCATTCACTATCATTAACAATTAAGCATTTATTCTATACATATATTGTAACAGTATAATCATGTGAGGAGAATGGGTGCTATTTGGTACCTGTTAATAAATCAAGATGCAAAAAGGTGAAGGGGATCCAATGAACAGGCTTCTTTTCTAAAACATTAATTTGAAACTTTGTAACAAAAACTCTTGATCTAAACTAAAACTAGATAAGTAATACCAACACTTGGGTTTTTCACCAATCTGTGATGGCATACATCTTAGCTTAACCTTTACAAAAATAATTAATTAATAGGCAAAACAACTTTCACATGAATAATTTCCATTACTACAATATTACATGTGAACATTACCTGAAAAATCTAAATAACTTAAATAATTTCCATTTACCTTTACTCCTTTAGCTTTTCATTTTAATCCACAAAATTCTTCTTGCAGCAAATGCTGTAAAAAGTTTTGGAGATATAGAGTCATCCTGTCTTACATCTTTCTTTAGAATATGATAATATTCTGGGTCTATATCTTGATGATCCAATGCTTTAATTACTGAAGAAATGCTTATAGAATCAAATGTCTTTTCATAATCTACAAATCCAAAGTATAATGACAACTCATATTCATTAGTCCTATCTATAACTTCTCTCAATACTTGGATTTGATCTATTATACTAAAACGACTTTTAAATTGAGATTGTTCTTTTCGGAGGTTGAAATCCAATATTCTCTGTAGACAAGTTGTAATTGTTTTGGTAAAAACATTGTATCAAACTGATAAAAGACTGATAGATCTGTAATTTCTAATATCTTTTTATCACCTTTTTAAAATATTAATTCTAATATTGCATTCTTCCAGTCATCTGGTACATTTTTATTATTTAGATATTTAGTATATTACTTTGCTAACATTTTTCTATTTTTCATGTGCTTCTTTTAATATATTGATTATAATTCCATCATTATCTGGAACTTTTCTCTTTATAAATTTAATTGCATGTCTCACTTCTTCATTTAAAATCATGGGCAATTCAAAAGATATAATAGATGTAGGAAGTACTTGAACTTTATTACTATATAATTCTTGTTCCACCTTTTTAACCATTTCATGATGTCATCTGTTTTTTCATTAATAGTTTTATCTTTTTTTCTTATTGCAAATATAAGTTTTCTACCAATATCAAAATGCTGTTTTACACTCTTAAGATTTTTATTCTCTTCTACAGCTTTCCTTGCTAATTCACAATTATACTTTCTTTTGTCATCATTAACTCTTTTTCACACCATTTTACAAAATTTGAGATATTCAATCCTTTTTAATGCATCATTTTTATATATCTTCATATTCCTTCTTTTCTTTATAAATTCTCTAGTCTTAGTAGAAATTTTATTGGTCAATTGCTGCTTTTTTCTACCAGCTATCTTTGTTGCAATTTTTAAAAGTGTTAACAGTTATTTTCCTGTTAATTTCATTCAAATCTGAATCATGTTTTAAATCTACTGATGCTTGAAAATAATTTGAAAGTTCTAATTTAAATTCATTAGAATGTTTCTGAAGATTAGGAATATCAATTGTAAATATTATTTTTCTTAATAATTTTTATCTCTCTAGTTTCACATTAACATGTATCTTACACCTAAGTAATTGATGATCACTTCCTGTGTTGAATTTATTAAGAACATTACAATCTTGAAATATGTATTTTCTGTTAGATAAAATATAATCCAATTCATCTGTACCTTCATTTGGATACTTCCATGTCCATTTCATTTTAACATTTTTCTCAAAAAAAGAATTCATAATATAAAGTTTTTCTTTTTCTGCAAATTCCACAAGTCTATGTCCTCTCTCATTTCTATTACCATAACCAAATTTACTTACACAACTTTTATCTTTCATTTGTTTACCAATTATAGCATTAAAGTCTCCCATAACAATTTTAATGTTGTTTAGACTGATTAAAAGCCTTTCATGCATCCATATAAAAATCTTCTATTACTTCATCACTACGAGAACTTGTTGGGACATAAAGATGTATTATTTGCATTTGGTATCTGTTATTAAGTTTAATAACTAATCTTTCCACTCTATCTGATATACCATAAATCTCCACAATGTTGTTCTTTCATTTTTTATTTATAATGAATCCTACTCTAATTATACTTCCAATATTTGTGCCTTTGTAGTAGAGTATATGTTCACTTTTTAAATCAATTATCTCTTCACCTTTTCTTCTAACTTCACAAATTTTACTAATGTGCCATTTAATATCAGACAGTTATTTCAATTCTTGTAATTTTCATTCACTTAAAAGTGATCTGCCGTTGTAAGTACCTAAATAAAAAGTCATCATCAAATAGCAGCCTGGGTCCACAATCAGGGGATTCTTAAGACCCCTTCACCTTTGGCCACCAATGCTGCTTTGACTGGTGACTTTACAGCCTCTTGGGAATAAGGACCATTTTTTAATTTTGTCTATCATGATTGCATATATTTATTAGAAATTTTTATTTATTTATGTACACATTCATACTGCCTTATTAGGCAACTGAGAAAAAAAAACAATGGTGGTTCTTGATCCTAAATTCAGAGGTAAAAAGCTAATAAATTCACCATGCTGGCTAATGCTTGTTGATGAGTAGCCCATCTATGTTTGTATAC
Source organism: Epiperipatus broadwayi (assembly GCA_028023455.1). NCBI lineage: Eukaryota > Metazoa > Onychophora > Udeonychophora > Euonychophora > Peripatidae > Epiperipatus > Epiperipatus broadwayi. Next base: position 375,868 of record JAQFVV010000335.1, on the reverse strand, counting down.
TATATGAATAATCACATAGTTATAATAACTACAATTTCAAGAACTTATGGAGTGGAGATTAGGAGTTTGCCCTGCTTCATTCCTTTAAGGCCTCCGAGAGGAATCAAAGAGTTTCCTTTCAGTTAACAGCAAACTTCTTTATGCAGTCATATTAAAAAAGCATTACAATCTTGCCACTTAGGTTTTGCTTACTATTATAATTTATTTGTTAAATTATATATTTTTAAAATAAACATATTCAAATTTGTTAACTTACATTTTTAAAAATAAACATATTCAAATAAAATCAAATTGTATTAATGTATATATTTTTAAAAATAATTATTCTACAAATATTATTTAAAAATAATCATGATTTAAATAAACTATGAAAACAGTCATTTGGTTTGCTGTTAACTAGTAACAAAAGAATTGAGTGTACAATAACATTCACAACTATTTTCTACCAGTGGTTCAGTCTTTTGAAGTTTATTTTGTCTATAGATTTCTAATCTCTTCAAATTTTTAAACTAATAAATCAATACAGTTTATGCCATCAAAATGAATGCAAAATTGGCAAAATAGTGCTATAGGTAGCTGCAGAAGAGCAAAGGAGTCAATCAGCACTCTATCCAAAGATTTTTAAATAAAGTACTTTATAATTTTTAATAGTTGTGTTAACTCTTTTGATTTGCAATTATTTTGGGCAATTTCTGGCAGCTGATTGAGTTATATTTCCAGCATTATATTTTAAGATTAATCCTACCAAAATATTGACCTTAATTTATTAGAAATAATAAATTTATAAATAAAAAACATTCTAAAAATGGTATTACAAGTTAGGCAAATATAGAAAGATGTAACAAACTAAAACAAGTAATCAGAACAGTAGCTTTCTTCACATTGGATTGTTATAAAAAAAAAACTGAATGAAATAATTGTTATATGAATAAATTATTATTAAGTCAATATAAAGCAATGGAATTCTATTGTAAAATTTAAAAATTGCACTTACATTTATTAATAAAATAACAAAAGCTTTTTACAACAGTATTTGTAAAGATAGAACCAATTGTAATTATCTTCTTTTTTTTATTAATAACATTTTCTTGACTTGTCTTTTAAAAAAAAACATTTTCAAATAAAATCTAAGTGTAATCATGATTTTTTTTAAAAAAATATTATACAAATATTTTGAAAAAATATATATTTTTTTTCAAAGTAAAATAAAGAATTTTCATTCTCAAAAATTCTTGCAACTGCTCTTGAAACATGAGAACAAATAATCTATTAAATCAGAAGCTTTGTCAGTTTATTTATAACAGATTCTGCATTGTATACTGACATCTTCAATTATATATTTTAATTCCACTTTCTATCAGAAAATGAATGTAAAACCAACAAAATGATGTTACAGATAGCCACAAGGGAATTAAGGAAATCTGAAAGTGACCACAGATCAAAAACTAACAATCAATTTAAGTGAATTAACCTTTTGATAAATTTTTTTATTGCCAGTTTGAGTAAAAATTTGAGTGATTTAATTTGTTAAATATGGATCTAGCCCATTTAATTTTACAAATATACTAATTTACAATAATCAGAATTGTTTTAATTTAACTTCTAAAAATTGAATTATTTTACATTCAAATTGGTTAAATGTAATGAAAAATTTAAAATAATGCTAATAACTAAAGAAAAATATAAGAAAATCATATGAGAAATAACCTGCAGTAAAACAAAAGAATTATATTTCAACCAATCATTACATGAAATTGCAGTGATTTCTTGTGTCTGTTGTCTCTTCTTTATCATGTCTGTTGTCTCTTCTTTATCTAAAATTAAATATTTTAAATAAAAATCTAAATCTAGCCACATTATTAGTCAATATGATATAAAAAGTAATCATAAAATACATAAATATTAATGAAAAATAGTTGTGTTTTGCTAGTTATCATGAATGTTATGCAAATAGTGGTCAACATTATTTACTTGTATTGAATAATTGTCAAGTACTATTCACTATCCCTTGATTATTTTTCTTATAAATTTTCCCTTGATTATTTTTTTTTGTAAAATTTAAAAATTTTTGAATTGAAGTTTATATTTAAGTAAATTAATGTAAAAACTTAATTACCAATATAAAAAATTATGAGAAATATATATATATTTACATTCAAATTCTATTATAAAACATAAGACATTGTGGTTTGATTTCTGATTTTGATAGGTTAGAAACACCTGGAGAGGCTGAAGTTTTTTTTTAAAAAAAAATTTAGATTTATTAGTAATAGGTATATACAAATGTTTTCAGTGATAGTTATACATGTTTTTATTGTTATAGGTTCTTCAAGAGTTTGTGTAGAATGAGATGAGATCTGATTTGTTTGTTTAGTCAGATTGTAGATCAGAGAAACATCAGTGTATGTTTAGGGCATTTTTATGTCCATACATTATTCAGATATTTGTGTTTCTTTTACCTGTTGTAGGTAGGGTATTTTGAGCAGTTTCCATGTTTCTTCATGTAGAAACTTTGAGGAGAGCATTCTGTCTTTCTTTTGTAGTTTTGAAAGGGTAGCAAGGAATAAAGAGTTTGCTTCTGGTTGGGGAATGCTAAACTTTAATTTACATCTTGTTGCCCAGATAGAATATGTAACAAATATTGCTATCCTAATGGTGGGGAAGTCTCTTTCCTTAATACACTCTTTGATTGTTAGAATTTTATAGTAATCAATAATACTATTTTGAGATATTATGAGTTTAATCCTTCCCAATCCCATGCAAGAAAGCACAATGTGTTCAAATGTTTCTTCATGCATTAAGCAGTTTGAAAAATGGGGTCTATGTTTCTTATACCTCTTTTGTAATACAGGAACCAATTGGTATGCATTGCATTTATGTTCACCTTTATTAGATAATCGAGGAATTTGGGTTCCAACTTCCAGAATTTGAATAAGGTGGTGATTCTGTAATTGGAACAGCCAAGACTTGGTTTAATTTGAGGTAGTTTAGGGCTTATTAAATTGTGTGCATCCCATATGTTAATTTTGTTTTTGAATACGTCAGTAGCAGTGCTGTTAGGTTGTTTTAGAAGGGAAATTAGTTGGTCTAGCCAACCAGCCCTGATAGGAGGGGGAGTGTCTGTAGGTATCACCTCTCTTAATATTAGGGGTTGGCCAAATTTTTGGATAAGTTTGAAGATTAGTGTGTGGCCTTTTTGGTAGTTGATGGCTTGAATGGAATGTAGAGACATTCCATTGAGTTTTCTGTGATATTGCATTCTTGAAATACTAATGGAGGTTATGTGGTGCTTCCAGAACAGCCCTGCATATATCCTATTGATTTTATTAATGAAGGTCTTTGACACGGATATGATGGGCAGGTAGTAGGCTATTTTAGACATTACTTTCATGTTTAGTAAGGCCACCTTGCCTTGGAGGGGTAAATAAACTTTTGAGAGTGTCTGTGTTAGATGATTTGTTGAGTCAATGATGGTATTCTGTATATGTTTTGACATGGTAGATTGGGATTTATATATAGGGAATCCTAGAAAATTCTGGGGCTCGGCTAGAAAGTTAGATTTGATTTTTCTTCCATTAACAATACGCCATGATGATGACTTTTCAGGGTTTATGGTAAGCTGCGAGGTTTTAGAGAAATTGTTAAGGATTTTGTAGAGAGGTTTTAGGAATTTCTGGGATGGTAGGATAATAAGAACATCGTCCATATAGGCGATGGTCTTCATCGATTTCTTGATGTGTGGTATAAATACTCCAGGGAGGGAGCTCTGCGGCATCTTATAAGGGAAAAGAGGCGAGACTATATGATAAAAGACCACAATGAAAAATCAAATTTTTATGAAAAATACTGCCAAATGCAGATTTTTTTGGAATTAAAATTTTAAATACTGATATAGCTACAAATTTACGAAAAAATAAGCATAAAATAATGAATATGAAACCAAAAATGGCCAAGAGATGGTGCAAGATGTTATGTTTCTTTTCTGTAATTATCAGGCAACTGGTTTTAATAATAAGGAAAAAGGTAGAAACATAATTCAAATATCTATCAGGTGCTGTCAAAAATATAATGACAAAATAAGAAAAAAATTAAAATTATAAGATGATTTTATATAAAAAGATTTTGAATAATGATTACAGATTTTAATCAGACTATGTTTTTGACTAAAATTAACTTTAGAAACTATTAAAAATTGTTTAGTATATCCTAAAGCTGGTATAGATTGGCATCTCAATTTAGTGATAGTAGAATTTAGATTAATTAAAGGGAAACATTTTTTTAGACTTATTGGTTAAAAAAAAAAGTGATTAATAAAATAAATTCAAATAAAAAATAGGATTTCTTTGTTTTTAAATTTTGGCAAATAAAAAATGGGTAAAAGTTAAGAAAGAAATAAAGAGATGATTTATAAAAGGATAAAAAAAAAAAGATGGAAAAATATGAATTCTGAAGAAGAGATGAACACATAATTGATTGATTAGAAACAAAATATAGAAGAAAAAGATAGCTTTGATTTAATACAGTGTAGAATAAAACAGAATGGCAAAGGCAGATTTTGGGAATAACGATTACAAATGAAAATGATAAATTATTTCTTGATAAAGTAGATTTATTAAAAAGTTAAAAAGAATAATATGTGATTTGTATGATAGAAATTAGAAGGCCTTTATCTATATAAATAAAATGTGAATGAAGTGGATTTTTCAAAAATAAAATTGTAAAAGCTTTCCTTGAGATTTAAATACTCAAAGCATATGATATTGCTCATGTCAATTAAATTAATAATCATTATTTTAAAAATTTGCAGTTAATCTAAAAATTATATAAGAATTGTATCAACTAATAACTTCTATTTTAAGAATAATAAAAAAGCATATGATTAAGATAACATTTTGCTAGAAATGCTGTAGATAAAAACTTGATTAATATGTTGATTTAAATTCATTTGGTCTACCGGCAATCTGAGACATACTGGATGTGACATTTAAAATGAGGTAAATTAAAAAAAATCCTCCAACCTCACATTCTCAGATCGGAAACAGAATAATAATATTAAGAATTTATTTAGTTTTAAAAATGATTAATGGATATAAACAGATTAAAATCAAGATAATTAACAAAACAAGAAATGATTTAGTTCTTTAATAAAAATTAAACTCAGAATTTAAACTTAGATGCTCAAAGTATGAGTACTATTATGTATATTTTTGAGGTCGTGAAAAATTTTAATCAAATAATTTCATCTACTGACAGTTATAAAAATTAGTATATACCGTAAAAAATAAAATCAAAGATACTTCTGAATATTTGAATTTTTGTTTAATATAAAGTCAGTCAAAATTACTTACATCAATTTATTTTGAAAATCAATTATTATTTATTATTTTAGTATCTCTATTTATTCAAATTTATAACAGATCTAAAAACAAAAAAAATAGAGAATATTTCTGAGTTAGTCATTGTGGTTTCATTGCTTTAATATAATTAAAATATAATTTTCATTAATTTTAAGTTATAGTTAATGATAGTAGTTGGCTATTGGTTGCCATTTTTTTAAAACATTTTATTTTACCAATTAAAATATTTGGACTTATTTCATGAGTTTTTTATATTAGTAAGAGCATAATGCAATTATCATCAACCAAAAATTGATATTTAACATTCTTTTTTAAAAATCCAATTAATATATTTTTTATTTTCACTGTTTAATGATCAAAAAATCGTCAGAATAATAAAAATACATCAAAATGTCTAATTATTTACATCTCTACATTATTACGCTATTAATCTTAGAAATGAGAAGAGCTAAAGTTTATCAACCACATCTGTTTAAAACCAAAACCAAAATCTACTAGTACAGGTTTGACCATAAATATTTTATTATATGTGAGGATTATTAAGTATTTTGTGTTGTAGAAAAATATATTAAAAATCATTAATTTGTTTTAAAAGTATTTTCTTTTATTAAAATTTATTATATATTCCTTAATTATCCCATAATGTTTAGATCATGTAAATTGACATCGTATAATGTGTAATGCATACCAAGAGAAACAAATAAGATGTTGTTTTTCTTAAATCAAGATAAATTCGTTGCTTTCTGCAAATTAACATTCTACCAATTGGGACAGATGAAACAACTGTTTATTTGAAATTTTGTGATGGTGAAATTATTTCCATCATCTAATTCTATTTGTTAGTGTTTTTTTAAAGAAAAAAAAATCAAACTTTATTTAAATCTTTTCAAATACAACTGTTAATAATAATACTCAGTTTAGTTAATACATAAAGTTACCTTTGAGCACTTATCTAACCAACTTGACTATTGACAAAATAGTAAAAGAAAATAAAGAGAAAAAAAGTTGAAAGTTGAATTGCAAGAAAAAAAGGAAATATAAATGTTTGAAAAAGAAAGATGACATATATTTGGCAAAGGTAATACATTAAGACTAAGCTCTGGATTTTCCTCTAACTAAAAGAAATGACTTATTTAGAGATATACAAATCGTAAGGTATGAGTAGATAAAATAAGCAAATCAAAATTCAAGATATTATCAAATCAATAATAGGCAAACTACCAAAAAAAAAAAAATGTAGCATTAAAAATTATTTAATATTTTATGTAATATAATGAAAATTTAGATATTGCAATACATTTCTAAGAATTGGGTATGTGAATCCTATCGTCAATTAAAAAGATTTTCAACAGATATTATCAGTAGATCTAACCTTAAAATGTGTTAAATGCATTGTATTGCATTGGAATGAAAGATCAAATGAATATGTGAGCTAAGGCTCTAAAAATTGCTATAAAATTTAAATTATAATATACAGTTGGTGTAACACAGGTAATGTGCTATAAGATAATTTGTTAGGACAATATATTTTAGGCATCAAAACAGGTCGAGAGTCAGCGAAAGCTGCTTTACAAGCAGTTGTCCCGGGGTTAGCGGGTTCCTTCCAGGCTGATGCGATGACACATGAGAAAACAAAAACTATATTGCCAAAGGATCTTATAAAAAACCATCTCCAGAAACTAGTTGATTCTTAGTCATTTATTTTGTATAGGTAATCTGTGATCTGATATAGTCATCATCAGAAATATATTAAGAAGTGTTTTTTGTCGCAGAAAAACGACCTTAAATTTATTTTGTCTCTGATCAAATTATGGGATCTTAACATTGCTATCATTAATTTTAACTACCTTTTTGTTGGGTAACTAATTATGGGCTTTTTGTCAGTTTAGATCTTATTAATAATTAGATTACTGGTGACACTGTTATCATAACTGCTGAATAACAATAGTTTTATCTCAAATAAATCGTACTGTTATACAGTTCTCAAATAAGAAATTAATCTAATCTTTTGTTACCAACTTTATCTATTGATTTCGCTATTAGCAACTTATATTTAATATATAACTAAAGCAAACTTTGTCATCCGACTCAGGGATTCAAAAGAATCGGGTGAACTTTTAAAATATAAAGTTAATGTTCAAGTTATCGTGGTATAATAAAAAAATTAATACACACACATACGTGGATATAAAAATTAGTTAAAACATGTAAATCTAATAAATATAAAACAAATATTTTTATACGTAAATGTACGTTAGATTCATTGAGTGACTTGGAAACAAAATATTAAGTTTAAGTAATACTATAACCAAACGATAGCACTTGGTCATTTTGGTGTAATAATGCCCATTTCTTCTCCCAATCTCAACATAATTTACTATAACAATCTCAATTTAAGGGCGATATTATAAACTTTAATTAAAGAGCTGTTAAAATTCTAATGTATGAACGTAAACATAGATTATGTACTCCCATACAAAACAAAAATTTTAAGCATTTATAAAGGCTCTCAAATCTTATATGTATATTTGAGAAAGCTTAATTACAATTTATTAACTTGTCCCCACCTCCCGTTTGAGATTATTATTTTATTTTATTTTTAGTTGTCCGTCTGCTAATATTAACGCTATCTAAAACATTATTTTAAATTGAAGACCATTTATTATGAAATTATTTGACAGGCTGCCAAGTTATCAGATCACAGTGGTATGTGATTGGACGATTAGTAGAACATGCAATTGAAGTATTCATTTACGCGTTTTAGTTTACAAATGGGCAGAAGTAAACTCGGAAAATCTCGTTTCTTTAGTAACAATGTTGAAATCTCGTTGAGAGCTTTTGATAATGTTTGCATACTATTCATTTCGGAATTGATGGGGTCAGATTGAGAACTTGCGAACTCCTTCAGCTCGGATTAGGATTTTACCACGGAAGTGGCAAATGAATGCACATAGCGCCTAAAGTTTAGTTTATATGTTATAAATGGTCTATCTAAAATGCGGTAAAGACATGCAGGGAAAGCAAGAGAAAAGGCAGAGGAAAGAGGGGAGGAATAAGAAAAACGACGCGTGTGGCTTCGTCCGAGCAAGACGGGGCGTAAATCTATTTTATTGTGCAGCTAGGCTTGGCCCATCCTCTATGGGGCTTCCCAACTCTCTCCTGTTCCATTCGAATACAATAGACCGCACAGTGGGCTTTTTAAAACGTCTGATTAGAATTGTCACTGCGCGTCTTGCTTACTGTCCAACAATGTCTATTTATGAATAGGGACAAACCTTAGCCCTGTATATTATTGACCACTTTTCCCTCCTCTCTTGTTAGCATTATTTTCAAGGCTTTTGTTTAGGCGGGCGAGCGTCCCAATATGGACCTCAATGAGGTATGTTCAAGAACAGCCTGTCAGTCCACCAACATTGGTTTAGCACAATAGTAATAGAATATGGACCATTTTTGCGTCAGGCTTTTTTGGATAACCCTTACAAAACATATTCCCATACTGAAGATGTTTCAAAATGATAATTATGTTGCTATAAAGAATAAATAAAATCTCAGTAACTTTAATTATAAAAATGAAGTGATTTATTATTTTATTTTTCCATAGGGAAAAAAACTTTTATAATGGAAAGTAAAAAATATATACACACGTGCTTATGACTAATATATTATATTTCAAAAATTAATGAAAAGTATTTAACAAAAATAATAATTTACACTTTTTAATGAATTATAGCAGAAAAATATAATTGACCGATTTATCTCCGTATATTTGTATAGGTGTAAGAAAAAATTAATTCTTTATTAATAAAATATAGCTTACATTAAAAAAAAAAACTCATATGTATATAACATAAATACGTTCAATCGACAATTCAAAAAACATACTGCCGTTGAGTATTGCGCGCGCTAGTATTTAGTGACAGAAAAAAAAAGAGATTTATAAAAAAAAAAAATTAAATTTCAGCTATTCTTTTATATCAAAAAGAAATAAAATTAGAATTAAAAAAAAAAAGTTTTTGGAATTGAATGTAATTAGTTTAGTTATAATATATACACATACTTTTAATTTTTAGGTGCTTATTAGTGGAAAAAGTATGTGCATATTTGCAACGTACGCATCAATATGAAGTGCTTATTTTTACAACAACTGGGTGAAAACTCTAAATAGAGCAAAGTTTTATGGCCAATGAGGAGTGATTCCTCTAATCCAATTTTCGCTATCTAGTATAAAGCCAAATGGCATTTTTTAAATGAATAAAATTACATCAGTGAAAAATAAAAACAAAGAATAATACAATAACACACAGGTGTATATATAACTTGTAAAAACGCAGATAATAACATTTAGGTTTTAATAACTTTTTTGTACAATTTTGAAAGCTTTTAACAATACTTTTTATGCCGCAAAATTTTTTGTATTTATTAACAATTGTCTGCAAAATGTATACTGTTTTCTAAACATGTATAGAGAATGTATAGTTATAATAATAAATATTATTCTCAAAAAGAATATATACAATATGAAGAAAGATAAATATTTTTTTATGTGGTTGGGTATTTGTTAAGACGGAACTTCTTATGTATAATTATTAACAATAAGCATAATTGTCTCTATCATTTACACGCGTGCATGTTTGCCCACGTAAATAAAATTACGTTGCAGCAGCCCTTAAATAGTCCATTGCAGAGTAAAAACCTTTTTTTACTGTATTTCGAAGAGGAATAGTGAAAGACATTGCTCACTCAGGTTTCCAAGCATTATTGATATTATTAATTTTTCGCACTTATTTATCCCGGCTAATAATTGCTAGGCACTTATTTACCAATCAATATTTGTATGTTTATCTGGGATAATAGTTAACCGACTATTAGAAAAAAAAACTCCAAACAAGCAACCAATCCGAGTTCAAATACCAGATTGTGAGCATTCCATTATTATGTCATGAAGCCCTTTTTATTTTTCTGTACACATACATATATATATATTAAGTATATAATACTAATAACTTCAATGCACTAAAATGTAATTCTAAATATTCAATATAGTGAAATGTAATTTAGAATATCAAAATATATCTCTCATTTTACATTTGCAATTAAATGTATAACAACGCTATTTGTATTGAGTTGATAGGAAAGATAAGCAATGACATATCAGTACCAATAATATGCAAATGAGATAAAGTATAAATATATATAAAGACATATATATATTAAAGATTCGCCCTTTATATCTTTACTGTCATTGTTGTTAAAAAAAAAAAAGGGAAAGGAGAAAATCTTTGATTTAGCTTTGATATGGGAGTTTGTATATAGGTTGTTGTTAATTGTTGTTATTGTTATTTAGTTTTTGTTTTTTTTTTAGTATATGCATTTGTTATTATTGTGGGACTTGAAGGTGGCAGTGGTAATATTATAATGATTTATATATATATGAGTGTGCGATGTACATTTTATGATGATATTGGTTTATATTAAAATATTTGCTTTTATTAATATTAGTAATTAGAATAGTGGCATATAAAATTACTAGATATGTTTACATCCTTTTTTTTTTTTTAAATTATATGTGATGTGATCTTTGTATTTATTACTTATTTATTGATGTATTTTTAAACTATAAAGCATATTTTTATATATAATTTTATTTTGATATTTAAAAATCAACAATCGTTTTAATAAAGATATTGATATTAGCAACGTGTGAAAGATTGAGCTAAACAATAAAAAAATACTATATCAACAAGGACTGATAATCACCATTAAAAAGAAGAAAAAAAACTTTGCTTTGCCTTTTTCTCTACAATCTTCTTTGCATAAATACAGCATTTATTGGATTTGAAACATCATTAGAATGGCAGGCTGAAAAAAAAAATTATGATTTAGGGTTCAAACCCTTGTCATGTCCTATTTCATTATAACATCTATTTGAAATTATACAAATTATTGACAAGCAAGTATCTGGGAGTAGACAACTAATGGAATGAATAAGTATAATAATCCAAAATAAGCATAAACTAAATAGTCAAATTGATCCATCATTTTACATTGATCAATCATAACTTAACCCGGATAATAATAAAAAGGAAAATTGCTACTAGTTAATCATCTATAAAGCTAAAGGCTCATGAATTCATGTGTCGGTCAATTTAAATTATTCTACATGTTATCTTAATCTACATCGGAATGGATAAAACACATTGAGCAGTCAGAACTTTGGAATGAAGAATAGTAAAGAAGATTAAATAGTAAATAAATGTGATCCTTTTTAAAAAAATTTTTTTTTACAAGATTGATTTTAAAGTTAAAAATTTATATTTTTGTCAACTAGTTTGAAGTTTAATCAGTCATTTTCATGGAGTATTAAACTGTTCCACTTATTGCAATTCATATGCGATATATATATAGTCGTACATAATATAAGTAAATTGTTATTAAGTTTAGAATTTAGTCATATCAATAATAAAAATGCTAGAAGTCTCTTATCGTTAAACTTTTTTTTTGTTGTTGTCTTTTAATTCTTAAATCTTATACGTAGCTGATATAAATAAACCGATTTAAAACCTCAACTTATTAACAAACGATCATATATAATAGATATTATTTGTCAGTAAAATATAGTAACATTTAATTAAAATGCATTTAATATGCATGTTATGCATCTGTTGTATGTAATGTAGGCTGCAAATTACATTAATTGTCGTTTGTTTGTGTGGGAATCATTTACAAATATAGGCATAATGTATTATATTGTGTTTACAAATTTATTATCTTTGGATTTTTTTTTTCAGAATTTAATCCATAATCTCATCATTAGATATGTTTCAAAAGGTAGATCATGCTGTAGATACTTGGGTCTGTGTTGTAGATGCATCTTTCCTCACCCATGAGATAGGAATTGTATATATATATATATATATAAAGGTTTCATACACTAGGGGATATATAGTCCATGATAAATCTTTTTTGAAATCCCAGAATTAATAAAGGTATAAAGGAAGATATTGAGTTTATAGGCCATGATAGAAGCCCTATTATAAATAATAAATGCAAAGAATTTGTACCTGTAATACAAAAGAGAAGTATAGTTCCATATGTCATAGCATCAGCCGGGAGGCAAACCCGCAACAACCGTCAGCAACTAACTGCTTGCTTGCAAGGCAGCTGCGCTGACCTCTCGGCTAACAACGCTTGACAAAAAAAGAGAAGTACAGTTTGTAGTTGAAAATGAAAAGATAACACAGTGCTTTGGTTAAGTGATCTAACTTGAGAAACATGTCGATGATTCTACATTATTAATTTAAGAAAATTTCATCATTTCTTCTTTATTACATCTTTTGTGTGTTAAATAATAAATGATTCTTATGCAGACACAAACATCACCCCATACCTACTGCTATTAAATATTGTTAATTTAAATTATACTGAATTAAAAATGGAAACTTGAAAGGTAAACGAAATATTGTAGGTGCTTACTATAATTATTGCTATTTTAGAAGAAAGTCAAACTACAGTTAAAATAAAGGATATACCATTTGTTGAAATGAAATGACTTTGTGATTTATTTGAAATTTATTGATATCTTTTATTTTTCTCTTTTCAGTGCAGAGGTCAGTAGTAGTGCTTGAGTGATAATATTGTATTTTGTTAATATTCAATTTCATAATCATTTATTTAAGCCATCATTAATTGGAATATTGTTTTACATATAATCTTTGTCTCTCAATATACGTTAGACTCAATAAAATTCACTTTGTTTCCAAGTTATATTTTGATGTATAATTAAATCACTGATCAAGTTAACCCTGAGAGTAAACCATTTAATATCTCTTTTGTTATTGCTCTTTGGTATCGATGTATATTTTATGCATAGCTAGTCAGATAAGCAATATAATCAATGATTAAACCATATTTACTCATGTGTAATATTTATCTTCTTTCTGATGCATGGATGCAGTTTATTATAATTGTTGCCCAAATGTGTAGGATCATTAAATAAAAGTTTAGCATCATAATGCAGTACATGACATTTGAAATTCAGTGATTGGGTTAGTTTATTTTCTGTTATATGTATACTTTGCTAAAATAAGCCAAGACCTGAGATACATTACAATGGAAGAGAATTGTCTATTACAATTAGCTCGCAACCATTTGGGACGATTGTATGTTCCAGTACAATATACATAAGGATATATATATATATGTATAAACTAAGTGAAAATAATAATAATAATAATAATAATAATAATAATAATGATGATGATGATGATGATGATGAGAGCCACTAATAAAGAGAAAGGCCAAGGATAATCTTAAAGACACTCTAAAGAAGTGCAAAGTCAATTGTTTCCTTTTTTTATTTTCTCTCTCATTTATTTTTGTGAGATGAAATGACCATTCTCTTTATTAATAAGTAGTTCAAGATTTCTTAGAAAAATTGTTTTATAACAAACATGAGCATGGTTTCCAATGAAAACGGTAGTATCATTCATGTGGGCAATGTAGGATATATATAATTTGGTATTTGGAATTTGAATGCCTGAATTTTTTTTTTAATTTTGTTTACGAGAGGATTAATGAAAAACATAAATAATAAGGCATTAAGTGGTGGTTCCTAAAGCACCAATTGTCTGAGGGCAAATGAATGTGATGCTTTGTCATTGAAAGTTATGTCAATTTCTTGGTTCAATAATAGGTTGGTAAATATGTATAGAAGGGTAAGAGGTATCATTGTGGTAATGAGCATATAAATTAAAATGTCAACTGGGACTAAATCAAAAGCAGCTTCAAATGTCAATTTGCACAGCCATTAGGGCATATTTTTTCTGTTCTTGAATTGAATTTAAAATTGTATTAAACATAAGAACTGCTAGACTTGTGGATGAGCCTTTTTGGTATATTACATAAATAATATTAGGAGTATGTGTGGCTCTATTTTCCCAAAAATATTAATACCAAGAGATCCCATAGAGATTAGTCATAGGTTGGATAAATTGGTTATCTGAGCAGGTTTTTTATTGAAAGGAAATAGAGAGATAGGGTATACATGTTGCATGTTGTATAACTTTTGTGACAGAAAAGTGGCTGTCACAAAGATACGATGGTAAAAAGACAGCTGTGCAAAGACAAATTTTGGAATTTCATGAAGCACAGGGTGATTGGCACTATTGTGGGGTGTATTCAACTCTGGCTAGCCAAAGAGGTCTGCTTTGGTTTTAAAGACACTGTATGTTTGAAATTTCTGTTTGCATTTATAAATTAGCTATGTCATGTCATATCCAATTGATTACTCTGTCAATTTACAGAGCCAGAGGAACTCTAATTGTGATGGGTTCATGTTATTATTGAATTATGAAGATTTTCTTTTTTATATTCCTAAGCATTCTTTCAGTGAATTGCATATGTTTTTATATAAGTATGTAAGGTTTTGAATATGTGTAGGCATGTCAAAGAATTTTCCTGTGTAATTCATCAGCTAAAGCTAATAGTTTGGAGGGTGGAGAAATAGCACATGTGATGTAGTTGAACATCAAAGATAATATATTTATAAATGAGATACTTGCTGGACAGCATTGAGGGACATGTCTAAGTTTAAATAGCATTATATATGTCTCAGAATAAAAATTCAATATTTATAGAGAGAAGTATTCTAACTGTTTTGGTCACATTAATGTTTGTTGTTTGTGCAGCATCTAAATCAAGTATAAGCATCTGGGCTGAGTGGTCTGAGATGGATGATTGGCTTTGCATTAGCTAATTAGATGGTGAAGCACAGGAGAGTAAAATATAAATCTATGAGAGAGGCAGACTGATAATTACAGAATGAGATTAAATCTGTGGGGAGAAATTATTCTGCACTCATTAATGGAAATGTAAGTTGTTGATGCCAAACTGGAAACAAAGACACAGTAGCTCATATTAAAACCATCTAATAGGATGACTAGGTGTGAGTTGATGGAAAGTATTAATATTAAATAACTTTAAAACCTGGAGGTATGTATGAAAATATCACATTGAGAATAATCTTCTGATGGTGGAATATAACTAGGAGCAGGTTGGAATCAATGTAAATTATTTTAAAGGAAGAAAAGGGACAGATTCATGTTATGATCAGAACAGTAACCCTGATGGTGATGATAAATCCTTGAAGCAAGCACAAGAAATTTGAGTAGTAAGGTAGATGGTTTAATCAGTTTGAGAGACACTATATACATCTTTGTTTTCAGAAGGACTAGTGGTTGTGCAATTTGTATGCATTTGTTTAGCTAGAAATGTTTAAGGTCTGATTTCAAACAACAAATACTAAAGGATATTTTCAGCTTTATATCTAATAATATAAAAGAAAGGCTATATGAAAGAGTATTAGTTTTTAGTTCTAAGAATTTATGTGAAGAATTGGTGGCGATATGACTAGGAGATATTTCAGGGTTTATTCAGTTATATATGTAAGTTTCAGATTGGTGATTGAGAGTGACTACAATATGAACTGTAGTACATGAATTTTGAGTTATCTAATGAGCAGTTGTTCATACTGAGTTTGGAGCTAAGTGTTTTCACTTTTTTAATTTCATGATAGTGGACATCCAGATTTCCGCTTGACTGCACAGTCTGAAGGGCAGTTCTCAATGAATGAAAAACAAGGAGCCAGTATGTCCATGATGTGTTTGTTTTATTAACTACGTATTCTTGAATGCTCTATATAGAATTAAAATAAAGGGGATCTGTTTGTTGTTAATTAGTTGGTACAATTAACTTAGTCTCAGTATATCATTAATCTAAGAGGGTATGTGTTTGGTTAATATTGTATTTTGACTGTTCTTGTAATTAGTTATGATGGATGTTTGATCAGTTTGAATGTTAATGAGATCTATTAACTATGGATCATTGCTTGTGGAAGGAATGTTGAGAGAATATCATTATTTCTTTGTGAATGGATATTGTTTTCAGTAGAGATCTGGTTTTGTTGCAAATACATCTGAGTGCATGATGATCCATCTGATCACATTACACACAATAAGAATTAGGGCAATTGACATCCAGGTGATGCCACTGGCCACAAGGATAGCATTGTGGCCTTGCCCCCTTATAAAGAGGTATAGTGTGGCCTCCTGATTAGTGATCTGGGTATGGTGATAGTATTATTATTTTATTAGGTTTAAGTTTAAATTCAAACTTATTGCTGTAGATTGGGAAGTGGGACTATTTTAGGTAGATCAGCTGTAGTAAAACAATTTCTGAAAGGCTTCACCAATTTTTTGAAGTTGTGGGATGCTATATCATAGATAAGTATTTTTTAGAACTCCTGTTATGTAATTCTGGTGGTGCTCATCAACAGTAGTAACAAGAGTAAAATTACCTAGGGTTTTACTTTAGCTTTGAATTTTTTTTTGACTTGAATCATGGAATTCAATGACAAGATATTTTGGGTTGGGATGGTCTGAAAAATTGAGCCCAGAATCCCATAGATTATGTAATCTGAGATCCTATAAATGTAATTCTCTAGGAAACCTACACAGTGAACAATTAAAGTCAATGTCTGATAAAACTATTGACCAGTCAGAGAAGAATCAGCCGAACGTGGTGTAGACTCCATGCGAATGAAGTTGTTAAACTTTTTAATAATGTTATTTAATATGTCAGTTGTCCATGAAACCAGGGAGGGGGGTAAGGCTTTTTCTATTGTCTTGATTTGGTAAATGAAAGTTTTTAACATCATTGTAGGTAGATTTTTTTAAATGTTGAGACTGACTTTAAAGGTGGAATATTAAGGTTGGTTTTGCAAAGTTAGTATAGGTGTTTCTTTGAGCTGTGGTGAAATTAATTAATGAACTTGTATTAGCACTAACATCTTTTTCATGTGGATTGTTGGCAGCCATTTTTGTTGAAATTTTAACCAAAACAAATACCTTATATATATATATGTAATTATATAACTGAATATGTGTAAATAGCGTAACTAAATAATTAAAAAATTTTATCCACTTAGGAGCGCTTTCGATTATCCCAGTAATCGGTGTCAACTAAAGCTTTGAAATGCTAACTTTCCCACAATTCCATGGAATTGTGGGAAAGTTAGCATTTCAAAGCTAAGTGGATAAAATTTTTTAATTATTTAGTTACTGTATTTACAAATATTCAGTTATATAATTACATATATTGCTTTAAAAATACAGACATTGAATCATAATATTATTACACACACACACACACACACACACATATATATATATATATACAATGTATTATTACGTTTTTCATTTTTTATTAAAAAATTGTAAAACCACTTTTGTTGATGATTTTATATGAGATTTGGAGGTTTGAATTTAGATAATTTTTAATAGTTAAGCATACAATACCAAGCTTTACTGCATCCCTATGGCACTACTTGACATAAGTATATGTTCTGGACATAATATAATCCACCCTATATACCTGCACTTTAAAAATAAACTTCAGAACCAGAATGTAAACTCCATTAGTACACTGTTTTGGACCACCAGAAAGTATTATGCCTTTTCAAACCAGACAAATTACTGCCAAACTTGCCCCTATTGAAAACTCTTGTCACTCTGGGGCTCATGGAATTCCTGCATTCATCTTGAGTTATTTAGTCATTTCACTGTGGTGGATAGAGAATATATAGTATAAAAGGTTTGTATCTAATTGCCATAATGCCTTTCACAAAAAAACCTGAGGCTATACCTGATCTAACCAACCTTTAGCCTATCTCCATGACTCACTATCCATTAAAATACTTGAAAAAATAATCAAGGACCAAATGCACACATACTTCCATTATTACCACAACTACAGTTGGATAAAAAGACTCCTCCAACAATCAAGCAGCACTCATATTTGTGACAATTTTAAGATCAGTTCAAAAAAAATACACAGTCCTATTACAATCCAGCTTGAAATACAGCAGCTTTTGATTCCATCTCAATTAGCCTACTTAGTCAAATACTCACTAACACTACAATTTCACCTACTCTGTTATATCTAATCACCATCTCCTGAATTGTGGGTTGCACATCACTCTTAATGGTAGAAATTCTCCATCCTTCAAATCCAGTCAATCTCCAAGGGTCACCCTTAAGCTTATTATTTTTTACACTTTACATAAATCTGTTTTTACAACAAATATAGAATAAAATTACTAGAATCCAAATTCCAAACAGCAATACATTCCCTGCATAGCCTACATGGATGACATCACTCTATTCTTTTTTCTCAGAAACAACTCTGCACATCACAAATAATTCTTAATGGCTATGCAGCATCCTAAAAACTATCCTATAATCTCCTAAAAAAGGTTGCATGGACTTTATTCACAAAAAAAATCATGTTCCCTAATTTTTCAAGCAAAATCCACTCAATTCTTAGGCTTTTCCTTTTACAATAGCCCCCTTGGTATGAGACTCACAATACAAACCATGTTACAAGATTCTGTACTGCAAATTACCAACTCATGTTCTAAGGCATATCTATCATTTACTCCCATACTACGCATCTATTATATTTTCAAAGGTGTTAATTTCTATCACCAGTTTCATGTACAATACATTGTTCTGGAGCCAACAAGACTGTATCAAGTTTTATACCAATATCCATAAAATGGCTCACCTGCCAACCCTTGTACAATGGTCTAGGCTTGCACAGCATTCAAGTCATCTGATTATCTATTATTACTTTTTTTTTTTTGGTATTTGTATTTTAGATCATTATTATATGGGGATCATTATTTATTGAATTGCCAATTTAGATGCCTTCTTTAATTTCACTCTAGATGTGCATTACGATTGATAAGATTCAAAATGATGTTTTGCTTATTTTCAAAAGTATTATTGTCAACATTTTAGAATATAAAACAATTCACAACTCTTTTCCTTTATCTTTTAAAATAATACAACATTAACTTCCTCGAAAGTTAAAACTATTTAAAATTCCAGAAGAAAAGTGCCTATATGTTTGCTTTAACAAAATAGCGATATATATATATGTATTCTTAAACCTTAAATTTTGATAAATAAATAATGCTTGACTTTTTTTTTAAAATCAAAGTAACAATTTCAGCTCATTTTATTTTAATATGTCAACATGGGTAAGATGACAACCTTGGCACTAATAAGGGCTTTGAATGTTCCATCTTCAGATTTTCAATGAAATGGAAGGCTGAAGAGTTGTGAGTTAAAATAGTTTGAAGCATGTCCATTAAAGTATGAAGATTGGCTATCTTAATATAAAGCTGAGAACTGATTATATATATATGTGAGGATAGTAATCTAGACCAACTGATGATTGCTGTTTTAGCATGAAATACGTGTATTGGTGATTATTTATCTTTTCAACATGTGTGTGATCAGGTGGGTCAGCAATATGGGATAGCAATGAGAGTAGTGGGTCGTGTGAAAGCCTGAGTTCGAATCCCGCCTATATTACATATATAAATGCAGGTTTAAACCTGTACATTGTATTAATTTATTATGCCTTGTAAGAATAAGTTCATAATTTGTTTTGTTTTATTCGTAGTACAAAACAACAAGGATTAAAGTTTAGCTTTAAAAAAAAAACAACAACAACAACATGCTACAATACTATTACCTGTTTCACAGGTATATTTTAGTAAGGGACATTAATAAACAAGTAATATGTTACAGTATCATATGTATGAATCTATTTATAAGTGCATGTATAAATGATATTTTAAATTTTTATTTATTTACAATAATCATCACTGGACAAATTTTCAAGACAATTTGGCTTGAGTATATTAAATAACAACAGCGATAGACATGCCATCAAGGAAAAAACACTTCATTTTTGTTTTTTTCTTTTGAATTGTGTTTGTTTTATGTATATATTTTGCTTATTTTAAATAAAAAAATCACATTTAACAAACATTTTTTTCATTACAAACTGTAATTCATGAAGATCTGTATTAAAAAAAACATACAATATGACTTACTAGAAAGTAAAATTAGTGTTTGCTCATCAAAGCAAATGAAAATGTAAATCAAAGCTTAATACCAGTTGAAGTAGTTACCATTGTGTCTACATAATTTATTTTTTATTTTCATCAGAGATTTTGAAAAATGCATATTTAAAATTAAATACAATATATACACCTGTGCTTAGAAAACAATAGATAAAATTACTAATATTGCTAAGAATACTAAAGTATAATATCAGGGTTTAAAACTAGATAATTATTTTTAAGAAATATCAAAATCTTGACTTTCTACATTCTGTTACTACATTCCCACACTACCTATTGGAATCATTTCATTTTGTGCATCTTGATAAAATATTTTATTAAATTCACATTTGGTTACATGTATATTATAGTGTTCAAGCATTATACTATATCATAATGAATGGAACAACAATTATTTTCAAAAGGAAATTATGATAATGAAAATTCGCATGATTCTTATAGAAATTAATATCTAATGGTATTTGATGTTTTATATGCATGTTGCTGATGAGACTTATACTACAGGATAGTGTAGTATGTGTTACTTAATATACATGTTTGCTTGCTAAAGAATAAATGACTAAACATATATATATATATAATCAGGGGAAAATAATAATTAGTCAAAATTATAAATAATTATTAATTGTTATCTGAATAACCTATTTAGATTTTAATATCGTCTTGGTGATAAATCATAATAAGTTAAAGATTCTTTATAACTTTTGTATTCCTTTGGTACAATTAACATAGATACATATTTTTCTCTAATTCTGAAAATAAGTCTGTCATTTAGCATCACTATAGATATAAACATTTATATAATAATTACACATTGAGTTTTATTTTCTAGTATGTCATTAATTCCATTTGTTATTTATTATCTTTTGGTGTAAATAAATTGTTATCATTATTTATTAGATCGGAAGTTCTGAGTTTACTTGCTTTAATTAATTAAGGAACAATACCTATGAATTGTATTTGAAGGGATATGCTCCAATGAACGTTAACTAGATATGGTTCAATATTATTATTTCATACCCACCATAGCCAACTAATATTTAAATCATTATTTCAAATTTAATTATATCCATAAGAGCTAGTTTCCTTTATTCTTAATTCCATTTTAAAATTGTATTGGTACAGATTAGAGACTTAAGACAAAAGCATATAAAGTCTTATCCTGTCGTTTGCTTCAATTTTTTTCTGTAAATTTGAATTTAGTTTGGTTTCAGTAGAGTCTCTGTCTCTGGGGCATTACACTCCAATTCCTTACATTTATTCCATTAATTGCAATATATATATATATAAACTTTTAAAACATTAAATAATAAATAAACTGCATAAAACTACTTAATACTATTAAACAGAGAATAATAAAGAGATAAAAATTAATTACATAAAATTATTTCTTTTACAGGCCGTTATATAAAGGGGAACTTCAGTGCTCAGTGAAAAACTGATTTAAAGAACATCAATTATTACATCATGGGAGTAAAACACACAAATGAATAATACATAAACACCTTGAGCGTTTAATGATCAAGAGATGAAATGTAATAAAAAAATTGTGTTCAAATTAGATAAAATAAAAATATTAACTGTTATATTCAATATTCGTACCTATAACATTGTGTCTTCCTAGCAAAATAAATTAATTCTTCCTATTAATCTTTGATGATATATTCCAGTGGCACTCCCTTTTATAACTGAAATTTCGAATATTTTTTTAGATTATTCTTATGAATATTTTCATATTTATATATTTAGGTAAACTGGATCTTAAATCATCAATTGAAGAGATTTTCTAGCTGCTACCTGTTTATACAAGAAAAATAGAATCTGCTGATGATGTAACATGCAATTTATTCTGTTTATTATCATTTTTATTTCAATACTTGCGATAGAGAAAAGATAAAAAAAAAAAATGTTATGCGCTTGATATGAATTAATTGTCTTTGCCTGACATATTAACATGATGTTTTAAAATATAAATTTTAGGTTATGATTAATTAAAAAAAATTGATTTGAAATATAAAGATCCATAAAAAAATAAACAATAAAATTGTAAATAAAAATTATAGATGAAAACACTAATCTATATAATATCGCCTAATTTTTTGAAAATTTATTATTCAAATAAATTCAATAGCCGTTTTACATATTTAATTATAATTATAGTGGATCTGAACACAGACTTTCAAGCTCTCTTCAGCTATCCATTCTAGTTTGAAAGTCTGTGTTCAAATCCCCTATCTCCAAATATATAAATTATATTTGTATTCAAATATTTATTTTATAGTAAATGGAAGACTGCTAATTACATTTTTGCTCTTATTACGTGGGTCACATAATGCTTCAACTTAAAATTAATGAATATAAACACGTTAAGTTTTGAGAATTTAACCATAACCGTGTTATTATTAAATGATATCAAAAGTTGGGCTGAGATAGTCATCCATTACATTCCAGAATAAAAAAGATTAGATCAACAATAGTGAATGAAAAGATAGTTGAAACGATAGGTTCTCTTACCAAACTATATTTTCTTTTTTTAATTTTAAGTGTGGCGACCATAGTGTCTATTTAATGATTCTATACAGAGATATTAATTAAAATGCAAAAAAAAAAAAAATAGTCCACACAATTTCTTTTATAATTTGTTTTTCAATGGATTGCAAATAAATAATTATATAAAAAAAAAGCAGTTAGATAGTTACTTTACTTGCATAAAACTATTAACAAATAACATCACATGATCACTATCTCTTATACTAACACATAATTGTTATTAAACAAGGCAAAGTTTGGCACAGGGTAGCACTACTGTATGGAGAGTTTTGCCTTGTTTATTAACAAATAACATATTATTTATATATATATTATTTAATATAAAAAAATATAGCATTAATAAAATACTTTTAATTTCATTTTCCCCTCTCTGTGTTTCTTGAATTAAACTGATTTATTTTTAATAAATATTTTAGCACATTTTAATGCAAAATAAGTGAAACATTTTACTATTTTACTGAATTTTTAATGTTAGTATAAAACAATTTTACTTTAATAATTAATATTCAACTAAATTAAATTCACTTATAAAGCACACTGAATACTTAATTTTTGCTCATTTTTAAATAAAGAAATTTGATGAATTTAATGAAAGTCATTCAAAAAATTCTAATAGTAAAAAGAGGTAAATGCTTAAAAATAATACCTTTGATTGTTTCTTTAATCTTTTAATATAATAATATAGGGTATATGAGCACAGACTTTCACACCACCCACCTCTCTCCACTCTATCTAATAACACTGATACACCTAAACACATATATGCTGAAAAGATAAATAATCACCAATATACATATTTCATGCTAAAACAGCAATCATCAGTTGGTCCAGACTATCATCTTTACACACATATATAGTATAAGTGCTCAGATATATATTAAGATAGACTATCCTCATAGTTTAATGGACAGGCTTCAATCCACTCCACACTCCAACTCTTCAACCGTCCATCCAATTGAAAATCTGATGATGGAATGCTCAAAGGCCACCCTGAGGCCGAGATTATTGTCACACCCATGTTGACCTAAGGTCAATCTGAACCCCACATGTACAGGACATAATCCATTTAATACATATGCAAGGATGGGCAGACATCTCTATAATGCAATTACTGGAACACAGGCTTGTTATTTTGTTTTTATAAACTTTCATGGGCTTTATTATTGTTTTTTTTTTTCAGTTGTATTTTTTAATGAAAAAAACTTATTCATCATCAAATAATTTTGTTTCAGTTAAATTTCGTTAAAAGCCTAAGTTTAAATAATGAAATTAATCTTAAACATAAAATATCAACTTTGCAAGTAAAAACAATCATGTTCTAAAAAATAAAACTATATTAAAAATATTAAAAATTAATTTTTAAATTAAAAAATAAATAAATAAACAATAAAGTTAGAGACAAAGACTACTTCATGACTAACATCATATATATTTTCAATAGGATATAATTTTTTTCTTACTAATGAAATATATTCAAACAAAAGTTATATGAAAATATCACATAGTATCAAAAAATATGCATTAAATAATTTTACAAAAGAATATGTAAACAAATACAACACATATTTATTTTTCTATAAACATCAGTGAAAAAGTTGTGCATATCCAAAAATATATTTTTTCCTAAAAAAAAGTTAACATTTGACCTTTGGTACACTTTGTTGCTGACATCTTAACATATTAGTTACAATAAAAATTTTAATTGTTAAACCATTTTCAACCACAATACTCACCAAAAAGTTAAACCTTTATTGAAAGCTTTGCCATTAGTGACCTAAACAAATTTTAATCAATGAATTGCAGCAACTATGTGAGTCTACTGGAATCCTACAGCTTAAGATTAAAAGATTATAAATAAAGAAAAATAACAATAAAAATATAGTAATTTATTAATGTAATTTTAATTCTGATATGAAGGTAATCATCCTTCACACAAATGTTTATTCTTTAATATTCACTTAATAATGTTAAATATTAATAAACTCTGGATCTATGTTACAAGATAAAGGCTTTGAACATAATAATGTAATGTATACTTGCTCTCAGTCCAAGATGCTTATGATTGTCCTACATAATTTCATATGATCTCAGAAAATATAAAAAAATGAAAATATGAACAAAAAAAATAGAAGCTTTCAGTAAGAATGGGTAGAAAAATTTGTCTTTATTGACAATAATCGAAAATCATTGTGTCTTATTTGTAAAGTCACAATTGCAAATTACAAAGTAAGCAATTTACATTGACATTACAATGTAAGTCATCCCCACTTTTCAACTCAATATCCACCTGATTCAAAACTGTGAAAGAGAAACTTAAGTCATTACAATCAGGTCTTCATAAGCAACAAGTTCTTTTAGTCACAAAGATGATAGAGCCAACAATGCTAGTTTTTTGATAATGTGAAATATTGCTTATGCTAATCTTCCATTTGGAAAAAGACAATCTATTAAAAGGAACTTGGAAGAAGTGGCTAAAGTTTTGGATTCAGATAATACAAAAATGCATAAATTGACCACACAAATTTTTAAGTCATGCTATACAATGGTCATACAACTGAGTATCCACTGAGGGTGTTAGTTAAATTAGTAAAAACATTGAAAATAGTTTAATGGGTTATTTGAAAAATTGTACAGCATTCAAGTTAGCTCTTGAAGAGTCTACAGACATTCAGGATGTTTCACAATTGTGCATTTGTAGATGTAAATGTGAAGGAAGAAATGTTAATCCTACTAGCTCTTATGGAAATAACTTATAATATAAAAAATGCTCTTGATGAGATAATGACCAAGTTTGGAATTTCCTTATGATAAACTTGTAAGTATTGCAACTGACAGAACTCCTGCAATCATAGGGAAGGAAAAATCTAGGTCTTATTGGCCTTTTGAACAATGACCTAAAATTCCACACTTTGTACCTCTTTATTGCATAATTCACCATGAACATCTCATACTGAAGTGCTTACAAAATGTGTGGAAGATTGTTTTGAAATGTGAATTTAATTAGAACAAATGTCAAAACATACTGTCAATTTAAGAACTTTTTAGAAGTATCAAATAATGAAGCCGATGAATTGTCTAGTGATCTCCTTTTGGTCTGTTGTAATATAGCTGTCAACTTACAATGTTTTGAGCTGTTTTTAAAAAACTCCTAAATCCTATCATAACATTTTTAAAAGAAAAAGGAAAAAAATATATAGAATTAGAAAATGAAACTTGTTTTTCTGACTTAATGTTTCTTACAGACATTATGAAACATTTGCAAATACTTAATTTGACTTTACAAGAAAAGTAAAATATTAATGATTAGTGATTTGTCACAAACTATTTAGTTTTGAAGCTAAATTTTGCCTTTTTGTGTATAATCCTAAGTACAGAATATGTAATCATTTTCCATGAGTAAAAATAAATATAGTTAATATCAAAGAAGAAAAATTAGATGAATATAAAGAAAAATTGGAAGGATTGCAAGCAAATTTCAAATGTAGATTTGAAGATTTGAAAAGTTTTAAATCCATATTTGCATATTTTGTGAACCCATTTATTTGTGATATTATTGATGGTGTATTTCCAATTTCTGAAATAATAGTTATCAAAAAGTGGCTGGAGAATTGGAGTTATTAGATATGAAAGAAGATCAGGCATTGCAAATACATTACAAATCTAGTTCTCCAATTGAGTTTTAAAATCTCATGCCAGAATAAAAATATCCACACTTAAAGAAAGTTGCTTGTTGTCTAATTTCAATTTTTTCTAATACATTTTGCTAGGAGTTGTTGTATTCCATGATAAAGTTTGTGCTTAGAAATGTCATTCACTGTTTACCAATCAGCATTTCACAGAATTATTGCAAATAGTTTTAACAAATTATATGCCAAATTTTAAAGATTTGACCAAAGATCTTCTTTAAATGTTATACTTTTCATTTATAAATTTTTTTATTATATTTTATTTTTATTATTAAAATTTCGAAATAATTCTTAATTATATTTTCCTATATACTTTATACAGCATTTAAAACTTGTATAGAATTTATCATCATATTAATTAAGTTAAATAAAATTTGACTATATGTATTTATTTTTGTGTACTTAAATAATATGGTGTGGCTCTTTACAATATATGAAACCTGGCATCGGCTCTCATTGACCTCATGCTTGTCCACCCCTGGATTATATAATAAAATAAATAGTTTTTTATTTATTTGTGGTAAAAATAGGAAGAAACAAAAATTATGACCAAACTTTGAAATTTATTCCATAACTTTCTTAACTTTAGTGTTTTACAATTTTTAATAATATATTTAAATTTGCCATTTAATTTTACTACACAAATGGCAAATTATTTTTTTAAACATCATCCAGCAATCAAATCTGAAAGTGTCATAAAATATGATATATTTTCTTAAACTAAACAAATCAAATTCATTTGTGTGGACTTTAACTAATTTTTCTCCCTTCCCTTACATTATACAGGTTATCATTTTATTGGTGGTGATATTTCATTTATTAAATATGTAATAATATGATTAACTTTAATTTCTTAAACTGCTCTACTTATGTTACATGGATATTACATCTAGTACACACATATACATGTAGACTATCTATTAGCATATTTAATAAGTTATATTAGTTGTTCAGCCTTATAACACAAATAATTTGAACAGTCATCATATCTGCACTGCTATAATATCCTATATTGAACTCAAATCTAGATGAATATGTATGTAAATGTGTTTACAAAAATTAGAACTTTTTTATTCTTTTTGAAATAAAAGTTTATAATAATTAAATATAGAAGATACAATGCTTACATAGTTGTTTAAGTTTATATAAACTGCTAAATCTATACAATTATTTTAGAGTTGCAGTAAAAGGCTTGATAGATTATTTGTTAAAGCTAATGCTTTTGATGCAATGCAGTACTGTTTACAAAAACTTTTTCCTGTTAAGGTCTTTGTACAAATTCAATATTTTTTTAATACCATTATTTACAAGAACTTTTCCCTGTTAAAATCATCATATGGACTAATGTTCTTCTTTAAAACACACCATATTACTATTTACAGAATATAATTTCTGATCATATCTCCCTTCCACAAACTTAATGTCTTTCAGTTTTTACTTAAATACTTGTTACATTATATAGATGTCATCATCATCAAAAATTATTAATCCATTGCAGGATGAAGGTCTCTCCAAGTTCAATCCATCTTCTCTGATCTTTAGCTTCTCTTCTCCACATCACCTTGCACACTTTTCTTATTCCATCCATCTCACATGTGGTCTCTTTCTGTGTCTTTTACAATCTCTTGAAATCCAGTTTAAGATTTCAATTGTCCATATATTATCATCTCTTCTAGAAATATGTCCAATCCAACTCCACTTCAGTCTTTAGATTTTTTCAATGAGGTCAGTAACACCTGTTTGTTCTCTTACCCATATATTGCATTTTGATCTCTTGTTGTTACTGCCAACATGCATATCTCCATACTTCTTTGAGTGATCTGAAGTCTCTGTATTGCTCTTCTATTAAATGACCAAGTCTCAGATCCATAAGTAAGAACTGATAAAACACATTTATTAAAAACTTTCCTTTTCAAACACATAGGCATATTTCCTTTTAGTATCAAGTTATTTCTACCAAAAGCACTCCAACCAAGTTTAATTCTATGATTAATTTCGTCCATTATGTTTCCATCTGTATTAACAATATGACAAAGGTATTTGTAACTGTTAACTTCTTCTAACTCATCATAACCAATCTTTATTTTCATATTTTGAGAATATCCATTAAACATTACTTTAGTCTTTTTAACATTTATGTTAGTCCTACTTTCCTACTTTTATCTGATAACTTCTGCAATATTTCCTGCAGCTCTAAATCATTATCTGCAAAAAAAAAAAAACTACATCATCTACAAAATCTAAATGACTTAAATAATTTCCATTTACTTTCACTCCTTTTGCTGCCCATTTTAATCTATAAAATACTTCTTGCAGCACTGCTGTAAAAAGTTACCCTGTCTTACACCCTTCTCAATGTTAACCTTCCTAGTATCATTATGCAATTTAATTGTTGCTGTTGCATTTTTACAAATATTCTTTAAAATATGACATTATCCTGGATCTATACCTTGATGATCAAATGCTTTAATCACTGAAGAAATGTTTATAGAATCAAATGTCTTTTCATAATCTACAAATCCAAAGTATAATGGCAGCTCATATTCATTTGTTCTTTCTATAATTTCTCTCAATACCTGGATATGATCTACTGTACTAAAACCACTTTTAAATCCAGCTTGTTCTCTTGGTTGGTGGAAATCCAATGTTCTCTATAGACGAGTTGTAATTATCTTGGTAAAAATTTTGTATAAAACTGATAAAAGGCTGATAGGTCTGTAATTTCTAATATCTTCTTTATCACCTTTTAAAAATAATAATACTGCATTCTTCCAATCATCTGGTACATCTTTATCATTTAGACATTTGGTATATAACTTACACTAAAAAAAAATTCTATTTCTTCATCTGTTTTTTTTAATATATCAATTATTATTCCATCATTACCTGGAGCCTTTCCTTTCTTCATAAATTTAATTGCATGTCTCCCTTCTTCATTTAAAATTCTGGGTAATTTGGAAGATATAATAGATGTAGAAGGTTCTTGTTCTTTATTACTATATAATTCTTGATAGAAGTTTTTTACCCATTTCATGATGTCATCTCTCTTTTTGGTAATAATTCCATATTTTTTTCTTATTGCAGATATAAATTTCCTACCAATACCAAAATGTTGTTTACACTCTTGAGACTTTTATTCTCTTCTACAGCTTTCCTTGCTAGTTCACAGTTATACTTTCTTATATCATTTTCAACTTTTTTCCGCATCATTTTACAAAATTCGAGATTTTCAATCCTTTTTAATGCATCATTTTTATATATGTTTATATTCCTTCTTTTCTTCATAAATTCTCTTGTCTCAGTAGAAATTTTATTGGTTAATTGCTGCTTTTTTCTACCAGCTATCTTTGTTGCAGTTTTAACAGTGTATCAGTTATTTTCATATTAATTTCATTCAAATCTGAATCATGTTCAAAATCTACTAATACTTGAAACCAATTTGTAAGTTTTAATTTAAATCCTTAAAATATTTCTGAATATTAGAAATATCAACTGTAAATATTATTTTTCTTAATAATTTTTGTCTCTCTAGTTTTGCATTAACATGTATCTTACACCTAAGTAATCGATGATCACTTCCTGTGCTAAATTTATTAAAAACATTACAATCTTGAAATATGTATTTTCTGTTAGTCAAAATATAATCCAATTCTGCTGTACCTTTATTTGGATTCTTTCATGTCCATTTCCTTTTAACATTTTTCTCAAAAAAAGAATTCATAATATAATTTTTTTTCCCTACAAATTCCACAAATCTATGTTCTCTCTCATTTCTATTACTATAACCAAAATTACCTACAGCACTTTCATTTTCATTTGTTTACCAATTCTAGCATTAAATTCTCCCATAACAATTTTAAAATTTGTTTACTCTGATCAAAAGCCTTTTGTACATCCATAAAAAAATGTCTACTACTTCATCACTATGAGAACTTGTTGGGGCATAAACCTGAATTATCTGCATTTGGGGCATAAACCTAAATTATCTGCATTTGGTATCTGCTATTACTCTGTCTGATACACCATCAATCTCCACAATGTTGTTCTTCCACTTTTTATTTATAATGAATCCAACTCCACTTGTACTTCCAATATTTGGTGCCTTTATAGTAGAGTACATGTCCACTTTTTAAATCAATTGTCTCTTCAACTTTTCTTCTAACTTCACAAAGTCCAATAATGTTCCATTTAATATAAGACAGTTCTTCTTTTAATTCTTGCAATCTTCCCTCTTTTGAAAGTGATCTCCAATTGTAAGTACCTAAATGAAAAGCCATCATCAAATGGTAGCCTGGGATTACAATTGGGATTTTTATCATCCTCCACCTTCAGCCACCAACTGCTGCCTTCCTTGGTGACTCCTCCTGGGAATAAGGGCAATGATTTATTTTTTTATCTGTCATGATTATATATATGTGTATGTGTGTGTGAAAAATATTTATTATTTACACACACATTTATTCTGCCTTATCAGGCAACTGAGAAGAAACACGATGGTGCTTCTTGATCTTAAACTCAGAGATAACAAGCCAATAAACTCTCCAAGCTGGCTAATGCATGTTGGTGAGCAGTCCATTCATGTTTGTATACTATATAAATAATCACATAGTAATAACAGCAACAACAACAAGAATGTATGGAGTGGACATTATGAATTTGCCCTGCTTGGTTCCTTTAAAGCTTCCAAGAGGAATCAAGGGGTCTCCTTTCAGTTAATAGCAAACTCTTTTCTGCAACCTCTATAGGTGCACCATTAGCAATTTCTAGAGCATAAGTAAATTTCTGTTTTATTATTTTAAGAATTGATGATTCTTATTAAATATCCACTGAGCTTTAGTATTTAACTTTTTTAAAAGCTATATCAATTATTTTTACTTTTATCATACATAAAAGAAAATTTTCTGTGATTTTTTTATTAGGTTTGAAAGAATTTTTATCATTATTAATCTAATTCATATAAGGTCTGTCAATTAACCTGGCTGTTTACTTTGAAATGAAATGTTATTTCTGCTGCTTTAGATTGATCTTCTGCATCTATTTGTATTAATATTTCCATAAGTTTTTTTAAGTGCAAAAATTTCAAGTTAGTGAATATTGATTTATTAATTTAAAAAAAACCCTGAAGATATCAATATTTTTTAGGCAGTTTAGTAAATATCAAAGTCTAATCCCCATGTTTTTAGTCCTATGGTAGTTTTCATTCTTTGTAATCTGATTTCCACAGCATTTGCAAGATTATTTGGAGAAAATTTTTAGAATAACAAAAATAAAACTTTTTCATAGTTTATTATCAAATATTCTTTAGTATTTTTATGCAATAATTGTATAATAATTATTTAAAATCAATATATTTTGATTTTATTTATAATGTTTAATTTTTAAAAATAGGAACTAATAAATTGGGCCATAATGTTAACAAAAAAACTGTGACCAATAAGATAACTACACCTTGTGATGCTTATTGTGTAACATCTTTACCTGTCATCACTGATGCTGTGTTAGGATAGTCTAATATATTCTAAAAATTTGAAAGCAATTTTAATATTTTAAAGCAGAATTTTATAGATTCACCAAAAATTAGCATTTACTTGTTTGCATTTGGAAACTAAATTTCAATTATAAAAGCTTTTGTTGATTTTCTGGAATCTCTCAGATTGTTTTGCTGTTTACCATTAAATGACAAAATATCCTTTGTTCTCATTATAAACATATTTTTTTCAATATTTGCAAAGTTCAAATATGACTTTTTGGAAGGTTTTTTAAAATTTGTAAATTTAACTTTCCAAGAAATCAAGTCCAATTTATTAAGGTTAAAGATTATATACTGACATCAAAGGTTGAATATTGACAAAAACTGCCATCAGAGTTAACAATAAAAAATGTCAATCTGTTAAGGAGTTAGCATTACATTTTGGGACTATTTACATAAAATTTTAATTTTCTAATTCATATAAGTAATATGATAATTGCAAATGAATAAAAAGCACTGTTATACAGTACTAGTAAAATTTATGAATTTCTCATTTTCTTACATTTTGTCTATTGTTTTTCTTGCTACTAAATCAGAAAACTTTATTATTTTCTTTTTTATTTCATTACATTCATCTATACATTTAAATTGGATTGTTCGTTTCTCACAAAGATTTGTTATTGTTCAGTTATCTTATCAGCATTTTGATTTTTTTTAATTAAATAAATCTCTTGCAATATTTTACCAACTTGGGTTATTTATCCTTATATTGCAATTTGCTTTATTACTTGTATTAAAAATGATGTCATAAATTTTTCATTTTTTTTGAACAACATGAGATGTTGCTGATACTACTAATGGGTAGAATTTAATTAATTAGATTTTTATTTAATGTATTTTAGCAAAAACGTTAAAGATCCGTTAGCATATTTATATAACTTCAAATTACTCATGCTTGTAAATTTACTATTAAAAATAATAAAAAGATATCTGATTAACATATTCATTTTAAATAATAATATTTGTCAATTTAAAATTTTTTAAAAAATATATTAACACATCATCATTAATAAAAATAAATAAATGGTACGATTTCAATACATTTTTATATAATTGTAGAAAGAAATGAAATAGTTATATAACTCTTAACTTTAATAAAAAATGGATCTGGATGTTAATAAATATTGGATCAAAAATTTATATCTTCATTTTAATGATCAATAATGTTATAAGTATATAAGCCATAACTAGAGGCAACAAAATAATTTCATAAATCTCACCTTTTAAAATTTTCTAAAGAACAAAATGTTTTGCTAAGTTTTAAAGAGCCATTATTAATATCTATAATTGTTTATGATATTAATAAGAAAATTATTAATAATATTGAATTAGCCAATATTCTCAGTAGATAAAAATAACTGTTTACTAAAAACATTTGTATGAAAAGAAATTTTAAATATAGTAATGAATTTTGGAATATACATAAAAAATGAATTGTGCAATTAGTGGCTTAATGCCATTAATATTTATAAATAAATTAGAAAGTATAATAATTAAAAAAGAATAATTTGTCAATAAATAATACATTACTCTATATGTGCTGATGATATTTTAATTATTGAGAATAAAAGAGATATGAATAATATTTATAATTGATTATATATATATATATATATATATATTAAATTTACAAAAGTAGAATTTGAAGATAAGATTAAATATTTAGATATAGAAAATCAAATAAATAATGATAATAAAATTATATTAAAATTTTTTATTAAAGAGGACAAATTATGAAAAATATTTCTATAGATTCACAACAAACATTGGTACAAAAATTGCAGTTATTAAAATTTTAAATATAGAAATGATAAATATAATACAGATAAAATGTACACACACAAGAATCAATTTATTAAATTATATAAAGATTATGGATATAAACTGAAAACTGTTAAAAATATATTTATTAATTTCAAGAAATCTATATTAAATAAAAACATTTCTATGCAAAATGATTAAAATGATGATAGTAACAATAGTTCAAATAAGAAATTGATCAAACTTTCATATTATCCCAAAATTTATAGCACATTAATAAAAAACAAAATTTATATTGATAAGAATATAAATATTGGATGGTTGAATAATAAAGATCTGGATTAATTAATAGGTAATTAATTATAATTAAAAGACAATGTAAAATATATAAAAAAGGAATGACATATAAAATTAACTGTGATCATTGTAATATAATTTACTATGGTCATACAGGAAAACAGGTAAAAGCCAAAGAAAATAACAATGCAATTAATTGTTGAGATGATAAAGCTACAATATACATTCATTACTTAACATATTGACATTAAGTAGATACTACAAAAATATACCATTATATAACAGTAAAAATCCAAATAGAAGACAGATATATGAAACATATTACATTAAGCATAACTTAAATATTTGTAAGAATATTTATAAAACTTAAATAAATTTACTTAACAACTGAACAATTTAAAATGAATGAACAATTATATAAAATAGTGTATATAAAGTTGTATAATATATGTATTATTTATTCTGTATATTGTTCTGTTATGTAGTCAATTTTTTAAAGTTATATTGGATCTCTATATAAGGGTTTTATTCTATTTTACTAATGTTTTATTTTGTTATTGTTATTTTACTTCCATTATGAAACCCTAGGTAGCACTCTATTTGCAATAATTGGTTAGGGTTGGGGGGGGGGGGGGGGGGGGGGGGGGGGGGGGGGGGGGGGGGGGGGGGGGGGGGAAAGAAAGGGGGAAAAAAGGGGGGAAAAAAAAAAAAAAAAAAAAGGGAAGAAGGGGAAAAGGGAAAAGGGGGGGGAGGAGGGAGGGAGGGGGGGGGGGGAAAAAAAAAAGGGGGGAAAAGAAAAAAGGGGAGAAAATGGAAGAAAAAAGAAGAGGATTGGGAAGGGGGGAAGAGTGGGAAAGAAAAAATATAGGGAAAAGGGGAAAAAAAAAGGGGAAAAAAAAAAAAGGAAAAAAAAAAAAAAGGGGAAAAAAAAAAAAAAGAAAAAATGAAGGAGGAGGAAAGAGAAAAAAAAATGATGAGATGAGAGGGGGGGGAGGAAAGAAGTAAAGGAAGGGAGAAGGAGAAAAAGAAAAAAAAGAGGAGGGGAAGAAAGAAATAAAAAAAAGGAAAAAAAGAATGAAAGGGAAAAAAAAAAAAAGAAAAAAGGGTAAAAAGGAAGAAAGGAAGGAAATAAAAAGAAATAACAATAAAGTAGATGCTTAACATTTAAAAAGAGTATGAAATCAGATCCAATAAAGCTTTTTATGTGTAATTATTATTAATATATATATTTATATTGTTATTATATATAATTTTTATTATTTATTATAATTATAGTAATATGTTTCTATGTAATCATATAAATTTAAACATTTTATAGCTCTGAAGAAGATTACTGAACAGTCAAATCTGCAAGGAAATAAAATTATTTAAAAGTAATAATATGTTTGCATTATATAAAATGAAAAAAAGTTATTAATTATATAAGTTAATAATCAATAAATAGAAGATAAAGAATATATATATATATCTTGATATCAAACAAAAAAGTCATTTCATCAATAAATAAAAATTATTTTAAAAAAAATCTACCTCATAAAATGTGTGAAAAACGTGTATAAAACACATAGTAACAAAGAACAAGAAAACCAACTAGCTCCTACAATTATAATTATAATTGTGCAATTATTTCACATATGTTAGTGAAGCTATAATTATAATTTAAGATTTAATATACTAGCTTAGTGCTTTCAGGATTAAGTATCCAAATACTATACTCATAGCTTGAAGAATGAAGATTCTGTTGTAAATTATTGTACATGTATGCAAATGAGCTTGAATTTTTAATTAATCAGTCCCGTGTTTGGAGAGAGCAAAGCATGCCTTTTTCTATTAATAGCACTGAGGTCATTTGATATGTAATAAGCCTCTTTGACTTTTCTTTTGGCATCATCTTTTAAAATACTATACATTTTAAATAAAGAAGTGAGATTAATTCAATTCAGTTTAATTTTATTAAGCATATGTCAGCAGACTAGTAATAATTCAATTATAGCATAACTTTTACAAACAAACAAAAAAAAATCAGGTAATGATGTAATCATTATAAATATTTTAAAAGAAGCACAAAAAAGAAGAAAAGTTATTGGAAAACACATTAAAATGATAAGAATATTGAATATGATTTGAAGAGTGAAAAATAAATCATCAAGAAAGATGAAATAGAAGATAGAATACAATGAAAACATCTTTACTATTGTTACTAAATAACTTTATGAGGGATCATTCAAATGGTCTCCAAAGAGCCTTTGACTCAAGTCAACTAAAAAATAAGCTGGGTTTAGAAACAATATATTACACCCAAGAATTAAAATGATCAGTGAATATTGTTACTTAAGGAACCAATTACTATATTTGTTTATTAAAATACATTTTCCTCTGTAACCACTTTACTTTGATTAAAACTTCCAAACTTATATCTATAGATCAGGATATCATTAAATTCTAAAAAAAATATATATCAAAATGCAGTATTGCACACTGGGAATTAAAAAAATAACCAATGTTAAGAGATATTAGAAAACAAATCCATTCATCCAAAAGTTTTTTACAATCATTTTATTGAATTATTATGTAGATTAAAATGAAAAGTAAATGGAAATTATTTTATTCATCAAGATTTTGCATTTCATGTGATCGTTTTTGCAAATAATGCTTTTCAGTTTTCAAAAGCGTTACAAAGACTATCAAGATAAAAGAAGCAAATAGGAATAAAGACAAATCGTGGGACAACTATAATGTTCAATGTCTTTTTTTTTTAAAAAAAAAAAAGACTTCTAGTCATATGTTGAACAAATTATTAATACAGATCAAAACAATGAATAAAATTAATCATAGAATTAAGTTTGGGCAGAGTGCTTTTCATAGAAATAATATTAAGAGAAATATGCCAGTTTTTGAAAAAAAAAAAGTCCTTAATAAATCTCTTTTAAAAATACTTAATTATAAGCGAAGACTTGAGCAATACAAAAGTTGCAGACCACATAACTAAATATAAAAGATGTATACTAGAATTGATTTTAAAAAATGTAAAAAGTGAAATAAAATGATTAAGAAAACTTTTATTAGATCTTAAAATGTATGTTGGCGTAAAAATATTGACGTAATAGAACACATAAATATGATCGATCTTCTGTTGTTATTAATTTTCCAAAATCCATAAGCTTTAAAAGTTGAGAAACATTAACAATTTATGCTACACAAAACTTTGAATTTGAAATTTTATTTTTCATTATTTTTTTTCTTTTAAATAAACATTTAATTGCGCAATTACGATTTTTTTTCCGGAATGAACTTTTATACATATATCTCACCAAAATTCAATAATAAAATTTGATATATTTACGCATACACACATTCAAGTAAGTTTTAATATTCAATATATATATATATCCCGTCAAGTAGTAGATGTAATCTAATATTTCTTTGTGATGATCACGAAAAGATATGAATATATATTTTTTAATATTATATTCTAAGGCAATATCGTACAGAGGTGATATATTGTCTGAAATTGTTTTATTAACAATACGAAATGAAATGTTGTCAGAATTATGTAAAATCTCCATTACTCTTGAGTCCGTTCATTTTATGACTTGTTCAATTTCTGCCAGATTAATTTACCGCCTGTAGTTTCTTCTAAACTATAACACCATCTATCAAAAGTCATTTATTTTTATTTTCCAAATGATATATTTTTCAAAAATAATTTGCACCCTACGGAGTTGATTTTCTTCGAATTATTAATCTGTAATATGATTTGAAGTATACAGATCTACGTAGTGACATTATAACGCATTTCTGCACACAGCAGGTCATAAATATTGTTAAAGTAAAATTACTTCAAATATTAACTGGGAATCAAGTGTTATTTATATTGTTAATATTAAACTAAACAACAAAATAAACAATAGCCCTTTTAATTAAAAGCTCTATATATTTACTGTTTAGTTTTAAATGTATATATATTTGTAAAATCCTTTAAAACTTTTTGTTTTCCATTTTTATTGCAAATTTAATAAATAAAAAGTGTAATAAAAATTATAGTAACAAAAATTACTCTATATTATGAAAATAACTTTAAATATATATATCTGATGTAAATTACACAAGTAAATTTTAATCAGAATCAAAACTAACTAGAAAGGATATAATTCGCTTTTTTTTATTATGGTTGTTTTATGTTTTTTTTTTGTAGAAATTATTAAAATAATAAGCTAAATATAATAAATATTAGTAGCCAAACTTTTAAACTGGTACGACTTTATAGGATTAACTACAAAAAAAAAAATATTCTAAATTATATTGATAGATGGAGATTTTGAATTCTTTCTCTTTTGGCACTTATAAAATAAAGCTTAATTAGAGCTATTGGTAAGCTCCATCTAGTGATCATAAAATGCAAGCTTGAAAGCAAGTTACAAAATTTATGATGTTTTAATTATTATAAGTGTACCTTTGAAGGCTTTTGCAATGCTATATTGCAGAGGCTATTACTATATGGTGAAACTGAGCTGAATTCAGACTCATATAGTTATCTGGTTTGTAAGGCTGGATTTGAAGACATTTACATGTCTGAAAAATTCATGCTTTCAAATTGATAGAAACATGTTTTATAATAGCTGACTTTTGAGTTAGTATTTTAGATCTAGTTTCTAGAGTCCCAGCGCTCCACTGTGGTGAGCCACAAGCTTGAAAACAATTGGTCTGGAGATAGGGACTTAATGATCTCTTTCGGCACTTATAAAATAAAATTTGGTAATCTCCATCTAGTGATATATATATAATGGAATGATTATATTCATGTAAACTGCTAGAAATAACTTTATCTTTCAGAAAACCATTAATTTCTAATTGACAGTCCTGAAGTTGAACCAACTTTTTCTCATAAGTTAGTCTTTTGTTACAAGTTTAGTTAGAAGAAAAATATATCTTTCACTTCTAAACCAAGATCTTATAAAGATTTAAAGCCAAATAGTTATTTTTTATAGTCATGAGAGTTCAGAAGTTTCACATCTTCCCTTGTCATCTTGTAAATAATAATTCATTTTACTCAGATAGTTATATGTGTTAGATTGAAATTGTTATGAATTTATTATGATCTAAATAATGGGAATGAAAGAAATTCATGTAAAAAGCAGAGATAACTTTACTTTGATATTGCTAGGAAATAATCAATTATGAGACTATACAAGTTTTTTCTAGTAACCTTTAATAAGCTTTTTGTCTAAATTAAAATTTAAAAAATGAGATTTCTTTTACTTCTGGCTCAAGTTATTATATGGATTTTAACTTAGGCAGCTGCCTAAGTTAGGTTAGAATTGGAAAAAAAAACTTGTTTAACTTTAGACCTGTCAATTAGTAATTGATGGTTTCCTAGCAACATCAATGGTAAAGTTATCTCAGGTTGTTTACAGGGATATACTTCTTTAGTTTCCATTATTTTTCATCATAATAAATCCATGAAAATATTTAATATATATATATCAAATTTTCTGCATAACAATCTTGTTACCAATCACTTCAAATAAATAAATTAATGATTATTACCAATCATTTATTAAAGATTAGTCCTAGTCCATATATAAGCATTAAACCAATGTCAAAAATTAATATATTTCTTTTTAGTTATACATAAACACATATTTAAAACATATGAATAAAGACATTTAAAAATCATTTATCTTATCTCTATTCATATGTTGTAAGAATGTGTGGTGGAATGGAAGTTTCAATGCATATATATAATATTTAAATACAACTATATTGTCTATAATATTTAAATACAAATATATTGTCTATATTGAACTTAATATAATTAGAAGGGATTTAAACTCAGACTTTCAAGCTCTCTACATCTATCCTCTTAATCCTAAATAACTGATACACATGACCACGTACATGTAAAAAAGATAAATAATCTCCAATATCCACATTTCATGCTGAACCAGCACTCATCAGTTGGTCCAGACCATCTCCCATGCATATATATATATATATATAATCAGTGCTCACTTTATATTAAGATAGCAAGTATATCATCAGTTGGTCCAGACCATCTCCCATGCATATATATATATATATATAATCAGTGCTCACTTTATATTAAGATAGCAAGTCTTTAAACTTTAATGGACAGGTTTCAATTCTCTCCACTCTCCAACTCTTCAGCCATCCATATCATTGAAAATATGATGATGATTTGGACCAACTGATGAGTGCTGGTTCATACAGAATATGTATATTGGAAATCATTTTTATCTTTTTCACATGTATGTGATCAAGGGTATCAGTTGTATAGGATTGAATGGATATATGTAGAGAGTGTGATCAAGGGTATCAGTTGTATAGGATTGAATGGATAGATGTAGAGAGTTTAAAAGTCTGACTTCCAATTCCTTATATATATATATAGTGCTAACAGTTAATTGATTATTATATATAAATTACATCATCACATATTTTATTCTTGTCAAAGTAATACTATAATTAGATATAAAGGATCCCATTTACTACATAATTGTTCGACTGTCTTGTAAACAAGGTTCTAATTAGTTTATTTAAACAAGAGAGATATGGTGATATAATCAAATGGTTTATTGCCTGAGAGTTTATAAAAAGTTTGAACACAAATAGTAACAGAACTGATACCCAAATCAGGAGCCTTGAGCTCCAAATTTCTGTCACTCAATCATTGCCTCAACCTATAAAAGACTATATATATTATCATTGAGCATATTCAATAAATAATTTCTTCAGAATCAAAACAAATCTATATTTCTTTTATACAGATACAAAGTTTATCCATAAGAACCTTATGGTGTAATCGTAACCGTTCTTCTATTAATTCCATGATTCAGGATTCAAATGAAGGCTATGGACATTTTCAATTATTTTTGAATATATAAACAGTCTTAGTATTTTGTTTTCAGATAACTGTCCAATAATAGTAAAATAAATAATTATCTATCTAGTATTAAATAGAGAGAAAATATTCCAATAATTTGTGTTGGTCAGAAAATTTTGTAATATAATACTGTCTTAATCATGAGATTACATACTTACGAGTGTTTATCTCATGATTACCTTTTTTAAGGAAGAAATATGTGGCATAACGATAAAATTAAAAATACCTGTGGTAATACGAATAAGAATATGTACTATTCTGGCTAGATAATTATATATTAGGATTTGTAGAACTTATTAAACTCTATGGTTTAAAAATAATATTATAACAACATTGAAAGAATAAAAATTTATCTTTCTCAAGTTAATTACTTTTTTTTATTGGAAATATTTACCGTTACAATATTTTATTGATTACCTATTTTGACTTTTATGTTGTATTTATACCTTGATCAAATAGTTATAAAAATAATTCATTTGATAGTAGATTATTATATTTATTAATAAACATCACACAATCACTATTTCTTATGCTTGCTCTTAACTGTTATTAAAGCAAGCAAAGCACTCTATAAGTATTGCCACTCAGTGCAAGCCAGAGTAATCAATGTATTCCAGAAAGCTTGTGCATAAAATCCCCATCTAGTGCCTATTCATGCAATATTCCCAGACTAGTTTCTATCTTGTGGCCTTCATCAGTGAGGAGCTTTGAATCTGAAAGCAATGCACCTAGATCTTAGGATCTAATGCAACCCTCCAGCAGCCACCTTTTATCTCTACTTAACTACAAAACTATGAGACTTAAATTGAAAGCACTATAATACTTTCAATCCAAGATCATCAGCTTATATAGTCATACAGGTCTGAACTCAGTTCAGTATGCCAAAATGTATAGGTACTGAACTGAGTTCAGACCTATATGACTATATAAGCTGATGAGCTTGGATTGAAAATATTATAGTGCTTTCAATTTAAGTCTCATAGTTTTGTAGTTAAGTAGAGATAAAAGGTGGCTGCTGGAGGGTTGCATTAGATCCTAAGGTCTAGGTGCAGTGCTCTCAGATGTACTGATGAAGGCCACAAGCCAGAAACTAGTCTGGATATATTAGATGAGTAGGCACTAGATGGGTATTTTATGCACAAGCCTTCTGGCATCCATTGATTACTCTGGCTTGCACTGAGTGGCAATATATATAGAGTGTTTTGCCTGCTTTAATAACAGTTAAGAGCAAGCATAAGAAATAGTGATCATGTGATGTCTATTGGCATAAAACAAATCCTGCCTAATAGGATAGTGGTGGCTATGGTTATTAAAGAACCAAAGTCACCAAAATGTTTAGGTACTTTAGGTACTGAACTGAGTTCAGACTTATATGACTATATATGAAGCTGATGAGCTTAGATTGAAAATATTATAGTGTTTTCAATTTAAATCTCATAGTTTTATAGTTAAGTAAAGACAAAAGGTGGCTGGTGGAGGATTGCATTAGATCCTAAGAACTAAGTGCAGTGCTCTCAGATCCAAGATCCTCACTGATGAAGGCCACAAGCCAGAAACTAATCTGGGGATATTGGATGAGTAGGCACTAGATGGGGATTTTATATATAAGCCTTCTGGCATCCATTGGTTACTCGGGCTTGCACTGACTGGCAGAATGTATAGAGTGTTTTGCCTGCTTTAATTACATTTATTAATATATGATTTTTGTTTTGAAATTTAATTATTTAGATGAAAAAAATTATATCATTTAATTACATTTATTAATATATGATTTTTGTTTTGAAATTTAATTATTTAGATGAAAAAAATTATATCATTAAGATGTATAGATTTCAAAATATTATGTGATGACCATTTTTTATGCTTATACAAGCTGATAACACAGAATCAAAACTCTCCATACTGGGTACAACTCAGTGCAGTTGTAAAGTTTGTGCATAAAATCCCTATCTAGTGAATATTCATCAATTATCTCCAGACTAAATTTATAACTTGACATTTTCATCAGTGAGGAGCTTTGGATCTGAGAACACTGCCCCTAGATCTTAGGATCTAATACAACCCTCCTGAAGAACCTTTTACCCTTTTTAGATAGCTAAAAAGTTTTGAATCTGAATTCAGAACACAATAATATTTTTAATTCAAGCTCATTTGCTTATATAATCATATAGATCTGAACTCGGTTCAACATCTATACATTTTGATGTCTTTGGTTCTTTAATAATCATGGTCACCATAATCTTAGTAGGGAGAATTGATATAGTTAGCTAAAAAGATAAAAAGTAGGTGCTGGAGGGTTGCATTATAATGTAAGATCTAGATGCAGTGCTCTTATTATCCAAAGCCCTTCACTGATGAAAACCACAAGCTAGAAACTAGTCTGAGGATATTGGATGAGTAGACACTAGATAGGAATTTTATGCACAAACATTCTAGAATCCATTCATTATGAAGATTTGTACTGCATAGCACTACTGGATGGACAGTTTTGCCTCTATATTATCAGCTTGTGTAAGCATAAAGAATGGTGATCACATGATGTTTAGTGGTTTTATATCAATCTTGGCTAATAGGATTATGGTGACTGTAGTTATTAAAGAACCAAA
Organism: Epiperipatus broadwayi; assembly: GCA_028023455.1. Lineage (NCBI taxonomy): Eukaryota > Metazoa > Onychophora > Udeonychophora > Euonychophora > Peripatidae > Epiperipatus > Epiperipatus broadwayi. Next base: position 332,185 of record JAQFVV010000335.1, on the reverse strand, counting down.
GACATTAATATATATATATATATTGGAAATTAACTGAGTTCAGATCTATATGACTATACAAAAAAATGAGCTTGAATTGAAAACCTTAATGTGTTTTCAATTGAACTCAAAACTTTATAGTTAGCTAAAAAGGTAATAGGTGGCTTCTAGAGGGCTACATTAGATTTTATGATCTAGGTGCAGTACTTTCAGATCCAAGCCTTCTCACTGATGAAAGCCATAAATTAAAAACTAGTCTGTGGATAATGGATGTGTAGGCACTAAATAGGGATTTTATGCACAAACTTTCTAGCATCCATTGATTACTCTGGCTTACTGTATGGAGAGATTTGCCTTTGTGTTACCAGTTTGTGTAAGTATAAAGGATGGTGATCATATCATGTTTAGTGGTTTAATACCAATTGACTAATAGAATTATGGTGACTGTGGTTATTAACGAACCAAAGGTACCAAAATATATAGATGTTAAACTGAGTTCAGATCTATATGACTATACAAGCAAATAAGCCGAATTGAAAACATTGTGTTTTCAATTTGCACTTAAAGCTTTATGGTTAGCTAAATAGTAAAAGGTGGCTGCTGGAGAGATGCATTAGATCTTAAGATCTAGGTTCAGTGTTTTAGATCCAAGGTTCCTCACTGATGAAAGTCACAAGCTAGAAAGGATAATGAATTCATAGACATTAGATAGGGATTGTATGCACAAACTTCCTAGCATCCATTGATTACTCTGACTTGCACTGAACAGCACTATTGTATGAAGAGTTTTGTCTCTGTATTATTCAAAATATTGTATAATTATTAGAAGAGATTGTAATAGATAGATAGATAGGCATGTAAATTCTTAAACTGGATCCAAAGAGATTGTAAAAAATGTGAAAGAGAAGACATGTGAGATAATGCTAGTAGAAGAAATAAAAAAGTTTATTGGTATAATATGAAAGAGAAAAGCTATGGATTGGAAAGATTAGATTAAATTTGACTGATCTTAATTTTGCAGTAAATTAGTCATTGTTGAAAACGATAATGATATAAATATTATGTAAACATATATTTTGCCTTGGCCATGTAAATTTTATGTATTTGTTTGTTATTAATATTGGCATTATACTAACATTTTATCTTTATCTCATTAACCATCATTCAGATGTAGAAATCTTTTAAAGATAATAAAATGACGTAAAATGACTTACTTCTGGATAGTGGTTGGTGATATCAAATCAAGTTGTTTAGAATGTAAAAAAGTTTTTTTTATTTTTTCATAATTTGGACTCTACATATCATATATGAGTATGTTAATATGTATATCATAAAACCCTGAAAAATGTGTTTTGAAATGGCATATGTATTATGATTATTTATGATCACTGTTATTGTTTACTAGCATTATTTTGCAAAAATACGTAAATTAATAATAATTTTAAAAATAATAATAAAACTTTATTCACAATGATAATTTTTATCATGGTTTTAAAATAATTATTGACAGGGCAGAGTGTCAATTTTAGCACATGTGTGAAAAATATATCCTTCCACAATATTTCAAAATACCTTATTTTAAACTGAAGGTTATTTATATTAAAAAAAAAAACATTTTGAAAGCATTAATGTGCTGAAGTAAAGCAATCTATTACTGCTTAGTGTTTTTCTGAAGGTTAGTGCTGATGGTGCTCTAATTGTATTTTTATATTGGACTATTTCCATAATCTAATATGAGTATTGAATATTTTTAAATATTTAATTTTTAATTAAATATTCCAAATACATTCAACTGTTAGTAATAGCACATCAAACATGTTAGTATATGCACAACATTTTGAGAGGTATTATTCTCCCTCTTCTTCAGGTATTACTGGCCTGACCAGTGGCAATATTAACATGGGATTCAAACCTGGACCCTTGGAGTCTTTAGTATTGAATTTTAAGATAACACTCTAAACAACTGAACCATTCTGCCAAAGGCAAACGTCAATAGAAATTTCATATACTTATCTATGAGGTTCTTCCTGATTTTTCTACTTTTTTCTAAGAGAAAAGTTGATTAGTGTTTTCCATACATTATGTATAGTCACACTAGGTTGGCTTGTGGGATTTTTTGCCATTATCATGTGAGCAGTTTCTTTAAATTTTCTTCTTTGCACCTTTTTCTTTATCCAATATTTTTGTATTTTCCCAATTGAACATATGTTTATTGGAACATACATTGTCTGCTATATCTACAAAGCCTAAACTTGAAATGCTGAAAAGAAAAGACTGCATTTATAAAATATCCTGGGAATGTGGAAGAATATATATAAGTGAGCCCAGTTGCCCCACTGAAAAGTGCTTGCAAGAACACAAATTGATGATTAGAAGAGAGAAACCAGGTGTGTTCAATTGGGAAAATACAAAAATACTAAATAGATAAGAAAAGGTACAAAGAAGAAAATTTAAAGAAGCTGCTCATACGACAATGGCAAAAAAAATCAACTTTGCACTTAGGAAAAGTGGAGAAATCATGAGAAACCTCATAGATAAGTATATGAAATTTCTATTGGTCATTGCCTTTGGCAGGATGGCTCAGCTGGTTAGAGCATTACCTTAAAATTCAATACTCAAGAATCTATGGGTCCAGGTTTAAATCCCAAGGTAGTACTGTTACTTGTCAAGCCAGCGACACCTGAAGAAGAGGGGAGAATAATACCTTCAAAATGTTGTACATATACTAAGGTGTTTGATGTGCTATTACTAACAGTTGAATGTATTGGGAATATTTAAAGAAAAGTTAATGTTTTCTAAAGACATTCAATACTTAAATTAGATGATGGATATAGTCCAATATAAAAATACAACTGTTTCTTCTTATTTCTAGAATAAGTTGTTCCTGTAGTATTTTTTAGCATTGGCACATTGTTTTTCTTGTCTGCACATCTAAGCACAATTGGAAACAATTTTTTAATTAATTCCATATAGTAATATCAATATTTCTGTGTCGCATTACAATAGTTCATCAATATTTATAGTAGCATATACAGTAATTTATTCTTCAACTGAAATAAATTGTGTACAAATGCTATTTGTTGCATGTTTATAATATTGATAAGATAAGTTGATAGGACATTATTCAGAAATACAATCCATATTATTTTTAAAATATGTTTATTTAAACAAAAACAACAATTAGAAATGTGTATGCAAATACGTAAATGAATTCGCCTTTATTATTTTTATTTCTTGTTTTCCATTTAATGATAGATACATTTAATTTTTTTTTAATTGCTTTTACATTTTTTGTTATTCTATATAATACAAGCTATCATAAAATATTCATCATCATCATCTCATCATTTTCATCATCATCATCATCATTTTCAGCCATTAATAATACATTGCAGAATGAAAGTCTCTCCAAGTTCAATCCATCTTTTCTGAACAATAGTCTCTCTTTTTCATATCACACCAGCATGCTTTCTTATTTCATCCATCCATCTCATGTGTGGTCTCTTTTTAGATCATTTACAACCTTTTGGAATTCAGCTTAAGATTTCAATTAACTGTCCATCTATTATCATCTCTTTTACAAATATGTCCAGCACAACTTCATTTCAGTCTCTTAATGCTTTCAATGATGTTAGTAATACCTGTTTGTCATTTCACCCATGTATTTTACTTTTGACCACTTCTTGTTACTCCTAACATACATCTCTCCATACTTCTTTGAATGGTCTGAAGTGTCTATATTTCTCTTTTGTTAAGTATCCAAGACTCTGGTCTGTATGTATGAACTGATTTATTAAAAACCTTCTTTTTCAAACACATAGCCATATTTCCTTTTAATATTAAGTTATTTCTATCAAAAGCATTTCAACCATGTTTATTTGCACAATTAATTTCAACCATTATTTTTTCATCTGTAGTAATAATCTGGCCAAGATATTTGTAATTGCTAATTTCTAATTCATCAGAATTAATCTGTATTTTCATCTTTTACCTTTAATCCTACTTTCTTACTTTCATCTAATAACTCTTGCAATATTTGCTGAAACTCTAAAGTATTATTTGCAAAAACAACTACATCACATGCAAAATCTAGATGACAAGTAATCTCCATTTACTTTTAATCCCTTAGGTTCCCATTTTAATACATAAAATACTTTTTGAAAAACTACTGCAAAAAGTTTTGGAGATGTCATAAACTCTTCTCAATGTTAATTTTTTAGTATCTTTATAAAATATAATTGTTGCTGTTGCAGTTTTATAAACATTGTTCAGAGTATGACAGTATCCTGAGCCTACATCTTGATCATCTAAAGCTTTAATCACTGAAGAAATGCTTATAGAATCAAATATCATTTCATTATCTACAAATTCAAGATTAATGGCAACTCACATTCATTCATCATTTCTATAACTTCTCTCAATACTTGGATATGATACAATGTGCAAAAACCACTTTTAAATCCAGATTGTATTTTTGGTTGGTTAAAATCCAAAGTTTGCTGTAAATGAACTGTAATTATTTTGATAATTTTTTTTTATAAAACTGATAAAAGACTGATAGGTCTGTATTTTCTAATATCTTCTTTATCACCTTTTTTAAATATTAATATTAATACTGCATTCTTCCAACAACTGGTACATCTTTATCATATAGACATTTGGTATATAACTTTGCCAAAAAATTCTATTTCTTCAACTGCTTCTTTTAAGATATTGATTATAATTACACCATTAACTGAAGCTTTTCTCTTCTTCATAAATTTAATTGAATATTTCACTTCTTCATTTAATAGTAGTTGTAGGAGGTACTTTTCTTGGTTCTTTATTGCTATATAATTCTTGATATAATTCTTCTACACATTTCATGATGACATCACTCTTTTTAGTAATAGTTCCATCTTTTTTTCTTATTGCAAAAATAAATTTCCTACTAATAACAAAATAAAATGTTATTTTACACTCTTAAAACCTTTATTTTCTTCTATAACTTACCTTACTAGTTCACAATTATGCTTTCTTATATCATTATCAACTCATTTTTACATAATTTTACAAAATTCGCGATATTCAATCCTTTCATATTCCTTCTTCTTTTTATAAATTCAGTAAAAATTTTACAGGTCAATTGCTGCTTTTTTGTTTCAGTTTTCTTTGTTGCAATTTTTAAAAGTGTATCAGTTATCTTCCTATTAATTTCATTCAAATCTGAATCATTTTCAAAATATGTTACTATTTGAAAATGATTTGCAAGTTCTCCTTTAATTCATTTGAATGTTTCTGAGATTAGGAATATCAACTATAAATATTGGTTTTTATTACTGATTTTTGTCTTTCTAGTTCTGCATTAACATGTATCATATATCTCACTAATCGATGACCACTTTCTGTGTTAAATTTATTAAGAATATGGCAGTCTTGAAATATATATTTCTTGTCAGCCAAACTGTAATCCAATTCTGCAGTATCTTCATTTGGATGCTTCAATGACCATTTCAATTTAACATTTTTCTCAAAAAAAAAGTCATAATATAAAGTTTTTCTTTGTCTGCAAACACCACAAATCTATGCTCTTTTCATTTTTATCATGGTAGTCAAATATACTACAGTGCTTTCATACATTAATTGTTTACAAAGACAATTTTAAATTGTTATTTTGTCTGATCAAAATCCTTTTCTTCATCACAATAACTTGTTGGAGCATAAACCTAAATCATTTGCATTTGATATCTGTTATAAAGTTGAATAACTAATTGTGCCACTCTATCCAATACACTCTGTCTGATACACCATCAGTTTCCACAATATTGTTTTTCCACTTTTTATTTACAATGAATCCTACTCCATTCTAACATTTGGGAATTTGTTTGCTTTTTAAATCTATTATCTCTTCACCTTTTCTTCTACTTCTACAAAGTCCAATATTGTCCCATTTAATATTAGATAGTTCTTTCAATTTTTGCAATCTTTCTTAACTTGAAAGTGATCTGCAGTTGTAAGTCCCTAAACAAATTGTTATCATCGAATGATATTCTGTGTCTGAAATCAGGAGATTCTTAGCACCCTCTGACTTTGGCAACCACCTGTTGCCTAGTCTGGTGACCTTATAGTCTTCTAAAGATGAGGGTCATGATTTATTTTTGTTTGTCACAATTGTAAATATCTATTTAGAAAAAAAAATTACACACACATTTATTCTGCCTTCAATAAAACAGTTAAAAGCTATCAGGCAACTGAGAAGAAAGGACATGTCATTTTTTGGATTTTAAACTCAGAGATAAAAAGCTAATACCCTCATTATATTGGATAATGTGTGTTGGTGAGCAGCCCATCTATGTTCATATATTATATGAATAACCACATAGTAATAACAGCTGCAAAGACAAGAATATATTGAATGGTTGTTAATATTCATCTATAAAACATCACTCACACTCTTGCATAAATTTATATCAGTGACAATTTTTTTAATAAACTAAATGTATATATATTATAACGTTTTACATTTTGCATTTAGGTCTTCTATTGTGCACAATAGAAGTGCTAGTTAATCAAACTATGAAAAAAAAGAATCTTCCATTCATATATGAGTTTATATATCTTAGGAACATAGCTATATTTCCTGAATAACTGACCTATTAATTTTTAGCAGCTCAAATTACTGACAGAATTAGTTTTAATTTATTTATAAGGGCACCAGAGTCTGTAGACTCACTAATGTTTATCAAAAAGATTCACAGTAAATAACTAAATTTGACATTTTCTAAAAAATGTCCCTGGGCTTAACTATTAAACAAGCATATTGCCAAAGGTAATTTCTACAATTTTCTAAACTTAATAATAAGATCTAAATAATTAAAATTAAGCATGCAGAGTGAAAAGTTGATATTAATATTAAAGATTTTATTACAATCAATTAAAATATTTAAATGATAATTTGAAAAACCAAATACATGCTCATCCAAATAATATTGATCAAATAATTAAAACAGTTCATATTACATTTACGTTTCTCCTAGGCGAATGTCTATATTTGTATTAAAAGCTTCCTAGTTAAAGTTAGTTTGCAAACATTTAATTAGTCACAAATCAAGTTTGTGAACACTGTATATTCTTGTAGAATACATTCATTTCTTGGGATCCCGAGCTCATTGAAAATTAAACTGATTTTTTTCTGTCAACATTTTCACATTTCTGGTCAGTTGCAAGGTATGTCTAGATGTGAGACTTTTGGAGTGACCTCTTTATGAAGAGAGAAGGTTTCCACAAAATGCTCCAATTTCCATTCACATTGATGCATTGTTTCAGCAAATGAATATTTCTGAATTTTTATTATAGTTGAGAGAACAAGGGAGTCGCCATTAGGCCACATCCTCTCACCCATCCAGGGTGCATGAAACCTTTAGCAGAAAGATTCCATTTGCAGTTATCCTGCCCCTTTTATAACCTCATGTCAGTTCTTTAAATTTTTGCATATATATTCTTATTTTTTGTTATCAAAATACAAGTTGATAATCTTGTACATTTATTTTTAGATTTTGTTACAAAGTTCTCTTTTTTATAAATTTTTTTGGCCATCTTTAATCAGCATTAAAACTTTGGTTGTAATCTCTTGCCTTTGAGATTTCCTTTATTTATCTGGATAAACAATCTGTATGTATTTTTATTCCTTCCAATTTCAATTTTTATTGTTAATTAAATAGATAATTCTAAATGCACAAATAACTTCCATTGTATGTATCTAAAATAAATTATATTAATTAAAAAAACCCAACTAAATTCCTTGTTTTGAATGATTTTTAAATGTTACTTTTAGCTTTTAAAATATTACCAAATGCCAATACATTCATAAACTATATGTATTTTAATATGGTTCATTACCACTGGGGCAGGGAATGAGAATCAAGATAGGGATTTGACCGTATTTTATTCTCAATAAGTTTTAACTCCTTATTCTCTGTTTTTTTATATATATTAGTGACACTGATATATTTCTGTAGACAATTTACAAGTGGCATGCAGCTTTAAAGTTGCATTTTTAGGATCTAACACAGTAGGAACTAGGAATATTTCAACATTCACTCGAATCCCTATACGCATAAGTCTAATCATAAGAAGGCCAAGTCTGACCACATTGAAGCATTGCTTATACACTTTGAGACTTATAGACTCATGGCAACTTGGTCTATCTCCCTTTCCCCAGGATTATATGATGGTCTTATCATATCTACTGGTGTGTAAGGAAACGAGGCTATGATTTTTCCCCTCTTCAGCATCAGCCTACCCAATCACCCCCCTTTGACTTAAGGTCTACATCAGCTGCGATCGGGTTTTTTTTTATAGTCATATTATAGAATTATTTATATATATATATATAGTTGTATAATCCAGTTTAAAGTTATTTTTTATGTAAAACTCTCATTTATTCTCTGGCTATGGACTCTGAGTTCAATATTTTAGGCTGCTATTGTAATGTTTTTTATACAACTATGACTTACCTCAGGTTGTGGTTGTAGTGTCAAAGCCTTGTCTTGTTCTGTCAGTTTTTTGACTAGTCCTGGATGACATAGCATCCAGAACCACTCATGCAGGAGTGGGAACCAGAGCATTTGTGGCCTTTTTTCATCATAGAGGTCACTCCTAAAAGATTTTGAGTCCAGGCTTAAAATGGATCAGGAACATAAAATTGTCAGCAAAAGAAACCAAAGTACTAGTTCCTTCATCCCAAAAAAACCCCACACATGATATAATGTACCTAAACTTGCAAATCTTGCTGGTAAGCTAAAATTCACACCCTACTTGTGTCAAGTTTAATATGGTTGCAAATCAAATTTAATTATAGACTTAAACTATAAGCTTATAATACTGATAGAGACATTCACTGTATTATTCAAGGAACTTTCATTTACAGCCTTCTAGAAGAAACTTGTAAAAGAAGTGAACATTGATTGTTGAATTATTTGTTTAATATTATCTGGATGAACGCGTGCATGTTTCTAGTTTTATTAATAATTTACCATTTAAATATTTTAAATTTATTTTAATAAAATATTTAACATTAACATCAACTTTTCATTGTACATTCTTAATTTTAGTTATTTAGATTTTACTATTAAAAAGATTATTAATTTTAGAGAAATGTATACATCACCTTTGCTAATATGCTTGTTTAATAGTTAAGCGTGGGGAAATTTCTTTAAAAAATATTAAATTTAATTATTTACTGTGAATCTGCTTGATGAACGTTAGTGAGTCTACAGACTCTGGTGCACTCATAAATAAATAAAAACTAGCTTCGTTGGCAAATCAAATCATAATAAATATTAGGTCAAGTTAATCAGGAAATATAACTATGTTTTAGAAATGTTCTAACTCATACATGAATGGAAAATTCTTCTTTTTCATAGTTTGATTAAGTAGCACGTTATAGTGCATAATATAAGGCCTAAATCTCAATGTAAACACAATATATAGTTTATAAAAAAATTGTTACTGATATAAGTTCATGCAAGGCTATGAGTGATGTTTTATTAACCAATATTAACAAACATTAGATATAAATGTGTTGTATCATAATGTACCATCACATGAAATTGAATATCCAGCAGTATAATTCACTAAAAAACATTTATAAAAGAAGCAATCAAAATTTTTATAAAAAAACAAAAAAACAATTAACTTAATTTTAGTATTAAATAGATTGGGGTGGTCCCCTACTTCTAATCCATCACATTCCTCTGTGAAGCATCATTAGACAAATAAAATAGTTAAAAAATATTTTCTCATATGCTTATAGGATTCGTTTTTTTTAACTCAACTTTATAGCTATCTATGATAAGCATGAGTGATCAATGGATACCAGGGAGCATAATTCTAATGCATAAATGCATTAATTCTACTTTTAAATCCTAATGCTCACTGATGAATTTCAGAAACTGGTTTGGAGATAGGAATGTTATAGAACTATACTATCCCTCTACATTAATTATTCAAGCTTACAGCTAAATGATTCTAAAAAAGAGTGAGAAGAATTGCTTTTGTCAATATTATCTAAAGATCCATCAGATTGAATAAAATGTCAGAAAATCTTTAGTCCGAATTTGAATTTCCAATTGAGCAGCTTTATGTGTTGACTCCAGATACTGGGAACTCCAATATAATGACTACAGTTAAATCTTACATCATTTAATTTCGTAGGTAAGATCAAGTAATTCGCTGTTTTTATTAATCTGATGAAAAAAGGTACTTACTATTAATAAAAAACTGAAGACATTAAATTTTATAATCATTTACATCGAATCAGATCTATAAACTTATTCAGGCAGCATGGCTTGTGTTCTTAGGGTGATTGAATTTTAGGACTTCTAAAGTGAATTCAAAAATCAAGTTAGCTTCTTTACTTTCAAAGTTTTGGAAGCTTAATCTTATTTTAATAAAAGAAAGTCAGATACTAATCTGATGATGAAGATTTAAATGCATTATCATCCGGTAATTACTGATTACTCGAACTTACCATAGAAGGCGCTAGAATACGTAGTTCTTCTTGTTTTATAGTTCTTTTAAACATTTTTACAAAGATGTTTTCATACATTGTACAGGCTTAAACCTGCATTTATATATACAGTATATGCGGGATTCGAACTCAGACTTTCACACGACCCATTAGAGCCTGTCCATTAAAGTATGAAGATTGGCTATCTTAATATAAAGCTGAGCACTGATTGTATATATGTGTGAGGATAGTAATCTAGACCAACTGATGATTGCTGGTTTAGCATGAAATACGTATATTGGTGATTATTAATCTTTTCAACATGTATGTGATCAGGTGGGTCAGCAATATGAATGGGTCGTATGAAAGTCTGAGTTCGAATCCCGCATAAAGATGCTTTCAAAAAGTTTCTGCTGGGAATTTTTATGAATAAAAGGTATTTCCTATTCCTTAATGATATAAAAGTAGAAAGAGGTATAAATAACAGGGAGGGATCAAAAAGCTGGTAATAGGATGGAATCACACCAAAAAGTACATCTTTCTCAAATTCAATCTACTTGTTTTACATCTATATACATTGTGTCATGCTTTAAATTAATTGTATTTTTTTAAAACCAAAAATAACAATTTACTTTTAGGTAAATATGAAACAAGAGTAATTGAATTAAAATAAGATTGTCTTAGAATCGTAAAGAATTAAAATATCATAATTGTAATTTATTACGCAAATATAGATAATAAATAAATATTTTATACAATAATAAAATAGCTATTGTATAAGAATTTTAAATATGCTAACAACTAGACAAAGTTATCCAAAAACAAACAAAAAAAAAACCCTGAGCTTTTATTTTACGAATCGCCTTTCCCTCTATCTTTATGTATATATTAATCACAAACTGATTTTTGACTTAGTAAATAGTCACCGTTAGAAAAAGTATTGTTCATTTTATTCTTTTCAGCTTCTTTGTGGTTTGTTACAACTTTTTAACAAAAATTTGTCAAAATCTCAAACAATTGTACTACAAATGTAGTTAAATTTGACTAAATCAGTCTGCCTTATATCAATTCTTTTGTTCGTTAAAACTCGTGAATAATAAAGTACGTTATTTTTTTTAAAAAGTCAAAACAAATCTTATAGCCGTTATTTTATTGATTTTATTTATATAAAGTAAATTGTTGAGTAATTGCGAAATAATGTTTAACAGTAACATTGACACAACGAGCACTTGTGTCGCCGAGCTTGAAGACTGCTGTGATTAACAGTATATTGTGTCTCCTGCAATCTCCGAGACGCGTCATGTGCATACTATTCACTCTGGAAGCGATAATTTCGTATGGGTGGGTTTAGATCATTAACAAATCTTTCCGTCTTTCCTCACGTAGTGACTAATCTAAATTCTCCAATGTTTGAATAACTTATTATTGGATATTTCTTTAAAATATATATAAATAGGAAAGAAAAAAGGAGGGGAGGGGGGTATTTTACATAAAAAAAATACACCCGGCAGTTTCCTAGTTAACGATCTGAAATACTTTACTATATAAGGCAATTATTTCAGGCAATTTAATCCAAAGTATACACTCTAACTGCAAATCTATTTCAAAGTTAAACGTTGTCTATAACAAGAGTCATCGATCTTTAGAGATGAAAGCACGCTTAGACTGATTTGAGAAAAGAGCCTTTATCTTATATAACTCTCTTTTCTGGATGAGATTAGCCGTTATTTTAAAACGGAGTGCGGATAATTATCCAGGTAACAACTGAGCAAAACATTAGCTTCAAATACGTTTTTCCATCGCGCAAACATTTATAAACTACATTGATGCAAAAGCTATTCAAAAACAATCTAATCCAATATGACAATAAAGCTTCAAATATAAGCAAACTAATCTGTAAGTCACCCTTAGTTTAATTAATAAATTAAACGTGAGAGCTTTAACTTCTAAATAAAAGACATTTTTCTACTTTTAGTAAAGAACATATAAAATAAAAGTAAGCAATAATCTACCGCAATTATTATATGGTCTTTTAACGAACATTTCGAGTTTAATCCATTGAATATAATCTTGTTGAATTATTTATTCATTAATGATTGTTTTATGAAATATATCTTAGAGATATAGAACTTTTTTAATTTATAATATTAACATTTTTTCCCAAATCAGAGAGTTAAATTTTGTTTGTTTGCACGGAGATTTAGCTGTTAAAGCTGCCATACCAGATTCAGAAGATACAATTAGTAAAAAAAATATCAAATTTATTAAAATTTGACTTACAAAATAAATTAATATGATTTTTTTTTTATTAATAACAAAGTTACTAAATGCAAAAATAATAATAATAATAGAAAGTAAAATATTTTCTTGTCTCAACAGTAATGAAGGCGATTTCAATTACAATGCCCCCCCCCCTTATAATCTGTAGACATTTATCTGATGTATCCAGATTAAGCTGGGATTATAAGTTTCTAGATAAGAATAGTTAGAAACCAACTTATCAATCGATACTGAGTAGCCAGTGAAGTTATACACAGAGCCGGCGCTGGGTACTAGGCGCCCGCATGCAAATTTGATTTTGGTGCCCCTGTCAGGGATGACGCCTTCTTTTTCAGATGCTAATCTCTCAGTGATGGCGCCTCCTTCTGCCAGCGCCCGCATGCCTAGCATGCGTTGCATGCCCGCTTCCGCCGGCCCTGGTTATACATCAACTAGCTATCTGAAACACAACTCCTTAAATTTGTTTGTCAACTGAAAAAATTCAAGATTGTATCCAATCTGGATTTAAAGTCCAGGTCGTGGGCTTGACAGACTCATACATAAATCATAAGACTTTTCTACATGTGTGCAAATTTATTGAAAATTACTATGTAAAATTTTTATTTATCTGTTCACCTTTTTTATTTTTGATATCCATAGTTGTCAAAGCGTTTTAAAATATGCACGATGCAGAAAAATAATATATTTGTTCATTATGTGTGTACTCATTTCCACTATAGAACTTCATTTGAAGCGAACACATGTTATGCATACTCATGCTTAGCTAAACAACTTATTTTATTGTGAATAAGTAGTTTTTGTAATTTTCATTAATTACAATATATACTTGCTATCAATTGTTTTTTTTTTTTTTAATTTTTAAATTAACATTATAATAATATTTTTATTGAAAATATTTTATTTATACAATGTCATTTCACGTATTTTTATGTTTCATAGTGTTGGTCAGCTTCTGATATATTCATTACAAAAGAAAATATAAACAAAATAAAATTCTGAATTGTTTCCCTTAGAGATTTTATCACATTGTAAATAGTATAAACATACTGAATTTCAAAAAATTTCAAAATTATGATTCTATAGTTAAAATGTAAAGAGAAATGATGCTAAGCCCGATTTACAACATTTTTTTTTAATTTTTCAAAATAAATTAGAAAAACTAACATATCATTGATCAATTCATTAAACAGAAAGTAACAATCAGGAATATTATGTAAAGCTTTTGACTTTAATACCAGCATCAAACTTTATTCAGAATGATTATATATAGGGGTCAGATTGACCTTAGGTTAACATGGGTGTGACAAGAAGCTCAGCCTCAGGGTGGCCTTCGAGCATTCCATCATCAGATTTTCAATTGGATGGACCGTTGAAGAGATTGAGTGTGGAGTAGATTGAAGACTGTCCATTAAAGTATGTTTGGCTATCTTAATATATATCTGAACACTTATAGCATATATGTGTGGAGATGGTAATTTGGACCGACTGATGATTGCTGGTTTAGCATGAAATACGTGTATTGGTGATTATTTATCTTTTCAACATATATGTGTTCAAGTGTATCAGTGTTATGGGATAGTGTGGAGAGTGGTGGATCATGTGAAAGTCTGTGCTCATATACCCTATATATTACATATATAGACACAGGTATATAATAAGTCTGTGTATTTTAGTTATCAGAATGATTATATAAATTACAAAAAACTATAATCATTACTACCATGCAATAATATCACCAAAACTGGGCCTACATCACCTCTTTACCTGCATAGGTTTACAATGTGTATGACGACTTTCTGTTTCCCCCTTCCATCTTTATTCATATATTTGCTTCTGATCCAAAAACTGATAATTTTAATTTGAAATAATCAAAACCATTAAAAAATGAAAAATGTTTTTTTTAAATGTCATAGCATCGGCCGGGACGCAAACCCGCAACCCGGGCAACTGCCAGCAAGTGTAAGGTAGTCGCGCTGACCTCTCGACCACCAATGCAAGACAATGAAAAAATGTTTTAAACAATAATATTTAGGGGGGGGGGGGCATTTTTCAATTTACTCATAATAACAAATATTTATTTGTTTAATGAAAAAATGTTTTAAACAATAAATATTTGTTATTAAGAGTAAATTGAAAATGCCCCCCCCCCCCTAAATATTAAAAGGGTTGGTGATAAGCAAAATTCATTATAATATAAAGAATCTATACTATATTTTAGTATTCTAAAATCAATTTATTTTTCTATTCAGATCGAATAAATGACCAGACTCAGATATCATTTTGAGAAGCACTTAGCACTCAAGAAAATACAAATTATCTATTTCAAATTTTATTCATTTATCTCTATCACTGATCTATAAATATTTATTACGGTTTGAGGATACTCAACTTCCAAAATAAAATATTGTTCCTTATCTATACTTTATAATCTTTAGAATAACAATCATTATTACAAGAGATTTTAAATATCACTATTACTATTTATTACTTACTTCATGAATAATCTTGCTTAGTGTGTATTCTATTTTTTCCTGTAATTGCACCCCCCCACCCCAGTATCTATACTTGTTTTAATATCATTAGCAAATTTCTGTTTGAACTTTTTTTAAATGTAAATTTAATGCTAAAATGAAATGATCATTAACATTCTTAGACCACTTAGTATGAAACTAATGATGAACCGTAGGAGTTTTCACCTTAATTAAACTGCATCATTTCTCAAAAAGAAATACTTTCTCTCAAAATTCATTTTTCAACTGATCAAGTATTTAAATTTTATCATTTCAGTCCACTAGTTTGCCACTTAAAATAGTTACTCTACTATTTAGGGGGTAAATTAAAATATGTAAATTTTAAAACTTAACATGCATTTATCATGCTAAAGAATTTTCTAACTATGTAGTTAAATGCAAGCTGAAAAACATTCAACTGTCTTGGTATATATTATAAAATGGCTAATAAGTGTTTGTTAAATATTTTCCAACTTGAATTTTATTAGATTATTAGAAAATTACTTTTACTAAGATAATGCATGTCAAGTTGAAAATATATTTTAATATGCTTTCATTTATCTAAATGCATCTATTATTGCTTTATATTAATTTAATATAACAACACTGTACCATAATTAAGAAAGCTAATTCAATCATTGAAAAATTTCTCAAAATCCAAATTTTACATTAACTGGGTTTTGTCTTCTTATAAATTTAAAGGCTTTAAATAAAAGTCTATTGCATGGTGCATTCTTGGTCTAAGTTAGATATTAATATAAATAAGAAAATCATTCTACTCATAGGAATAATTGGCTATACTCAAGGAGGGCTGATAAGAGAAGTCCTTCTTGAAACATATTTGTCAAATAGAATGGTGGATTGATTTTTGTTATGTGTGTGTGCAATATAACAGTGAATAAATCTTCAATCTGTTATCAAGATAACTCTATAAGATAAAGATGAATCCCTATCTTTCACACTGGTTTAAGATTTTAATATAAAGTAAGTTGACACTTAGATTGTACTAAATTAAAAGTTATATTTTTAGTAGTTTAAATAAATATCATTATTAAGCCAAATATAACGTATTTTGAAAGCAGATTAATAAATAGTTATTTTGGAAGTTTCAAACTCTACAACTATTAATTATTACTTTGATAATAAACTTGATTTTACTGAAATGAAGTGGTTTTGTAAATGAATCACATGATTAACATATACAAGCATATTTAAATCTTAAATCTTCAATCTTTTGTCATGACAACCTCTTTAAGTAAATTCCTACTTCTTACTCTGCTTTAAGATCTTAATATTTACAATATAATTGATAATTGGATTGTAACAAATTTAGATTTTTATAGTTCTAGATGTTTATTTAAACCTCATTAAATAGGCAAATATCTAATCATTTTTTACCTTTCAAACCTCACTAATATCAATTATTATTTAGACAATAAACATGATTTACTTGTTTAATTTTAAATGTTTGAAAATCTTTAATCTGTTACCATTCAATTGTCAATTTTTTTCTATATTATGATCTTCGACTTGAGTAAAAAATAGGATCCAACTTTTAGTTATGAAAGTTGTCTTGTCAACAAATTCAAGACTTATAGTTTATATAAACTTGAGGTTTTTATCATATAATTACATTTATAATATCACCTATTTTTCATCAAAATCAATAATTGATGGCAGTCAGGTTTGGAAAATTAAAAATAGTTATTTATTAGTCTGCTTTCAAAATATATTATATATGCCAGTTTAATGAGCATTTAATAAAGTTCTATGACTATAAAAATTTAATCTGTTTCAGTCCAAATGTCAACTTCTCTGCTTATATTTAGATCTTAGATCATGATAAAAGATGGAAATTCATCTTTTGCTTATAAAGATTACCTTAACAACATATATAGTTAAACTTGTGACTGTTATCATGTTATTACATATATAAAACTACATAATCTTTCAGTAATATCACATTTATTATCAAAGTAGTATTTGAATGAGGTATACTATTGCTAAAACTGAATATTATTAATCTGCTTTCAAAATAAGTTATATTTGCCTAATTAAGTGGATACATTTAAACTTCTAAAAATATAAAAGTCTCATTCTGTTACAGTCCAGGTGTCAATTTTTTTTTGTCTATACTAAAATAAAACTAGAGTAAAAAGTGGGAGCCCCATTTTTCTTAAGGAGATTGCCTTGACAACGATTAACAATTCATAGTTTAGATAACCTTGTAGTTGTTATCATGTTATTACATTTATAAAACCATTTGGCTTTCAGTAAAATCAGGCTTATTAAGTAATAATTAATAGCAGAAAAGTTGTAAATTTAAAATGACTGTTTATTATAAGGCTTTCAAAACAGGACTTATTTGCCTGTTTAAAGGAGTTTTTTTAAATTTTGAGAAATATGAAAATATCAATATGTTACAGTCTAAGTGTCAGTTTTCTTAATATATTAAAGTCTTAAAGCAGTGTGAAAAGTAAGGATTTATCCTTTATTTGTGAAGGTTTTCTTGACTATAGATTAAAGATTTGTGATTTAAATAAGCTTGTGTTTGTTTTCCTGGGATTACATTTATAAAATCAATTAGATTTCAATATATATATATATAACTGAGAAATTAACTCTACAATTTTCATTATATCAATATGCCAATAAATAAATAATTTACAATTAGTTTATACAATTGTTACCTTCAGTAGCATTTACAGTTAAATCTCCAAAAGTAAAAATCTCATTAAAATCATACAGCATTAATTAATGTTAAATGGGGAATCATCAACCTTCCACAATTTATGTATATTTAAATATAATGAGCCGGCTAATAGCTCTAAACAAACTCACAAGAGAAAGCATTTAAAAATCTCTATCTACAATTATCCTTATACCCAAACCGATTTCGAGCTCATGGCTCTCATCAGTGAGGCGCCAGGACATTCAAAACACTAGACCTAATATACAAACTCAAGTCCAACCATTTATCGAATACGTAACTATTAAATAGAAAATCTGAAATTTTCAGACATATATAAGTCCTCAAATATTGCATTTATCGGGGGGGGGGGGCAGCTTGTTTAGAGCTATTAGCATGCTCATTATATATTTACATATGTAAATACAAGCTTGTTAAATTACGTCACGTAATGTATAACTTGATTTTACTATTATGTATATTTAAACAACTTTATTGCTTATTTACTCTTTGATTTTTCTTTTTACTTTCCGTAGGCAAAAGACAAATATTATCAAAACAAAACTCCCGTTGCAAATAACTGAATCTTTTTCAAACACAAATTTGAATTTATTCTCAGAGTAATCTAATAATTTTATTTAGAAATAAAATGTTATGTAATTTTCAAAATAATCAGTTATCTAATACTGAAATATATGTTGATTAATTATAGAATGTAGATCATAAAGAAAAAATAATAATTTAAATATATTACGCACGTTTACTAATAGATTAAGAAAATACTGAAGAGAAAAATGAATTTTATTACCATATGAACATAGTAAAGTGTGTCATATGATTATATCTATTGTTTCTTCTCCTTTTAATATTGCATTTATTATAATGTAAGGAGTAATAGGATAATTGTTGATGAAAGTATAATGTTCAACAAATGTAATGTTATTAATAAAGTGGTGTGTAAATGTGAATTATATTGATGAATAAAAAGCGAATTCATGAACCCAAACTATTGCGTGAAACTATCATTATTTTGGCGATAGATTTAAATTTGTGTCTGCAGAACATTCGCTTATTTGTAATAAGAATATTAGTTTCAACAATGTTTTTATTTCGCATATAAAGAATGATTTGAAAAAAAGAAAATTTAAAGAAGCAAATTTTATAAATATGAAGAATAATTTATTAAATAAACATATAATTGAATAAATATATACGCATTATGGAAAGTTGTCAATGAGAGTTGGAATTATAATATTGTGCGTTTTTAATCAGATTTTAATTAATTATACATACTTTTAATTAAGAAATTTTGCAGCAAAATAACAAGAATCAATATAAGAAAGATGTCAGTCTTGAGGTATTAAAGTGGATTGACAAGGTTATAATAACCTGCCTAAGGGTAAATATTATAAGATAACACGAGGTTGGCCCATGGGGCTTCTAATCAATGGTATTAGCAGCAGTTTTGTTCTTTCTAAATTTGAGCACACAATTTTTCTAAAATATTTAGAGCCTGCAATAAATGACACTTCAGATACTTAGATGACTATTTATATGTGCTTCAAAAGATAAAATTACTAACATTCTCTGGAGTTTAATAAAGAATGTCCACTGCAATGAATCTTGGAAGTGAAAGATAAAGATCAAGACATAAATTTCTTGGACTTACAAAATTCAAAGAAATAAATTTATGCTTGATTATAAAATGATCATAAAACTGATCCAAGTGAAAGATGCTATCCACTCCAACATGCTATTTGAGCTCACAATGGTAGGGATCAAGAGATTTTTACATAAAAAAATTGTGTAAATATGAAGCTGATAGAAAACTTAACATTGAAGAATATATCAAAGATCTTACAGACATAGGCTACAAACATTCGATA
The DNA here is from genome assembly GCA_028023455.1 of Epiperipatus broadwayi. NCBI lineage: Eukaryota > Metazoa > Onychophora > Udeonychophora > Euonychophora > Peripatidae > Epiperipatus > Epiperipatus broadwayi. The sequence goes on along the minus strand of JAQFVV010000335.1, from coordinate 312,352 downwards.
TTAATAAAATTAGTAAAAAAAATTATACAAAAATTAACAAAGTGGTTACCAACAATATTCTGTCCAAGCCATGGATTAACATCCACTATATTCCTAGAATGTCAACAAAACTTTGGAAAATTTCCTTGAATAATGCTAGAATAGCATTTAGAACACTGACATCTCTTAACAATCTTTTGAACAACACTAAAGACAGAACTCCATTAGAACACACTCGTCAAATAATTTACAAAATTTCATGCCCATCTACAGCATGAAGAGAACTATAAATCTTGAGGTAATAGATCTACAAGAATCACCCAGCACTCCTATCTTTATAAAAAGGCAAACAAGATCGGAAATAAAAGTCAATTTTTCTAGATCATGAGCTTGATACAGGACACATTTCTCCCTTCTATTATTAAGACCATCTGCACAGAGAGGGACAATCATAAGAGAAAGTTCAAGGAGGCATAAGTTATCACAAGACACCCCAATTCAATCAACAGGAAGAAGTCTTGCATCTCTTTGTCAAAAAATAAATAAATAGAATATCTGATTTTTATAATTTACATTTCTCATTGCAATAAATTGCATATTTTATAAACTATATATTCAGCCTGCTCCAGGCATTGTTAGTTAATTAATTTTATAGTATGATTCTGGGAGAAGTTGCCAAAAGTTAACTCAGTGCTATAACGTTAGAATATATATTTGGTTTAAAAATACCTTTTCATAGTGGCTTGACTCAGCTCATGTTTTTGAAGTATTTCATTAGGATATGAAAAGAGTGTAAAGTTAAATGATTACATTAGCTAATTATCAGTTAAATTAATAGTATAACTTTAATCATCCATACATCTTATCACTGTTTCATAATGCTTTAATTACCACCCTCTTTTACAGTTTCAATTGCCCCAGCAATCTTCTTCAGAACTACAACATAATACAAATATATGAATATAAATATACATGGACATATAATCTATATACATATATAATTATATACGTATACAATTACATACATATATAACTATATGTATACAACTTATATACATTCTATATATACATCTTATAATCATCATTTATTTATTACCTTATACATTATATGTTTTACCCTTTTTACATTCTATATTTATCATTTAAAACCTTCTGCAATCATATATATATATTCTATGTTTATTTTTTATTATACGCTTATTACTCTTTTAAATATTTAACTCTAATTTAACATTTTTTATACTTTACATTATTATTATTCATTTTATAAACAATCAATATTTATAATTTATTCATTCAATTATTTATAATTTACTTTAAACTATTATATTATTTTAAACATATTTTTACCTACCTCTCTTTTTATATCTTCAAAACTCAACTGCTAAATTCAGATTTTAAAAATTAGTTATATTTTTAGTAGCTCCCTCTTTAAATTTTACATTTATATTATTAGCAGCTCCCTCTTCCTATTTTTTATATAACTAAATCTTTCAATTTTTTATTTTATATCAAAATTTTTTTCAGGACCAAATCTCTATTTAAAACTGATTTAACGCTTTAACTGCCTGACTTGTAAAAAAAATGAGAAGATTTGATGTCACTCTAAATCAGCTACTTTTTATCCCACATATACATATTATATGTCATTCGAAAGAAAATCAAAAGTTCTGTAAGTTGGTGCTCTCTTCAGAATTATTTTACAAGTAAAAAATCAATAAAAATGACCATATATGTCAAACAAAACCAAAGCACTGCCTCCTCACCACCTTTTCTTGAATCTTATTGGCTGTCCAACTTCTGTCAGAAAGGGAAATGGCTTCCAAAAAGTAAAAAGTTACGTTCGTTTTGATTTTTATTATGAAAATGATAAACGAATGTTTACAACATTTTAAACAATATTTGAATTGAATTACAAATTATTATTGATAAAATAATACTAAAAATCAAATTATTTTAGAAAAATAGTTAAGATATTACCAAGAATTATTTATTTATTGCTACATATTTATCGTAACATTGAAGTGAAAAAATAATTATTATGTCAGCGATCTTTTTGGTTGGTCAAATAGCGGTTACTTTTATTTCACCGCAATTGAGTATTTTTTAAATTATAAATCAAATTTTATTTTTGAAAAGACTTTCTTTTACTTTCATAATCTAACAAATTATTAATATACTTTTTACAAACGAAACTAACATATTTATATTATTAAAAGTGAATCTATTTTAACAATAGATTTTGTTAAAGTTGTGAGTTGGCCAATTAAAAGTTTTGATTTTTAACTCATTCGGCCAATTATATAATCATCAGTGAGAGGGTTAATATTAGTAATATAAATGGTCTCTTTTATTTTCCTATCCTTTTATTATCGAATTAATAATCTAAAAGTAATTTATGTAGGAGAAACAAAAAATTCAATATATAGAGGATTATTACAACATAAGTATGATAAAAATTTACCAATATACTTATATAAATTAGAGGATTATTACAACATAAGTATGATAAAAATTTACCAATATACTTATATAAATCAGAAACAGGGCATGAGTCTGAAAAGGATTGCATAAGGATGATACAATTTACAGATAATAAAAGAGGTAGGAAAATAAAAGAGGTTATTTATATTAATAATAATAAGCCAGTTTTAAATAGAGATTTGGGCCTGAATAAAATTTTGATATAAAATAAAAAATTGAAAGATTTAATTATATAAAAAATAGGATGAGAGAGCTGCTAATAATATAAATGTAAAATTTAAAGATGGAGCTACTAAAAATATAACTAATTTTTAAAAATTTGAATTTAGCAGTTGAGTTTTTAAGATATAAAAAGAAAGGTAGGTAAAAGTATGTTTAAGATAATAATATTATAGTTTAAAGTAAATTATAAATAATTGAATGAATAAATTATAAATATTGATTGTTAATAAAATGAATAATAATAATGTAAAGTATAAAAACATTAAATTAGAGTTAAATATTTAAAAGTGTAATAAAAAATAAAAATAGAATATATATGATTATTAGAGGTTTTAAATGATAAATATAGAATGCAAAAAGGTTAAAATATATAATATATAATAATATTTAAAAGGTAATAAACAACTGATGATTATAAGATGTATATATATATAAGTTGTATATATATAGTTATATATGTATGAAAGTGTATGTGTATATAATTATATGTGTATATGTGTGTATATAAATTATATACATATAATCATCACTTCGGCTTGCAGTAGCATTACTCTATGGAGAGTTTTGCCTATTTAAATAAGTTATAAGAAAGCCTAAGAAATGATGATCAGGTGATGTTTATTGGTTTACATATAAGGCATATAGATGTATATAAATTATATGTTTATATATATTCATATATTTGTATTATGTTGTAGTTCTGAAGAAGATTGCTGGGGTAATTGAAACTGTAAAAGAGTGTGGTAATTAAAGCATTGTGAAACAGTGATAAGGTGTATGGTTGATTTAATATTATATTATATACATTTGGCAATGCAATAAGAAACATTAGTTATTAGTTAAATTAATTGATGTATTATGTATATTCATACAATTATTTGTGTTGTAATTAATGTCATTGGTTTCATATATATATATTGTAGCGTTTACCGTTTTACTAGAATGTCATTGATTTCATATATATATATATATATATATATATATATAAATTAACAGTAAATGCAATTACCATTAATATATATATTTTATAATGGGTATTGTATTATATATATATGATCATTAGATAGAGCTTTACCAATAGCTCCTAACAAGCTTTGTTTACATAAACGCTGAAAGAATTAGAATTCAAAATCTCTATCATTGCCATCCACCTCCATACCAACTGTTTTTGAGCTTATTGACTCATGTCAATGAAGGCCTGGGAGACTAGAAACTAAATCTAAATACCAACTCTAAAATCAGCATTTATCACCCATGTTTCTATCAGTTTGAAAGCATGAAATTTATCAGACATGTAATGTCTTTAAATCCAGCTTAACAAATTAGATAGCTATATGGGTCTGAAAACAGTTCAGTTTCACCATATAGTAAAAGCCTCTGCAATATATAGCATTGCAAAAAACTTCAAAGGTACATTTATGATAATTAAAACAAGTTAAAAATTTCGTAACTTGCCTTTAAGCTTGCATTTCATGATCACTAGATGGAACTTTACCAATAGCTTCTAACAAGCTTTGTTTACATAAATGCCGAAAGAGATAGAATTCAAAATCTCTATTGTTGTCACCCACCTCCAGACCAACTGGTTTCAAGCTTATTGGCTCATGTCAATGAAGGCCTGGAGACTAGAAACTAGATCTAAATACCAACTCTAAAATCAGCATTTATCATACACATTTCTATCAGTTTAAAAGCATGAAATTTATTAGACATGTAATGTCTTCAAATCCAGCTTAACAAACTAGATAGCTAGATGGGTCTGAAAACAGTTCAATTTCACCATATAGTAAAAGCCTCTGCAATATATAGCATTGCAAAAACCTTCAAAGGTACATTTATGATAATCAAATCAAGTTATAAATTTCATAACTTGTCTTTAAGCTTGCATTTTATGATCACTAGATGGAGCTTTACCAATAGCTCCTAACAAGCTTTGTTTACATAAATGCTGAAAGAGATAGGATTCAAAATCTTTATCGTTGTCAACCACCTCCAGACCAACTGTTTTTGAGCTATTGGCTCACATCAATGAAGGCCTGGGAGACTAGAAACTAGATCTAAATACCAACTCTAAAATCAGCATTTATTAAACACATTTCTATCAGTTTGAAAGCATATAGCTATCTAGTTTGTTAAGCTGGTTTTGGAGACATTACGTGTCTGATAAATTTCATGCCTTCAAACTGATAGAAATGTTCTTGATAAATGCTGATTTTAGAGTTGGTATTTAGATCTAGTTTCTAGTCTCCCAGGCCTTTACTAACATGAACCAATAAGCTCGAATCCAGCTGGTCTGAAGGTGGGTGACAATGATAGAGATTTTGAATTCTATCTCTTTCAGTGTTTATGTAAACGAAGCTTGTTAGGAGCTATTGGTAAAGCAACATCTAGTGATCATAAAGTGCAAGCTTAAAGGCAAGTTATGAAATTTAGAACTTGTTTTGATTATCATAAATATACCTTTGAAGGCTTTTGCAATGCTATATTTTGCAGAGGCTTTTATTATATGGTGAAACTGAACTGTTTTCAGACGTATATAGCTATCTAGTTTGTTAAGCTGGATTTGACGATTTTATGTGTCTGATAAATTTCATGCTTTCAAACTGATAGAAATGTGTTTGATAGATGCTGATTTTAGGGTTGGTATCTAGATCTAGTTTCTAATTTTCCAGGCCTTCACTGCCATGAGCCAATAAGCTCAAAACCAGCTGGTCTGGAGATGGGTGACAACAATAGAGATTGTGAATTCTATCTCTTTCAGTGTTTATGTAAACAAAACTTGTTAGTTCCATCTAGGCAAGTTACAAAATGTATAACTTGTTTTGATTATCATATATATATATACACACACATAAATTATGGAAAGTTGATTCATTTATTTTGTAGCACAAATATTGTGTGATTTTAATGTAATGTTGATTGTTTTAAAATTTTAATTGAAAATATTATTAAATATCATAATCATATTGCAAGCTATTTATTTATTTATATATTGAAAATTATAGAGTTAATTCCTATGTTTTGTTTTATTATAGCTATATTATAAAATAAAAAGATGGATACCTATCCTTCTATTTTTATGTCTTATAAAGTTATGTACACAACTGGCAATTAACAACAGAATATAATTTTTAACTACCAAAATGTTTAAACAGACTTACCTTCAAATTTGGGTTTTGTTGCTGCAGTTGGAAGTAGAGTATGATTTATGACTATTCTCTAGCATTAATTTGATATCAAAAACTTGAATAACATGTATATTCATTGAATCAATTTTAATTAAAATAACCAAATGTCAGTATTGTACAGAGAAAATTAAAACAAAGTAATGGGAGCAGATTTTCAGGTCAAGGAACAGGCAAAATATTGTTATCAAAGTAATCATTATACTTGTAAGAACTCAACTTTGATTAAAATCTTGAAATTTTAAATTGTATGTTTACATATAGTTTGTTTACTTACCTATTTTTATTTTTGTAAAATTAAATAAATATTTGTTTTTTTGTTAATTCTATATATATATTACATTTAGATTTTATTTTGAACATATTTGTTTTTTATATAAAAAAAAAGTCAAGGAAAATATAATAACGTTAAAAATAAAAAGTAATTAGTTGAGGGGGGGGTGTCTAAAAATATCATAGGTGTTATTTTTTATCATTTTCTTTTATAATTAAAAGTTGAATTTTAAATTTTAAAAATTATATTTATTATTTGAAGATATTCTTTATTGATATATATTACTAATAAATATTTGATGCAGAATTATGTGTTATTTATTGAAAAACATTTTTTTAGTATAAGTATTTATAATTCTGATTATTACTATTTTTATTTATTTGTAATGATGGTATATTATTTTAAAAATAACTTATTTTTTTGAAGTCATTATTTTAATGAATATTATGAAAATTTTAAATTTTTAAAAGAAGAATGTACCTCATAAGACTATTAAGACACTGCATACCTGAAGAATTAATTAAATGTTTGAAAGTAGATCTATAATACCAATTAAATAAATTACCATCACAATTAGCTAATAATTAAATGATCAACACATATAAATAAATTCACCACACCACACATGTATATGGATCACCATTTAATAATTTATTAATCATAGTTACAGTTGCATTATAAGTTATAAAGATGGATTTCCAAAATTTTATTTCTACCTAGTTGTTACAAGACTGCATGTACAAATTCTATAACAAATTACATTATGAAATGTTTAATTCTTTTCTGATCTTTGATATATTTAAACTTCTTAGCAGTTGGAAAAATCATTCCATTTTTAAGTATTGTGAATGCGGTTATTTATAAGATGTAGGCAGAGTAGAAAGATGGTCATTCATACTTTTTTTAATCTTATTATTGAATAAATATGATTATGGTTAAACTAGTGATTTGTTGATGTAACATTATTATAGTTTATTTTAATTATATATATTACCATTTAATAAAAACTCTCTCAATATTATTATATTAATCATAATCATAACAAAAGCTAAAAATAATGATTTTTTTTTTTTTACATTATACTTCACATTATTTCTTCCTAATCACATGTAAATAAGATATATAGACATATCCAATTGTAAATAAAAAGTACTAATAATTATGCATAGATGTATATATGTACACCATTACACATATAAAACATTATGTAAATTTATACACACATATATGAGTTTCCATCCATATTTAAATAACCAATGATTATTATTATATATTTTATGGACGTTTTGTATAGATTCATATCTCTTTTTATATTTAATGTAATTAGATTCATAGACGTTTCTTTTATTTAAATCTTTTATATAGTGAAAAATTTAGTAATTTTTTGATAATCTGATTTGTGGTGATATATTAAATAATGAATATTTAGTGCTTATTTATCACCTCTTTTGTTAATTAATGCGATCTTTTCCATTTTTTTTCTAGCAGTTTTTCCACATGTCTGTAATAATAATTTTCTTAATAAAATATAATGTCTTTTATTCTTCATTTTATCTTTTATTCTAAAATTAGATACTAATGTTTTTAGGTGTTTTTCTTTTAGTTTGACTATCCAATATTTAGTTCTTTATTTATATGATTTTTATTAATCATTGGAAGTATGAAAATTTTAACTGTTTATTATTTTTAATTTTTTTATTATTATACACAACCTTATTATATAATTAGCAAAGTATGCCAACATTCTGAAGTCTCAAATAGTTTACAAAATTGGATGTAGCTGTACTAATTGCCATGCTGTTTATTATGAGGAATCATGTGCCAATCTATCCTCTCATATTTCACAACACTGATATTTATATAACCAAGCCAAAACACATACTGATGGTAAATCAATTTTCTAAGAGCATGAATCTAACCTAGTGTAACGATACGGAGAAAGCGACTTAACGTAAACTGCACTACAGGGCGCCATCTAGGCATTTGAACCTAGAAAAATTTATAAAGTAGGCAGATACTTCAGTCAAAAAAAAATTTTTTTTTTTTTTCTATTTTGATTCCGGTCGTTAGCCCATGTCACTAGCTCAGTGGAATAGCAGAGATTAAATAATATATCTTATCTAATTAGATTTCAACATTAAAAAATAAATAAAATAAGCCACTGCCAGTAATTAGCATACAAACATTTATTTATGCACATATATATAAGATTTAAAATTATTTTAGTCTTAGTGTACATTTTAACATTTAACATTATTTTTAACTTTGATTTTTGACTTTAATTTACATTTAATTTCTATTATATTCTAATTTTACATTTTAATTAAGTTCGCACAGATAAATTTATGAACGCTTGTTTAAAATGTTGAATATAGATCGGTTACATAGATTTCCCGGTCAACAACATTTCAAAGTAAACATAAACGATCAAAATACAAAATTATTGATTACTGACAATTGCGGAGGGAAATTTATACGTAACCCAATAGTATTCACCATAAGATACTTGCATTGTCACCAATAACTTAAAAGACATCCGAATAAATACATTTTAGATACTCACCGTAAGGTATCATTATTTATCGAATGTCTATATATTTTGATCAAATATGAAAACCCAAAACATACTTAACCGATAACCAATCCATGCAAGCGTCTATAAACAACTTAAATTTAATGCATTTTTATTTAGGGTCAAGTATGAATAGACCACATAGATTTGCATTTGAAAATAAAATATTCTATCCCTATTTAACCTTAGGCTACAATTCGCAGTCAAACTGGCATCAATTCATCTGATACATCGATGTATTCAATGTAATACGGAATACGGCAGCACCAAAAAGATTAAGAGAAGATATTGACTTTCATTAGATAGGAATATTACTTCTATCCCACGAGAAGAACAATAAAAAAAAAAACTCCATAGAAAGGAACTGCGCTCTGCGTCTTATAATTCCTTCCATAGGCAAAATGGGAGAGTGCAGCGTATATATAAACGATTCTGCCAGTAGCGAATCTCCGACTACATCTACTAACTACATCAATATATCCAATCCATTGACCCAATTTAACAACGAAACAAATAACCTAAGATTACCCTCCCCTAATATAACTTTACAAATCTATACAGCCATTCATGCCCGACTTAAGTTTAACATTTATATAATTTAACTTAACGGAAAACAGAAATCATAATAAAACTTAAAGAACAAAATTAAATAAATGGAAATGATTTTAAATAAATAAATAAAAAATACATCAAATAACATTATTAATAAATTAAGTTGGTCAGATAGGATAATATTTCAATCATTTAAATATGGAAAGTTTTAATTTAATGTTCATTAATTATAAAGTTCTTACGGTTTAAAACAGTCCATCTTTATCCGTTGCTTGCCATGAACATGAATTCCCACGCCGTCCTAAAATTGATATTCTGTTGGCCGATTTATTTATCCATCCAGAGGTTTTTGTTTTAACTGGTCCTCAATGTAGAAAAACGATAGTTCATTTCTCTTTTCTTTAACAGCTGAAAGAATTGACAGTGCGTCTATCAATTCCTCCACCTCCAACTCTGTACTACTACATATCTCTCACATCGTAATTAATCATTCACTAACTAATGATTTCCAAACTTGTCCTTTTTATATTAATGTGAAGGATTGAATTTACATTACGTCACCAATGCGATGGTCCTTTCACTGTGGTCCGATTCCATAGGGATTTCTTCTTATTTGCTAACAGTTTCTATTGTTTTCCTATCTGACCGGTGTTTTTACATTTAAATGCCCAAGGCTGGTTTACACTTGACTAATTAAATTTATCATTTCCATTTCTGATTAATTAACCTGTTTTCCAAATCAAAGATATATTTAAAGATAAATTTAAAGATATAATTTTATTTCCAAATCTTTTTAAAATTTAGTTTTAAAATACTTTTTCTTTAATAAAGTTTTATTTTAATAATTTTTCATTATCTGTGCGATTTAATATATATGAGTTTAAGATATTTAATTTCAATTTTTAATTCTTAAAGAAAATTTTTAAATGCGAACTTTTTAATTTACTTTCATGTTTAATAAATAAAAAAAACAATGTAATGAACGTCTGTGCTCGTTACACTAGGTCACACCTTCGAACCTACGTCTGACAGTGTTGTTTGCTCCGAATGTAATGATGCCAAATGCAAAGCAAAAGAGGCCTGTCACATTGCCAGAGATAAACACACAATTAACAAAAAAGATTCCTGCTTCCCCCTTTCAAAAAATTGGCCAATATAAATAACTTATTTATCATTCAAATATGCAAATTCTCTATTGTGATGTGTTTCCTAATAAATGACACAATTTTTTTCTTATCATTAATGCCATGATTATGATTATTATAATAAAGTGGTCAAAAGCATACTAGACATACTTTGCTAATTACACCATATAAAGCTTATCTCTAATATGGTTGTACATATATTTTGTGTTACATTTTCCAAGGTAAAACTCACTAAATCCTTAAAGTTACATTTTAAAATATTATTAGAGTTATTATTATTCCAAGAAATAATGATATTATTATTTATAGCTTTATTTTTACTATTAAAGAACATATTTTTAACAGTTTTGATGTTAAGTTCATATTTTTATATTCTTTATTAAATTAATCTTTTTGTAATTGATCATTATTTTTGTTAGTATTACCTTTATCATTTTTATGTTCTACATCTTTAATATCTGCATTTTTTTTTTTTTGTTGCCAAGTTTGTTGTGATTTTATAATAATTATTTTTTTTAATCTGATGTTTTTATTTCCTTTAGTCACCATCATTTTCTTTATATATTTGAGACTTTATACATTTTTAGTTTTCTTTGTCAGTTATATTTCTTTACATCATCAAATTTTTTCTATCATTTACATAATTCCAGATATTGAATTACTTTAAATATCTTATTTTAATAGTTACTGATCGTTTTCAGCTAATTTTGATTCATGTTTAAGTAATGCTTTGGTAAATAATATATTGTTATGCAAACAAAAATTAAAATTTGTTTAATTTCATTTAAATTTGTCTTAATGTTTAAAGTTTTATTTAATATTGTTTACATATATCAAGATAATTTTATTCATGAATATTTTTATTCTAAAACTTCCTAACAATCTGTAGTTGCTTTTGAATAATTTATCGCCTTAACTGTGGGATATCTTTTGATGGCTCTTATCAAACAGATGTTCAATACTTTTAAAATTTTTAGTGACGTCATCCCATTTTTACTGATTATCTCTACATGTTCATCTTTTTATAATCTCTTCTCTAGATATAAACCAAGCTATTTTACTTTCAATTTTAATATTTTCTATATAGTCATAAACTCAGGGATAAAAAAGTGATTGTAAATGTAACCAGAAAACCCAGACTGAAATGTTAAGTTTGGTATCAAATATTGCCAAGTAATTTAAATTATACTTTTACAAATTAATATATAATTTTTTCATAGTAATAGCGACCATATTTTATTGTATGTCATTATTTGTGAAGATATGATATTTTAATCAAAATGTATAAGATGAAATAAGAAGCTAATGATCAAGAATTAGCGTTTTTCTCTCTTTGGGTTAAAAAAATTGTTAATTATGCTTATTAAATTTCTTTTTTTTTTTTTATGCCTCATTTGCTAAAAATTGTCACTTTTATTTGAGAAAAAAACTAAATGATTGGATTGAAGTTAATTTATAACTGGCAACAAACATTTTAAAATAAATAACATGCACTCATGCATTATAGGACTTACAAAAAATTTTTAATATCTTTTTTTTCCATATGTTATAGCATCGGCTGGGAGGCGAACCCGCAACAACCGTCTGCAACCAACTGCGTGCTTGCAAGGCGGCTGCGCTGACCTCTCGGCTAACAACGCTTGACTCCTTTAATATCTTTTATAGTATTTTCTAGTATCATAAAAATTTAAATTTAATTTTTTAAAAAAGTATTTTCTTTTATTTTGTAATAATATTGCATCTAACATATGTACTTTAAGTTAAAGTCCAAGCTTTTGGATATGTAGGAAATACGGTTTCATCAAACATTCTAATCAACTTAAAATTGCACTATTGAAATAATTAATCATTTTAATTCTAATGCTTTATATACAACTTAGCTCTGTAATATAGTCATATAAATCGTAATTATACTTGATTGTGAGTAAAAGATAACATTGAACATTAAAAAATGCTCTCTTCTAAAAATAAAAATTTGTTTTTATTCATATAAGTCCAATAATTGTTATTTAATCATCCTTTCTTTATACTCTTTTTACAATGCATTACTTATTCAATTTGACAAAATCTTCCTACTGTTTTGGTTTTCCAGCAGTCTTCTTCAGAACTATAAAATAAATATATATTAATACATAGCATTTACAACATTAATTATCTAAACTACATACTAAATATATATATATATATATAATTGCAATTATTATTCTATTTACAAATACTAATGCTTTTGAAGTACACATTTTAAAGACTATAAAAAATAATATTATAGCTTAAAAATATTATTCATATGACAGATACCAACATTTTCAAAATATTAAGTTATTTTGGAATAATTTAAATTAAAAAATATTCAAGTATATAAGAGTATATTATGTGATACTATCACATAGGATTAACCTCAATAGAAATGTATAAAGGCTAATTATATAATGCTATCTCTCCAAACTATTTTACAACTGTATGGAAAGTATTTTGAAGATTAAAATTATAGTTAAAAAATGACTTAAAGATTACTTAGTCATCTAATTTTTTTTAGATACTGTATATTTTTTTAAAACTAATTAATGCTTTCCAACTTCAGGGAATTTAAGATTATTGCTACTTATAAAAGAAGAAAACAAAAATTAATATTAATGACAAAAAAAATAATGACTATAAATATTTTGTCAGCTATTACATATGAATTAATAATGAATGAAATCAGTCACAGAATAGCACTTAGATGGAATAAAATAAGTTTTCTAAAATAATATGTCAGTCGTTGTACTTTTAAGAAACATTTTAATAATTATATTTTAACAGTGCTTTACATGGATTTGAATCACATATTTTAAACTGAGACTCAGATCACACAGAAAAATAGGAAGAGGTTTACAATGGGATTAACAATAAGAAATCTAAATCAAAGAATACTATATGTTACAACAAATAGTTATCGTTGACACTGAAAAAAAATAAAATTGAAATACAATTGAGCTATTCAAGTAGCTAAAAAAATTCATAGAATATGGACAAATATCTATATACGCAAAAGGTTATAAAATATAAAAAAGACTATATTGGATAAAGCAGGATAAGACAAGAAAGCATAGCTGAATTTAAGTGGAGAAGAGTTACTATGGATTAGTAAAATTGGATTAAATTTAGAGAGATTTTTATCAATACAATGGAGTAAGATGAGTGAATTTGATGACTATTGTTTTAGCAATATATTTTTTTGAATAAAATTTATCTAGCCAACCTTAAACAAAAGAATGTATAAGCATCTATTGTGTTGTTTCTAATAAATTTCTAGAACACATTTGTGAAAAGAAAGATGATCTGTTTTTATGAGATCTCAAAAAATTAAAAACTTTGTTATATTCTTACAAATAAAATTTTCTGCAAAGCTTACTCTTTTCTACTTGCAATTGCTAAAAAAGAAATCTTTTCTTTTTACAAGTACTCATTTAGAGATAACGAACTTTATTGAGGTAAGCGAATTATTGGAATTTTTTGACCAGAACTTAATGAAAAAATATATGGAGTTTTTATAATTATTAACAAAGTTTTTTAATGATTCTAATCTTAGTCTTTTTCTTTATAGTCATCATCTCTGCTCCTATTTAATTGTTCGTCTAAACTTCATATATTAGAAGTTTAATTTCATCCAGAGTTAGCTTAAATCAAGCTGGTTAGCATTTCTGGCAAAAACAAAAATGAAATTTTCTTATGGTGTGTTAAGAATCCATTTATTGAGCATGTAATTTTGTCTTTAGGGGAAAAATTGAATTTTTTTTAATTACTACTTAACCTATAAAGTATAAAAATTTAAAAAGATATAGGTGTTTCGACTTGCTATATTTTTGGGCACGTTTAGCCTTGAAAAATGTGTGAGTGAATATGTAAATACACATATGTTTAATATTAGGGTATATGAGCACAGACTTTCACATGATCCACCACTCACCACTCTATCTCATATCCCTGATACACTTGAACACATATATGTTGAAAAGATAAATAATCACCAATAAACGTATTTCATGCTAAACCAGCAATCATCAGTTGGTCCAGATTATCATTGCTACATATAGCATGAAATACGTATATTGGTGTGATTATTATGTATCAGTGATATGAAATAGAGTGGTGAGCTGTGGGTCGTGTGAAAGTCTGTGCTCATATACCCTATATATTACATATATTGATGTAGGTATATAATAAGCCTGTATTTCAGTTATTATACATGTTTAAATTGATAAAAAAATCAAGTCAGATGTCATATGACCTAATTTTAATAAAGCTCGTATTTACAAACGTTATATATAGAGTATGCAAAAACAAACTCTTAACAAGCTTTAAGAATACCCTCCATCCCAGACCGCTGTTTCTGCATCTAGCGTCGTCAGTGAGGTGTTAGGAATTAAAAATACTAGAACTAGCCTAGCACTTTATTTAATGCCTAACTATTGAGAAGAAAATCTGAAACTTTCAGACATTCAAATGTCCAAAAATCCAGCTATCTAACTCAAATAGCCATATGGGACTGAACTACGTTCAGATACACCATATATTAATAGCTCTAGCAATATAAAATCGCCAGAGCCTTAATAGCAAAAACTAAAATTAAATTGATAAAAAATCAAGTCAGATGTCATATGACCTAATTTTAATAAAGCTCGTATTTACAAACGTTATATATAGAGTTCGCAAAAACAAACTCTTAACAAGCTTTAAGAATACCCTCAACCCCAGACCGCGGTTTGTGCATCTAGCGTCGTCAGTGAGGCGACGCTAGATGCAGAAACCGCAGTCTGGAGTTGAGGGTATTCTTAAAGCTTGTTAAGAGTTTGTTTTTGGAACTCTATATATAACGCATATAAGTTTAAGTAAATTTTTTGAAAAATATATTAGCTGAATAAACTCTTTATAAAAGAAAAGTAACAGAAAAGAACAAAAAAACAATATTTTGTGCAATTTATCGTAATATAAAAGAAATAGTTCCAAGAATGAAAGTTCATAGAATAGATTTTCAGCTGAGAAAGTTAAAAAAATAGTCAAGTGTTGTTGGCCGAGTGGTCAGCACAGCTGCCTTACAAGCAGTTGTCCCGGTTTTGCGCGTTCGCTTCCCGGCCGATGCTTTGACACATGAAAAAAAAAAGTTAAAAAAATATAAGATACCCTTAATATTAATCAAGAAAGTAAACATGTTGTGCTTAAAAGTCATTTATATGTTCTAATTTTGTACATTTTCCCAAGTCAAAGACTATATATTGTAACCGGACGCTTGTCTCATCCGATCATATAGGGATTGTGAGCTCCGAAACAAACATGACATAGCGTAAAGCTTTATTTATTTTCTTCTATCGATAACTGTTCACTATCAATACAAGGGGGCGCTAGATACGATGATTTATTATAATTTAACTTCTCGCATCACCTTACGTCATATCAAAACGATTTCGAAGTCTAATCCCGCCCACAAGCTCAAACTCCCAGCATGGACCAATAGGGTCGCTCAGGGTCGCGATGTAATTGTTTTCAAAATTACTATTTTTTGTAAAAGACGCTATGATAACCAATGGAGAAGACGCTTGATTAACTAACTGATCGATCCAAGCATTGGATCGGGTCATTGGTTATTTGGGACCAATACGATTATTCGTTTTTATCTCTAAACAATTAGAAGCTCATAAGATCATCCCCCCTATCTCATAACATCCGGTAGAATTATTTATTCCAGCTATATTTACAACTCATTGACATTTATTTATATTTTATAATAGGCCCTCCCAACTATTAAATCTATCTTAACTACGGAATAAATAAATAAATAAACATCGTGACTTACGGCATGATGTTTGTAAGTGACATTTAAAAAAAAAAGCAACAAGGTTTAAGAAAGATAAATCTAAAATAATATAATTAACTATATGAATAAATGCTAACTTTATTAATAATCAAGACGAAAAATAGAATAAAGATTTAATTATAGGAAATGATGTGAGAAATGCTCGACTTGTTTAAATACTGAACAAATTTATTGAATATAAAAAAAAAAGCACATTGGTTAAAAGTTTTATTTACACGCACACACACGCATTTACGCACTCGCCCAGAAAAGAACATATTATATATCATAAAATATGGATGATAGACTATAAATTTCCTTTTTACATTTTTTGAAGGTAAGTGTTATAAATTATAAGATAATAATTAGGGTCAAAGTTCATATTTGAAAAGTCCTGAGATTTAAATTTTAGGAATTGCATCATGTTTGATTTTACGAAGGTTGAGATTACAATAATAAGTTACAATAAAAAATTTTTAAATATAATGAATTACGGAATATTTTATAGTTTAATTTACGAAATCAAAGTTAGTTAATTATGAGATTGCCTTTTTTAAAAGTTTACGTATGGAATGAATGAAAGCATAAAAAAAATAAAGTGTTTACCTAGGATTTTGGCTTATTCTTCCGCTGCTTCTAATTAAGTGGAGGTTTGAACATGGGAGATGATGTTTTCCATAAGGAGGTTGTTCATTTCTTTTAACATTGAGCGTAATAAATCAGGATGATTCATGTATTTCACGGAACATTATTGAACTGGTTGGAGCACTAATTTTAGATGGTAATATTATTAAGTATTCATAGCGGAGATGTTCTGTTGGCGGAGCGTCGATCAATCACTGAAGGGTTTCCTAGCCCCTCATGACAGTCGACGCTCTAAATATTAATTTCATATTGATCATCTTGAAAACAGGTAGTGCAAATGAAGTAATTTGAATTAAATTGAATTTTGGGAAAGTTGAACAAAAATTTGATAATTTGACTTAGCTTCTCTTAACATTTTTTTTAACCATTTCTTGCTTGATATTTATATGGGTTGGATCTTATCTGAGGATCGAATCTCCCCCCAGAGTTCCATGTTCTTAGAGTTGTCGTTGGGGTCCGTGTCCTACTCAATCCATGTGCTTAAGGCAATCTTATGTTTAGACAATCTCATATTGCAATCTCAGTTAACAAACTTATATTCATCCACACCTTGAATGCATACGTGTGTGCGTGTCTTACGAGAACAATGTAATTTACATTAGCTAAAAGTCGAGCATTTAATCTTTCTCCAAATCATTTCTATAAGCTTTTACTTTTACTACAATTATAATTTAAAATATCCCTTTTTAGTTTAAAACGAAATAACAAAAAGCAAACTTGACAAATAATGATTATAATAAATTAATTCCTCAAAAATAAAAACTCTTTTAATTTTATTTCAATCAATCTGACAGGTACTCTTGAATATCTGCGATCTGCTTTAGACACGGCTGTTTCTCGTTCATTCTCAAACAAGATCGCTTTTATTTTTAAAAAGTTTTGTACCTGTCATTTATTTCGTTATTAATACATATTTAACTTTCCTAGGTTCAAACCCTATGTAACGCTATTCCGTTACAATATAATTATTTATTTATAGCACGTAGTCACCGCCAGAGATAATTTGTGCTCTGTGCTGTTCACTAAAGTGCTAGAATGGCATATTTTGAATTAAAGCTTTTAGGATTTATTCTCAGCTCAGTAATCTCTTGTGCTTAATCTACCATTAAGTTGCGTGTGACATCTAGAGAAACTAAATATAAATTTATTTATTTAATAATAGTTTCTCAATAATGTGTACTCTTTTCTTATAATCATGTAGTATTAAAAACTTGTAATGTACAACCACACTAATATAAAGGCATATTTTAACTGCGAATTCTTATTTAGCACTATGATTCTGGCGGCATCTGCTGAAAGCTGGCTCACTGCATTTGCGACTTTCTTATAGTTTAATTTATTTATTTTCAAAGATAGAGTTTATTTACACTCTAAGAAAATACAGAAGGTTAGTACATATTCTAGGTCGCATTGGACTAATTTCATATGACAGGTCAGAAATTACAAACAATAAATGGGTAAGGATTATAAGTACAATCAAAGGAATGAAAAGGTTTATACTACATACAATACGACTATTGAACTAGCCAAGATTCCGATTACATTACACAAAGTTTGATAACACAATGCTGGGTCATAGGTAAATCATTTGAGCAAATATGAAGTAAACATTTTCAGATTAATCTGTACTTTATAAGCTCGTTAGCATAAATAATAGTTGATAATTTTTTAACTATTATTAAAAACTATTATGGCATTTAATTTTTGGAATTCATTATAAAATAATTATTTAATTATTAAGAGATGTATTATTTTACACATATAAACTTGAACTAAGTATATGTAATTGATTTACTAAAATACCATATATAATATACGTGCATTCATTTATTTTTTTATATATAGGGTATATGAGCACAGATTTTCACACGACCCACCACTCTCCACACTATCTCATAACACTGATACCCTCGAACACATATATGTTGAAAAGATAAATAATCACCAATATACGTATTTCATGCTAAACCAGCAATCATCAGTTGGTCCAGATTACCATCTCTACACATATATACCATAAGAGCTAAGATATATATTAAGATAGCCAAACCTCATACTTTAATGGACAGGCTTCAATCTACTCCACTCTATTGAAAATCTGATGATGGAATGCTCAAAGGCCACCCCGAGGCCGAGATTCTTGTCACATCCATGCTGACCCAAAGTCAATCTGAGCCCTCATGTACAGGGCATAATCCATTTAACACATATACAAGGGATGGGCAGACATCTCCACTATGTAATAACTGAAACACGCAAGTTTATTATATACCTGTGTCTATATATGTAATATATAGGGTGTAGAGATTGTAATCTGGACCAACTGATGATTGTTGGTTTAGCATGAGATATGTATATTGGTGATTATTTATCTTTTCAACATATATGTGTTCAAGTGTATCCGTGTTATGAGATAGTGTGCAGAGTGGTGAGTAGTGTGAAAATCTGTGCTCATATACCCTATATATTACATATATAGACACAGGTATATAATAAGCCTGTGTGATTCAGTTATTATTTTTTATTATAAAGTTATGAACCGTTTAATATAACATCTATTTACGTAATTTTTTATTTTAGCTAAATTAATAATCATTTTCTAAAAAATACATTTATTAATTATTTTTGTTGCTGATGCGTTTAAGAATTATTTGCAAATCATCGTTGTAAGCTTAGTAGACTAAAATCAGTTTTATTTTCTATTTATAAAAATAATTTGCCTATTGTTCTGTTATATATAATAAGGGAGGGGGGAATAATCTCATATTTAATTATTTATTTAAAAAAAAATATGATTTTATTTTTTTAAGATTGGATTTTTAACATGAAGAAATTTGTTCGTTATAAACACAGTTCTACGAATGTTTGTTAGTGTATCTCTGGAAGGACAACAACGAAACACAAAACGAAAATATTGTGATAAACTTGTGACATCGTTCAAAACCATTCATCAAAACACGTTAACTTGAATTGAAAACGGCCGGTAGATCAGCCCTTTCCATTAGACGTGTTTCAAGCCATTTGCTTCAATTAATGAATAGTCGCTCGAAGGATCGCTCTCTCAAAATTGAATCAACCTAATGAAATTCAAAATTACTTCAGGACGAGTGGGCTTTTCTTGGCTTTTTTGTAGAAGTTGTGACTATCATCCTTGCAACAATTGATTAAATCTGTTAATAATACGATTGAAAGAACTATGAAAGTAATTTCGTTTTTACACCTTTCATATTCATCTTTTATAAAAGTAACTCATAAAATGATATGTACAACATACGAGTGTGCATATATTACACACGCACACATATATTTAAAATTTTAGAATCGTTTCTTTTTAAATGAAATTTTGAACATTAGAATATTTTTTTTAAAGCTATTTTAATAGAATCCGTTCAAAATTCAGATCTTAAATGATCTCACAATATAAAGAGTATAGTCTAATATAAAAATGTATGTTTAAAACGTAAAATATATATTAAATCATATGCATCATTATATATTTCATCGATCTCACTATAGAAATCTGTGTGCATGGGGAGGAGAGGGAGATAACATTTAAAAGACAGAGAACAAAAAATTGAAGACGAGGCTGTGAATCACAAATATGACCAAATATATCATATGCCAGTCTTTTAATATGTTTATCGTTTTGTGCAGTGACTTTATCCTGAACTTTAGCACTTTGCTCCCGGTAGCTTTCATGGTGATATTCTCGGCACAGCCATATCGTCCAAATAAAAATAAAATTATAATTCATAAAGTCTCTTTAAAATTATAACATAAATAAGATTTATCTCCCATACAAAAGCCATGCTGAAATTCATCGTCTGTATTAGTCACTATTTCCATGTTATATGTAGTGGAGAGGTATTTTTACAATATATCATATACAATAAGGTGTTTTTTGTTTTTTTTTGCAATTAAAAAAAGTTGTGAAAGCAGAAGAAAGTATTACTGTTAAATCAAATTTTTCCAATGTTGATGATGGTAAATATATGATCAAAATTAAAATCGAAAGAGCTCAAAAATATTTCTATGCAAAATAGTTTTTTAAAGAAGCTCTTGTAATTCTTTTTGTCTCTTTATTTGGAGACTAGGCCCAATATATCAATAACCAATACTATCATGATTTAGTTTAACATTATTTAAAAAAAAGATAATTGCCTCTAGAGAAGACATGATATTCAGTGATATAATGTAAAAAAAAATGTCTATTATGTTTAAAAGCATCAAGATTAGGCTATATATAAAAATAAATTCATTCACTGACTGATTTTAAAATGAAGAACATGAAGAACATTAGAGACACATAGCAAAAATTATTAAAATAAATAAAAAATTATGCTTAAATAACCATATAATTATTTCAAGTAATTCCTTTATAACAATTTTAAAATATAAAACAATTTTTCAAGCAATCATTTTCTTTAGTGATTAGGTGTAGAACATCATATTGTTGTGATGAGTGTTTAGAATGTCTAAAAGACATTTTTATTGTGCTATTTTGAGAAAATCTTTTTTTTTTATGGAAAGAATATATCCTGATGTAATGCACATCAAAAAATATAACCATTGATTAAACAGTGCCATTCATAAATTAGTATAATTTAAGAACAACAAACTTTACAAAATATAGAACAGAATATTAATCACTAAGTATCAGATGGCAGTGCTTAATAAACTTTTATCAAGTGCTGTCACTTTCAAATACCCACAAATGGCTTTTATCAGTGAGAGGCTTTTGGATTTTTGAATAATGCTGAAAAAATGCATAAGACCAAAAGCTTTAAGTACTCTATTCAAAAACTCCAAAATTCTTCATTGATGAAATTCATAAGATAAAAACTAGTCTGGCAATATTTGGATCAGAATGCACTGGATAAGGATATGTTAAGCACTACCATCTGACATGTATTAAATACTAATACTTGCACTAGATGACATAGACAGTAAGATTGGAAGAAAAAAGTGTAAGTAGAGATCTTGTGATGTCTTGTTGATTATGTGTTTTCTTATAGATTTAAGAATACCATATTGCTACAAAGAAAGATCAAAATATTGAAAAGAATATCATGTAGTCAAGAAAGTCAAAATTTTTATAGCAAATACTGTATTCAATTCAATCAGTTTTTGTGAGAACTGAATGTTTCAGAGATTAACTACATATCCCATGAACCTTTCAGTTAAATTCTGAAACATCACTTAACATTTTAGAACAAGTTTTTGCATCAAACAAATGTAAAATGGGCAAAGAAAAAAAAAGCAGACAAAAAAGAAATAGTTATTAATATTTATGACTAATCTAATAATCTCTACAGTCAATATTAGTGAGATGGATAGCAAAAACAAAAGAAAATTGATTTACAAAATAACATTATTTTAAAATTTTAAAAGGAATATTTACATATCAAAAATAAAAAGCTCATCCTGTAGACTGGATAAATAACTAAAGTCTTTGATTTTATTTATCAAAACACAATCGCAATTAATAAAAAAAATAATCATATGAATTTATTGCTTGGAAGTTCATTTTGAGTGTGAGAAATGACAAAGATGAATAGAGTCTGTGTATTATTTTTCTGGACCTACACTCTATCATTGTACCAAACTATACAGGGTGTTAATGCATTTAAAAGAGTTCAAATAAGTGAAACAAAGACAAATTTCATTATATTGTCATTTCAATATTTGTTTTAAGCCAATAAACATGCTTTCTTATAACTGTTATTAAAACAGGCAAAATTCTCTATACGTATTGCAATGTCTGTTTTAATAACAGTTATAAGCAAGCATAAGAAATGGTGATCATGTGAAGTTTATTGTCTTAAAACCATAGTGGTGGCTATGGCTATTAAAGAACCAAAGACACCAAAATGTATAGGTACTGAACTGAGTTCAGATCTATATGACTATATAAGCTAATGAGCATGGATGGAAAACATTATGGTGTTTTCAATTTAAGACTCATAGTTTTGTAGTTAAATAGAGATAAAAGGTGGCTGCTGGGTGGTTGCATTAGATCCTAAGATCTAGGTGCAGTGCTCTCAGATCCATGACTCCTCACTGACAAAGGCCATAAGCCAGAAACTAGTCTGGGGATATTGGATGATTAGGCAATAGATGTGGATTTTATGCACAAGCCTTCTGGCATCCATTGATTACTCTGGCTCTGAACTGAGTGGCAATATGTATAGAGAGTTTTGCCTGTTTGAATATTTGTTATATGATTATTCTTTAATAATAAGAATAAAGATCTTTGTGTTCAACATGATGCTTTGGGTTATTTTTTAATCTTCTCATACTTTGATCACAAAGGAGATTTCAATATTAATTATCAATATTTTTAAATTAAATCTCAAGTACAAGTTAACACATATCACCTTTGATTCTACTATCATTTTATTTCTAGGATTATTTTTTTTTTGCAAATAGAGTAATAATGATAAATTGTTCTTTAAAAATCTGTCTATAAAACATAGATTGATAGTGTGCAACTAAATGTGCTAACTTACCTTTAAAAGTATCTCCATTGATTTTTTTAAAATTAATAGCATAATCTACACATCTCTGCTTTAAAGCCTTCTATATAAGTATGAGTAATCTGTAAAAATCTGATGATAATTCTAATCAAATTCTAAAGATGTTGAAAATTTGAAATCATTACTTTGGATAATATAAAAGAAATGAAAATGGTTACCAGAAGGCTATATACATTCAATTATTCTTCACCAATTAATAAACTAAAAACCATTTTGGTTGAGATTATATTTTGGAATCTATTGATTCATCATTAATGGCTTGCTTAATCAGATGTTCGAGAATGGTATAATGAGAATTACACTGCAGAAATATTATTCATTATTGGATAATCTCTAGTTTAATAAATGTATAATAAAATTGTTCAGATAATCTCTCTACAAAAAAGTTAAAGGTGAAGTTTGTGATGTTTAAGCAAAAAAATTATCATTCACTAATGTGGCTACATGTATTCCACCCTGTGTTTTTGTTGTTTATTTGAAATCTTGCTATTCTACTTTTTAAATTCTTCTGTTGCACACATTTTTTATTTTCAAAGCCTTCAATACTTTTTATAATAAAAGATATTTACTATTGCAACTTGTTAAAATAATAGTGAATTAATTTTTATAGAAAACAGATTTTATCTTCCCCACTAAAAGAACGCTCAAAATCATCAATCAAATACATTTTTTAGAAAGGCTGTTTCTAATTATTCGCTGAGATCTAATGAAGATATGTTTTTACAAAAGTATATTCAAGATTATATCCAGAAAAATGAAGAAAATGTTATTTGGATAAATACAAAATCGTTATTAAATGGTAAAATAGTTAATTGTATCAGACTTGATGAAAGTAACTAAAAATTTGAGAAAGAATTGCAATGGTTAATCATACTTTTAATTGATGTAAATGAATATTTTGTGAACTCCTAAAAATACTTATGAATGCGTTGTTTGAAGTACAGTTTTATATAAGAAGCAAAAATGTGATCTATTAAAAAAAACAAAGGAGAATAATTTGAAGATTTTAAAGATATGGATTTAGACAAATAAAATTAGAAGTAAAGAAGTGATAAAAAGTTATATATGTGTGTGTAAAAACTATAAATATCTGTTATAAATATGTTATATTGTAACTGATTGAAAATGTGGACCATGAAAGAATAGTCCTGGTTTAACAATGCCCTACGAATTGCAGCACCATTTGTAACTGAATAAAAGTGATGCTAAGCTCTTAATTAATAGCCCCGCAGATTTGGGTGGTATTTGTAACTGAATAAGATACATCCCATATTGAATGCTATTTGTCCATTTGTGACTGAATGAAATATGAAGATAGTATAACCTTTGTTATAAGCTATAAAATGTACAATATCCAATCGTAACAATATGAAATAAACAATGGATTCTCTTTTGATGCTTATTCAAATACGATATCATTGCAAATTATTATTCAGTTTAATAGAATTAAATTATCAAATTTTAAATTATAATTATCATACTATACAAAAGATTATTGATGCTTTATTATTATCAAATATTAATATTAAAACCTAGTATGTAAACTAGATTGTCAATCTTCACCAACAAAGTTCAAATATAATTAAGACATATCACTTTATTTAATATATTTCAAATATTAGATTTGAAGTATACAATTGTCAATTTTATAATATAATAAGATTACCATCTTTGTAACTAAATACTAACTTAATATAATGTTCACCCTGCTGTGTATTTGAAATGCAAGCCTACTGAATATCAACAACAAACAATAAATATAAATAATAACAAACATTTATTGTTGCACACTTAAGACAATATATATGTATAGTTCACTTTGATTCACTTCCACAGATGCACTTCAAGACTGGATGCTTTCAAGACTGTTCCCTCTGGCTTCAGTTTCCCAAACTCTTTTGTCCCAGTCCAGTTCAGCTGCACATGAACACATTGGCTTCATCATAGAGCTCTGCAACCATCACTTTAAGCTTCTTTCAGCTTCCATCTCTTACCTTGGTTTCTCAAACACTTTGGCCCTTGTTCAATTTGTCACACACACACACATTGACTTTGATGCAAAGCACCGCAATTGTCATTTTAAGCTTCTTTCAGCTTCCACCTCTCTACAACTGACCCCTTGGTAAACTTCCTAAAAATGAACTGGAAAATGCACCATGCACTTTGTTGCTCACTCAGTTTATATCTGCATTTTTGCCTATGGCAATCCAGGGTTTGTTTTTGTTATTATTGGTCTTAATTCCTCTTTGCATTTTAATTACATATACCATTAATTCATCTCTAGGAATTTATTTCCATATCTGAGTTTTAAGATCTATATAATTAATTAGCATTGTATCAAGAAATATTTATAATTAGCAAATATTTCTTGAGATTTATAGAATGCAATGTTCTTATTGCAAATAATGTAAATTTAATCATTAATTAAATTTAATGCTTCTCCAATATATACTTTACTTTTTCTGGAGTACCAATCTTATACTTGGATGTCAAGGTAACTATTTTTAGAAAACATGAGACACCCAATAAATAATAATTTAAAAGATTATGCAAATATCCAATTATAATTGCCTTTATTTATCTTCAATAATTATTATATTTATACTTTGTAGATTATTGAATCATTTCAGATCTAAATTTCTATCCTAATAAAATAATTATAATAAACATCTAATTACCTATTAAATATCTAATAATTCTAAATCAATTAATTTATTATTACATAAAATATATATCTGGTCCAAATATTAAAATATTGAACTTAATACAAAGAAAATGATATGTACATACTTACCAATCCTGTGCTATAAACTTCCAAAGTGTTTTACAATTACTAATAATGAATTATGTGGTGTAAGTCAATATGTAAATATCATTTTATCAAAATATTATTAACCAATAAATTTATGTTGTAAAATTGAATGACAATTAAGCAAGTTTACTTGTTTTAAATTCATTCAAAAATTATTAACAATGAATATAAATTAAAAAAGGACAAATAAGCTATAAATATTTAAAATATGTATGATCCAATTATGTATTATACAATCAATATGTTTGCTATTGAAATTTAATTTTAATGAAATAAGTGATTATACATTGAACTTCACTTGTAAAATTGTTTAATCTGAAATATGTATTTCTATGTAACACAAAACATGTTACAATACAAATATAGTTTTCAAAACACAAGAGAATCAATGACATTCCTAATCTTTATAAAAAAAATAGTTAATTGAGATAAAATATAATAAACATAAGTCTACATATTTATTCACATTATATTAATAGAATAAAAAATAAATACTTTTTGCAATGTAGTTTTTTAGACTCTTAATGTTTATAAGATATATACCAAAAGTAATTTATAATCAACAAATAAGAAGATAGTATCTTGTAATTAAAATTATAATAATTAAGCTATGAAATATAAATTTGAATTTAGAAAAATATAACTCATATTCCATGCATATAAAATAGATTTTAACTTAAAATATAATAGTATTTATATCTATAAACACTATACAATTATATATCTAAATAAATAAATAATAATAATAATAATACATGTTAGCAAACAACCTGATTAATCATCTTCCAATATGACACTTCAAAGTAATAATTTGATAATATTTTATTACTTCAGAGAAAGTTATCCAATATTAAACACAATTTGTTAATTTTGATATTTTCCATATATGCCATTTATCCTTTCATTTTGCAGATATTCAATTTATAGAACATTAAAAGTGAACAGATGTCAGTTTCCATCCATGATGATGCAATGCAAAATAACCCAATTTATATCTTATATTGAAATAATTCACCAATCTTAAAACTATATCAACATCCCATTATTGAAATGTAAGCAATATTCATTTTTAGCAGACAAATATGCAGGTGGTTTTTTAACATGATGAATTACTTTTCATTATTTTAATAAATTATCATTCCTTACAAATTCTTGATAAGTCTGGACAGCCTTCTGGATGAACATTACTTTTCTTACTCCATAATTTTATACAGTTAATGATCCAATATTTTTTATGTAAAAATAAATATTATATGAATGAACTTAGGTTCACTTCTATTGAAGGTAAAACATAAGAGAGTGAGTTTAAACCATTCAGTTCTATTTATAATCTTTGCAATTGACAGCTTCATTAACCTTTCAGTCAAATTTATCCAGCATTCCACAAACAAAAGCTTATTACACAATAATAATAACAAGATAAGAAAATAAATATTTCATAATTATTATATAATAAACATTTATATTTTTAAAAATACAAATAATTTGCTTTTATTCCAATATAACTAAACAATTCAAACTACATTCTTATCATACTACACTGGAAATATATTTTTACACATATAAATTTTATTATTCAAATAAAATAACAAACATACTCCAGACATTAAATATTTATATGTATTATTTGCAATCTACTATTGTGAATGCAATAACCAAAATTCATATAATGAAGGAATAATAACTTTGTCAAAACTGTAAACTTGATTATTTACACAGTCATTTTTTTTAAATGAATAAAGTCAATTCACACTTTTTATATTACAATAAATAATAAGTGTTTCCTACTTCAATATTATTGTTGTCATAGTAACATATTCCAATGCTCCCAAGTTAATATATTCACTATTAAAACCAAACCAAAAAAAGTATAATTGACATTTCATCACATATTTAAATTTATTTCAAATTTCAGTTGGCACAATATGTAAAAATGTAAGTTCATAAGTAAAAAGTTCAATATTTTGATTTTTATCACTTTTATATTTACATAATTTATCATTACAATGTATATATTAAAAAAATATTATACAGAAAAACTAATTGGATCGAGTAAGTGCTTAAATGCAGAAGAATTATAAAAGATATGTTTAAAGGAATTGAAAAAGATTATGAGAAAAAAATATGAACAGAAAAAAAGTTGATTGATGAGTTTAAAAAGGTAAGTGGAATTACAGATTTTAAAAAGTAAAGCCAAAAAACATTTAAATGTTTGGATAATGTGATCTCATTGAAAAGAGGCATCTGTTTATTTACACATAATTACAAGTGATAATAATAATTTAGCAAGTTTATTAAATATTTTTTTTAAATTGAGAAAATAAAAAACGATCAAATAACAGTTACAATATTTAAAAATTTACTAATTTAATAATTATTTGTATTTTAAATAATTTTCTTGGTCTATGCAACTTATATAGTTTTTTTTTTTTTAAATAGTGAAATAAAATCAAAAAATTAAACATATGCTACTTATCTTGTGTTTGGAAAGGAGAGTATTCATTATAAAATATCGTTCCATCTGTAAAGCACAAATGTGTCGTGGTTTAAGCTGGTTTAAGCTACATTGTTATTATAATTGTTATTATCTAAAGTTTGTAAATTTGACTGATATTTTAACATTATAGTACTTTTTGACTACTATTATTATTACAATTGTTATTCTTCTTCTTCTTATTGTTCTTGTTGTTACTATGATAATATAGAAAACATAAACCTGATTAAACAATAGGGAATGAAAGAAAGAGGGCATAAGAAGAAAAAGAAAGGTGGAATGAGAAAAAAAGAGAATGTTCATGTAGTTGCAAAAATAGTGCATTGATCTATCTCTCTCACCTAAAACTAGTATTCAAATCCAGGCCATGTGGATTACAAATAAAAGTGATAATATATTTTATAACTTGATCAAAAATTACAATTCTTTATTGATAAATTTGGTGATGAAAAATTATACAAAATATAAATCCATGGTGCACAAATATTTTTTTTAGTTGTAATACTTATTTAAATTAATAAATAAAATGTTTCCTCCTGAAGATAATAGAACAATAGAAACAAAAAATAAAAAAATACTTTCAGCTATAAATAAAGAAAAAAAAATCTGAAAAATACTTTTTAACAAAATTGTGAACTTGTAATTGTTTCAGTTAAATTTTCTCCTGTAATCTTTAAAACAATAAGCTACAATTGTAAACTAGGATGGATTATTATTGTTATTGTTGTTGTTGTTGTTGTTGTTGTTATTATTATTATTTTTATTATTATTATTATTTAATTAACCTATACATTCAGTATACTGAATGTTTGCTATAATAAATAGTGGGATTTAAACTTAGGATTTTCAATCTATTTTCATCCTTAACTCCTTCTCAAACAACCAATACACATGACCACAGCTGTGAAAAAAATAAATGATCCTTAACATACATATTTCATGCAGAACTAGCACTCATCAGTTGGGCCAGATCATAATCTTCAACATATATATATATATTGTAACGATTGAAATGAAAGTGAAGATCGAATCTAACCACAAACTATGATATCTGCTCTACAGGGCGCCATCTAGGCATTTAAACCTAGAAAAATTTATAGAGTAGGCAGATATGCGCTGTTAAGATTCCACTTTATTTAAATATTTAGATCATTAGCCCAAGTCACTAGCTCAGTGGAACAGCAGAGATTATAAAATATAACTTTATATCTCAAATATAAAAAAAATAAAAGCCACTGCCAGAAATTAACACATAAAAATATTTATTTACGCACATATAAAATCATTCTAATTTGAGGAATAAGTTTAACATTTTAGATGTTTATATTAATCTTTAATTTTACATTTAAATAGATTTCAATAATGAGTTTAATATTTATTTAGTGAGTCGAGTATGAATAGACTATATAGATTGTATTTGAAAAGAAAATATTCTATCCCTTATTTAACCTTAGGCCAAAAAGTTCACAGTCAAACTGGCGTCAATCCATCTGATACATTTATGTATTCAATGTAGCATGAAAATATGACAACACAAAATACTATACTGTCAGGAATGTATATCTGAACAGTAAGTAGAGTTAGAAAAGACATTGTCTCTCCACCAACAGGAATGCTACATCTGTTGGCAAGTAGAACAATAAACATAAAACTCCATAGGAATGGATTGCGGTCCTTTGCCATCTTACAAACCCATCCATAGGCAAACAGAAGATTTGTGGTGTATATATGCAATCCTGCCCGTAGTGGATCTCATACTACATCTACTAATTACACAAATATATCCAATCCATTGAGCCAATTCAACTACAAAATGAATAACCTAAGATTACCCTCCCTTAATATAACTTTACAAAACTATACAGCCATTCATGCATGACTTAAATTTAACATTTATTATGTTCGCACAGATGAATTTTATAAAATTTGTTTTAAAATGTTGAGTATAGATCGGCTGCACAGATTCCACGGTTAAAAACATTCCAAAATAAACATAACCGATCAAAATACAAAGTCATCGCTAATGTCAATTGCATAGGGAATACAAAAAAAAACCCCAATGGTGTTCATCATAAGACACCACAGTGAATGATGACTTATATATTCCAATCGACTATGAAACAGCAACATAATTAACCGCTAATGAATCAATGCAACGTCTATACCCAACTTTAAATTTCATGCATTTAAATAATTTATACGATAAGTATTAATACAATAAATAATTTATACAATAAGAAAAAAAATAGAAATGATGTTTATCAATGCAAAACATATAAATTTAAACATTTTCAATTGATTTTAAACTTAAAAGTCAGATATAAGTTCATAAGCTTGAACGAAAGTTCTTAATTATTTTTAAATTTTAGAGTTCATGTCAATAGCTTACAATAGAAGAAATCACTGCCCTTGATGTAAATTTCCACGGAGTCTTTATTTGAAAACCCGGTCAGATGTTCCGGAGGTAGCATTAGTTGGTTCATTTTGGTATCACAGTCAGTTCATTTTTTAAAATAGAGAGAGAGTGTGATATGTGCGTCCTATCACCGACCCTCAAAAACAAACCAGAAAAACTCACTAGAACTCAATATTTTTCTTTTTATAGTCCTTCTATGGATTCCATAAACAAAGACGTCACTGTTCCATTTTTTCGTTATGGTCCGGGCCTTTATTTGCTGCTTCTATATTGGACAAGCTAATTCTTTATTCCTTATCTAATTTTGATCTGACTTTTTAATTACACAGCTTTTGGATAATTAATAAACAATCATTTCCATCTACAAAAATATTTTATCTTTAAGTCTTGTACTTTTTTTATAAAATAGTACGTTCAAATACTTATTTGTTTTTTAAAAAATATTTTTAAAGTTTTGAATCTGTGCGAATATATACGTTTAACAAACATTTTAATTTTAGCGTTTAGTTTTTTTTTTATATATTTTATTTTTATTTGCGAAGTTTAAGATTTTATTTTAAATTAATGTAATGACATATTTATATATCGTTACAATATATATATATATTCACTGCTCGGCTTATATGTTGGAAAGATGAGAGATTGAAGTCTGTCCAGTAAAATTTTAGGAATTGCTATCTTAATATAAGCCGAGCACTGATTGTATATATGTGTTGAGAGATTATGATTTGGCCGAACTGATGAGTGCTGTTTCTGCACGAAATACATATGTTAGAGGTCATTTATCTTTTTCATATGTGTGTGGCCATGTGTATCGGTCGTTTGAGATAGAGTGGAGAATAAATCTTAAGTTCAAATCCTCTATTTATTATTATTATTATTATTATTAAATAATTACATTTTCATTTACCACTGTCAAACTCCCTCCACTCACAACTCCGACGTATCCATTTCAGATAAATACAATAATGACCATTACTAATCATTATCGAAACTAGAGATTATCTCTAGCACAGATATAAACTTTAAACCTCAGTTAAAGATTAATATATCTGATTTTTTATTTATTTTAACACGGAGTTATTAACCTTTCTCTTTCCCGTGGAAGTATGGAGGTGTTTATTATTTCTATTATTATTAACTGAATTTCGAAATAAACAACAATTTATTAGTAATAATAAAATTTAATAATTTTTTTTTCTATATTAGCTTTCTGAATAAAAATATCCCTCAATTGCAGAGTCAAAATTAAGTTTCATATATTTTTTAAAAATTATCATTTAAAAAATTACTAAAAAAAAATTATCACAAGATATATATTATATATCTTTATGAAGTTTTAAAAATTGAGTCCCAAAAAACCTTGCCATGTAGTTTTATGCCTTGTATTGTTATAAAATCTTGTAGATCAAATAAAAATTAATTTATCTTTTATGGCAAGTAACTTTGGGCAAAAAGGAAAGTAATTACCAAACACTAATGGAGACTCATAAAATTGAAAGAATCATTGACATATTCTTAAAGTAAAAAGCTATATTATATATATGGTATTGCAGGATAAAGGGCATCAGTGTAATACAACATATCTTTTTGCCATACCTATAAACTGTGGTTTGAATCTGGGCTACGTAAAATTATTTTCTAGATTCTTAATATTTGTTATTTGGACAGCTGATTTATAGCCAACCCAACATCCCATTCAACATTGATCAGTAGGTATGTAGTTATCATTAATTAGAAGAAAAGATGATAAATTGCTCAAACTCTTATCTCCCATTTAGCTATCTTTTAAAGAAAAAGTTTAAAACAATGATAAAAAAATAATTAACTCTCACGTTCTGGCAAAATGCAAACATGGTGAATTTTGTCTTCTCCTTTACAGCTTCTCTTTGAGAGACTGTGGGAGACACTGCAATAGTCTGTTTATTAAAAAAGATCGCGATTACTTTTAGCACTGCAGATGATTTACTTATGGGTCTTAGCAATATAAAGACTTCATTGAAGTTAAAATGCTAATATATATATATTAAAAATTGTAGCAGGCAAAGACAAACTACTACAAGGTTCAAATATTCAACATTTGAACCTACTGGAATCCCCGATATGTATGAGGAAGATTACTTATATATACAGCGTATATATTCGCAACATTAACATTGATTAATAAAGTCTTATCAGATAATTTAATATTTTATTATCAATTGTAATTTTTTATAAATTGCCCTAAGCATTGTTTAATGCTTTTTGTTTAACTGAAACATCAACATTGATTAAATACTTTTACTGATCTGAAATCTTAATAACTAATAGGTCAAAACACTTTGAATAACTGGAAGGTATTTTAGCGGCGTCCATCTGATTAAATCCTGTCACATTTTCGCATGTGACTAATGTACCTGCCATTAACATCGCTATCGTTAGTAAAGAAATTGCATATGTATATATAAATACAGAGGGATTGATTTCTTGTCTACATACTTAGAACGCTTATCTTTTTTTTTTTTTTGCCAAAACTTTTGAAACTTAAAGCAAGCAACAGATTAATAATAATTTAATGCTACGCATGCACGAGCACATCTGCACATACATTCCATACATATATATAAAGCTGTATTTTCATTATTGTCAGTAATTTAAATAAAAAACCTTTTTAAAAATTCAAGATAAAAATATATAAATTGTTTACAATATTTGACGTGGGGATTTTTTTTCTTTAAAAGTTTAGAAACTTTTTACTGTTTTATAGAATAAAGAACAATGGGTATTGAGGTTCAGAAGTTGAGACTTCAATTTTGAGCCACATGTGCCCACTCTTCAAAAATAATTTCCACATATAAGTATGGTCGTAAATGTAAAGTTATGAAAAAAATTAAAAGGTATACGAAAAGCTTTGTTTATTACCTATATTAAGCAGTTCTTGTATTTTTTCTTTTTAGTTTTTAATATATAGGGTATATGAGCACAGACTTTCACACCACCCACCACTCTCCACTCTATCTCATAACACTGATACACTCGAACACATATGTTGAAAAGATAAATAATCACCAATATACTTATTTCATGCTAAACCAGCAACCATCAGTTGGTCCAGATTACCATCATCTCTACACATATATGCTATAAGTGCTCAGATATATATATTAAGATAGCCAATCTTCTTACTTTAATGGACAGGCTTCAATCTACTCCACACTTCAACTCTTCAACTGTCCATCCAATTGAAAATCGGGTGATGGAATGCTCAAAGGCCACCCTGAGGCGGAGATTCTTGTCACACCCATCTTGACCATAGGTTAATCTGACCCCTCATGTGTAGGACATAATCCATTTAATACATATACAAGGGATGGGCAATGTAAAGTTATGAAAAAAAAAAAGGTATACGAAAAGCTTTGTTTATTACCTATATTAAGCAGTTCTTGTATTTTTTCTTTTTAGTTTTTAATATATAGGGTATATGAGCACAGACTTTCACACCACCCACCACTCTCCACTCTATCTCATAACACTGATACACTCGAACACATATATGTTGAAAAGATAAATAATCACCAATATACTTATTTCATGCTAAACCAGCAACCATCAGTTGGTCCAGATTATCATCATCTCTACACATATATGCTATAAGTGCTCAGATATATATTAAGATAGCCAATCTTCATACTTTAATGGACAGGCTTCAATCTACTCCACATTTCAACTCTTCAACTGTCCATCCAATTGAAAATCTGATGATGGAATGCTCAAAGGCCACCCTGAGGCCGAGATTCTTGTCACACCCATGTTGACCATAGGTTAATCTGACCCCTCATGTATAGGACATAATCTATTTAATACATATACAAGGGATGGGCAGACATCTCTACTATGTAATACTTTTAGTTTTTGTAAAAATAAAAACCAGTTTATTTGCTATGTTATTTATATTTCTAGGAATAGTTCTAAGTCATCTGGTGCTCAGATTGATACAATATTTTGCGCAAGACTTCTTTTAAAAGTGTTAAAATCATGTCTTCTCCAATAAATAACAACGAATCAACAGCCAATTTAAGTTCATTATTTGTTGGTAATATCAGAATAGGCTGTTCACATAATTCAAATAATGTGTAGATATTTACACAAGTCTATGTGCATAACTATATTATAGAGATTTCATGATAATTTACACAAGTCTATGTGCATAACTATATTATAGAGATTTCATGATATAGTATTAGCCTACTGAGTGACTAATAAAAATTATTAATAATAGTGGAATATCTATTTCTTGTGTTTCTTATAACGACATTAGATGTAAATGAATATTTAACTGTTTTTAGCAAAGATTAAAAGTAAGATTATGTAGTAAAACTATTATAACTGACATTGGATTAGTCTAATATCGTTTTTATTATTTTATTATACAGAGAACAAAATCTGAAAAGACTTTTACACGGTATTGTGTTCTTTAAAAAATTGTTTTAACAACGTTTATGTCTAGTCTAGTCATACGATATGATATAAAAGAGGATAATCTAATTTTTTTATTAAATGATTATTTAAATTTTATGAGTTTAGTATAATGAGTACCTATATATTTATTAAGGTTAGTTACATATATTCATAAATTATGATTAACACATTTAGATATATGAATTACATCCAGGATATATATGTGCACACATAATTAGATATGCATTATTAAAGCTGGTTAATCGAAAAGGAAATAAGTGTATAAATAAATACTCCACTTATATCATTGCAAAGAAAAGTATGGCTAATTACCTTTATTATAAATATTTTATTCTACAACTGTAAGTTCATTCAAGTAATCCTGATATGATATCGGGCTCATTCAATACATAGATATGATGATTAATTAGTTTTTCAATTAGAAACCTGTGATTATGTTCACAAATAAATAAATAAAAACTCTTGAAAATTGCATATATATATATATATATATATATGTTATTAATGATAAATAATAATTATTTGTAATTTTATGAAACTAATATTTCAGTATGTATAATATGTTTAAGATATATGTAAACATCTAATTTGATATATGTAATAAAAAATGGTTATTAAACTGTAAAGTCTGGAAGTAGTCATCAATTTCAATACAAAAAAGTACAAAAGCACAATTTATTATAAGAATTTTACAACCCTGGCCTATTATTTGTATATATAACTTAAATGTGTGTTTTTTTCAGAATTTTTAATATATTTATTTTTACTCTTGATTGGAATTATAAAGTTCCTAATTTAAATATTTTTATCACCTTATATTGTATTAAGATAGGTTGTCTGATCCCCAGAGTCACCTAATTGAATTTTCGGTTGTAAA
Source organism: Epiperipatus broadwayi (assembly GCA_028023455.1). NCBI lineage: Eukaryota > Metazoa > Onychophora > Udeonychophora > Euonychophora > Peripatidae > Epiperipatus > Epiperipatus broadwayi. Next base: position 275,868 of record JAQFVV010000335.1, on the reverse strand, counting down.
ATGAAATTCATATAGTATCAAGATAACAGTCATTATTTTCTTTTGCTTTTGATATGGGTTATATTCTGTTTAATACACATACATCATTTGTGTTTGCTTATCATGGACTGGAACCGTCAAGAAATGAATTGAATGATGATTATGAAAAAAGTTAAGAAGAAAATATAGTAAGAAATAAAAAAATACGTGTTTCTTTAATTAAACATTTCTCAGATCAATTTATTATATTTTTTGAACATTCTATCATCAGATTTTCAATGAAATGGAAGGCTGAAGAGTTGTGAGTTGGAGTAGTTTGAAGTTTGTCCATTAAAGTATGAAGATTGGCTATCTTAATATAAAGCTGAGCACTGATTGTATATATGTGTGGAGATGGTAATCTGAACCAACTGATGAGTGCTGGTTTAGCATGAAATACATATATTGGTGATTATTTATCTTTTCAACATGTGTATGATTAGGTGGGTCAGCAATATGAGATGGCAAAAAGAGTTGAGGATCATGTGAAAGTCTGACTTCGAATCCTGCATATATTTATATTGAACTGGATTAATATCCCATTCAAGGGTTTTACTGCCGAAATTAAAAACTTTTAATTTCATTAAGTTTCTAAAGTTAAAAAAAAAAAAGCTTTAATTATTTAAAAAGAGTACATGTATCAAAATATATAACTGTTTAACTGCATTCCTACTCATATCCATAAGTTGTGTAACTACAAATAAACTATCTCCTATACGCCTATCTAATCTAAAACCTCTTTGCATTTCCCCCACTACATTATACCCTTCCATCCATTTTACAACTTTACTAGCCACCATATATGAGAAAACTTTATATAAAACTGATGTTACCACTATCGGTCTATAATTATTCAACTTTCTATTATCCTTACCCTTTCCTTTAAATAATAACCTTACTCTTGTATTACTCCAACTACTTGGGAAAACTCTATTCTGTGCCATTTTATTAAAACAAGATAATAACTTTACTTTTGCCCTATATCCTAAATTCATTACCATCTCTGCTGCCCATTCATCTAAATCTCTTGCCTACCCACTTTTTAATTTCTTCTCTACCTCATTTAGTTCATTTTCTGAAAAACTAATATTCCCATTACTATATTCTTTCATATTTTCTAACACTCTATCGTTCACATCTAACATCTTTTCTATATTCATTATATAACTATTTAAGATTCTCTCTAAATCTTCTCTAGAGCTACACTCTGTTCCCTCATCATCTAGTAATACTAACTCTCTCTCCCCCACATTTCTCCTTTTAATATAATTCCAAAATTTTTTACTCCCATCTCTTCCACTTTTATTAATATCCTCCAACAATTTACTATTCAATTTCATTCTCTCTCTATAAATATCTATTTTAGCCAACTTCTTCTTTTCTAAGTACTTTTCCCATTTAGCATTAATATCTTTTTCACTTTCCTTATTTTTAATAGCACACTTATATTCTCTACATGCTTCTTTCCTTTCTTTTACACTTTTACTAATTCTCATTTTTTTATTACTTTTATTCTTCGGAATATTCTCATCTAAAACCCTATTTGCCACTTTTTCTACTTCTTTACACCAGTCCTTATACTCATCCCCAACCCACTCTTCCATTATTTCTTCAACTTGTATTTTATACTCTTCCAACTTATTCTTATCATTCACTCTCCATCCACATATTTCACTATTATTTCTACTTTTATTTCTATTCTCCATCACATTACTAACCATTTCAATTACAATAAAATTATGATCACTAGTGCATACTTTTTCTTCATTATCAAACACCTTAATTTTCCGTATTTTATTTATTCCCTCTTTCTCTACCACTACATAATCTATTGTGTGAAATATATTATTTCTGAACCATGTGTATTGTCCCTCATAAATATTTAATAAATTTCCAATACTCAAATTCACTTTCTGACAAAAATTCTTCAAAAGCTGTCCATTTTTATTATGTACATCATCAATTTCTTCAATATGTCCATTCATATCCCATATAACCATTATTCTCTTCCCTTTTCTTTAAAACTTTGTATATCCTTAACTAGATATTCATATATGTTACTATTCCACTCCAATATAATTTGACTATCTCCAGTAGCTATATAAACTATAGCCACCATCCATTCTTGTCTACCCAACCTTATTTCAAACCACAAATGTTCTTGACATTTAACAATATTTAAATATTTTTTTGATATAACCCCTATACTACCACCCCTTTTTTCTTTTTCTTTTCTATTTATACCCTGCCATACCAACTGTTCCAAAATAGGTTCTGTGGTCTGGTGGCAGCCTCTGTGTCAAAATGGATTGAGTGTCCAGTATATAGAAATAAATTTTGGTGCCCAATGTGGGGCTTCAAGTTTTCAAGCCCATGTGAGAATTTGTTTAGACAATTGAGAAAGATTTCAGGTGTAAGAGGCAAGATTTAGTAGGTGGTCAGTTTTGTTAACTATTGCAGGTATTGTTGAAGCAAGTTTGGTAGAAAGGGGTTCATCTTCTTTATATATGAAATAATGGTTGTCATCTGATCGTTCGTGTCAGCCACCAGAGGTGCGATTTCTAGCTAAATTTCTAGAAATATGCCATTTCTGTGGCTGCACCCAAGCCTTTAAGCATTCTTTCTAAAAGAAATCCTAGAAAGATTGTTAACTCGGAAGTTAAGTCTCCTTTCTACGATAAAATCTAGAAAGAGTGTTAACTCGGCTTAGCGGCTAACAGTGTGGCTTTTTCCGATGCTAAAAGCAGAGGAAAATGCCGTAGTTGTTTGTGTCACACACTATATCATAATGCTGCGTTATGTATTTGATGTAACAATATCGTACTAGGGTGTTTATTTTGATCGTGTCAAAATTATTTAAATTTTCATCGGTGCCTTGTTTTTTTTAAGACCAATCGATGTACTGTTACATTTTATCAATCATGATTGTTCCTCATAAATTTGTATTTCTCCTAAATTTTCGATTAGGGTGGAATAGCGTAAAAATTTAAAAATCACACTTTGAGTCACGTTTTAGCGAGAAATTTTCCGAGACAAAAAGTACGGCTAATTCCCACAACAGAAAACTTTAAAAGATGGGAATTGCCAGACACGGGCCAGCGCTGGAATATTTCTACAGCAGAAAAAAAGAAAAAAACATCCTGCTGCTGAAAGAAAAGATTGGATTGTGCGGCAAATATATGCAGATTTGAGGTCCGAAAACATCTGCCAACGGAAAGGTTCACTTCGTAAAGGCAAGCTTGTTTGAGGGATTCTAAATGACCTTCGTCAAATGTCAAAAATAAAAGAAGTAACTTCAATTTTTATTTAAACGTACATCCCTTCTTCTCCCGATAATTGTTGGCATTGGCAATCAAATGTAAAATAAAAGAAGTAACTAAAATTTTTATTTAAACATAGCCCCAAAAACCCCTCTTCTCCCAATAATTGTTGTTGTTGGCAATCAAACGGTCAAATAAAAGGAACGTCAATTATTCTTTAATCGTATAGAAAAAAAACAAAAAAAAAACCCTCCCACTAATTGTCCCAGCCAATCAAATGTAAACCAATCGAAGTAAGACAGTAAATTATTAGTTAAACATAACCCAAATTACTATTCGAACGTACACCGAAAAAGACTCGCTCTTGTCAATCAAAATTAAAAAAACCTAGACTATTATTGTCCCATTGTCAAATTGAATATTAGTTGGGAAAACCCAAATAATTTATAAATGAAAAAAAAAAAAAGAAAGTCAAATCGGTTTTCAATCAAATGGTAACCGATAAAAGTAACTTAAATTTTGATTTAAACATACACACGAACAAAAACAAAATGCAAAACTCTTTCTCCCAATAATTGTTGTCGCCAATCACCAAAAAACACCCACCCCTCTCACTAATTATTGTCAGCAATCAAATGTACACCACTACTAAAAGTAACGTAAACTACTATTTTTTAAACGGTTACACCCCTTCTCCCAATAATTGTTGTCTACAATCGTACACACAAAAAAACACCCTTCCCAGTAATTAGTGTCAGGAATCAAATGTAAACCGATCAAAGTAAGACCGCAACTTATTATTTAAATGCAACCCAAATTACTATTTGAATCTACACCAAAAAAATACCCACTCTTGTCAATTAAAATTAAACAAACAACAACTATTATCATCCCATTGTCAAAAATATTTATTTGTAGAACCAAAACCATAATTTATAAATGAAAGGAAGTCCAATCGGTCGTCCATCAAATGTAAACTGATAAAAGTAAAGGTTTTAAATTTTATTTAAACATAAACACACGCGCGCGAAAAAAAAAAACACTTCTCCCAATAATTGTTTTCGGCAATCAATGTAAACCTATCAAAGTAACGTAAATTATTATTTAAAGATCCATCATAAAACCCCGTTCTCTCTTGAATTTTGTCAATCCAATTTTACAAAAACAGTAATATTTTTTTTTTTAAAAAAAAAACACAAATTACTATTTGAACACACATCAAAAAAGACCCTTTGGTAAAAAAAAAAAAAACTATTATTATCCCATCATCAAAAATATTATTTGGGAAAAATAATTCAGAAAAGAAAAAAAGTAAATTTTGTAAACAAACCCAAAAAAAATTAAATATTAATAGAGAATCGCTATCCCGGGAACTATATATTAATGTGTTTTTCAGTTAGAAATCGCGCCTCTGGTGGCTGACATGAAGGATCAGATGACAACCGAAATAATTTAAAAACAGTAAAAAGCATATTTTCTAAAAAGTCTGTCAGAGTTAATTTTTTTTAAACAGTTAAATATAGTTCATCTTTTTATATGAAATAGTTTAGAAACAATAAATAGTAAATCGCATTTCTTTTAGATGAAAATCTTTCAGAGTTAATTTTTCGAATTTAAAAGTGTTTTAAAAAAAATAGTTCATTGTCTTTTTGCATATAAATAATTAGCGAACAGGAAATAATTAATATAATAGAAAATAGTGTTGTATTCTCTTTTAGATTAATTTTAAAAAAAAGTTAATAGCAAATTTAGCCTTGTGTAAAAATGGAAGTCAATGAAGAAAGCAACAGGGCAGCATGTGTAGAAAAAAGCCCTGTTTCATTCAAAACTCTCAAATTGTGGAGAAAGAAGAGAGAGAATCACAGATGATGATGAGGATGTTGATGAAGTTGGTAATAGAAATGAAGTAAGAAATTAGTGAAGTTAAGCAGGGCCAGCAGGCTATGAAGGAAGAAATTAGTGAAGTTAAGCAGGGCCAGCAGGCAATAAAGGAAGAAATGATTAGGGAAATAAAAGAAATGAGAAGAGAAATAATGGGAGAAGTAGAGAAGAATCAGGAGGCTATAAAAACTATGTAAAATGAATTGAGAAATGATAGACAGGAAGTAGAAAAAGAAGTTGAGATGGGAAAGGATATGAAAAATGAGTTGAGTAAAGAGAGTCAGAAAGTAGAAAAAGTTGAGGGCATAAAAGATATAAAAATCGAGATAGCACAGGATAGTGCTACGACAGAGAAGGTGGAAATAAAGTTTGAAATAAGTAGAGTGGAGAGAGGTAGATAGTGTGGTGGAGAAAGAGAATCTTGGAGACAGTTATAAGTTAATGGTTGAAGTTAGTGTAAAAGAGTTACCTCAAGAGGCTAAAAAAAAGAAAAGAGTTAAAAAAGATTAAGAAATATGATTTTAATGTTGAAATAGAAGCCATATATAGAAGGATCTTATGTAAAATTTTCAAAAAATGCGTAGAATATAAAAGTTTTTCCTTTACTAGTATTGATATGTTTGAAAATAAAGTAGGAATGGATGAAGGATTGGGAAGTTTCGTTAAGAAAAAGATTCAGGTATATACGCTAGAAAAGAGAACAGAACGAGAAAGAGACAAAATGGTAAATTCTAGGCAAGTGAAATATAAGAAAGGAAAAGGAACTTATTTAAGAAAGTTAGTATACGGAGCAAAAGAACCACCGGACAAAAGTTAAGGGTTCAGCATTTAGTAATCAGACAGATTGTTTTGAAAAAAAAATTGTTAATGATTTATGAGAATGGATAAATGTTTGAAATGAAATATTGTTTTGTTTTTCTGAGTGCAGGGCAAACATTCAGCTGAATTTCTAAGAATAGTTTTAAAGTGTTTATAATTTTTAAAAAAAGTTACAGGAATGTTTTTTTTTTTGATCACGTATTGAGGCAGTTAAACCAGATTAATATCCGATTCAAGAGTTTTACTGCCAAGTTTTAAAGTTAAAAAAAAAAGTTTTAATTATTTAAAAAGAGTACGTGTATCAAAATACACATGCTGTATTTTTATATTGGACTATTTCCATCATCTAATATGTGTGTTGAATGTCTTTAGAAAAGTTTAATTTTTAGTTAAATATTCCAAATGCATTCAACTGTTAGTAATATCACAGCAAACAGGTTAGTATATGCACCAACTGTTAGTAATATCACAGCAAACAAATGTTAATAATATCACAGCAAACAGGTTAGTATATGCACTAACTGTTAGTAATATCACAGCAAACAGGTTAGTATATGCACAACGTTTCGAGAGGTATTTTTCTCCCCTCTTCTTCAGGTGTTGCTGGCCTGACCAGTGACAGTACTAGCATGGGATTCGAACCTGGGTCCTTAGATTCTTGATTATTGAAATTTAAGGTAACGCTCTAACCAACTGAGCCATCCTGCCAAAGGCAACAGTATGTAGTAATTTCATATACTTATCTATGAGGTTCCTCCTGATTTCTCCACTTTTTCCTCAGAGCAAAGTTGATTAGTGATTTCCATACATTATGTATAGTCACACTAGGTTGGCTTATGGGATTTTTTGCCATTGTCATGTGAGCAGCTTCTTTAAATTTTCTTCTTTGTACCTTTTCTTCTTTATCCAATATTTTTGTATTTTCCCAATTGAACGTATGTTCATTGGTCCATACATGGTCTGCTACCTTAGACACATCTGTTTTCTCTCTTCTAATCATCAGTTTATGTTCTTGCAAGCGCTTTTGAATGGGACGGCTGGTCTCACCAATATATGTTCTTCCACATTCACATGGTATTTCATAGATGCAGTTTTTTCTTTGCAGCATTTCAAGTTTAGGCTTTGTAGATGTTAGATTTCCTCGTAGTGTGGTATGGCTCTGAAAAGCTGTTCTGATGTTATACTGATTGCAGATTTTCCTTAATTTGTCTGCTATTTTTGGAATGTATGGATACACTACAGTACCAATAATTGTCTTTTCTACCTAAAATCCATAAGGATCATGTTCCATTACGACCTATTGTTAGTTCTAGAGATTCACCTTGCCAAATTCTGGCAAGATTTCTTCTCAAAGTTCTAAGTCCTTTGGCATGCAAGACCCAATCATTCGTTAGGGATTCTAGACACTTTGTAGAATTAATCAAGAACATGAAAATTGAAAGAACTGACTTACTGGTAAGCTTTGATGTGGAAAGTTTATTCACAAATGTACCATGTGAAGAAGCATTGTCTATTGTAAGAAAAAGGTTAAATGATGATAATAGTTTACAAACCAGAACAGCTCTTCCTATTGATAGCATAATGGAACTATTAACTTTCTGTATAAAAACAACCTACTTTCAATATAACACAGAGTTCTTCCAACAAAATCAAGGAATGGCTATGGGCTCACCATTGTCTCCCCTGATTAGCAATATTTATATGGAAGAACTTGAAACCACAGCCATAAAAACTACTCCTTATCCACCTAAAGTTTGGCTTCGCTATGTAGATGATACATTTGTTGTATGGCCACATGGTGAAGCATTGCTACAAACTTTCTGGACACACATCAACAACATATCCCCTTCAATTAAATTTACAATAGAACCAGAACAAGAACAAAAATTGGCATTCTTAGATGTTCTTGTGACAAGACTCCCTCATGGCAAAATCAAAACTACAGTTTACCGAAAACCTACACATACAGGAAAATACCTAGCCTATACATCTAATCACACCAGAAACACAAAACACGGAGTTATACTATCACTGTGGAACAGAGCAAAAGAAGTTTGTTCAGAAACTGGTGATTTGGAAAAAGAAAAGATCTATATAGAACAAACTCTTAAGAAAAATGGTTATCCATCAGCTGTTATTAAGAAAACATTAAACAGACAACAAAAAGAACCATCAAGAGAAAAGACAATTATTGGTACTGTAGTGTATCCATACATTCCAAAAATAGCAGACAAATTAAGGAAAATCTGCAATCAGTATAACATCAGAACAGCTTTTCAGAGCCATACCACACTACGAGGAATTCTAACATCTACAAAGCCTAAACTTGAAATGCTGCAAAGAAAAAACTGCATCTATGAAATACCATGTGAATGTGGAAGAACATATATTGGTGAGACCAGCCGTCCCATTCAAAAGCGCTTGCAAGAACATAAACTGATGATTAGAAGAGAGAAAACAGATGTGTCTAAGGTAGCAGACCATGTATGGACCAATGAACATACGTTCAATTGGGAAAATACAAAAATATTGGATAAAGAAGAAAAGGTACAAAGAAGAAAATTTAAAGAAGCTGCTCACATGACAATGGCAAAAAATCCCATAAGCCAACCTAGTGTGACTATACATAATGTATGGAAATCACTAATCAACTTTGCTCTGAGGAAAAAGTGGAGAAATCAGGAGGAACCTCATAGATAAGTATATGAAATTACTACATACTGTTGCCTTTGGCAGGATGGCTCAGTTGGTTAGAGCGTTACCTTAAATTTCAATAATCAAGAATCTAAGGACCCAGGTTCGAATCCCATGCTAGTACTGTCACTGGTCAGGCCAGCAACACCTGAAGAAGAGGGGAGAAAAATACCTCTCGAAACGTTGTGCATATACTAACCTGTTTGCTGTGATATTACTAACAGTTAGTGCATATACTAACCTGTTTGCTGTGATATTATTAACATTTGTTTGCTGTGATATTACTAACAGTTGGTGCATATACTAACCTGTTTGCTGTGATATTACTAACAGTTGAATGCATTTGGAATATTTAACTAAAAATTAAACTTTTCTAAAGACATTCAACACACATATTAGATGATGGAAATAGTCCAATATAAAAATACAGCTAGAACACCATCATCACAAACCTTCAGAAAAACACAAAATACACATGCGTTTATATGTAAAACGGATTATTTTAATGTTTATCGATTTATTTTAAAATAGTTTGCTTTCGCTGCTTGCTTTTAATTAATTTAATCAGAAACAGGCAAGCTTACTAATTACATTCCTGTTGCTTTTATTTTAACCATTATAAACCATTCTAAAAAAAGTGGAGATTTGATTTGTGTTGTTGTTTTTGTTTCAATAATCCCTGGGTAGAATTCTTGGATTAGATTGAGCTGGAGATTAATATTTGCCCTGCCTAAGGCATAGAATTCAACAACAAGGTGAGTTTTTGCGGGAAATGGAGCGAGGTATAAATAGTCCTGGAAATTTGGAGAGTAAGTGGTTACTTATTCTTAACTAGACAAGCTGTTTCTCAAGTGAAAGTTCGTATTCTTTTATGCACTTTGATTGCAGCCTGTTGTGATCCACAGTTTTGATAGCAGTTTGGACATTTAATTCCTGCTAAAAACTTACAATTATTAACAGACTTCATTGCTGTACAAGATGTCAAAATCTACCGCTCTGAGTTTTGCCATTATCAGGATGTCTTGCTAGTTTAACTCAAAAGATGGACTCATGCCTGCCAACTCTCCTTCAAACCTGCAATGAACACCTAAAATAAACAAGACCCCACTGCTTCTACCTTGCCATTGTCAAAGGACCTAAAAATGGACTAAAATAAATGTGCGCACTCTATGTGAACTCTGTTTTACTGTAAGGTAAAATTTTCTTTTATTCTTCCCAGGATAAATTTCTTTTCATTAAATCTCCACTCAATCTAATTATAAATCTGTATTCATAAGCAATATTTAGCCTTATATTTAATATTTGTTGTGTTTTCTTGTATTTTGTAGTGTATCTTGGAATCTTAGTTTTAGGATTTCAAGTTTGCTTTCAATTTTTGTTTATTGGAGAGTGATGTGTGAGTTTTTATATTTTTATGACTAAAATTTTTTATAAATGCTTTAGCAGTCATGTATATTTTAAGTGCTAACATGTTATTATTTTAGTAGCTAATAATTAATTTTAAACACTGTGTTTGTGCTTTTGCAAACCACCAAAATCTTTTGGCTGGCGACTTGATTTTCATAGTCTTCTGCAGGTGGGGATTCTGTTTCTTCATTTCTTGTGTTCCCAAAAGCAGAAACCAGAATTGTTTTTGCTTTGTAATTTTATAAGTCGCCAGCAGGAAGATAATATTTATCCCTTTTGTAAATTGCAGATGAGAGAGACTTTTGTGCTGCTAAAATATTTAAAGCTTTAATATTTTCGTACTCATGTGCACTCTCCGATAGAATTATTTTGTATTTACGTGTAGCTTTACATTTATCAGAGCATGTACTCAGAACTTTTTTCATAAATTTATTTTTTAATTATCATTATTTGTAATTCATTTTTTTAATTGCTTGGGCAGACGTAACTGTTTTTCTAATGATTTACTTGTCTTCTATTGAGACCTTTAATTATGATTCTTAGAGTAATTTTTGCCAATAATTTGGTTGGGATTCACCAGTTTTAATTGTTTTCCTTTCATTTTCAATCATATTTTTCGGTTGTTCTTGAGGTAAATCAATCGCCTTTATTTTAAATATAATAATAGGTGCAGCTTCTACCGACATATGACATTCGGGGTCCGACACATTTTTCGGACCTCGGAAAGCTCGCCGGAGCTGGTTTTCATTGATTTATTTCAAGAACCTATTGTTTAAGGATCTGAAAGTGAAAACCAATGTTTGGGTGAATCCTCTGCTGAATGAAATTGCTTTCTCTCTTTATAATTCATTATTAGCAAGTCAGTAGGTCTGCCAGAGCATTGTGTTTTAGTCTTTTTGGTACATGCCTGAGCTAATCCTATTTGTTCAATTAGAAACATTTCTTATAAATCTTCTCTTAATAAAATGTTTGATATTTGTTTAAACTTAATTTGGCTGACGTTTGTCTTGGTGCTTTTATTTCTCAATTGTCTAAACAATTTTAAGATCTCTTGTTTCTCCCTGAGTCTAGTCGGTGCAAACCATCATCAACATCCATTCTGATCACAGTAAATAAATTTTCCATGTGATGTGATGTGATGTGGTCTGGTGGCGCCCTCTGTGTCAGAACGGATTGAGTGTCCGGTATAATATATATATAATAGGCAGATTTAAACCTGTATAGTGTATTAATTTACATATTTTTTAAGGTGAACAGATACTTGACCAATTAAATATCAAATAAGCTGTAATTATTATAAGCAGTAATTAAATTTTAAATATTTCATTTTAGATGTCACTGAGTAAATATTTACCATGCAATAATATGTATCCGATTATAAAGCTGTCTAAGCAGGTCTATCTAGCTATCATATCTAAAAACAATAAAATAAATTAATTTGAAAACTTTTAAGAGTCCACCATATCAATTTACTCATGTTCATGGTAATAAGACCAATTCTTTTTTTTCAGTGCCAAACTAAATTGTGCATTTGAATACAAGACTAGATTAATACATCATAATTTTTTTACTATAAGTAATTAGAATCTCACAAGATATCTAATTAATAATTAAATAACATTTATTATTTAATTTATTAATAACAATAACATAAATAAATTTATAATTATAAATAGGACTATCTCCATCACCTAACATTAATTGTTAAAATACCTTCAGAAAAATTTAAACTAAATATTTAAAATTTTCAAATACCTTCAACTGTTGTGAATAGCGTACATGTTAATATATAACAATGTTTCAAGGGATGTTATTCAAAAATGTAAAAGTCCCAAGTTCTGTTTCCATGCTAATATCATATGACTAGGATGTAGCAAATAGTATATAATTAATTATTTAAACACTGACTTGAATGAAAATTTAAAATCTAATGTCTGATTAAATAATCTACTTAACTGCTCTTTATAAGCTTTCTATATTGCTAATCATCTTCTGAACAAAAAAAATGTCTTCCAAAACTCAGAAACTACTCAGTCCACATGTAAAGGGTCTTTTTTAAACATGCTTTTGGCTTTTTTATCTTTCTTGCTAAATCTTTAATTACTTGTGGCTTCTATTTCTAAATTACAATTTTTAATTTTATAAAAATTTAAAAATGTAATTTGAAAAGTACTTGTTTTTACATTACAGCTTCAACAAAAAGTAAATTTTGTAGTTTACTTCAGACTGTTGGAATTTTATCAACTTTTCATACTAAGCTCTAACCACATATCTGAAGAAATAAGAAAACAAGATACCAGTGGATGAATACTTTTCATTATATTCTCATTGCAACTATGATAAATTATATTAATGAAATGTTAGACATTCATTGATATGTCAATTTCCAGCCATATAATGCCCAAGAAAAATACACAGTCTTCCAAAAACATGTTGAACCAAAGAATGATTAACCATGTCCAAAGTTAATACTATTTTGAGATCATGATTTCTATATGCAGGTCAATACCAAAAATTAATGTAGCTAACTTGCAATGATACTAATGCATAATTGACACATAGATTTAAAGAGAAATATATTAGAAAAATGAACCCTATCATACATTAATAGTAAACTTGTAATTCAAGAAAATAAGCTAACCTAAAAATGGGTAGAAAAAACTTCAAGATTCAATTTATATACAATGTATCTAATAGAAGGCATGCACAGAATTTCTAAATAAATATCAGAAAAAAATATTTACAAAGTCCTGAATTTGAAATACAGTGAAGCTGTGATATGATTTTAAATATACATTATTTAAATTATATGCTTTTTAAAAAATGTAAATAAAAAATATTAAAAATTTTTAAATCTAATAAATTTTACAAAACAGCAAAATCCATTTTTCCATCTTGGAATGCGTTTATAATCGTTTTTTATTAATATTTCTCCAGCTTATATTAAAAGCACATGTATTTTATTCTTTGCTTTTTATTAGTATTTTATGTAATAAAATATTTCCTAAATGTAAAACTAAATGTTTTACAAAAATTTTAAAAAATGTAAAGTATCTTTTTTTAAGTGATAAAATGAAAGTTATTAATTTCATAGTGTTAGAAAAAAAAACTAAAATATTTTTGAATTACATCAGAAAGCTTAAAGTGTGAAGAGTTTAACTCAGGATCTGAAATAGATAGAGGAAAGTAAGTGTGGATTGTAAAAATTCCAAAGTCAATATGAACATAAAACATCAATACAACTAGAGAGGCTGTAATGTGGTGATAATGATACTGGTGTTATATTTCCATAGAGGAAAAAAAGGTATAAAAGAAAAAAGGTTTTCATACTGATAATATTTAATTGTGTTAAAAGACTAAAAAAACTTACTATACTATATATTTTTCTTTTATAAGTAAATGTAAATGAGTGAATACACACTGTAAAAATATAAATAAATATCCCCTCTCAATTTATTATTAATAACATTATTTTTAAAAATTTTGTTTATACTATGATCTTAATTTATATATGCACACTATGCACATAAAAAGTGTCCATATTTTACATGTGTATATTAAGATACTGTACACATGCATCTCAGAAAGCAATATGTATGTAATGTATGATGTGTATGAGGCCAGCATAAAATAAAATATGACTAATGTAGTATCTTACATTGAATTAATTTGTAAATTTACATAAGATTTATTATAATTTTCTTCTCTCTATTTGAGATATCATCTCTTCTAATGATAAATCAAGATATTTTTATGTGAAGATTAAAATTTAATATTTTTTCTCTTAGCTCTAATATGTTAAGAGCATTGTCATATATTTCCAAATCTACAAAAAAAAAAAGAATAGTATATTCATGGATATTGATAATAATAATAATGTAAAAATAAAATTAGTATCAAACTAGAGGACTAATATATTTCTAACAAATGGGCACATTTGAAATACTTAATATACATAAATAAAAATTGTGGTAGTGTTATATTGATATATTTATTTTATTTGTATTAATAAATATATTTTCAGTTTGTTAACCCAGCCTATTCTCAATATATTTCCATTTTCTATGTCTTTGTTTTTCCTCCGTGTTTAATAAGGTGTGAATGTGTGTGTAATCGACATTCTTAATGTCTAAGCTTTATGCTAATTACAACCTGGAAACAGTAACAAGAAAGAATTAATAAAAATGCAAAAAAGTTATGTAAAATCCTGTAATATTATCTTTCATTCCAAAGATTGTTCTCATTATGATAATCTTTAGCAGTTTTTGTGGGTTATATGTTTCTAATCATTTAGAGTCAAATAATACATTTGAAAATGTAACCAGTATTCTAAAAGGGCATTGTAATAGAATAATTCTAAGTATCATAAAATTTTGGGTTTGATCATCATTGGTAGCTTGAAACTTATGTATTTTGATTTATATTTTATTATGACCAAGTATTAAAATTAAAAATAATCAATTTAAAACAAAATTGAAATAGATAACTCACTATAAATAAAAATATTACTTAATACATCAATCCGACTTTCATTCCTTAATGTATTCTTTTCAAGATGTTTCTTTTTACACAATCACATGACCAATTACACTACAGCAACTCCCTCAGTGGACATTATTTACATTATATTACAATAAATATAATTATTAAAATACATACATTAAATATAAGTAAAATGCATATATGTACATATAAATGCTTAAACTTATTACACCCCCCCCTCCATAATATATATATGTTTACAAATAATCTAAAAAAAAAAAAACAATAATAATATCGTTCCTTTTATTTTTAAAGGTCCAGCACAATTAGGAAAGGAAATGAACATTGTTAGATTATTGGAAACTTTAGAGTTATAATTTTAAAAATAAAAGGAAGGGATTATTAATATTGTTTTGTTTTTTTTTAGATTATTTGTAAATATGTATATTATGGGGGGGGGGAGGACTGTAATAAATTTAATCATTTTTATGTGCACACATATTTATATATATTACTAATTATATTTAATGTATTTTAATAATTATATTTATTGTAATGTAATATAAATAATGTTCATTGGGAGGCATTGCTGTAGGATAATTGGTCATGTGATTGTGTAAAAAAACATCTTAATAAGGTTCCATTAAGGTATTAATGCCAATTGATGTATTAAATAATATTTTTATTTATAGTGGCTTGTCTACCACAATTTTGTTTTAAATTGATTATTTTTAATTTTATATATAGAAGGCAACATTATGGACAAATTTTAACATTGAACTTTTATCATTTAAAGTAATGACTAAATATTGTAAAATAACTCAAGCATTAATATTATATATTCTTATTCATGTTTCAAATGGTGCACTCTTTGTGTGGCATCTTTTTATCTATTTCAGTATTTCATATTCCCTGCAATTTACCATGTATAATATATATATATATATAACTTTCATTTTACCACATATACTCTAATCATATAAATAAAAACATTTTGCAAAGTCAGACGATCCTCAAGAGAAATTCATGTTGAAACAGCACTTATCAGTTTCTAGACTAAAAAATAATTAGTAATAATTATTAAGATATTTATCTGTGTAGGATGCTGCCATTATTATGTCTACACTAAATTTATCACTTTCACAATAAATTGTAACATATATATGATCACTAAAACCAGTCAACACTTAGACAATCCCAATATCAATAACAATCAACAATCTCAAACTGTTTTGAAGGCAACCTCCTTTTAACAATAAAAATGGAATATAGTCCAATATATTTAATAAATAAATTAATAAATCAAAAACGTAAATACGCATTGAAAATAAGTATTTATATCAAAGAGTGTGCAGGGGTGATGTGGAAAAAAGAAGTTAAAGATAGGAGATGAATTGAATTTGGAGAGACCTTCATGCTGCAGTGGATTGATAATGGTTGCTGATGAAGATGATGATCAAAAATAAATAATTGCATCAAGAAAATAATAATAATAATAATAATAATAATAATAATAATAATAATAATAATAATAATAATAATAATAATAATAATAATAATAATAATAATAATAATAATAATAATAATAATAATAATAATAATAATAATAATAATAATAATAATAATAATAATTTAAATCATATAAATATTTATTTTAAAATATATAAAAGTATTATTTAATTTTTAGTTACTGGATTATTTTTACACAACTGGCTATTTTCAAACAATAAAAAAACTATAGAATCCAATTAAGTGATTGAAGCACTTGTGTTTATATTAAGTTCTTCGATTCTGCCACCTCATATATGGATTTGACAATTATTTGTAATATGACTCATGATTTCTGCTTATTGTCAACTAAATAAATCACAGGAGATTAAATTTTTGATCATATATATAAGTACTATAATCATGAATTATTCTAAATTTGTTGATGGATCTTCAGTAATATGTAGTACTAGGATGACTAATATTTTTAAATAGAAGACCTCAAAATATATTGTTCATCATAACTCATAAATTTTATTTTAGATTTCATTTTAATAAAGGATTGCAAGTATTGGTTAGATAAATCAGATAACAATGGCTTCAATGTTGGATCAAGATAATGAAAAATTATTTGGACATTCAAAAGTAACCCATTCATTATATCATAATTCTTTTATTGTTTGAGGGAATTCTTGATTGAACATTCAGAAAAATCATCTTACTCTGAGATGTATCGTAGGATATGAAACTATATCTTGCAAGACCTTTATGCATTTTAGGTACTACTATAGATTGTTCCCCTCTGCCATTTTGGTTTCTAATGGGAGTCCCAAAACCAGCACTGACACAAACAAGTGCTAAATGAAATCATATAATTCTGGTCACAATTGTTCCAACATGTTCCAATTATTTTGCCAATTTCCATCAAAAATTACAAAATAAACATGCAAATTTTATAGAACTATGCCTAATCAAATACCTCCAGAATTCAAAATGTCAAGCTTATCATTATTAGTAAACAGCTACAAAAATATTAGCATAAACACATGACCAAAACAAAAAAAATCAAAATATCAAATATTAATAAATAGAAAATGACTGGGGTAAAAAAATAGCAAAAATCATGTGATCAAAATATGATATTATTACTGCAATCAAATGTGAAAAAATAATATTTTGTGACTATTATTAGTAAATGGCTATAAAAATGTTAGTGCAATCACATGATCAAAACAAAAAAAATTCAAGATATCAAACATACTAAAAATTAGAAAATGATCAAGGACAAAAAACATAGCAAAAATTACATGAACACAAGATCAAATTACTACCACATTTAAATATAAAAAGACATTTTGCAACTATTCTAATATTATAATTAACCAAAAAAACCAATAAATCCACATAAAAAGATTTCGATTAATTGTGTATGAAGTAACACATTTTATTTTTAAAATATGGTGGTAACCATCGGCTTAAGTAAACATGAAAACAGCAGCTGAAACAAAATTTGCATAAACATGACAAGAAAAGTGCCTAAATAACAGCAGTTGAAAGAAAAATGGCAAAAATTAATGCAACAAGAAATGTTATTAAGCTAAAATAATTTAATATTATAATTAATCAAAAAACTCAATAAATCTACATAATAAATTCCAATTTATTATAAGTAAAGTAACATTTTATTTTTAAAATAAGACAGTAACCATGTGCTTCAGTAAACATAGGAATAGCAGCTAAAATAAAACATATAAATTGGATATACTAACATAAGAAGAAATATGCTTAAGACTTAAAATAAACACAATGGTGTTGATTTTTGAACAGCAAATGGATTGTTTTTAATTCATATAAAAAGTTTAAGATTATGCTGATAAATTATTTTACTTTTAAAATATGAAGCAGAACAAGAACGTGTGCTGAGGTTATTGTAAAAATAGCAATCTAAAAAAAATTCCATAAATTAAAGCATTCTAATTTTACAATTAACAACAAAAAATAAAGCAAATTTTGTTTTACCAGAGTGTGCTTCGTTTTTACATGATACAAAAAAAAAAGAATATAAGTAAAAGTGAGCAGTGTTCACATTTGACATTGTGACATCATAGTCAGCTCAAAGTAGCAAGGTTCACACTTGAACATATAATACAATGATGTCCTTATGGGTCCTTGAAATTTTTACTCATCTATATAGCTATCTATATACTTTGCTATCTAATAACGTTGAAGCTATTTTGTTATTCAATAAATGGACGTGAAAACACATTTAAAAAAACATTTATAGATTTTATTAATACATAAAAAATATAAATTAAAAAGAAATAATTTAATTAAGGAAACAAACAACATTTTAAAAAAAATTCAATGTACAAACAAACAACATTAATTACATTTCAAGAAATTTTAAAAAAAATAAAAAAATCTGTAAATGTTTTTCTTAAATATGTGTTTCCATGTTTATTCATTGATTGAAAAAATAAATTTGATGTTAGTAGATAGAAAAGTATATAGATAGCTATATAGATGGGTTTAAATTTTAAAAGCCCATAAGGACATTACTGTAATATTATGAAGTATGAATGCACTACTCTGAACTGACTATGACCCCACAGGGTCAAATGTGAACACTGCTCACTTTTATTCATCTCTCTTTTTTTTTCATGACTACATGTGAGAATGAGACACACAGCATTCCTTGCTTTCTGTAAAAAAAAAATCAAATTTATTTTTTATGTTAATTGTAAAATTGTAATGCTTTAGTTTATGCAATTTTTTTTCAATTTCCATTTTTATATTAACCCCAACACATGTTCTTGTTTTGTTATTTGAACCTTTTTATATGAATTAAAAGCAGTTCATTTGCTGTTCAAAAATTAAGACTATTGTGCTTATTTTAAAGCTTAAGCACATTTCCTGTAAAGATTTAGATTTGAATCCTACGACAAGATGTAATTCAATGTTTTTCATTACAAACTTTAAAAGGTCAACAACCAGAAAGTAATCAGAGGATTTGGAAGTTTTCATTGATTATGCATGTTTACAATAAATATCTCTGGAGAAACAAAAATAGAATGGGTCATTGCTCTTAATGCAGATATTTTATTACTAAGTAGAATGTTTTAGACAAATAGATCATTTTCTATAAATAATTCAAAATTATATTTCATAAGACTTATTTTACAAGGTCTAAATTTTTTAATGTAATTTTTAAGACTAATTAGTCTAATTTAGTTTTTTTTAAAAAAATTGAATTTAATCTATAAATATCTCATCTTGTCAGTTTTATTCCACTCTGGCCTTGTCAGATATTACAAGCTTATTAAATTACAGAAAAATTTAAAATGAGGAAATGATAAGGTTTATTTTCTCATACTTTTTAATAGTATGAAATAGTAACTTGTTTAAAAGTTTTACATTCATTAAATAATATTATGACAATTCCCAAATTGTTTTTTTTTAAAAATATTGTGAATATTTATAGTTAGTTATTAATAGTTGTAAAAGAGAGAGAAAAATATTAAATAAAATAAAAAAATTTTGATTCTTTCTCTCTTCAAAAATTTTATCTACTAGTTTTAATATTTTTTAAAAAAAAGTTAATAAAATATATTTTTCTCTTCTATAATTTATTGATTAACTTACTTTTTAAAAAAAATAATCATAATAAGAGAGATAAATAATTAAAATTTTATCTAGAGTTTGTCACATTTTTAAAAGAAAAGATAAAAATAAGGTTTAACATTTTTATTAAAAAAAATTTTTTTTATCTCTCTAAAAAAAAATTAAAGATATTTTGTAAAATTAAAATATTATCTTATTTTCTTTGGAAATTAAGAGAAAAATAACTACAGAGATTTTTTTATATGATTGAATTTTTGTAATTTAAAAAAGAAGGGAAATAATCAAATAATCTTTTGTAAAAATAAACTTCTAGGAATTAATACTGCCATATCTGAGGTAATATGTGATTGGGTAGATAAAGGAATTTTCCAAAAAATACTATAGGTGGCATATTTAGGTAGTAGATCTGAATGTCTTCTGGAAAACATTTTTTTATTCTGCTATAGAATAGCAGTAGGAGCAGTTCAAATATGATGAAAACAATGAGAAATAGTTTTGTAGTTTGAAATAATACTAATTTCATTACTAGTTTAAAAAATATTTTTAAAACTGAATTTGAAAAAACCATATGCTAAATTTTAGCTAGAAACTGAGCATCTTCAAACCTTACCATGTAGCCTATTTACTAAAAGAAAATGTAGAAATGGAATATTTTTACAAAAATCTGCAACAAACCTTGTTTCTATCCAAAAGCATGACTGTCTCATTTTGTGTATTAGCTTAATCTTAAAATTAGTAGGTTAAAAATGAATTAATTCAACTTGTATGAAACTTGTAAATTTTATACTGTAAAAAATGGATAAATTTAACTAATTACATTATGTAGAAGTAATCAGAATGTAAATTTGAATCTACAAAAGGAAAACTTAATAAAAGAAATTCTAGAAGACATGTATTATTTAAACTCTATAATGCAAACCAACATGAAAGAAAAATGAATTTTATAACTACCAAAAAGAGCTCAAAACCAAAAAAATATGGTAAAAAGATAATAATCGATAATTATGAATAACTTTTATTAATTTTTTCCCCTCCACAATTCCTTTTTTATTTTATACTTGTGAGAACTTGTTTTATATTTAATTATTAAAAATGGAGACAAACTAGAAAGTAAAGATTGATTAATGTAGTATAACAAAAATCAACTGTTTTTGCTACATGAAATTATAGTTTTTTTTGATAAAATATATGAGAGTTGGAATTTCGTTATCTTATCTTTTCTCAATTTTCTTAATTAATTATTAATTAATTCATTAAATAATTGTTAAAAAAGTAATAGTATTAATATCTTTATTCCTCCAGCCATCTGTTCTAAAAATTATTAGCGTGTGACTCTTTATTTTATTATAGCATAGTGTTTTAGGGGTTTGTAAATTATCCCAATAACTCAAATTAGAGTGAAGTAAGCTTATATATTTTGTTTACATTTAAGCTAGCTCTAGAGCAATAATGGTTAATTTATTTATATATGGGGTACATTTAATATCTTTAAATCTAGTCACTGCATTTTATTTTTTTATTTAGAGGTTAAAAACTAGTTGATAGATAGCCTTATACAATCATGGTACCATATATTGTCAATGCATTAATAATAATCAGCATGCTTCATGATCCCAGAATTATTTTTTATGATACATACTTTAGCACTTAAATATCTGCATTCAGATGATTGTTGTATATTGTGCCTGAGTTTACCATTGACTAGTGAATTTCTTTTATATTCAGTCATAAGAAATGACTGTTGTTTATTTTGTCTAATGCTGATGATGTAGCTTCTAATATAAATATAATTGTTAGAACTACTTATATTATTCCACTGCTGATTCTTGTGCTTCCTTTTATATTTATTTAATTGTTATTTATCAAGGTTATATATTTATTCTTTTTATTTTTGTTCATTGATTGTGATATGTGTTTATGATGATTGTCACCACCCCATATTTTTCATTTTTCTGTAATATTGCAATAAACATCACATGATCACCATTTCTTATGCTTGCTTATAACTGTTATTAAAACTATATATATTGGCATCTATTGATTGCTCTAGCTTGCTGTGTGTAGCAATATGTATAATGAGTTTTGCCTGTTTTAATATTGCAATATATATTAAAAATTAATATTATAGGTAACATTTTCATCTAATATTAAAAATCAATGGAAATAATATTAAAAAGTAAAGGATATAGATTTTCTTTGTTATTGTTGATTTGTTATTTTAAAATCATTTTATAAATATTTGATATTGCATCATCTTCAATTTTTTATCACTAGTTATTTATTTTATTATATATATATTTTTATAATTCAATGAAGACTATCATTAATGAATTGAGTTTTATTATTGTTGTTGTCTTTCTTTGTTATTGTCATTAAATGTGTAGGTGAAAAGCTTAGGTCGTGTATAATATTACTTTCGTGAAACCATGATGTTTATGGCAAGTTATTCTGTTTGTAAAAAAAAGGTTAAGTTTAATTTCAAGATTTTACTTTATTATCATTTGCTGTTATCATCTTTTTCCATTTTGGTAAGATTTGTAAATTTTTGAATTGTTAGTTCAAGAGTTATTACAATGATAAATCCATTTCTTCATTATAGGTACGTTTTAATAGAAGTCAACATTGTTTTCTCTAATTCTTTTTATCAATAATATTTGGTAGCTAAGATTTTATGCACTCTCTGTCAAATGTTCTATAATAAATACAATAAAATATTAAGATTTTTTGTTGTTCATTTATTTTATTAATTTCTTTTCCAATCATTTCTAATATTGCTTGTTTTCTTTTTATATTCTTTTGATGTAAAGAGGCTATTAGAATATATTTTTATTATTAATTTAATTAGATTTTTAAAACTGATTATTCTAGGGTCAAAATATTTTGCATGATTTATCTTTGTATTACTCTGCTCATGGTTTATTTTTAAGTCGCCATCTCCTGGCCAATTCAGACAATCAATAATAGTAGTATACGTTTTTTTTTAGTTTGAGAAAAATGAAATTTCACATTTAGTTATATACTGACATAAAAAGGCTTAATGTTTTCCATTGGTGAGAGTAAGCTTAGACTACTTACTTTAGTAGAAATAAATAATACTATGCTGAGAAATAAATCATACTATGCTGATTCAGAACTATTAATGAATACTAAAGCCAAACGATTTATAGCAAAGATTAATGTCAACGTAATTTTATAAGTCCCCTTCCTTTTTTATTTAAAGTTGTAATTATAAATTTATTAAACGCACATTGATTATGTAAGTAATATTTACTGAGGCTATAACCTCGATAATATGCGTATAAAATGCGATAGTAGGGACCTCTACAGGGGTCTTAACCACAAGCTTATGCTATGGAAGAAAAGAGGGGAACCTTCTTTATTTCAACCTACTTTCGATTTAAATAGGTGAGGCTAAATTACTGTAATAGATTTCTAAATATAAAATCTTTCCACTTACTCGTTGTAAATCGAAAGATTTCGCGAGTATTATCTAATCGCTTCAGCTTCACCTATTTAAATCGAAAGTAGGGTGAAGTAAAGAAGGTTCCCCTCTTTTCTTCCATAGCGTAAGCTTGTGGTTAAAACACCTGTAGAGTTCCCTACTATCGCATTTTATACGCATATTATCGAGGTTATAGCCTCAGTAAATATTTTTTATTTAAAGGAAAAGAACAAAAAAAAAAAAAAACCAGTAAAAAGCACTGGTCTTTCCAGAATGTCTTTGCAAAAAATAATAATAAAAGGTGTAGTCTGTAGGCTATTCAACAGTAGAGTGATGAGGATTTTAGATAATTTTCTTATTTTACTTTTTACCGAAAAGTAGCTAAATACATATTTATTGACCAATAGTTAAATGATTAGCTGCATTGGGCTATGAGACAGCTACCTGTAGCAAAATTTTTTAGCATTTTTGAACATGAAAAAATGCGCAATTCCACCGATTTCGAATATCTAGGTCATGGACTAACTAGGCTGCATTACTAACAATGAAATAAAATAAGGCCTACTTTTTCCAAATGCGATGCAGACAATAAAAAAATAATAATTGTTGATAACCATAGTTTATAGTAGTACATAATATATAAATATTGGAAATAATAATTGAAGTAGATTAAAGAATATTAGAACATACAAAATGGATTTTATGGTGTTAGGAATAACTTAACACGGTAGACAACATTTATTGAGGATTTTGAAAATTAGCGCGGGCAGACACATACATACACACATATATCATTAAATATTTTTTATACCACAATATTTTAAAGTTTTCTATCAAGCTATTCTAGAAATCGTAATGTCATTTCATTTAATTTTTATTTAAGATATGAATGAGTACGATCATGATCTTAAGTGAAGTGGAGAATATTTATAAATTTATATAAGAATCCATTAGTAACATTTCTTATTAATAGTATTTTGTAATAAATTCTGTTTCAAAGTGATTGATTATTTTCAATAGTTTTATTAAAACAAATAATTATTGATTAAGGTATACTTTGTCTCGGCTAAGTGACTCCTTTCAATCTTAGCTAAAAACTTGAATTTGGTTACTGATACGTAAATATATATATACACACATACATGCTTATATCTACATAATTAAGGATACCACTGTAGAATGAAAGAATAAAATGGAGAGAGACGATATCTGCTCATTCTCTTCACCTTACTCTTCCCTGAGAAGAAAAGCCTTACAATTTCTTGTGAAATTCAGTTCTGCCCAACAATGTATTATATTTTTAATAATTAATAGGTCATAATTAATTAGAACTCTCCATAATGATGGCATTAAAGTTTTGAACATTATTAATTTGATGCATATGATTAAATTGGGTATATAGTTTTTAATTTGATTTATTATTACCTTTTTATTTTAAAATTTATTTATTTATTAAATGTATTTAGTCTGTGCCCATTTAAAGTTAAGATAGAAATAGACGGATGACCAGTACAACCACAAGGATATTTTATGTCAATATTCATAATCATAACTTTCTCTTTTACGTGATGATTGAACTATATAATAGTGCTAATTCTTTAAATTATGTTTGGTAGCTTGCTATTTTGATGATATTTTAATATATTGATTTATATAATAAAGTAAAATGTCCAATAATATTTTTAAAAAATTCCAATATATTCATATGTTCTAAGTTCCTGAAGTCTTATAAAAATCATTATTACACTATTCATATAGGCTATAAAAATCACAATAGATGTGAAAGACATAGAATTTATGCAACAACTTGTTCAACATTTTTACGCAGATGAATAAACTATAATTTAAAAAGTATGGCCAGTTCTAAGAACATTAGGGTGTAATATAACCCTAACAAGGTGGGACCAGTCCAAGTCACACAGGTCATTCCCATAATACCTATGGATTTTACACATCACAACTGAGATTGAGTCCTTTTATATAGACAAAATATCATAAGAATGTAAATATTAAAATCTCAGGTTCTTATAATCTTTAAATCTTGTCTCAGGTTCTTCTTAAAATTCAAATCTATATACTGGGTCTATCTTTTATCTATATCTCAGGATTTGTGCATATACTTGATACAAGCAAATAATTATTGTAATTAATATCTGAACACTGTTAAATAGAATAATCTTTTAAGTTCTTATATAGGAATTATTTTATATTATATTCTTAACTCTATCATCTTATATCTTAAGTCTACAATAATTAAAAGTGCAAATATGAAATAATTAAGTATCTAAGTAATTCAGATAAACATATAATTAGCAAATAAAACACTGTAGTTAATTTAAAATTCTTCTTATATGAATATTTTATACAACTTATAAGCACATTTTATCCTAATCTCTTATTGCAATATGTAGAAAGTGTACTTTTATGCTACCTACTACATTACAAAGTACACATGAAACAAAAATAAATCAACATAAATAAATAAATAAATTTTATGTGAATTTTGAAATGTAATCTTTTATAAAATAATGAATGAGAAAACTTTATTAGATTAGATTTTCTGGATAAATGAATGTGAAATTGGCAATGAAAACAGAAACGTATTTAATAAATAGTAAAATAATTATTTACAAGGTAATAAAATATTTACAATAAGCAATAATTTTACTATGACAAATTGCATTAACAGAAACATTTCTTTAATTAAAAATAAAATATCCCCTTTTAAATAATTCCTACAAAAATTGTAATAATATCATCTATATTACTTAAGATGTTCTCATATTTTACTTGATACTATCCATTTAACAGCTATATACACAGAATAAAATTACATGTATATATGCCTATACACAGGCCACTAATTATGATATTAAATATACTATAATCATCAATGATGTCTAAAAATGAGTGTGTCAACATATTTCTCATGGAATTGTAAAGATTGCAACTAAATATTGTGCAAAAATAATGAATATATGAGTGGCATAAAAATAGATAAGCTCAATACTTATAATTAAACTGAGATAACTGTAGTAGAGCTAATAGTATAATTTCAAAGATGGATGCCTTATAATGTTCTCACATATTAAAAAATACACACTAATATTAAGTTATAGGCAAAGTGGGTGGTTAAAATATATGAATGGGCTTCCAATAACTTGATCTGGCAATAATAAATACATATACTGGCAATAATAAATAACTACATAAAAATGTCAGAATTGATACCTGTCTCCAAG
Organism: Epiperipatus broadwayi; assembly: GCA_028023455.1. Classification (NCBI taxonomy): domain Eukaryota; kingdom Metazoa; phylum Onychophora; class Udeonychophora; order Euonychophora; family Peripatidae; genus Epiperipatus; species Epiperipatus broadwayi. The sequence continues at coordinate 249,514 of JAQFVV010000335.1, read as the reverse complement.
TAGTGTACCAATTAATAACTAAACAAGGCATGAATTTGATAATAATAAATGAATAATTGACTCACACACACATTCATAAGCATAATAAAACATCTATTAAATGAACTATCCTTATATGTAAATCGACACCAGACTGTATAATAATATCAAATATTAAAATTTTATAAGCTATCTAATCTTACATACTGACTCCCAAAATTTTTTTTACATGTACATCAAATATAAAAAGTCTATTTTTTACCTCAGATATGCCAATACATTATATTATACTGGAATAATAATTTAGAGAAATGTTAATAACCCATGCTTTTAAAATATAATCTTTTACTTTGATATTTTCTTAACAAATCCATTTAATGTGTATGCCATTATAAATATATCATATAATATCATAGATAAAAATATTAATGAAATATGCATGAGTTATAAAACTATAATTACACATTAATAAGAATCATATATCAAATTTGTAAAATTATAAGCTACTTTGTTTACCCATTTTAAATTAAGGATTAAAAATTATTTCATTTTAAAAATAAAATTAACTCTTTTAATTGAGGAATTTTTTTGTGGTTTGTTTTAGTGAAATATATCACTACACGGTCTTTTATTAATGCAGATGAAATAAATATGTATAGAAACATTTCAGGGCAGGAATTCCTTGACAGCATTGCATCCAATTGAAATATAAATTTAAAGAGAAAGCCAAAAATAGATATAAAAAGGTTAGCAATGAATAAATAATACACAGTTTTATTATAAAGTTGAAACATTATTTTGTTAATATTAAAGCATGAAGTGAACTTGAATTATTTATTTCTTTAGCAAAGCAATGAAAATATACTTTTAATAAGTAAGTAAACGAATGATAACCATCACATGATCACCATTTCTTAAATCGCATCTAATTCTGGGTTAGTTAAAAATGACATTTATTTAAAAAAAGAGAGAGAGAGTAAAAAATCAAATATCTGGATTAAAATTTGCCATTTACTTCTATATACCTTGGTAATAGAAATAAAGAATATAAATGAGTGCTAAAACCATTATCTATTTAATTTTGATTTAGATTAAGATTCTTTATGACAATTAAAAAATGAAATAATATATATATATATGTGTGTGTTTATTTATGTGTTAAAAAAAGAATAATAATAATAATAATGATAGTGCTTCTTTTCTTGAATATAAAACGACACTATATTACTTATTACAAGGGTATGTTTTCATCTCACTATATATATATATATATATATATATATATATATAGTGATGCATGCATTTGGGAAAAGAGTAATATCTCTGCAGTAGTGTTTTTTTTTTTGCCTCTTTAGCATTTTATGGTTAAGCTTTATATTTGAAATACTTGGGCATTTTATAGCCTATAAAAGATGGTTGTCTTAATATTTTCCATTATTACTTATGAAACACAGGCTTAGGAAAATATCTATACAGATATAAATTAATGCTTTTTATGGGCAAATATATCAGGGTTGCTTAATAAAATGATCTGTGCCTATATGGCTTTTAATAATAAATATATGTTGAGTAATGCTATGCGGACTGCCAGATGGATATTTTACTGGTCCTGGCGATATGAGATAGCCATGTTTTTGAGCCAATAAATGGGTATACTTTATGACGATAGGCATTCAAAGCCCAGCTCTATTATTTCCTACACATTCCAAGCTGATTGCGGATGTGTTATCATAGGAACTTATATATATATATATTTTATTGCTCAATTAAGGAGATTGGCCCATGTTTGCCAATGCCAATAATAATATAGCCGGCACAGTATTCGAACCCAGATGCCACTGAATGCTTATTAGATTTCTTCATCATGCCTGTTGGTAATGCTGTGTGGGAGAGATAAACCATATTTAACATATAACTATTGATAGTGAAGGTAGCTAAAATTATGCTTTGGTCCATAACTCCTGCTGGGAATACTAAAAGTAATTATAATAATAAAAATATACATAACTTTCCCTATGTATGTGAACACACACATAGATTTATTATATATATATTTCTGACCTCTAACTTAATTTAACCAGGTATTGTGTTTACTCTTGATAGTTGGCATATTAATTTTATAGTGGGATATTTCTTGATAAAATATCATTCTTAATATAAAAAGTTGTTTTATGCTTACACACATATAATACTGATATTTACTATGTGTTGTAATTATTGTTTATGGTTAATTTGTAATACCCATATAGTATCATATTGATTTATAATTGTTGTTGTCATGAATGCCAGTATGACTTCATTGTAATGCACACACACATCTAACACTAATGTTTAAATATTATTGAAATTATTATTTCTTGTCCATAACCTCTGTTGTCATTATTGATAGTATGACTTCATTGTAATGCTCACACACATCTAATATTGATGTTTAGTATTGTAATTGTTATTTTTAGTTCATAACCTTGGTTGTCATTATTGACAAGTAATTCTTTGTAAAAATCATACATTTATCCTAGTGATATCTAAATTCTGTACCTTTATAAATAACCAATGGGTGAATATTGTAATTCTTTGTAAAAATCATACATTTATCCTAGTGATACCTAAATTCTGTACCTTTATAAATAACTGATGGTTGGGTATTCTAATTCTTTGTAAAAATCATACATTTATCCTAGTGATATCAACATACTGTACCTTTATAAATAGCTGATAAATGAATATTGTAATTCTTTGTAAAAATCATTCATTTCTCCTATTGATATTTAAGTACTGTATCATTATCAATAACTGATAGCTAAATGTTATACTTATTATTTTTTCGGTTTAAATGTAAACCCATGCATGGATCATAATAAGATCCAAACATTGTTGTTATTATTTCTACCATCTAATGAATTGTGTTAATAAATCATATATATATATATATATAGTTGTCATGTCATTCCCTGGTTCATCATATCCACCCAACTATATCCACACTTAATTAAGTCATATATGTATATATCCAAAACCTATGAAATATTTAAAATAATACCTGAGCTATATCAAAGTATTTGGTGAGTATCTTAGCTTAGGTTATTAATTCTAATGTATGACAGGCTAAGTTTGAACTGATAGAGTCCTTGTTTTACCTTGACCACCGGGACCGAAGAAAAACAATGACCATTAGTAGCATCAGGAGCGTTGGTTGGATAATGGAGATTTTGGAGCACTGGCAAATAGGTTAAAGCTTAGTACTGTTCCGTGATTATCATATCCCGAACATGCTGGGTTTGAAGTACTTTTTCTAGGTCTCTGAATCTTGTTGGCTGACCACACAATTCTGACCGGTACAATATATCAGTGAATTTCTATCATATTTATGTTGTAATAATCTTCTATATATTGATTTTTTTGTTTCTCCTTCATAATTTACTTTTATATTATTAATTTGACACTTTTTACAATTAATTTTATATATTCCATTTATTTCATTATCTGATATTGTAATTACTAATGTATTTATTTTCTAAAATATTAATAATATTTTTTCTCTTTTTCTTAATTATTGTAATGTTTATTATATTATCAAATTCTTTATTAATTTTACCTATACCTTCATTTAAATTTTTAACTACATAGTTATTTTCTGTATTTATACCTATAAGATTAATTTTATCTGTATTATTATTATTATTATTATTATTATTATTATTATTATTATTGTTGTTGTTATTATTATTATTATTATTATTATTATTATTATTATTATTATTATTATTATTATTATTATTATTATAAGTATGCGACTTTTTTTTCGCATTAAATAGTGAAGCTATAATTTTACTCTAATTTATAATAGCTTTGCTAAGCGCTTTCGAGATTTCATGTTTGAATCTCATACTCATAGCTTTGTAACAAACGATTGTTATGATTATGCAAATGCGTTTGAATTTTTAATTAGTCCATTGTTTAGAGAGAACAAAACATGCCTCTCTTCTATTAATGGCATTAATGTCATTTACTATATAGAAAGCTTCTTTAACTTTTCTTTTGGCATCATTTTTTTCTGTACAAATTATTTGGGCAGAACTAGGTTCAAATACATGGCCTGTAGCTGCTTGGTGGTCCTAGAATACTGATGAAATCTCTAAAGCACTTAGCAAAGCTATTATAAATTAGAGTAAAATTATAGCTTCACTATTTAATGCGAAAAAAAAGTCGCATACTTATAATTACAATTTTACTAGTGAAGAGAAAAACAATTTTTTATTTATTATTATTATTATTATTATTATTATTATTATTATTATTATTATTATTATTATTATTATTATTATTATTATTATTATTATTATTATTATTATTATTATTATTATTATTATTATGTATTTTCTATTAACCTAATATTATCATTTATAAATTTATTTGGATATTTATTATTTATAAATTCTTCTCTTATTAAATCTGTTTAACAATCTTTTTTACTTGAATAATAATTTACTGCTCTATGAATTCGAGAATATCTTGCATTTATTTTCTATTTATATTTGAGATTGTGTTAAATAAATAGATTTAATAAAATAAGAATTTATAAATAATGATTATCCAAATAAAGTTATAAATGATAATATTAGGTTAATAAAATATACAATAGATTATATAAATAATAATAAAGAAGAAATAATAATAATATAGATAAAATTAATTATATAGGTATAAAGACAGGAAATAACTATGTAGTTAAAAATTTAACTAAAGTTATAGGTAAAATTAATAAAAAAGTTAGTGATATAATAACTGTTAGAGTTGGAATGTGGAGTGGATTGAAGCTGTCCATTAAAGTATGAAGATTGGCTATCTCAATATATATCTGAGCACTTATTGCATATATGTATAGAAATGATAATCTGGACCAACTGATGATTGCTGGTTTAGCATGAAATACGCATATTGATGACTATTTATCTTTTTGACATATATGTGTTCGAATGTATCAGTGTTATGAGATAGAGTGGAGAGTTGTGGGTTGTGTGAAAGTCTGTACTCATATACCCTATATTTTAATAAGATTTTAAAATCAAAATATTAATTGCACAGAGAAAGTTTCTCATTTTAACTAACTGCAACACTGAATCTTATTGGTTTATATAGATGTAATAATTAATAATATACCAAATTATATAGATTGCATGTGTGAAGAATAGACTCTTCCACAATATTACAGATATATAAATAGCTATATTATTAATTGTGGCATCTATATTATAACGGAATTTACCGTTTTCCATATATATCTTACGCATATATAAAACCATTTGTAAGATTTCGTGTATGTATATAACGATACATGTATATGCATATGTTTAAAAAAAAATATTTATTCTTAAAAGCATTTCAAAAATTATTCCATTTATTGCCCAGCATATTTATGAGCATCAATTTATGACCTCAAGCGCCAATTCTATATTACTATAAGAATTATGCTGGGAGAGCTGGAATACCAATATGGAAATACCCTTGGCTAGCTCTATTCAGGGCGGGTGATTGACAAATCGATGGAAATCTACGAGGAAGGAGGTTACTATACTTTAATATGCTTGATATACTATTCTAAATTCTTTCTACTTTTATAAAAACAGACCTAAATAAACAATACCAATAAACATTCATTTCATTTTTAAATTTTGTACATTTTTATTTTACCATGATTAAATATTTTGTGCTCTTTATTTTAAGAAAAACACATGCATACACACACAGCTTAGATATTTATAAAATCACATGAATAAAACATCTATCAGTTCATACTAGTAAGAAAAATCATTTCTTTTCTTTGATTCTTTCTTTTTTTAAAAAGTTTATGTATATCATTCATGATAATAAAGTTTGTAAAGAAAGTTTGTGAAAATTATAAGAAACAGATGCTATCTGGAACACTAATTACATATTGTTGAATGGGTATGTACCTGCATTTCTTTTCTTCCCCGGGGAAAATGCTGGATTATTAAAAGTGAAAAATTTCATTTATTTTGACTCTTTTTTATAGCACTTATGTACTGGCAATTAAATTGGGTTATTTATTCTGGCTGTCCTACATTTTTGCTTGTTGATTCCATTCCTTTGTTTCTTTATTTATACTTCAGCTCAATTGGTTTCTATCTTCGTCAGTTACTTTTCCTGCAGCCACCTTCGGACCTTCATGGGGCAGGATTGCACTGCCTGGGATGCTTACGCTTTCTTAAGCCAGCTTGCCCACCATTTTACCCTCCATTTCTCTCCACAAATTTTTCTCGCAGCACTCCTTACAAAAATCAGCAATCGAATGAATTCTTTTTAGCAAGTTCTGCCGCTCAAAAATCTGGATTCTTTTTGAACAAAAACTTTTCAAATCTCTGAATTAATTTTGTTCTTCTTTTTTTTCATTGAAATTCTTTTGAATCTAAACTTTAATCTCATTAATCAAATTTCTTAGATATCGATCAAGTTATTTTTGATATCTTTTTTCCATTTAACTTTCCCAAAATGAAAAGTTTCCATCCTGAAAAATAAAACATATTTCCATAACTGCATTTATACTTTTTTTTTAATTCTATCTAGCAAAATATATACATGCATTTTCAAAAAAAACAAATGTGCACACATACCCCCCCTCTTTTGTTTACTTTAACCTTTTTAAAATCCCTATTTAGAATTATATATCTGTATACAACAAAGGAAATATAAATATGAAAAAGAAATAAATTTAATTAATCGGGCTATATACTGATGCATACAGGAAATTTTACTTTTTGAAACAGGGATCAAACTTAGCCCTGTTTCAATACCCCCCTCCCGGAAGCCTTTAAATATGGTCTATGTGTTTGAATGGCTTATGTCTAACAAATAAAACTATACGTATGTCCTAAAATCAATTTTATTAGAGTTTCACTCTGTAGCTATATAACATAAGAGTAAGCAACCATTAGCCTAATGATATACACTGGGTCTGACCACAACTCATGAGCATATGACATGCTAAGAATAAACACAGCCAATTCCTCCTCGACCTACCTGGTTAAATGACTAAATGAGAAGCCATTCTCTAACCACACTCTGCTGCTTCCGAGTTTTACGGGTGTGGGTAACTAGGGCAAATGCCAGCATCTCCTAACCACACTCTGCTGCTTCTGAGTCTTATGAGTGTGGGTAACTAGGACAGATGCCTGATTCTTATTTGGAATTTTCCAACCATGTCAGGTATAAAAAGCAGCTATACACAGAACACAACACACCACATGCCCAATCCAGCAGGCAACCCCATATTCCCCCATCAGACTTAGACCACTTTCCTCCCAAAGCTTCACAGCCACAACTTATTTATTCTGTATACTTACAAACCAGCAAACCCACATATAAAACATTACTTTGTATACATCAATAAATATATAAATGCCCCTATAATAACCAAGATAAATATTGAACCCACAACCTAAAAAAAAAAAAATAATAAAAAAAAACTTTCAGGCCTACTTTCCCTCCCCCGAAGCACCATGCTGCATACTTAACTTTCCTAACTAACCAATCCACTCCGTTGTCTATTTTCCAATTTCTCTTACTTTAAAATTCAATGAACTAAATTTTAACATTTGGCTACTTTTTTCCATTTTTTTTTCAAAAAAAAATTTTCAATATATATCCGTGTATTTACTTTTCTTTTATGCTTAACCCCTACACTCCATCCCCCATACTTTCCACTCTTCAAAAGCCCTTTAGTTGGGATGCCATTATAATGGAATTTACTGTTTTTCATATATATCTTATGCATATATAAAACCATTTGTAAGATTGTGTTTATGTATATAATGATACATGTATATGCGTATGTTTAAAAAAAAATTAATTCTTAAAAGCATTTCGAAAATTATTCCATTTATCGCCCAGCATATTTATGAGCATCAATTTATGACCTCAAGCGCCAATCCTATATTACTATAAGAATTATGCTGGGAGAGCTGGAATACCAATATAGAAATACGCTTAGCTAGCTCTACTCAGGGTGGGTGATTGACAAATCGATGGAAATCTATGAGGAAGGAGGTTACTATACTTTAATATGCTTGATATACTATTCTAAATTCTTTCTACTTTTATAAAAACAGACCTAAATAAACAATACCAATAAACATTCATTTCATTTTTAAATTTTGTACATTTTTATTTTACCATGATTAAATATTTTGTGCTCTTTATTTTAAGAAAAATGCATGCATAAACACACAGCTTAGATATTTATAAAATCACATGAATAAAACATCTATCAGTTCATACTAGTAAGAAAAATCATTTCTTTTTTTTTGATTCTTTCTTTTTTTTTAAAGTTTATGTATATCATTCATGATAATGAAGTTTGTAAAGAAAGTTTGTGAAAATTATAAAAAACAGATGCTATCTGGAACACTAATTACATATTGTTGAATGGGTACGTACCTGCATTTCTTTTCTTCCCCGGGGAAAACGATGGATTATTAAAAGTGAAAAATTTCATTCATTTTGACTCCTTTTTATAGCACTTATATACTGGCAATTAAATTGGGTTATTTATTCCAGCTGTCCTACATTTTTGCTTGTTGATTCCATTCCTTTGTTTCTTTATTTATACTTCGGATCAATTGGTTTCTATCTTCGTCAGTTACTTTTCCTGCAGCCACCTTCAGACCTTCATGGGGCAGGATTGCACTGCCTGGGATGCTTACGCTTTCTTAAGCCAGATTGCCCACCATTTTACCCTCCATTTCTCTCCACAAATTTTTCTCGCAGCACTCCTTACAAAAATCAGCAATAGAATGAATTCTTTTAAGCAAGTTCTGCCGCTCAAAAATCCGGATTCTTTTTGAACAAAAACTTTTCGCATCTCCGAATTAATTTTGTTCTTCCTTTTTTTCATTGAAATTCTTTTGAATCTAAACTTTAATCTCATTAATCAAATTCCTTAGATATCGATCAAGTTATTTTTGATATATTTTTTCCATTTAACTTTCCCAAAATGAAAAGTTTCCATCCTGAAAAATGAAATATATTTTCATAACTGCATTTATACTTGTTTTTTTTAATTCTATCTAGCAAAATATATACATGCATTTTCAAAAAAAACAAACGAGCACACATATCCCCCCCTCTTTTGTTTATTTTAACCTTTTTAAAATCCCTATTTAGAATTATAAATCTGTATAAAACAAAGGAAATATAAATATGAAAAAGAAAGAAATTTAATTAATCGGGCTATATACTGACGCATACAGGAAATTTTACTTTTTGACACAGGGATCGAACTCAGCCCTGTTTCAATATAAAAAAATTCACCGTGGCAGTTAGTTAAAAATGAGAAAATTTCTTTTCCCTGTGATAGATAAACTGAATTTTTATAACTAATACACTGATTTAAAAATCAGGCTCATAATAAGTTCAAATCCTAATTTAGGCATGGTTAATAATTGTTGGTTTATTTAAAAAATAAGCTCTAACCATATGTCACCATTTATGTTTTTAAACGTATATTGATGGAAGAGTGCATGTCAGCGCATGTGGAAAGAATAGTTCCTTCCACAGCATTACATATATATAAATCTTTATATTATTAATTATTATTATATTTAATAGGATAATATACCTTGTAATTTAAAATTATTCCTGTTTAAATATACTTATTAATGAGACTGATTTAGTTTAGTTTTATTCTAGCATCTAACAGTTTATGGACTCTCAATCCAAAACATAATTTTAAGAATTAATATAGCTTTTTTTTTTTTTTTTACGATAGATTATGTTTATTCTCTAGCGTCAACTTTTAGTTTTAATTTCTAAAAACTAAAATTTTTTAGTTTTTTCATGATTTTGTTTTTTCATATTATTTTTGTATAACTAGAAAGAGACCACATGTGAGATGGGTGGATGAAATAAGAAAGTGTGCAGGGATGATGTGGAGAAGAGAAGCTAAAGATCGGAAAAGATGGATTGAACTTGGAGAGACCTTCATCCTGCAGTGGATTGATAATGGTTGATGATGATGAATAAATTGATGCACTTTTTGTATTCAACAAAAGTTTTTATCCCTAGACTTTATAAAATATATATATTCTAATAGTATTTTCTGTTGCTTGAAAGGTCATGTGCCATTCGAGCATCAAAGTAAAAACCTAAACACAATAGTTCTCATCAGATGACCAAACTGAGATATTGTTTTTCTTTCTCTCTCTCTAGGAACGATCGATTCATTTAGTCAGGACAATCTACTATTCAATTAATCCGCTCAGAGTTCCAGAAATAAAAGCTTTTTAAAATCTAATTATGTTTTTTTTTAAGTATCTATTTTTTCTTTTCCAAAATTTTTTATTTGAGGCTCTTGTAGTAATTTTTCTTGTAGTAATTTTTCCATACATTTTTTTAATGTAAAATGATTGTTTTAATTGACATATATATATATTGTTTTGTTATTTTACTGTTTAAAATTATGTTATTTATAGTTTTATATCTTTTCGAAATTTATAATTTTGATTAGTTTAGAAAATATTTTTGGGATTTTTTTTTTAATATCTAAGCTCAAATATTTATTTATTTGCGTTCGTAATTCGATTTTTTTTTTAAACTATAAAAACGCCTTCACCTCTGTGCATACATGCACACAAAAAATATATACATATAGGTATTTATGTATATGTGTTATTTTAATAATTATTAAAATTAGGAGAAAATTTTATTTTACAAATCAAAGAGAGAAAAAAGACTTATATTTTCGTTTTTTATTTCAGATAAGATACCCTCTAACTGCTCGTTGGCTGAAAAAGACTAAATTTGTTGATATAATTTGTCATTACCCATGATTCTTCTAGAGAATGATGAATTGCAAATTAAGTCTTAGCTCTGAGCGACAAGCAAGATAACCAACAAGCGCCAAGTTCCGCGGATATTGCTTCAAATTATTGGCAGCAAGAGAGAAATGTAAACACCGTCTGTATTTAGAGAGTTCGGTGGTGTTGTTTGTTTACTATTTAAATACGCTTTGAAAATAATTGCTGATAAAATATTTATTCTTTTGATGAGGAGAAAACATTTAATTTAATAATTAAATTAAAAACCTATTGATAAACAATAAAGAAACGTTTTCTCTTTATTGTTACATATTTTATAGATTGATAGATTAGGCTGAGAGTCGATATATTGAGTTAATAAACTCTCATTTAACTATCTGATAATCCAATGATTTATCTTAATAATGATAAAGACCTTCAAGTGTTTCCATTTATAAAATAGGGACGTGTGATTTACCTTTTCACTCTGTATTTTTTTTTTAAATATAAAAATATATAAACGATAAATCAACATATTGTATAGTCTTTAATTAATATAAGAATAAACTCTGTTTTGTCTCAATTATTTATATTCGATTATCAATTTGTTTTACGCGATAATCTATTTTCCAAGCAATTATAAAAAATTAAGAGATTTTATGTTTATTTATCCCACACTGTACTTCTTTATATATATATGCAAATTAGTTGAACTCAAGATTGTTAAAATAAAATATATTAATTAAATATGAAAAGAAATGATTAAATGTCATCTTGATTATTTTATTACTTTATTTTTTTGAGTATTTGCTGAGAAATCTTTTCAGTATCAGAAAACTTGCTTTTATCATGTCATTCAACATCACCTTACATTAAAAAAAATAGATACATGGATATATGGATGAACGGATGTATAGATAGATACATAAAAGTAGAAGGTAAAAAATTTTAAATAACTAATTTCAGGGCAAATATGTCTCCAACAATCTCTCATAAAAAACAGCGAAGAAAAAGACATTGTTTGTAAAGGCTTGCTTGCCAATTGAAAGATGACAAAGTTTAGTTTACGCATTTTTACACTCTTGTTTTGCTCTTTTGTTTAAAAGCAGCTAGTTACTCATTTATTGATCAATATTGTTTCATTATTAGAACTATCTTTGCGCCATCTATCTAAAAGAATTCAAGAATATCAGAAAGTTTACTTATCCTGCTTTTGAAATCAAGTACTTGAATACACTACCATTATTATCGTTAGGATCTCTGCTCTCTCCTCCCTCCTCTCTCTTTCTCTCTCTCTATATATATATATACACACACACAATATACTTCAAAATTAAAAAAAAATACATGTTATTTATATATGTTTGTCTGTGTTTTCTATTTAAGACCATCAGGGCTCTGAACACCTATTTACACAGAAATCTTCAACTAACATCAGCTACTATTTTGTAATTCAGGCTAACAACAAGCCTTCTGATCAAAATAATATTTTTTGCTATGTCTTATTGATAATTTAATAACCTTATGATTTCTTCTCAGAATCTAGTCCAAATTCAGATAAATGTCAATAATTAATTAATTATATTAACTTTAGTATTATTTCTTCTTAAAATCTAGTGAAAATATAGCTAAACGATAATTTAATAAAATATTTTATTTCTTTAATTTGATACATTGTACAGGCTTAAACCTGCATTTATATGTGTAATATAGGCGGGATTCGAACTCAGACTTTCACATGACCTACTACTCTCAGTGCCATCTCATATTGTTGACCAACCTGATCACACACATGTTGAATAAAATAATAATAGTAATGGAAAGCTATTCAAGAAAGTTTAAAATTTTAATAAAAATAAAAATAATATCTAAGCATTGCTTTCGACTCATAGAACTACAATAAAATGTAAAAATAAAAATAAATATATACATTAAAATTAAATATGCCATTTACATGATAAGCAATGCAGGGGTCTTTCTTGCTTATTGCTTTGATATTATTTGCTATAAAGCATGCCTCTTTATATTTTATTTTTAATCATTATGTTCAGTACCAACAATATCAATATTAATAGGATCAAAATTATGTCCAGGTTTAATTTCATGTTCTAAAAATATAGATTTAACATTAGAGTCCATTTTAGCATCTTTATATAAAGATTTATATTGTGCTAATCTTGTAGCATAATTGACATGTGATTCTCCATAATAAATTGCATTGCATTTTATTTTATTACATTTAATTTTATAAACTATTTGTAGAGATTGGTTTGGAAATAATTTATTTTTAGTATTGTTTAAATTTTGATTAAGATTAGGAGGTGTTCTAAAATTTATATTATAATTGTTTGAACAAATTGTTTTCATCCTTTTAGATATATTAGGTATATAAAGAAGACTCATTCTTGCACTATTATTATTATTATTATTATTATTATTATTATTATTATTATTATTATTATTATTATTATTATTATTATTATTATTATTATTATTATTATTATTATTATTATTATTATTATTATTATTATTATTATTATTATTATTATTATTATTATTATTATTATTATTATTATTATTATTATTATTACTACTACTACTACTACTACTACTACTACTACTACTACTACTACTACTACTACTACTACTACTACTACTACTACTACTACTATTATTATTATTATTATTATTATTATTAAAGTTTTTAGTATTCAAAGATGAATAAAATTTTTAAAAGTTTTGTTTATTAAATTATAATTATAACCTGATTTAATTAAATCTTTCCTACAAATTTCAATATTGTTCCTTCTATCTGCTGCAAACTTACATAATTTAAAGTTTCTATACAAAAAATATCTAAATCCAGCTAATTAATGAAAAATTGGAGTAAAAGGGTGAGGGTCAACTATACCACAAATATTGATAAGATTTTTAATCATTTTATAACTAATTCATATGTTAAATATACATATCTAAAAATTTTATATCACCAAATTTATCCTCATATTCCATAGTCCAAACCAAAGCAGATAAAAGAGATAATTCATCTATTATATCAATAATTGTTTTCTCTTCAGCATATATAAGAACATCATCTACATATCTTATATATAAAGGTGATGTTGCTGTAGTAAACATTTTTGGAATAACTTCTAATTCAAATTGATTTAAAACTATATAGAAATAATTCCACTTAAAAGTAGTCCCACAGACAGTCCATACTCCACTATATAAAATTCATCTTTAAAACAAGCTGTAATATCATTATCCATCCATTTAAAAACATCAATAAAAAATTTATTTTATACTTATTAAAATTGAAATTAATTAAAATATTATTATTAATTTTCATGAAACTGAATCATAATGTTCTGTTATATCTAATAAAGCAAGTTATAAGATAAATTAGAAAATAAGTTTATTGTTAGGATTATACTTTTGTGAATTTAATATTTGTGCACATTCAAATGAAGATTTTATAGCAAATTTTCCAAAACCAACTTGTTCAATTGACCATTCTGCTATTAATTTAACTGTTTTATAAAAATAGGTGCCTCCAAAATCAATTAAAAGTCTAAGAAGTTGATTTTCTTTATGCATTTTTACATTTGCAAAAATTTCATAGAGGAATAGTTTGATAAATCTTTTTATATTCAAATTTATCAATTGCTGTGTTTTGATAATATCTTAATATTGAAACGATGAATTTATCTTTTTCTTATTTAAAATTATATTCATCATTTAATTTAAATTTTAACTTTTAATTTGATCATAAACTTTATTTTTATAATCCTTGTTAGTTAAAAGAACAAATCTATTACCTTTATCCTTCTTTAAACATTTAATATTATTATATTGTAAAACTGATCTAGATTCACAATTATTATACCAATTGTATATATTACTATTCATTTTAAATGGATGTGCAGTAATACTTTTGAAATTTTATCAATAATATCTTCTCGTTGAGATTTATTTTCATAGTACGTTTCAATATCAGCAATAGTTTCTAAATAAGGATTTTTCTAATTTCCTTTTGGACCACAATCAAAAACAAATTTAATATTATATGGAATAGAATATTTAGTTAAATTAAATTTATCGTCATTTATTTTAGGTAATTCTATACCTTGTTTGAAGGTTAAAAATTTAAATGTTTTATCATATTTATGATTTAAAAACTTAGATAATTTCGAATATTTAATATTAATACATTCAGGAATATTATAATATTTTTTTAAAATTCTTCAATCTTCGAATTCATTTTTAACCGCCTTTTTGCAATCGGAAATAATCATAGGAAGTAATTGTTTCTTTAAACAACAATAATTTTATCTCTCTGAAATACAGATTTATCAATCCGAATATTCCAGCAATTAGGAAAAATAAGAAAATCAAAAGCTTTAGGTGTTTTTTTTTCATGTGTCATAGCATCGGCCGGGATGCGAACCCGCTAACCCGGGACAACTGCTTGCAAGCAGCTGTGCTGACCTCTCGACCACCAAAAGTTCGCTACTGCATCACCTTTATATATAAGATATGTAGATGATGTTCTTATATATTCTGCAATGAAAACAGTTATTGATATAAAAGATGAATTATCTCTTTAATCTTCTTTGATTTGGATTATGAAAAATAAAGATAAATTTGGAGGTATAAAGTTTTTAGATATATATATTGAACATATAAATTCACAAATTATTTATAAAATGGTTATAAAGCTTATCAATATTCGTGGTGTAGTCAAGCGTTGTAAGCCGAGAGGTCATCGCATTCGCCTTGCAAGCAAGTAATTGGTTGCAGACGGTTGTGGGTTCGCCTCCCGGCCGATTCTATGACGTGAAAAAAAAAAAATATTCGTGGTGTAATTAACCTTCATTCTTTTACTCCAATTTCTCATAAATTAACTGGATTTAAATGTTTTTTGTATGGAAACTTTAAATTATGTAAGTTTGAAGCAGATAAAAGAAACAGCATTGAAATTTATATGAAAGATTTAATTAAATCATGTTCTAATTATAATTCATTAAACAAAACTCTTAAAATTTTATTCATCTTTGAATATTAAAAACATTTATAATAATAATGCAAAGATGAGTCGTCTTTCTATATGTAATATATCTAAAAGGATGAAAACAATTTGTTCAAACGATTATAATATCAGTTTTAGAACTTCTCCTAATCTTAATCAAATTTTAAATAAATACTAAAGATAAATTATTTCAAAATCAATCTCTACAAATAGTTTATTAAATTAAATGTAAAGAAACAAAATGCAATGCGATTTATTATAGAGAATCTTGTCTCAATTATGCTACAAGATTAACATGGCATAAATATTTGCATAAACATGCTAAAACAGATATTAATGTTAAATCTATATTTTTGGAACATGAAATTAAACCTGAACATAATTTTGATCCTATTGATATTGACATTGTTTGTACTGACTTTATGATTGAAAAAGAAAATATGCTTTGTAGCAAATAATAGCAAAGCAATAAACAATAAAGACTCTTGCATTGCTTATCATGTAAATGGCATGTTTAATTTTAATGTATATATTTATTTTTATTTATATATTTTATTGTAGTTCTATGATTATGACCGACCTAGTCTAAAGCAATACTTAGATATTATTTTGATTAAAATTTTTAACTTTCCTGAATAGTTTTCCATGACAAATATTATTATTAATGATAATTAAATATATTAACTTTTAGTATTATTTCTTATCAAAATGTAGTTCAAATTTAGGTAAATGACCAGAATTAATTATATTATTTTTTAGTAATTGTTGTATTTTGTAAAAATTGAATGCAAGTTTGTGCACTCCAGAAAAACTAGAATTTGTTCGAGTGGTTGTTGTAGATCGCACTTTGATAACGGAGGAAGTTAAGTAATGTAATGGTAGACGATAATTCCAAGAGATATTTGCTGATTGCAAATATTTCTGAATAAAAGATGTTACCTGATTGGGCAAGGATTAATTGCTACAGTTATCAGCAAGCAATAAAAGACGGTGTAACAACTACGCAGGGTAAGGCAGTTAATAGCAGCCATATTTGGAATACAACGGCAGTAGACGTCTAGTAGTTTTGGGTAGA
Source organism: Epiperipatus broadwayi (assembly GCA_028023455.1). Taxonomy (NCBI): domain Eukaryota; kingdom Metazoa; phylum Onychophora; class Udeonychophora; order Euonychophora; family Peripatidae; genus Epiperipatus; species Epiperipatus broadwayi. The sequence goes on along the minus strand of JAQFVV010000335.1, from coordinate 232,617 downwards.
GATCTTGCATCAGTGCTTGCAGTAAATGCCCAGCGCCCAGTGGAAATGTAGTCCACGGGTGTAGTTGGAAGAGCCCACAGAAATGGAGAGACCGCAACAGAGTAGAGCATTCATTGCAGAGTAGAGCATTAGTTGCAGAGCAGAGCATTAGTTGCAGAGCAGAGCATTTGTTGCAAAGTAGAGCATTAGTTGCAGAGCAGAGCATTCATTGCAGAGTAGAGCATTAGTTGCAGAGCAGAGGATTCGTTACAGAGTAGAGCATTTGTTGCAGAGCAGAGCATTTGTTGCAGAGCATCCATTGCCAGAGAACTATGGAGATAGAGTGTTGCAAACTATTCACTTTTCAGACTAAGTAAAATATTGTGTATATTTATTTGATGACCACACAGACATTCTTGTGGATATAACATTGGTGCAGTCACATTTGGAACCTGTGAGTAGCGAATAAGTTTTGCATTTCAACAAGTTAGTAACGTTAATAATGGAAGTGAATAGCAAGTCTATGTGATATAACAACGCTGTAAGTTTGGAAATAACAGGAAATATGTTTCAGCCAAGTAGGAATAGAAAAGGAAAACATCAAGGAATTGCAACAAGGATTTTTCTGGAGTGGAGGGAGGTGTTGTATTTTGTAAAAATTGAATGCAAGTTTGTGCACTCAGGAAAAACTAGAATTTGTTCAAGTGGTTGTTGTAGATCGCACGCTGATAATGGAGGAAGTTAAGTAACGTAATGGTGGACGATAATTCCAAGAGATATTTGCTGATTGCAAATATTTCTGAATAAAAGACATTGCCTGATTGGACAAGGATTAATTGCTACAGTTATCAGCAAGCAATAAAAGATGGTGTAACAACTACGCAGGGTAAGGCAGTTATTAGCAGCCATATTTGGAGTACAATGGCAGTAGACATCTAGTAGTTTTGAGTAGAGATATCTTGCATCAGTGCTTGTGGTAAATGACCAGCACCCAGTGAAAATGTAGTGCACGGGTGTAGCTGGAAGAGCCCACAGAAATGGGGAGACCGCAGCAGAGTAGAGCATTCGTTGCAGAGTAGAGCATTAGTTGCAGAGCAGAGCATTAGTTGCAGAGCAGAGCATTCATTGCAGAGTAGAGCATTAGTTGCAGAGCAGAGCATTCATTGCAGAGTAGAGCATTAGTTGCAGAGCAGAGCATTTGTTGCAGAGTAGAGCATTCGTTGCAGAGCATCCGTTGCCAGAGAACTATGGAGATAGAGTTTTGCAAACTATTCGCTATTCAGACTAAGTAAAATATTGTGTATATTTATTTGATAACCGCACAGACATTCTTGCGGATATAACAGTAATTAATAAACATCTATTGGCACAAGGATCATTCAGATTCTACATATAATAATAAAGATGTTATCAATCTTAGAGATGAACAACAAATCAGTCATTTAAAAAGTACTAATAATTAATATCAAGGATAATTTATAAAATATTTTATTAATTAAGATTTATTTTATTGTACATAATGAAAGGCAGAAATAATATTTTTAATTTTTTCAGCCTACTGAGAAACAATTGAATTAGATCTCGATTTTAACAGTAAACATTAATCAAACCATTTTCTGATCACCTGTAGGGGTTTCTCATGCATAGACCAGGTCTGCCTTTATGTCATAGGGAAGATTAGACCATGTTGCATGTTTTCTGTCATTGTACCTTACTTCAATGTTATAGAGACATTATAGCCTCCATCTATATAAGCTAGAAACCCACTCTCACTACCCTGATTAGTAGTATTGGCAATGGTGTGTTTCTGACTATTAGGATTTCCACTTTTCTTACTCTTTGCATATTGGTCCATTAGAGGTATACTTATCTTTAATCCTACCATTGATAAACCCCATCAATTATTCATATGAAAGCTTCGGGAACTATCCATAATAAAGACAAAAAATTAGCTTCTTTATTTATTTTTGAGACTACATGGGACCTTCTTTCCATTTCAGATTTTCATTTATGATACTTGGGCTGTACATTTAGTTGTTCCTGACTGCAAGACTAGTTGTGCGATCCTCATCCCAGTTTTGTCGTTATCTGTATTGCTTTCACCATTGTATTAATGTAAACATATTATATAATCAATAAAGTTCTTATGAGAAAAAAAGATTACTTTAATCAAAAGTGTCAATGAAAAAAGATTCTTAAAAGCTTGAAATTTGATTATGATTTTTAAATGTTTTTGCCTCCATATCTACTTGTTTTGAAAGCTAATGATGGTATAATTTCACAGCATTTGTCTCAAATTGGTGCTAGTTCATAATAATATTTTTATAATAATTTTTAATTATTTTTATGATAGGCTACCTTCTGCACTATGATCCTCTATCATTGTTGTATTTTTCCACTGCAAACACTTACATAGGTAATCATGGGTCATTACTTACTAAAACAGTCATTATTATCAATATCTGATTATAATCAATCTATCAGTATTTCCTATATATATATTTTCTTTGCCCATACATGTATCTTACTGAATCTGAAAGCTTTCAACTAACTGGCTATAATCAACATACTTATCAAAAAAGCTATAATTAACAATATTGATTCACAATCTCCAATAATATTATATATTAAGATTTATTTAAAATATGAGAACTATTTCTGATAAATGTTTATGCTTCAAGCAAAATGTATGAATATTTTTTTGCAAAATCCATACTAAAAAATCTTGTCAAATCTCAGACAACTCATATAAATTTTACAAGTAATTTTATAAAAACTCAAACTGCTAATGTGTTCAAAATTGTAGATACAAATTGAAGCTAATTGACTCTTTATTATTACCAACGAAAAGAAGTATGCATTAAGCTAAATCTACAACAAAATATCTTCTATTTTTTAAAAAATAAAAATTACTTAAATATGTAGTAGTAACTAAAATTTAATTTTTGAAGATGTGAATCTAAAAATAATTGCACACATAATCCTCAAAAAATAAAACCATCTGATATAGATATATTTCTAACCAAAATTTTATCTTACTATAAAAATTTAAGATCATTGTGTTTTTCAAAACATTTTGCCAATGCAAGGCCAAAATAAATATGTACCCAGAATTAGATATTTTTAAAATAAATGTTGGAATTGTTTTCATATTATAAAAGTTGATCATTCATTCTTCACTCAATATCAAGAATGGCGAATCTATGACACACATGCTAACATGGTACATTGAAGGGATAAATTTGGTGTATTGGAGCTCCAATTTTAAGCCTAAATATTGCAAAGTAATACTGTAATAAAAAAAAAATTGCCTCTTAACAAAAATTCCGATTCAGTGAAGCAAATTTTTTTAAAAAAAACTTTTACATTGAATCTCTAAGTAAATGATTGGTACTTGTTTATCCTTATATGACTAATTCAAAGCAGATCCATAATACTTTTTAACTTCATGTTATTCTTTGTAAATCTTAATAACATGAAAGGCTAAAACCTTCGACAGATGCACCTTAAAAATGCTTATGTGACACCCTTTCACCTTATTATTATATTATCTGCTTGTGCTTAATAAATTTAATATATTTATCTTTGTAAACCTTGTAACTTTATTGGGGTTTTTTTTCAAGAAAATTATAAAATTATTTTGATCATGAAGTTGTTTAAAAAACCACAAGGTCACAACAAACTGATTCGAAGTTTTAAAAAAGGTTATTGTTGATTAGCCCCCATACACCACCTGATGTCATTGTTGCTAGTCAAAAACCAATAGATATAACATTACCGGGCTGATTTACAATTTACTTTTTTTACACTATTACATGTCAGCGCATAGCACTGGAATTCACAGGAAAGGAGATCCGATGTCATTGCCAATCCGAAGGATTATCCATCACAACATACACAACATTTTTAAAAACAAAATTATTTAATAAAATCTAATATTTGCTTTTTTCAATTAACGTCTGATCAAAAAAAAAATTCAACACTATTTTAAAACAATTTACGAAACACAATTCGATTTTAAAATTTCCCTCTGATCAAGCCAAGCTTATGCTTTGAAAGTCTTGTAGCTGTCCCTGTGCAAAATACATTTTAGTGTGATTTCTATATAATGATGGAACGTACACTTTTGAAACTCGTTTAATCTTAAAAATATGTGTACAAAGTTCATCTTTTGTCTTACAATTAATACTATCTAAAACTACACCAGGTTGTATAAAAAATAAGTACTTCGAATGCACATGCAAAGACTTAGGACAACTTGAATTCTATACACCCTATACATTATACTGTAGCGATCTGTGAAGTGTGTGATAGAACCGCGAAGCACAAAAGCTACTTAGTGGCCAATATAAACAGAACTGTCTATAGGCCACATGAGCAGTATATTTCTGTGCTTTTGCATGGAAACAGCAACATCAGGTGGTGTGCATGGGGCTAATTGATGACAACCAAAAAAATATTCAACTTTTCTTTAGGAATTTATATATCATTAAGAAAAATATTTAAATTTGTATTTTATTTTCTACAATATAATATCCAATAAAAATACTAAATATTATTTATTTATAGCACATTATATTTAACAAAAATTGAATAGTAGTACAAAAATTGTATAGATGATATGATTTCATGTGTAAAAAATTGGTGCATTATTGTAAAATAGTCGCTTCTCTGCATCATATATTTTCATACCAATCATATGTTGGTATTGATCAAACTAATACATCTATTTGGCTAAATATCTGTAAACACCTTTTTGATACAAATATTTCAAGTGTAGGTATTGTTTCAGAAGTGTTTCACTCTTATTTATTCACATTGTATTTGGGTCATTTAATTAAACAAATAAAACAAGCTATAAAGGATTTTTTGTGTCTGATCCTGAGATTATCTCATACTATTTACTTTTTTAAAGTTATTATTTTTAAAATTTTTATTAACATGACAATTGTGCTTCATATTTGGACAATTTTCTTATCAACACTAGTTCTTTCTATTAATGAGTAAATGTGATGTTTATTTAGCAGCCTTCTATAAGAAGTGGTGTTAGTTTGACATTTCTTAGTATTTTGCTGAATCTTGTAATAGGTAAAGTCATCATTTTAAAAAAATGTATATAATTAATTAATTTAATGGCAATTCCATCCATTTGTGTAAAGGTTCAAATTATTGATCATCCCTATGGTTTAATGCAGTAATAGATTGCTAGATTCTACACTTCTGATGTTTAAACTCCCAAGCAATAAAATCTTTCAATTAATTATTTAAGTCATTACTGTCATCTTTTTTTCTCATATGTCATAGCATCGGCCGGGATGCGAACCCACACCTGTCTGCAACCAACTACTTGCTTACAAGGCAGGTGCAATGACCTCTTGGCTAACAATGCTTGACATTACTTTCATCTTAGATGGGTTCATATACAAAATCTGACTTTTGATAAGTAAATTTGTGAGCAAATCATAAATTTAAGATATCTCAAATACTTTTCACAAATTCCATTCACTTCACTACGATCAATATTGACAAAATTTAATCTGGACTAAGCAGTTTTAATCATTTATGACACCAGAAAATACAGTAATATAATATCAAATTCTTTATTTAAATGTATATCAATTTCGATTAATCTTCTCAGTGCATTATCTTATTTCATATCTAAGTAATATGATAATGGACATCCTGATCTTGTGGAACAGTTTGATATTTGCTGAGACTTATATAATATTATCAAATAAGTTACCTAACATTGATGTCACATTTGGATATCATTATCAGTTTCATTAAAAATCCAGAACATTTGAAAATTTTAGTGTAATATATTTTGGCTAAAAATTTTTTTAGACTTCTTTACAGCATAGTACTGCGAAAACATTTTCAGCTCCAAATTGAATTTTCTTTAAGGTATTACATGCATTCTGTCAACATTGCCTAGGGACATAATTTATTTATTATTATTATTTTCAGGTAATTTCAAGTTTCATTATAAATTACATTTTTCAGAATGATGTACCATCTGTTTGGCTTCTCACACTTCTCAAAGGTACTTTAATTATTATAATGATGTAATACTTCTATCTCATTGTTGATTGTCCCATTCTTTACTGGCAGTTTTTCCATATATGATACATTGTTTGTAATATTAAAATTTATTTTCTAAGTGCAGAAATCATATGTAATTAAAGAGAAAGGATTTCCAACTTTAATGTATGTGCTGTACTGATCTTAAAATAGTTCAACATGTCGAGTTGAGTATTGAGGATATTCTCAAACTCAAACACAAAATAGTCTTTTGAAAAGATAAGAGTGGCCATCTTACCTTTAAACCTACATTCTAATTATATAGGCCAAGCTGAAGCATTTTAGTTTGAAAGCACGAAGATGTGTCTCTATTCACTTTTACATTCATTATTTTCCTCCACATATTAACATTTGCAAAATTTTTTAATTTACAACATGTTGATATTACAAATTCTTAGAAATTATGTGATATTCAAATCTATTTGCTAAGCACAAAGATCATACGTAATTAAAGAGAAAAGATTTCCACCTTTGATATATGAGCTGCACTGATCTTATAATAGCTCAACGATGTCATGTTGAATACTGAGGATACTATTAAACTCAAAACATAAGATAGAGACTTTTGAAAAGATAAGAGTTGCCATCTTACCTTTAAGCCTACATTCTAATTATATATGCTAATCTGAAGTATCTTGGTTTAAAAGTCTGAAGATGTTTATCTTCTCACTTTTACATCCATAAATAGCATAGATTATTAGCATATATTACAAACATTTCATCATATGATTTAAAAATATATTGAGACAGCATTTCAAATGTACTTTCAGAAGATCAAATATATAATAATATTTCATTCTTAAAAATTTTGACAAATGTGAAAAAATATTTTTTTTTGCTGCTAACAAAAATCACAGCGAAAATTTATTTACTTTGACTTTATTAATTATTGTAAAATATTTTGTCTTAATATAGATAAGAATATATAGCAAGTAAAAAAAAAATTAAATGATTTATAGCTTTAAGATTTAAAAATTGGTAGAGAGAACAATAGAAATGAATTAAATTTAAGCAATATGATGACTTTGGTGTAGGGTAGCTATCAAAATAGAGAAATATATCTTTTGTATTAAAGTTAGAAATTCCTATATAATCATAAAGAATTCTTTTAATCTCAGTACATTTAGTATTGTACTACAGTTGGGAATTAAAATGTTAAAACTTGTGTTATAAATATAGCTGATATAAAGCATAGTTTTGAACATTGCAAATTGAAGTCACATAAACTACTAATAGATAACACTATATAGTTATTATGAGATTTTTTTTAAAAAATCTTTCTATACAGATAATTTTTTCGAATTAAATCTATGAGGTATAATAATTTAGTTTGCACCTTATGATAGCATAAAAAATATTTTTTAATTTGATACACAAAGTTGAGATAAAAAAAAAAAAATTAAAATGCAGATTCTTAAAATAGATGTATAATTTTTTTGACTTTGACACTTTTTAAAGGTATTCCCCCCAAAAAAGATGTAGGGGTAATCGAATATAGAATACAGATGAATGTTGAAAATTATTCTAACAACTTTATCTATATTAATGATTTTCACAAAAATGACTGAGAGATAAAATTGATATTCATCAATAAATACCAAAAATAAGATTGCTACTGTGAAAAATCTTGAAAAAAAAAAAAAAGCCAAAGGGCAAAATATTTTATATATTTATGTTTAATAAGAACAAAAATAGGTTACTTTTTTAGACTGTAGATTAATGTTAAAAACGAGTTTAGTTTTGATGGATGTTTAAATTTATCTTTGACGGATGTAAAGAGCCCTCCCCCCCCAAATGAAAATGTTTATTTTTCTTGTATGTAGACAACAACTGCCATGATAATCATTTGACTGATTAAATATGAAATCCAACAGAATTTTCAAAATTTCTACAAAACTTCCGCATTTACCAAAGTTCTATTGAAAGGGAGACAAATTGGGATATATGCAAGCATGATTATATTTTGCTAAGGTTTTATGACTAAAGAATTGATATCAGTTATAAATAGTAAAACAATTAAAAAACAACCCTCAGAAATATATATAGAGGATAAAACTTTTTAATATCTTTATACAATCATAATTAAAATGTTTTATTTTTTTTAGATAATTTGCAACTGCACAAATAACGCTACTGGTTATATTTGACTCAAATCACAAATCTGAAAAAACAAAACAATTTAACTATGTCAGATATGCGCAGTTTAATAAACAAAAAATATAACATGAGGAAATTATACCGTTTTCTTTTTTATGTCACATGAGTGCAGAAAACAAAAGCATACCGATTTTTTTTTGAGATTATTATTGCAAAAGTTCTTTCATTAAATTAGAAAATGATTTTTTTATATAATTATACTAACTAAACTGTAATTGAAAATTATTACGCAGCTATAAAATATATTTTTAATTAACCTTTTCACAATCAACAAATTTTTCTGAATTAATTCGAAACATCATTTTTATATTAAAATGATAGAACAGTTTCTAATTCAATTGTTTAAAAGCCTTCAACAAATTTTGTTATTAGATCTTAATGTTTTGCTGTTTTAATTTTTTCGTACTAAACATTTTAAGTAAAGAGATAGAACTTTCTTAAGATATTTTAATATTTAATCATTCACGAAAAGGAAGTGCTTGGCTGGTTGATTTTGTCTGTAATTAAGGAAATCCTTTATATATGCTGTACTAATGTTTTAGTTAGTTGAAATTGAGTCTATAGAAACTTTTTAAGTTTAATTTTCAAATTTTTGACACATATACATTTTACTGAAAGTTTTAAAACAAATTATTATATTCACGTTACAATTGACATTGATAAAGTCTGAATTATCCTTCTAACTTATTAATATTTTTAAAATTTTTCTGATTTTCTAAAATCGTATTTCTATTGTATTTTGTGTGACTGTAATTTGCATTTTACCCCTAACTTTAAAACGAAGAAACAATGTGGTCTTTCTTTTTAGTTGTTAATAATTCTTAATCGAAATATCAATTGTTTTCTTGAAGACAGAAATAATGTAAATGGATGATTTTTAAAATAATAGATATTTATAAATAATGTCAGGAAAAGTAAACTAGAACCCATTTCCCCAGTAGATTATAAATTCATCAGTGGCTAAAGGCAGAGGATACTAAAAATTTTATAAATCCAGACTGCCTATCGATGATGAAATTATATAGGTACTTACAACTATAGAACATTTTTGTATGAAAGAAGGAAGATTACAAGAATTAGAAAAATTGTCTAATATTAAATGGGATAATTTTTTATATTTTGTGACAAAGTTAACATACATTTTACTACAAAACACAAATATTGGAAGCACAGTAGCATGGGATTCATTATTTGTAAAAAATGGGAGAACAATATTGGGTAAGATTAGTTAGTTATTCAATTTAATGGAAGGTATCAAACACTGATAATTCAATGTATATGCACAAACAAATTCTCATTGTGATAAAGAAGCAGAGGACTTTTAATGCGGGTGTATGGAATGTGCTCATTTATTTTTTTAAATACAAATATATTGTCTATACTGAACTTAACACAATTAGAAGGTATTTGAACTCAGACTTTCAAGCTCCCTACAGCTATCCACTCCATCCTATACTACCATCACACATGACCACATAGATGCGAAAAAAATAAGTGATCTCCAGTGTACATTTTTCATGCTGAACCACCACTCATAAATTGGTTTGGATCATCATCTCCCCCACACACATATAATTAGTGCTCAGTTTATATTAAGAAATATTGGTTGGCATCAACCAGGGTTTTGAGCTTTCCATCATCAGATTTTCAACAATATGGATGGCTGAAGAATTGGAGGGTGGAGAAGATTGAAGCCTGTCCATTAAAGCTTGAAGATTTGCTATCTTAATATAAACTAAACATTGATTACATATGTATGTGGGAAGTGATGAACTCGACCAACCGATGAGTGATGGTTCAGCATGATATATGTATATTGGAGATCAGTTATCTTTGTCACATGTATGTGGTCATTTATATTGGTTGTATAAGATGGAGTGGATGGCTATAGGGAGCTTGAAAATCTGAATTCAAATCCCTTCTAATTACATTTATTTTTCTGTAAATATGTAGAGATTAATTCAATGTTAAAATTATTTCCCTTTAAAACTATTGCAGAAAATCAGGAATGATATCGTTATGATAGTAAATTAAATTGAATAAAATTTGTATGCAAATATAAACATTTATATGCAAATTAAAGTTTAAATTAATAAACTCCCACACCGTTGAATATGGCAAGTACTAGTTGTTAAACAAAAATATTTATTGCTAAAAGCTAAATAATCGAAATCTAACCGTGTCCGAAGTTAGAAGTTAGTAGTAGAATTATAGTTAAGAAAATGATAAATTGTTTTGTGTAGGCAAGCGTTGGTGGCCGAGTGGTCAGCACAGCTGCCTTACAAGCAGTTGTCCCGTGTTCGCGTGTTCCCTTCACAGCCGATGCTTTGACACGTGAAAAAGAAAATTGTTTGTGTAATGCAAGCACTCAAATGGAACTTTAAAGAATTTTGTTTGCGGATGGAAATAATCCTAGTGCAAAAGACATTTAAATTGATAGAAGATAAGTATGCTTTAGTTATTAATAAATGCATGTTATGTTTAAAGAGACTTTTGATTTTTTTTTTTCTCATGTGTCATAGCATCAGCCAGGAAGCAAACCTGCTAACCCGGGACAATTGATTGTAAAGCAGCCATCACTGACCTCTCAACCACCAATGCTTGACTTTTGAATTGGAAATACAAATGTGTAATTTGGTTTACTCCTTGCATGTAAAATGTCTATTTCATTGGAGGATAAATTGTAGACACTATTTAAATTAATGTATTATAAAATTGTTTTTTTTTTAATTATTATTTTTACTGTTAATAAATATTTGTTATATAATTATTGTGCATATTTGTTAATTATTTTATTACTATCTGACTTCTATATGGATACTCTCAGGATGTAGCAGATTAGTGCAAGTTGATGGCGCAGATTGGCAGAAGATAGAGTTGGGAAAAAGCAATAATAGAATGACTGAAGTTGGAGATTTATAAAGAACCTGTGTATAAATAGAGAATGGTGGTATTAAATAGTACTATTCACAAATTTGACATTAATAAACACTTTATAGAAGAATAAAATCTAACATGTATCTACCATTTTTCAGGAGTCAGGATGATATACAGCTAGAGAACAAATTAACTAATTCTAAAAGTCTGGAGGAGCTTCCATCAAAAGAAGTTATTGAGAAATTGAATAAATGTATATTTTACTCTAAGAATATTAAAATTGATTGTGCAGCTCAGGTTGTGAAGCAACTACCTTGTGAGAATACATTGACTATGGTTTAGCATTAAGAAATTTAGCTAAGAACTATGAGTTTGACCCTGAAATTAGAAACATGTTTTTATAACAATTTCTTTATGGCATGATGGAGAGAATTTTAGGAAAGTGTTGTTGGGCAATCTTGACCTAAATTGTAAATGAGTCTGTATAAATGCATCACATAAGAATCTATACTGAATAATGCATCAGAATACCCATTTTTACAACAGTTAGAGAAAATCTCTCCTTCAGTGAAAAAAACAAAAAAACTGACTTAAGACTCCTGTAGAAAAAAAAAAGATGAAATGTGTTATTGTTGCAAGAAAAGGACATTTAGCCCAATATTACATGTTGAATCTTCTTTATCAAAAACATTCTGGAATTATGAGGATAAAAGCTTTCATGTGATCTGACATATGGTGGCAAATTTATGTGATGATATAAAATTGATTGTTTAATGATACACTAGCTAACCCCTTAGACAAAGTTACATAATACTGATATTAGTTGATTCATTCACTCATTGGGTAAAATATAGATTAGTAAAAAACATGAGTGTGAAATGCACCATGACATTGTTGAAGAAATATTAGCTACTCATGGGTATCCAGAGACCATATAGTAATGGAGACTAAAACTAGCTTTACTTCACAAAAAATTAGATTTCTTCCAGAATAAAGTGATTAAGCATATTCTTATATAACTTTATACCCTGAGAGTAACAGATTAGAGGAGAAAGCAGTCTATATTTAAAGGATGTGTTAAAAATGAATTAGTCTAAAAGAGGTATAAGAAGTATTAGTGGATGTTATGTTTAATCATCACTATATTATGAGTACAGCAACAAATAGAACTCCAGCACTGTTATTAATGTGTCATTCATTCTATACTCTTCTAACTAAGTGCCGCATACTATGGAAAAAAATAATAGGTATGATTGTATAAAATTCAGAGTAGAAGAAAGTGTATGAATATGCAATATCTCAAAAATAAATGCATGCCCTACATAATATTGAGAATGCTATTAATACTAGTAAAATTAGGAAATGGAGGGTAAATATGGAAACAGATAAATAACCACATTCATTTTGATGAATAATCTCTAGACTTTTTCAAAAATAGTATAATAAATCAATTATTTTATATAGCACGATGTTTTATAAGCTGTATAACGAAAAAAGTAAAAAGAAAAAAAAAAGGATACTTTATTAGACAATAAAATTAGTTACCAAAATCAAGATCAATTAGAGGATAAAAAGGAGCAGATATTACTGGATGAAAAATAGAGTTTAACTACTTTGATGGAGAAAGTAGAAAGATCTATTCCCAAAACTTCCCATATATACATAGATCTCCTGTAAGCTTAGAGACTATATATGTCATTGAGGCTATAGTTTATTGAATAGGGGGAAGAGTGGAATGTCTGTGCATGCAAAATACATTGTAAATAAAGATCATTTATTTTTAATAAGTACATACACATTATATAAATATTAAAATTATTTATCTTTAAAACTATTCTAGACAATCTACAATGATACTGTTAAGATAGTAAAATAAATTGCTGGTTTAGCATGAAATACGTATATTGGTGATTATTTATCTTTTCAGCATATATGTGCTTGAGTGTATCAGTGTTATTAGATAGAGTGGAGAGTGGTGGGTCATGTGAAAGTCTGTGCTCATATACCCTATATTACATATATAGACACATGGTATATATTAAGCCTGTGTTTCAGTTATTAAAATAAATTAGATAAAATTTGTATGCAAATATAAACATTTACGTACAAATTTGAGAGTTTTAATTAATAAACCCCTTCATGTTGAATGGTTGTTAATTAATAAATCCCTACATAGTTTGAATATGGCAAGTATTGATTGTCAAACAGAAATATTTACCACTAAGTGGTAAATAATCAAAGCCAGAAGTTAATAATGGAATTGTGGTTAAGAAAATGATAAATTGTGTATGTGATGCAAATACTCAAATAAAACATTAAAAAGTTTTGGTTGAATCTTAAAGAGTTTTGTTTATATATGAATATTTAAATTGCTAGAAGAAGATAGTTACCTTTGGTTATTAATATGATTATTAATATTATATATAGAGCTGACAAACAAGCTCTTAACAAGCTTTGCAGAATATCCTCAACCCCAGACTGGTTTCTGCTACTGGCATCCTCAGTGAGGTGCTAGGATATTCAAGCATTAAATTAAAAATACCAGGATAAGCCCAGCACTTTATTTAATGTATAACTATTAAGTAGAAAATCTGAAAATTTCAGACATCCATATGTCTTCCAATCCAGCCAGTAGCAGAAACTGGTCTGGAGTTGGGGATATTCTGCAAAGCTTGTTTGCAAGTTCTATATATAATATTTGTAAATACAAGCTTATTAAATTAGGTCATGTGATATCTGACTTGATTTTTTTTTATTAATATAAGCATAGTTGTGTTGAAAGAGACATTTGAATTGGAGACGGTTTACTCGTTGCATATAAAATGTCTATTCCATTGAAAAAATATTATAGAAGCTATTTGAATTAATGAACTATAAAATTATTCTTTTTTACGTTATTATTATTAACAAATATTTGTTATATAATTACTGTGGATATTTGTTAATTATTTTATCGCTGCCTGACTGGTATATGGGTACCCTCACCATATAGCAATGTACAAAATGTTTTTGATTAGACTAAATAACATTTCAAAATGGTCATAGGAGACTTTAATGCTAGAAATGAGACATGGTTGAATGATGGTAGGGCTAGGGGTAAATTTGTTTATGGTTACAGAAATGAGATTGAATCAATTGTAGAGTTAGCAGAAAAAGAAAAATTGTATAATCTAAATTCTTATTTTGTGAAAAATGTGAAAGGGAAAATAATATAGAAGAATCCAAATGAATGTACATCGGAATTAGATTATATTTTGACTAACATAAAATATGTATTTTAAGATTGTAATGTTTTTAATAGATTATATACAGAAAGTAATCATCGACTATAAACTAAAGAGACTAACATTATTAAGAAAAACAATATTAACAGTTGATATTATAAAATGTCATATCTGAAAAAAAATTCATAAGTTCAGCTTACTATATAAAAAATAAATAAATTAGAGGGGGGGGGGAAGTAAAACAAAATGTCTGCAAATAATAAATATCATATTAATATGATGTCTAGTATTTTCAAAGCATAAATTTAAACATTTAAAGCATTCATCTAACACAATTTTTTTTTATTTATCTTAAACTAGGCTTTGTGTCATTGGCTTGCAGTCTAATTCCAATGTGTTAAATTTGGCAGCGACTCCTTTTTGATTTCGCTTTTCTAAAATTAAAAAACTCTCTTTTTTTTTAGATCCATGAAGAATTGTAAAAATAGTGTTAGACTTATGAGATACTGCATATATACTCTGTATCTTACTTTATTAAACGACTTCTATTCTTTTCACAATAAAAGTTGTTAAAAGATGGAGTCTAGAGGCCAAATACTTAGACTTCCTCATTAAATACAACATTAATGGACTACCTACTAATCACTTCCTCTTTTACAAACGTGGTCACAACATAGACCCTACTTGCAGCATTTGCATGAACGGCGATGAGACATTGGAACACCTTTTCTCACAATGTATGGGATTCAGCGTGATCCGAGAAATCATACTCTCCAACATCAAGATAGATTTCCAACTGATTTCATCTCTGAAAGATAGTATCAATACTAAAACCTACCCAATAATTCGTCTCTCGGTGTTTTTGAACTATGCCATATGGGTTACACGTTGTAAACTAATCATGGAACACCCACAACCTAATATAAAACAGGTTTTTTCCAAAACAATGATTAAAATCCAGAAGAGAGACCAGCTCCTGGCATCGTCAAAAACATTTGAAGACACTTGGACATTATACAATATGCCAAACTAACAACAAGGCAAAAGGGGGGGGGGGCTAACAATCAGATAACAAATATGTGAAAGATCTAATGTTCACACCATATTGGGCAACATAGACTCATCAGAATCCAAACGGAAATAACAAGATAGTTTGAACAACAATGTAAACCCCAATTGTATGATTACACATCACTGTATACATTAGAAATAATAAATTATTATTGAAACTAAAAGTTGTAAATGTTTATAAAAAAACAATAACTTTTTTTTTGTTGTTTATAAAACAATAATAAAGTTAACGAACATATATAAAAAGAAAATAATGAACTGTTCTAACGTTTGTTCGATATAGGATGTTTAATTGTAATTTTTATTCAAATCTTTTTTAATTATACAGCAATTTTGAATTGCATCTTAAAATAAAATAAAAATTCTATTTTTTTAAGAGGTATTGTTTACCAAATATTTAATATTTATTTTGAAAAAGAACTAGCTAATCTACAGCACTGATTGTGTGTTTAATAATCAATTCCCTCTCGATTAATACATCAAAACGTGAAGACGTGAAGTTACACTTGAGGTGTCACTTCTAATTGCCCAGTTCCGTCTGCCATTATCTGGGCTTTCTTTCTTTAGAAAATACATTAAAAAGAAATAATTTAACGCGCCATTATCCGAAAAGTTTTTTTCCCCTCCACTTATCAGTCGTATCTCCACCGGTAATCACTTGAAAAAGGAAATTATTACATAATAACGACTGAGATTGACTAGAATAAGCGTTCATAAATTATTTTTCTTCAATAAAGTGAGAAAGGAAGATTTGGTTGTTGTTAATAATTGGATTTTCTTTATTTTAAAAACAAAAACCGATATTCTGAATACCGATGTGTGTGTATATATATATTTGGACACGCACGCATAATTATATACTTTAGAAACACTAACTTAGTGATAAAGTAACCCTTTTGCATATTTCATAAATTGTATTTACCTTTGAAAACTTGAAATATAAAAAATAATTTACATTTTGTCATTGAACAAAAAAATAAATATTTATTATAGCGAATTTTATAATAATTGACTGATTATTAAATTATAAAAAGTCAATTATGATTTAGTGATGACAATATTTATAACTGAATTACTATTGCACTATATTTATTTTGTTTGTAATTTGTAATATTTGAAAATATAGTTGGACTTATGTAATTATATAAAGGATTTGAACACAGATTGCTCTCTTCAGCTATCCATTCTATCTGTATAACATGTGCGTGGTCATGTGTATCGGTTGTATGGGATAGAATGGCTAGATGAAGAGAGTTTAAAAGTCTGTGCTTTTTTGTAATTTGTAATACGCAGAATAAATGTCAATTGAAAAATATTTATAAATTTATTTCAACCTTAAATATATATATTAATTCAACTTTAGTATTATAAACTTTTTAATTGTGGTTAATTTTGGTTACATATTAAACTTCAGGGTTCATTGATATGTATATTTATCTGTGACAATCTTCTTGTGTAAGAGAAAATAAATTATCTGAGTGTAGTTTTGAATTTTGCAGAAACATTTTCAAGAATCAAATGTTAAAATCTATTAAATTAAGCAACCTTTAGCCGTTGCGATGTAGATGATTTGTTTTAACTATCTATCAAAATAGTTTCAAACTTAACAGCTAATACTAACATTTATTATATTAACATCGAATACTTGAGAGCATCTGAAAAAATTGGAATGATCAAATAATTTATATTTTTTCTTATGACAAAATCCTTTAAAGATAATTTTTTTTTTTTTAAGTGTCATAGCATCGGCCGGGACTCGAACCCGCAACCTGGGCAACTACCTGCAAGTGCAAGGCAGTCGCGCTGACCTCTCGACTACCAATGCAAGACGACAAATATTTATTTTGTCTAATTTTATAACAACTGACAAATATTTATATGGCTAATTTTATAATAGTTGAGTGTAACGATATAAATATATTTATTGACTAATAAGTTATAAAATATCAATTCCTGTTGATGACGTCAGTGCATTATTTACGTTGTTTACGTTATACATTTATATATTCAGGGGTATCAAAAGCTAATGATGAACCTCTTTAAAGATAAAATTTCATGTTTTGCAAATATAGAAAAGAAAAAATAATAATCTGAAATATGTAACAGAACATTAGGTTTACTTTTTTTGTTCTTGGTATTTAGAATAAAATAATTATTTAATTAAACTCTCAATTCTATACTAACATAAAGCAATGAAATTATGTTTTAAAATATAAAATACCACTTATATTGTGTATAAAATGATGAAAAATTATGGCTACAACATTGAGAAAAGCATGTCTATTTTTTAGTCAATGATAATATCCTGCTTTATTTTTTTACTTTTATTATGACTTGTATTTCCAAAAAAGAAATATTTTTGAATAATATCTAAGTTTAAACATTAGATTCCTATATAAAAAAAATAAACCTTTAACAAATACTTTGGAAAAAAAAATTATTTGAATAAAAAATGAGCTCATGCAAGCGTAGAGACTAATTTGAGAACAAAAATCTGCACTTGAAATCCACCATCAGAATTGTGCATTAGATATTTTGTATGATAATGATATCTAGAGATTTTTATTAAAATTAATAAATCGGTTTTATCATTAAAAATATATAAAACTAAAAAACAAACATTACAGATAGCCACAAGAGAATCACTTTAAACCATGCAATAAAAGTGTCATTTTGTAATCTGAAAGACCTCAATCTTATGAAGAAGAAAATTACAGTTAAAAAGAAGTGTACACCTGGGTCTCGTTTTATGCGGTAGATAGGTTCCTCAGAAAATGTGCACAAAAGAAATCGCACAAAAATAAACTTAACTTACCTTGAAAAATAGGGGATAGGTACTGTAATTTTCCAAAAATTGCATAAAAGCAAAACGACAATGTGAAAGTATTTTAAAATTCGCATAAAAAAAAAAAGGAAATAAAATATGATTAATAAAAAATTTCAAATTTGAAACAAATTGATAGAAGACAAACTTTTTTTACTTTTTTTATTAACTACAGTATTTAATTTTATTCAAAACAACATATTTTTATGTGTAATTTACATTTTTTTCATACATGTACAGTATTTTAAACATTATCGCTATTTGAGACATCAGATTCATCATGTGATGATGTGATGTGATGTACTGTAGCTTCTCCTAAACGAAGTCAAGAATCTTTCAGCAATTATGCCCAGAGAAACCTGTTAGCTACTTTATTTTACATTCCCCAGTCTAAGTTTTCCCATATTCTGCTCCATCCCATTTCCACAACATAATCTTTGTCAACTCTATGGCCTTTATATCTAAATCCCAATAAATTGCTCTTGTAGTGGATTCACCCAAACTAAAATGCTTTCCAATCGCTGTTGATCCTTCCCATTTTGCTAAGCGATCTAAAATTGAAATTTTTTGTTTCCAAAGAAATTCACTTTCTTGAGTGTTTTTTCCTCTCCATTAGGGTAAATTAAAAGTTTAAAATAAAAATAAGAACTTAGACTTATGATAATAAAAAGATATCTACTCACTGCTGTTGGGCAAAATTTAATTAAAACTAACAAAAATTAAATTATTATTTTTGTCTTTAATTTTTTACTTTTCAATTCCGTTTAAAAATCAAATTTCATTGTTTCATGATCACATTAATTTCAGGTCATATTATGTAATTTTTAAATTGTTAATTACAATTAAAAATCAGATTTTAATTTTTAATTGTCAAATTTAATTGTGCCCAACACTGTTACTCATCTTTTAAAAATAAACTTGCGGACACTAAATGATTATTTGATTACATACTCTTTTTTTAAATAACAAAAATAGAATGTGATTTTAAATGCAAAAACAACAATATGCATAGTATAGGCATCTATAATGTTTGAACAGATTTACATTATAATCTTGTAAAATTTAATGTGTGTATATAAAATGGGAAAATCCTGATTTTAAGTGAATTCTGAACTTCTCTATTGCATAAAATCTATTACAGTACTATTATAAAGCCCTGAAAATATTGAAATTATTAGATGGAAGTCGAACTCCGATAATGCGCTATTACTTTAAATATGACGTGTGAGTGTGCGAAATTTATATTTAAAGTAATAGTGCATTATCGGAGCTCGACTTCTGATCTAATAATTTTTATCGCATAAAAGAAAACCGCATACAAAGATATTAAGAAGAAACATGAATTGCATAACTTCAAAATCGCATTAAATAAATCCGCATAAAACGAGACCCAGGTGTATTTACTTTACTTGCGAAATTGCATAAAAAATAATCATTTTAATATATGTAACAGAAAAAATTAGTCCACACTAAAGAAAAATTAAAAATGTATGTATATCATTTTTTTTTATAATTTTTTATATATTTTTTTATCACTTAATGAAAAACATGATTAAAATTGTCTTTTTTTTTCTAAAATAAATACAATTAGCTTTTAAAAGTGCTTTTTATTTTTAAACTTACATTATTAAGAAATAATTTAAAAATTGGAAAATATGTTGAAGAATAAAAATTTATTTATTTAAATAAAAAGCTTTTAATGTTATCCACACATCTTCTAAAAACTGTCAAAAAGTGCATGGTTAAAGCTTATTCTGTTTGCTGCTTTACACATGAATATTTGAATACTTTTTTGCATAGTTAGTTTATCATAAAATTTGTGCCAATAGATCTTACTATTTGTATTTTGTACAACTTTATTTTTTAATGAAATTTGCAAAAAAAATAATGAAAAAAATTGTTTTAATTCTGAGTATACTAGCTTTATTAAGCTTAAATTTTATTTTTACTCGGAAATTTTATTGAATAATAATTTCAATTTTTTTTTATATGCTCTTACCATTATAAAATAAAACATTATAATTATTTTCATTTATTTTTGATGATGCATACATTATTTTATTTCATATAATAATTATATACAAGAAAATTATAAAAATATTGTGAAAACACGTTTTGTGTATAACCTATGAAAAGAAATGATAAAATTATTAAATAATAATTTGAACTGATTCTATAATTATTTGAATCCCACCCGTGTATATATGTCTTCAAATGAATATGTAATAAATCTAATGATAAATTAGTGTTTAAAGCAAGAAACACTTTGTATTAATTAATCTTTGAAGATGTGTTTGTATTGGTGTAAATTTTTTGTAAAGTGTACTTTCAATGTTTTTACATCATAATCATTGCAAAATAACACCCGTTAAATTGTATATACACAGTTTATATATAATTAACATTCAAATATTAATGTTTAAAAATTTCAATACTATTACAGCCTGATTTACTCCATTTTTTGAATATTTAGGTCATGAATAATAATTGTTTGAATTTTCTGTTTTTATCATTTCTTTTCTATAAATAAATTTGGTCTGCTCAGATGTAATGACATGCCTCATATTTTCTCATGTTCCAAATATATAGAAAAGCATATGGAGATTGTTTTAGGTCTGTTATAAAATGCTTATAATGATTCATTCTAGAACTTAAATTTGTTCTGGTCTTCAAACTCAGAATTTCAAAAGTTTTGATAGTATATATAATGTATGAATAATCCCTTAATGATATGCTATTTTTTTAGTGTTGATAAATATATGGTTCAAGCTTAAAAAGTTTTCTAACTAGTTTTAATGTCATATCTCTTTGACTGGTTTATTCATATTAGATATATAAAGCAAATGATGTTCAATAAGTATTTCCTTAGTTCATGCTGTTTATTTTAACTCTTTTGATATACCATATTTAAAACAACCTGATGTAGCAATTTGGTAATCATTTGCATGATTTTTATTTTTAATGATTAAATCCTTATCCTTCATTAAGTGTTCATATTTTTTATATGTTCATTAAAGTTATAATTGTAAAAAATGAATATAATCTTAAAAATAATATATCAACTTTGCAAATAAGTGAAAAGATCATATAATTTTATTTCAGTCGTCAGGGTAAAAATATTTTTTATTGAAGAATAAATAGTTGTGCAGTAACAAATATAATTTTTGAAATTAACAATTTCAATTTATAATTACAAAAGAATAACAAAAAATATCATTTACAATCTTAATAATATTGTTTCTACTATGTATTTTTTATTTTACATTAAAACATTTTGCATTTATTATCCTCTAAAAAATAAATATGATCAAATAAAATCTACATATGAACTTTATATACTTATTAATAAACAAATACTTAATTTAATTTTACAAAAATAAAAATAAACAAATTAACAAACTATTTACAAATTTACAATTTGTAATTCCAAACTTTTACTAAAAACAAGTTTGCACACATACAGGGATTACTTTTATACAAAATAAAAGTCTCCTCTAATTTGGAAGTCTATTTCCCTTGATTTTCTTTTACTTTTCTCTGAACAATATTAATACCTAGAAATTTTAATTGTAATTAATATCAATCAATTTATGTTTAGGTAATGTTTTTGCCATCAAAATAGTAACAAATAAAAAAACTCTCAGCCTAAATGAAGTATGATTGCAACAACATTTTCCATCTTCTGAAGTGATTCATTGATTGATCTGAGAAAGCTAATATAAATGTCTCTTAAACTTTTCAATTCATTTACATATAGCAAATTTAAGAAATTCTATTTACATTAGCTATAGATTTATTGCTCTGGATTAAAGTAAGTCAGCAGATCTTAGGCATTTTTGTATATAAATAATAGTCTGTGCAAATACAACCATGATAAAAAAAATTGAGATTTTTAATATAAAATAAAGTATGAAATAATATAAAATAGAGCATAACAAATTTCATATCAAAATCCATTGAAAAAATTAACAGACATTATATTTAAATAAACATCTGAAATGCAGTTAATCATGAAGCTAAGATACAACTTGTAACATTAAGTGGCTGAGCATTTTTGAGAAGTTTTATCTTTTCAAAATCATAATGAAAAGATCAATTGAAAAGGTGGAATATATATGACAAATATTTAAATATATGCAAATAGTGAATTAGTAATTCCATTTTTTGGAGAGGGATAATTTTGTTAGTTATATGTCATGCTTCTTTGATTTTATATTTAGAGTCATGTCAATCTATACATGCAATAAAAGCAGAGGAAAATTCAAATATATGGTTGGTGGACCTTTGGTGTTCTAAAAAGTTGGAATTATATTTGGGGTTATTAAGAGCTCTTTTTCATAAGTAACAATGTTGAGAGACACGTGTAGAAAGAGATGTGCAGAATTCATCATAGTATACATAAGGCATTGCAACCAGTTTGAGGACATGGGACTTGTAAACTCTGTGAAAGTCTGATCAGTAGGTAGGTCATCTTCTGAATTATTAATTAATCTACTGGTTGAAGTAGGATACAAAAATTTAGCTTAAATGAAGGAGAAAAGGTTTTAATAAAGTTTTTAGCGAGGGAAGAAATGTATGGGAAAAATCATGGTCTGTCATCTTTGGGGAAATTAATATTGAACATTGTGTTAAAATTGCTTTAACTTTATTGTAAAATGGCTGTATTTGAATCCAACATTGATAAGGTCATTCAATGTTAGTTTTATGAAAAGCTTCAAATTTACATAAATGGTAATTATGGAAAAGAAATGAAAGTCCTGTAAAATTATGGGAGTGTGAAGAGTTTGATTTAAGATGTGCATTTCAGAACACTTAGACATATTTAATTGGGAAGACTATTTACTGATGAGGCATCATCTTCTATACCTAATATTAATTAAAAAGATATACCAAAGTGGCATAAGAGTTAATAATAAAATGTATTTAAGATTGAGCTATTTACAGAACATAGCTAAAAGTAGTCTATTAATATTGGATTCATCAAATATTCAATATTTTATCATGTTTTGAAAATGACTGCTTTTTTTTTTTTAGTAAATCAAGAACACACCAATTTAAGCTTTAAAATAAAATGATGAAAAGTGACAAATAAAGAAGATATAATTTATTGCACATTCAAAAAGTGCA
This sequence comes from Epiperipatus broadwayi, assembly GCA_028023455.1. Classification (NCBI taxonomy): domain Eukaryota; kingdom Metazoa; phylum Onychophora; class Udeonychophora; order Euonychophora; family Peripatidae; genus Epiperipatus; species Epiperipatus broadwayi. Next base: position 209,277 of record JAQFVV010000335.1, on the reverse strand, counting down.
GTGAATCAGTTTTCTAGCAGTGCTAAAATTAGTAAATATTGGAAGTTGAATATTCATTATATGTCAGTATTCACAACTTAACTATCATTGTTGGGCCATGATTATGATCTTCAAACATAAATACAAAACATTACTCTTTAAACAATTTAATTTATTGGTAAAATTTATCATACCAATGTACATATATATGCCATAATCTTTCATATTTCCTTTTTTATAAATAATACAAATCTCATAATATTAATGACCAAATTATTAAGAAACACAAAAATGAACCCAGTTTTGCCTACAACTGAAGAATGTATATAGAGATGAATTTTAGATATTCATAAATGTGAGAATGAAATTATATTCATGGCAGATAAAATCTAATTCACTTTTATTTGCTTAGCTGTCTGGATATTAATAATGTGAAACTTAGCTTAGTATTTATTATTTACATTCCACAATCCAGTAAGCTATTGACATAATAAACAAGAAACCAGACATATCTTTAGCAGTCTTGAATCATTAATTGAGTGATCTGACAAATTGAAGTGTTTAGAGAATGGCCTGCCTTCATTTGTATGTAAAATGTCAAATCTATGATTTTGTATGTAAAATGTCAAATCTGTGATGAGATGGCATTCCCAGTGAGGCAAAAGTCGAAACCCACAAACAATAAGCATAAAGGAGCCACAGAAAAGAAACGCAAGATTAATCTTCCATCTGATTTGTTAACTGGTTATCCTACCAATGGTTTGCCTGTGGACCTCCCCACTTCAGATTTAAACATCCCTCAAAACATCCGCAAGGAAATTAATAAAAAAAAAGAGTCTACTGATGCTTCATTGAAACCGCCTGCGGTGGAATCTAGCGGGCCACCTTGCAATGGATAACAATAAATGTTTAATCTCTGCTGTCAATATCCGAGGTATTAATTCCCTCGGTCGTATTAATGCCATCAGGCATTTCTTTAGGCAAAACTCACCACATATGTTGTTCATAGGTGAAACAAAATATCACCTAAACTCAAACTACTTCATAAAATCAGAACTTAGTAAAATAGGTTTCACCCATTTATCTACAGGTCATGTGGCTAGGGGAGGAGTTGGGGTAATAATAAATAATCTTCTGGCTCCAACCTCCTTCAGAACAATTTATCTAGATCAGAACCTAATTGCCTTGGAGTTTACCTTCTCCTTGAATACTTTCAATGTGATTTATGTATACAGCGCCAATGTTCATGCAACACTGCTGAAAATAGTCCACACAATTAACCTAATTACTAATAATAATAATGCACCTACCATTCTGCTCGGTGACTTTAACATCTCCTATGAATCCTTCACAAAGAAATATTTACCCCTACTCAACAAAGTATTTCTCAATGGGAGGGGATTCTTTCCACCTGATGCATTTTCATTCTATACAAAAAACAGTCGTACACTCATTGATCTAATGTTCTACTCGGCCGAATTGCACTATGGGATAGAGGCTAAACTGCAACCGACAGCCTTTTCGGATCATTTTGCGATTATGGCATCCATAGAGCTGAACAACTTTCAACAAATTAAAGTCAACCGGAGTCTCAGAATGTTCACTAAAACCAACGCCACTGAGGCATTCTTCTCAGAGGCCTACATTCTTTTTCACAAGGTGAACCTCATATACCTACACCCGGTCGAGGCCTGGAGTACATTTATAGGCATTATTCAGTCACTGATTACTCAATACACCTTCAAGCTTAAGGGAACAACCACACTGATGCGTGAATTAGACAGCCTGAATTGGAAAATTAAAAACTTCAATGGTCAGGATCACAACATTGAATACTTACTTGAGTTAAAAACTTCATACAGATCAAAACAATCAGCAGTAGCAGAGATAATAGCTACAAAAATGCAAAGAATTACCTGCCAGCTCAACATTGCTGGACCCGGGGCTATCTCAGGTGGGCTCTGGGGGCCAGAAAGAAACAGGAGGTTCCTACTTCATTGCTCATCAATGGTGGTAGCCTTACTGGTGCGAATATGATTTTACACATAGAGAACCACTTTCAAAACCTTCTCTTAGGTCACCGCACAAACCCTGCCTTGGAGTGGGTGGGCACAACCGGAGAGGCAGATCATGGTATTACACTCCAAGACATCACCAGTAGGTTGCAGGGTCTCCCTGACAGTGTTCATCCTGGGATTCATGCTATCCCGAAGTTTGTGTTCACTCACTTAATTTTTTTACTGCGAGGATTATATTAAACATGTTAACCTACCTCGCCATTGAAAGGAGAGTAATTCCTAACCTATATCCAATCGCCATGGTTCCATTCATTAAAAAGAACCGGGATCCTACCTCTCTTAGCAGTATCAGACCAATATCGATGACACCAATTTTGTTCAAAGTCATGGAGGGTATAATAAAAGAAAAAATTCAGAATGCCATTTTACAGGATATATCGGCCTCTCAATATGCAAGGAGGGGATCATCGGCGCTGACTGCAATTGGCGAAGTGAAAATTCTGCTTGATCACATTAGATCTAACAGAAAATCCCGGCCTGTGGCAGTCCAGCTGGATGTGTCCAATGCTTTTGATACAGTAGATGTCAACATTCTTCTTGAATTGCTATCTCAGTTGGACATATCAAAACAGATAATTCAGATATTGGACAATCTCCTGAATAATAGGCATATTCATATTTCCATAAATGGACATTACTCAGATGGATTTGGCCCTTCAAGATCCATACCACAAGGTTCACCGTTGAGTGGTCTTTTGTTCATAAAGTACATCGACCCTCTGATTAAAGAGCTAGATCAGCTTCCAGGTGTATATGTGCCCCGGCTTAAGAAAAACATCAAGGTTTTTGCATACATGGATGACATACTTGTGATTCTTCCATCTCGTAAATATCTGAAGACACTTCATTCCATAATTACCAATTATACTAAAGATTATAAATTATCCATCAATCCTCACAAGTCATCATCCTGGTGCATCAACACTGGTAGGAAAATACTATCCAATTTTTTAGCGGAACCTCAGTGTTTTCTGGGGTTTCCTATCTTCAAGTCACAGACTGCTATGTCTGTCTGCCTACAAAAATCCATCATAAGCAATGCTACTAAGGTGGTTCAGTCGCTGTCAAGGACATACCTGTCCCTACAAGGGAAGATTGCTCTTATTAATATGAAGATTATGGCGAGCATAAATTACTACCTGCCAATAATGTCAGTTACCAAATTATTCACCTTACAGATTCAGAGGCTCTGTGGTCAGCTCTTATGGAGAGGTCGGACCACTGCAATTAGCATCCGCAGACTTCAGTTTCACAGGAAACAGAACGGTATGGGTCTCCATTCAATACAGACAATCAATTTCCAAAAAGGGCATTCACTTTTAGTAAATCTGGGGAAAAAATACCCTCTATCAAATATTATAGAGACTGTAATACCTACTGACAGACCTCCCCCAGTAAACACACATGGCTTGACACCATTATTAAACAACAATCTCTATACATCGGGCACTCAATAACAGGGTTTAATAATAAAATCAACATCTGGCAGGCACATTGCCTGCTGAATCCTGTTAATACAGTTATTTATGCTCACCTAGGGTGCAGCAATCATAAAATCACCTCAATATTTAAATATCTGCTACTGGAGCCCAAACTTTTGGATTATCTGATTAAGGTGAATATGGATTCCATGCCAACTAATACATTCTTATACTACAAACGGTTTCTAAATAAAATAGACCCTATTTGTCATGCCTGTTCTAGAGGAGAGGAGTCCTTTAATCACCTGTTAAATGTATGTCCAGGCTATAACAGTATTCGAAGAATTATCTCTCAATACTGCATTATAGCAGTGGATAAAATCCTGGACATCAGGGGTTGTCTCTTCTCTGGAGACTTTACAGTAATCAGGTTATCAATCTTCCTGACATATGCTTTTTGGTACACAAGGTGCAGGACAAAGTTCACACAACCAACACCGGATCCCAATGCTGTATTTTGCGATAAGCTTAAAGCTCTTCAAGACAAGGATAAGATACTATCCTCTAGATTTTTGTTTAACAATACATGGAGCCTACTAGTATGGCCTACAGACTCTACATGAATTTTGGACCCGATATATCCACATTGTAGTGTATTGTAGAAGAAGTAGTCTGTGTTGCAACATGTCAGATTCTTCTAGAGGGGCATTGAATTCATACTACATCTATTCCAGCTGATAAGTTAGCATTATTGGGTCATTCTTTGCACTGGCAGGGGTGGGCAATGCCAACTAAATAGTACGTATCTGCTCATTTTATAACCTGCTAGTGCGGAGAATGGCTCTTGCATACTTTTTCCAGACCAACGCCAGCAATGGATGAGCCAACATTTACAAAGTGTTTTTATTATGCATCTGTACAATTTTATAAAGTCAATAAATATATTTTTAAATAAATAAAGAGGGTACTTATTATGATAAATAAAGGTGGAAATAATGCACACATTGGATATATGGATGTGGATAATGCCTATAGAATAACAGCAATTGACAAGGGTTAAGGAAATAACCAAAAGTACTTCTGCAGATTGAAAGATTGTAAATTATATTTAATTACCACTTATTTATGATTTATGTTGTTATTATATATATAGAGAGAGAAAGTTAACTTCCAATCATTACATGAGCTAAAGATTTAAACAACTGAATAGACTTTATATTTAAATATTCTGATTTTGTCCTGATTGGATTTAATCATAATTACTATTTATTATTCTATACAATTAAACATTAATTATTTTATTTTTCTAGTTTTAAAAGTACTAAAGTGTTTAGCATTTAGTTCACTATTGATTAAAAAAGCAAATATTCAAAACTTTTATTTTATTTAAAAAAACATTAATACCCCCCCCCCCCCCAAATATATATATTAAAATTTTTATTTTAATTTTGAAAAATATAATTTATAAAAAGATAACAGAATATATATTTTTAGTAAAAATAGACTAAAAAATGAAGTTGGATTATCCATTATCAAATGCACTTGAAAATTCTCTTTTTAAGAGAGCATTGTTTGACAGAAACAGAGTTAAGATTTAATTTGATAAGATTAGACACTAGAAGTTGATGTCTGCTAAATGGTGCTTGCCAAATTGTAAAGAAATTCTGTCTTTATTTTTGCTATTGATAAACAAAATCATTTTAATTGAATGCACATCAAAGGTATGGGTATTTTTATATCATAAACTTTCATGGACAAAACATGTTCTTAGATTTTTAATATATATGCAGAATATAAATTTGTTTTATTTTGTTAATAATAAAGAGGCATTTATTTATACAATAATAATATATGAAAGCAAAGATATTGCTTAAAAAATATAAGATTTGTTTGTACTCATTCCAAACTATTTCAAAATGTCAGGAACAGTCAAACAATTATCTATACATTAAAAAGACTGTATGCATGTTTCTGATTATTTGTGATAATTGGCATTGCTGTACAAACAAATCAATAATGACAGTTTTATGAAAGAATCAATTAAATATAAATTACATTATTTTCACAATGTGTTCACCAAAAGGAAGCAATTTTAATGAACTGGTAAAAACTGACTGAACTCTTTATATATATACATATATATATAATGAGAATATTTATGTAAATAGGGATAATCTTTAACCTTTGATATCATCAAAAATTATCAATTAATACTAATTGACAATCCCTGAGGCTAAACCAGTTTTCACATTAATCTATTATAGCTCTTTTGTTAGAGTTTTTTGAAGTAAAAGAGATCCTCTTTTATTTCAAATCCAAGTTTTTATATGGATTTAAACCCAAAAAACTATTTTTATAGGTATGATAAGGGTCAATCAGAGGGAGAGATAGCTGTCCCAGGCCTCACAATATTAGGGGCTTCAACTAGGAAATGCAATATGTTAAACAAAAATATAGAAGTCAAAGCAATGTCATAACTTAGAGAATGGCCTTAATTTAACAATTAAATACCACAAAAAATATTTGAGTAAAACTTTTCCAAGCAGGTTTACCATAAATCAAGAATGCCAATTTAATAATTCTGTGATGAAAGTGACTGCAGCACCCAGTGACTGGCAGAACTAATAGTCTCAGCACCCCATCAGTCAGTTCTTTGCTAACAGTGTTTTACAATACTAACAGTGCTAGAGTGAATCTACCTGCTATCTGGATCTGATCTGCTTGCTTGTTTCTGTGACTCATAACTAACTGCTCTTGGAGTCCTATTTTTGGTCCAGTAAAAAACCTCTCATTTCTTCTCTCTCTCCCCACATTCTTATTTTAAAATTTGAAGAGCCTCTAAAATATTAGTTGCTCCATGCCTCACATTTTCTTTGAAAGGCCCTGGGTATGAGAATGTGAAAGAATATCATTTTTCTTGACATTCTGTAAAATATTCTAAACTTCTCAAGAGAGTTATGTATGCTGAATTAAATATTTCCATGGATTGTTATTATAATAAAAAATAGAAATGAAAAGATATCTTTGTAAATACAGATAACCTTTAACCTTTGATATTATTAAGAAATTGTCAATTACTACCCAATGACAATCCCTGAGGCTAAACCAGTTTTCTCATTAATCTATAATAGTTTTTTTAGAGCTTTTAGTAAAATGGATCCTTTTTTAGTTCAAACCCAAGTTCTTATATAGATTTAAACCCAAAAAACAGTTTCTATAGATGTGAAAATGGAACGAATAAGCATCTTTTTTGACCTTCTGCAAAAATATTGTAAACTTCTCCAGAGAGTTATGTATGTTGAAGTAAATATTTCCATGTATTGTTATTGTAATAAAAAAATATAAATGAGAAGATAATATCCAAGTAAATAGAGATAAACTTTAACCTTTGATGTTATCAAAGAGTATCAATTACTATTAATTAAAATCCCTGAGGCTAAGGCAGTTTTCTCATTAACCTATAATAGCTGTTCTGTTGGAGATTTTTGTTGAAAATAAGAGTCCTCTTTTACTTTAAAATCCAAGTTCTTATATGGATGTAAACCCAAAAAAACAATTTTTATATATGTAAAATATCCAAAGAATAGCATCATTCTTGATATTCTGCAAATAATGTTTGAAACTTCTCCCAGATAGTTATATATGCTGAATTAAATATTTCCAGTATAATAAAGTATAGAAATAAAGAGATAATATCCATATAAGTAGAACTATTACACTCTAATGATAAAACTGGTTTAGCCTCAAGGAGTGTCAATTTCTAATAATTGATAATTTCTTGATAACATCAAAGATTATCTATATTCACATGAATATCATCTCATTTCTATTCTTTATTATAATAATCCATGGAAATATTTAATTCAACATATATAACTCTCTGGAGAAGTTTAAATATTACAGACTGGCAGAAGAGATACTATTCTTTCGCATTCTCACACCTATAAAAAAGTGTTCGTTATTGAAATCTATATAAGAACTTGGGTTTGAAGAAAAAGAGAATCACTTTTACGTCAACAAAAACTCCAACAAAAGAGCTATTATAGGTTAATGAACAGATTGTTAATTGAAAAAAAAAAATGAAAATAATAGATTGTTTTGATTAAATAATTATAGAGGGTTATTTTAAGAAAAGTATTAAAGAAACAAATGTAATATAAATTTAAGTTTCTTTGTTAAAAAAGCTTTAAGATAAGAATTATTTGTATTTGTTATATGCATTGGATTATTGTAGAATATGTGTATTATGTTTTAGGTTTCATTTATGTATTTTTTTAGTTGTTGTTTGATAAAGACTCTAAAAAATATAGTCACAACATTGGAGTATTTTTGTACTTTATTATAGTTCATATAATAAATCAAGATTTATAAAAAAGTTTGCATATGGTTTGTTTTGTATATATATATAAAATAATCCCAGTGCATAACGCTATACTGAAATAAATATACAAATATTAAGCAATTAAATCATCCCACATGAGTAAGAAATCCAGTACTGCCCTCTATGAACTAATATATAAATACATTAGAGTTTGTATTTCAAAATAGCCAGGTCAAAATGGATATTTTGAAATACGAACTCTAATGTATTTATATATTAGTTCACAGAGGGCAGTACTGGATTTCTTACTCATGTGGGATGATTTAATTGCTTAATATATATATATATTGTTAATGAGAAAACTAGTTTAACCTCAGTGATTGTCAATTTGTATTAATTGATAATTTCATGGTAACACAAAAGGTTAAAGGTTATCTTTATTTACATGGATATTATCTCTTCATTTTTATTCTTTATAATAATAACAATCTCAAAATATTTAATTCGACATATATATATAAAGGATAATATTAATTGAAAATAATTAAAAATAAAAAAACATATTACTCTCAATGCCAATTTATAAATGATGCATTTTCTAATTTATTTCAGAAGTTAAATTGTAGATTTGTATTCCATTTAAATAAAATAGAAGATATCTATATTGTTTTTAAAAATTGACTATCATAATTAACAAGAATATATTGCTAGTGGAAACTTTTTTCTGATATTTTTTTTTATTATCTGATACATATTCAGTATGATATAATTATCTAGTTAACTTAATAATTTCAAAACTTAACCGCATATTTTTTTTACATAGCTCAAATTTTCCATTTGCCAGATCAAATGAGTTTAAGCAAATTTCCATTCTTTTTTTTATTTTCTAGCTATAAATAGCTAGAAATCCATTAACTGTCTAACATAAAATGATAAGTTGGAATTGATTGCTATCTGAAAAAATATATTAACCTACTGAAAATTTTCCAAATGTGCTGTCAAAATTCAAACTTCAATTATTGCTATGGAGATAAATGGTTATCTTTTTATCATAAAGATATTTTATAAGACAATTTTCTATAAACATAGCTTTGTATTAGAAAGGAGAACTTTATAACAATTATATTTGTACAAGATATTCTAATATATTGTTTATAAGGATTTCATTTAATAAAAATGATAAGAATATTTCAAAAGATATTAATAAAGAAAAATATGTTTTATTTCTTCACATTTTAACTAATATACTATTGAAACTATTCTTATGCAAAAAACCTTAATGACAATTTCAGTCATATTTGCTTATTTTGTAATGAATTGTATATTGTTTATTCATACAAATTATTGAACAAAATATTTATTTGAAAATAAATTTTAATTGAGACATATAAAAGAATGAAATTATGTCTTAATATTTTTAAAAAAAATCTAACTCTAATAACATAGTTTTTGGGTTTTAAATAAATATTTTACAAATATGGTGCATAAATAAGTTTAAATATGAAAATAAGTTAATGACATTTGGAAATATTAAAAGAATAAAGTCTCACCTAAAATAATGGGACCAAATAATTTACAAGTTAGTGTTATATAAGTTTTTATGTATTATGATAATCCAATCAGACATTGTCAACTTGCTTTTATATTTAAATTTAAGCAATATTTGTAATAAGTCTTTATGATACTATCATATTTAGATTTTCTTTTAAATTAATAATTTTAGATGAAGTTTCTGCACAAAAAGTATGTATGGTAAACTAATATTATAGTTAACTGCAAAATAATGAAATGTCTCAAAATTTATGAGAAAGTGACTGACTTTTCTTCAAAATAATAGACTGACTTATATGTTTTAAAAAGAAATCATAATGTATATTTTCTAATAAAAAAAGATCATGGAAGAATGATGCTACCTAAATAATTTATTAATATGTTCGAGAAGAGTCAGACTTTGTCATAAATTTTGAGGTCTTTGAAACATTATGTCAGCACTTTTATCACTTGGGCTTTTCTTCACTATTTTGTGGTTATTTATAAGGTTAGTTTAGCTATAAGCTTACTTTTGCATAGAAATCACAACTAAAATTATTAGTTCAAAAAAATCTGAAGATATCAGTATCATATAGATCTTATACAAATTTCACCATAAATTTTAATCTCAAAGCAAGCCAATAATGCCATGATTGGTTGTATCATAACACAAATAAATTGACAGCATTACTAATCAATAGATTATTTGATCCCAAGCATTTCAGAGCATGGTTCAATATTTTAATGTTTCCAAAAAAAAATTGTAATTTTTTGTAGTTAATTTACATATTTAAACTTATTTATGCAATATATTTGTCAAATTAAACCTTTAAAACATCACATAAACACCATTTATTTTCTCTGCAAAGCAATAGTGCCATTTAGAGCAAGCTACAGTAATCAATAGCTGCCAGAAAGATCTTTCATTTAAATTCCTACTTAGTGCCTACTCATACAATATACCAGAATTTCTATTATTTTAATAGCTTGAGCAAAAAAAAGAAATAATGGTCATGCTTATGTGATATTCTAACAGTTTAGTAGGATATTGGTGAATAAGCCAATAAACATCACATCACCACTTCTTGTGCTTGTACACAGACCCATATGACTATATAAGCTAATGGGCTTGGATTGAAAACATTATGGTGTTTTCAGTTTAAGAGTCATACTTTTGTAGTTAAGTAGAGATAAAAGGTGGTTGCTGGAGGTTGTATTGGATCCTAAGATTTAGGTGCAGTGCTCTCAGATCCAAGGCTCCTCACTAATGAAGGTCATAAGCCAGAAACTAGTCTGGGGATATTGGATGAGTAGGCCCTAGATGGGGATTTTATGCACAAGCTTTCTGGCATCCATTGATTACTCTGGCTTGCTGTGTGTGGCAATATGTATAGTAAGTTTTGCCTGTTTTATATTGGTGAATATAGTTATAAAACAACACAAACACACCAATATATATGTATGTATTGTAACAATATGAAATATAGGGGTAATATATGTAGATGGCAAAATACCATCACGCCATGAACACTATAACAATCAATTAACATTGTCAATGATCAGTCATCAACAGGTATAAAATAAACATGAGAATCAGTGTAGAACAAAGTATAAGTAATTATAAAAATAGTAAGTTATACTAGTTACAAGTTATCTCATCATCATTAAACATTAATAATAAACAATCATTCCTTGTGACTGGAATTTTATCATAAATAATGCTGGGATCCTGATATACGATGATCATCATCAATGTCCACCTGGTACTTTAAGCATATAAGTCAACTATAAAATAATTGTCATAAAGTGAATGGACTATAAAAATAACCTTTACCATTGCACTATCCTAAGAATTATTTGAATATTCAAACACAGACATATACTATTATGTGTTATTTATTACTCATGATTAGCTTGGGATGCAAGGACTCTAGGGATTGTGATTGTATGCAAAAGAAAATACAAACACATACTTTAAATGCATTTTAGTATTAAATAACTTTATTGGAATAACTTAAAACAATGATAGATAAATTCATTAATTAGAAATAATAACAATAAAAATGAAATTGAAGGTTTGTTAAGTACTCTATAAATATACGTACATCAATCCGATCTTGATTCACAATAATAGAATATATGTTATATCAGTGTAATTTACAGAGGTATCAATATAAGTTTATATGACAGACACATATATAAGCACACAGACATGTCCATATAATATAAAATTAACAAATTCTAATTGTCAATAATCTAATAAAAAGACATTTCATTTTAATAAGATATACACAATAACTGGTTTTAGATATATGAGTATGCATGTAAATACGTGCACACACTGGCGTTTATATCCTAATGTTATTTCATTTGTCAATAATAAATTTATTAAATCCATATGTGTGTATTATTATATTTTTACCAGAAATAAATATAAAATAAAATATTTCGCAGTAATTTTAAATATTATCATTTTACAAATCAGGTTATTAGTATATTCCTTTTAATTGCAGAGAAAGGTTTTTTTTTAAAGAAAACATTATTTTTAAATTAATTCATAAGAATTGCCTCTTTAATTTTTCTTCCTTTTATAAAATTTTTCTTCTTGTGTGATTTGAAGTAAAGGCAAATTTAAAATTACAAGATTTTTTAAGACCAAAATATACTGAAACATTATTACATTGATTATTACTGTTTATTTTTACAATTATTAAAATTTAAAAACAATTATATATATATTGAAATAGTATATGGTGAGTAAGTTGCCAGGGGGTTATTCCTCCACCAATAACCACATTACATTATAGAACCACACAATATTTAAAATGTATTAGAGCCATGATACATGATAAACATGGAGTACCTATATATGTAGATCACAGTTGTTCATGTAATTTTGAGACAAATGATCTTTTTATCGAATACAAACTACATTTAATACATAAATAATATATGACAATAAAACCTAAACTTAGTTAAAATAAATTATAAAGAAATATATGTTTATATTTTTTATATGTTTTAATAAATATCTTTCTAAAATGTATATGTATAATGCTAACTTCTCTATACATATTTTAATCAATCTTGTAAATAAATGTTTATTCAAGTATCTCAGAGTAAAATATAAATTAAATATATGTGTTAACAGTTTATTTTTTTATTATGTGATGCAAATAAGTAAATGATGTGATCTAATCTTATTTTTAAAAAAAATAAATGCGAAAGCAAAATTTAATTAAGAAATAAATTCAAATTTTATTCACATTAAATAACACAAAATAATAATAACAATAAGAAGAAAAAGGAGGAGGAGAATGAGAAAAAGAAGAAGAAAAAAGTAGTAGTAATTATTATTATTTTAAAAATATGACTGGTTAATTGATTATTATCTCCAGCTTTATGCATGTAACATTATAAAATAAATTGAATATTTGTACATATGTAGGCAGAATCCTTGTACATTATATTTGTCCATTATATCTAATTCTTTATAAGCGATAACTAAGGTCGTATTTTATTAACCCACTTAATAAATCACCATACCATATGGAATTGCTGCCATAATATTTTTTATAAAGACATTTGTAGGAATATTCTGGAGTTTAGTTAGAATAAATCATATTTAGCACAGCTAAGTTTAAATTAATTAAGTCATCAACCAAAGAAAATATACTCTTGATTTTATTTAAAATTTATCCAATACTAAGCAATTTCACGCTTAACTATAATATATATACATACACACATACTCCTTCATACTATAAACCGAGAGGAATGCTTTATCTCTTAAAAATATGGATGACGCAAAAGAGAACCATTACTTCTAAATATAAAATATTGTCTACAAAAAATTAGAGAAGCAATTCAACTCTAAATATACTCATTAAGAAGCTATTATTTTTTTAAAAAATATCTCACCACAAAACTCAATTTACCATTGAAAACATACTATGTGTAAATTAACTAAATTATCATAAAATAGAAATTTAACTCTTTACAATTTTTCTTAAATTTAAAATTTCATTCATCCAAAGATTACTCCTTTCACACAAAATAAATGTAGTGCATGCAGTTATAATTATATATCACTGACCAAACACGTGTATGTATGTGTTCTTCACACTTTTATGCCCTGGAGAAAATGTTGAAACATATTTTTATAATAATAATAGTATTCATAAATTACATAAATTTATCACACACACACACAAATACATTAATGTTACAGAACTATTTTAATTAAAGTTCATATATGACTCTGAAATGTCTTATCCTCGGTAGTCCTTAAAAATAAATAGGAAAAGGGGGATATTGCAAAAAAGATTCATTAGCAATTAGATGTGAAGGGGAAATTCTTTAAAACTATTGCTTATATAAGTTGTTTACTATTAACTATAACAATCTAATGAAATCACTTAGCAGTTTCTCGAAAATCTCCATTTCTCCCATTTGTTTGACAGATTGCCATGGAGCAAAACACTCAGGGATACTTTTGAACTTCATTCAAAAATAGAATTGTAATATCAATGTATTTTTAATATATATATGTGATAAATTAATGTATTTTTTTTAATTTTATTACGAAAGTGTTTTACCATGTTCTCCAGAGCATATACATGGAAAACAATATACACATTTATTTAATAATGCATCATTATATATATAGCTTACATCACATTTATTTGTGTGAAAGAATTAATCTTAGATGAATAAAATTTATATTTAACAAAAGTTGTATAGAATTTAAATTTCTATTTTATGATAACTTATTTTTAACTTACACATGTTTTTAACAATGAAGTAAATTTTGGTGATGAGATTTTTTTTTAAAAGGTGATATCTCCTTATTGAAAATATTATAGTTGAAGTATTCCTCTAATTTTTATGTAGACTGTTTTATATTTATAAATGGTGGTTCTTCTTTGTGTAGTATGTATATTTTTTGAGAAGTGAAACATTTCTCATATTTCATAGTAGACGAAAAAGTATTTGTATATGAATTTTTTTATAGTTAAGCCAAATCAGCATAGCATATGGAATTTCTGTCATTATATTTTTTTGGAAAATGATATTTATAGAAATATATTGAGGTTTAGTTATAATGAATTATATTTCATAGAGGTAAGACTTACTTTAATTAAATCACCAACCCAAGAAATCATATTCTTGATTTATTTAAAATTTATTCAATGCTAAACTATTTTATAATTAATAAAATATGACTTTCATTATCATTTATAAAGAATCAGATATAGTGAATAAACAAAATATCTAAAAATTCTGTCTTCATATGTAAAAGTATTTAAATTATTAAAAAAAAGTTACATGCAAGAAACCAGAGATCATAACAGAATCATTGTTTTAAAGTAAGAACTCATTTATTATTATTTTTGTGTTTTTTAATAGAAATAAAATTTGAATTTATTTTTTAATTAAACATGACCTTCATTTTTTTTTTTTTTTTCATGTGTCATAGCATCGGCCGGGAAGCGAACCCGCTAACCCGGGACAACTGCTTGTAAAGGCAACTGTGCTGACCTCTTGACCACCAAGGGTTGACTGATCTTCCTATTTTTTAATAAGATTATATCACTTATCTTCCATTTATTTGAGTAAAACATTAAATATGCAAATCACTAACAAATATATTCCATTTTATATTTTCCCTGAGATATTTGAATAAATATTTATTTATAAGATTGATTTGCATAGGTATTCAGCCATAGTGACTTTAAGAAATTAGTATTAAACAATATATGTATATATTTTGGAAATATATTCATTAAAAATATAGGAAATATAAATATAGACTTATGTACAATTTAACCTAACTATATACATCTACACTACGGATTTACTGAATGTACTTTGGATTCAGTAAAATACCCTTTGTCTCCAAATTACATTTATGATTATTCTACATATTTAGGTACTCCATATTTATCACATCTCATAGCTTTAATACATTTTAGCATTTAAAACATTTAACTTCTTAATATATAGGCTAGCTTAGTAACTTACTAATAATATATTCCATCTCATTTTACCATTATAATTTATACATATTAATCTAAATCCATTAAATCAAAATTAAATCATTAGCCAATATCATATTAAAAATTCAGTATCAATGATTTTCCTGCCAAGGCAATTTATTAAGTGCAAAAAAAAAAAAAACTCAAAACAACACACACACACACACATATATATATACTAGCTTTCTCTAATTTAAACCAATATTTCAATTACTTTTAATATTAAACAAAATTTTGAACAAATTATCAGTTTTTATCAGTTTAAAATTCATACAAATTCATACATCTCTTCTTTAAAAGAAAGTTTTAGTCTACTCACATAAAATCTTATGTCCTACATTTTTTGTGAATATGTAGTGAAGAAGTAACATTATTTTTTATACTATCTACATGAACTTTCACTCTTTCATTTAAACTCAAACTGCTTTGACCTATTTATAATTTCGTACAAAAACAACAAGTAATATAAACAATTCTAAAAATAATATTTTTATCATTTTTTTTCATATTTTTAATCCATTTAAAGTTTAATTCCTCCCACTTTTATTTGAAAGTCTGTAGCAACAATTTTGGTATTTGCTCTTTTCATATTAGATCATAATATAGCAGATTCATCAAAATTATTGAATGTAATATTTCTAATTTGAATTCTATTTTAAATGGAATAGAATTTTAGTTGAGACATCATAAAAGAATGAAAATATGTCTTAAATTTCAACATTAAACTTATTCTTTAAAAATTCACAAAAAACTTCTTCTCCAACATTTAAGAAATCAATTCTTATTACCCTTATTGGCTTTTGCTTTATTGTAACCATATTTTGATGACATATCCTTTTAAAAATAAATATTTTCAAATAAAATATAATTGTAATCACATAATATCAACTTTGTTTATACAAAAGTACCATCTAATGTAAACTATAGTAATCAATAGATGCCAGAAGGCTTATGTATTTAAATCCCTATCTAGTATCTACTTATCCAGCCCCAGATTGTTTATAGTCTATGGCTATCATCAATTAATCTTGTATATGAGAGCAATACCCTTAGATCTTTGGATACAATGTATCTCTCCAGCAATTACCTTTTATATATTTAGTAAATTATGAAACAATGAGCCCAGATCAAAAACACAATAATGTTTATAATTCAAGCTAATTTAATTGTATAGTCATATGATTTGAAGCCATTTCAGTCAGTATATAATGTGTGTTATGTATATATAAACTTGAAAAAAAAATAAAGACAAACAAAAAATTTTTGTAGATATTTTTTATTTTGCACTGGAATAACAGTTAAAAATTAAATAATTTTAAATTTTTAAAAAAAAAATAGAATAAATTAAACATTTAAAAAGGTCTAATTAATATTTTATTAATTCTGATTTTGAAATTAAAACAAACATGTTTTTATGTTACAATAGATATACTGGTATTTATAAAATTCTAATTAAAGCTTGTATAATATAATTTGATAAAAATTCTACAAAGTTATTTTTGAAAGGATTAAGATGAATTGAAAAGAGTCATTAACTTTTTCCAGTCAAGATAAACAAAACTTACTTTTAATTAGTGTAGTTTTTTCAATTCCACCCTGTCCATAAGAAGATTGGAAAAAGATTGGATGAGAGAGTTTTACAGTTTTTACAGATTATGACAGCATGATAACAATGAAGTTATAACTGAAGGCAAGAGCCATTCAGCCATTGCTGCTTTACAACATTAGAGTTTGGTTTCACATGGAAACAATGTCCAGTTTTTATGTGGTTCACACATATATATATATATATATATATATATATATATATATATATATAATTGAAGTAATAAATTTAACAATTTACAAACTATTATAAACAATCCTTAAATCCGCAGAAGTACTTTTGGATAATTTCTTAAACCTGCCTCAACTTCCATTAAATTCAAAAAAACAAACAAACATAAAAACAAAATGGAAGCAAACATCATCAATTCAAATCCCATGAATCTCGTATTTTAATGTTAGCAGCTTGGCTATTTATTAAATGCATTTTATTCCTATTTATAAAAATTGCCTCTTTAATTTTTCTTTTATTATGGTTTCTCTCTTCATGAAGAATTTTCACATTTTCAAAATCAAATTTAAATTTATATTTACATGTTTTTTCATGATCAAAAAAACTGAAGGAGACATTAAATCATCATTATTTTTACTTTTTACATGCTTATATAACAATTCATGCTCCCTCAATCTCTTCTCAATACTGCACCTAGATTCACCTATATATGATAGCATACAATCACAATATATATATATGTCAACTTTTTTGTAATTGTATGCTATCATATATAGGTGAATCTAGGTGCAGTATTGAGAAGAGATTGAGGGAGCATGAATTGTTATATAAGTGTGTAAAAAGTAAAAATAATGGTAATTTAATGTCTCCTTCAGTTTTCTTTGATCATGAAAAAACATGTAAATATAAATTTGATTTTGAAAATGTGAAAATTCTTCATGGAGAGAAACCATAATAAAAAAAAATTAAAGAGGCAATTTTTATAAATAGGAATAAAATGCATTTACTAAATAGACAAATTGCTATACGAGATTCATGGGATTTGAATTGATGACATTTGCTTCCGCTTTGTTTTTTTTTATTTATTTAATGGCAGTTAAGGAAGGTTTAAGAAATTATCCTGAAAGTACTTCTTTGGATTTAAGGATTGTTTATAATAGTTTGTAAACCGTTAAATTTATTATTTCAATTATAATTACAATTTTGTTTTAATAAACGGACATTTTATTTATATTATATGTATATATTAGACAGCATAGAGACTGAAGGGCACACACTGCAGGACAATTACTGGATTAAACCTTTCCTGAAGATGACAATAAACTAGTCTATGATTTTAGAAGAGACCCGCTTACCAAAAGATTATCATGCTATATACATAGTTTTATTAATATGAAAAAAAGCACAGACAAAAGTACTGTATTGTATATATAAAGTACTCACAGATATAAGTTGGTTTTAAAGATAAATAATTTTTGACTAAATTATTCAACTAAAACTAGAATAATGAAAGAAAATAAATGACCAGTTCCAGTTTTATTTATTAAAAGTAAAACTTAGGAACTTTCTTTAGTAATAAATTAAAAGGTTGCTAGTCTCTCATATGTGCCTACTATTGCTTCTCAGACAGCTAATCAGATGTTAAGACAGCAGTCTAAAGAGCGATCAAGCCTCAACACATGACAGAGTTTTTGATAAGAAAAGGATGGTCCTTCGCTTCTCTTTACTAAATGACTACTGTTACAATCTCTAATTTAAAAGTAAAACAAGTAAATAGTTTTTACTTGAATTATAAATCTAAAAACAAAGGATTGATTTATAAATGATTTTATTTTGAATTAAAAAAAAATAGTAAACTTAAAAAATCTTTCTAGATTGGAAAGCAAAAGAAAACTCTAATGTTTTTTTTTTTTAAATATTAAAATGAGGCCACAAAAACCTGAATTTTAAATGAAACTTTCCAAATGATAATAGTTTTTCTTTTAAAGAAACACTTTTATTTACCATAAAAAAATAATAGGGTAATTAATAACTTTAATTTAGATTACCTATATTTTGTATATACACACATATGTGTGCACTTATGTATGAAAAATGAATTGAATTTTATTATTAGTTTATCATATTTCTGATATGTAATTTTAGTTCATACAGCACATCAGTACTTATATAGATGAGAGTCATGTAAATACATATATATATATATGTTAAAAACAAACATACTTTATGAATTTTTAAAGTGAATTATTGAACTTTATTATTAATTTATCGTAATTCTGACATGTAATTTTTTTATGCAGGCACATTTGTGTGCTGATATAAACATGTTTTATATAAACCTATTGACATATTGGTAATTCACAATGTGATACTTATTTTTTGTATTAATCAAAATCAGAATGCTGAATTTATATTTATAGCATACTCAGCAGACCTTATTTTCCAGTAAGTTTATTCAATCTTAGAATAGACTTAAAACTTATATGTTAGGATTTTATCTCTTGCTCACAGTAACAGTTGTAGAGCTTCTGCTTACTGAACTGGTTTGATGCATAATGGTCTGTTATATAAAGGGGTTTATTATGGACATCCAGTTGATGATTTTATTACTTCTCTAATGCTGGGTGGTACAAAGGGACTATTCTTTAAAGTTTATGCATTACATTTTTAGTTTAGTATTTATTAGAAATGAAGTATATAATTGGCCAGTACATTAATGGTACTAAGTGGATAGAGCATTGATGATGATCAGCATGTTTTAGTATCCCAGCATTATTTTTTTAATTGTTATATTCTTATGGATTAGCACTTAAGTTTGAGCAGCCAAATTATTGTTTATGTAATCTGCTCCAAACTTGGACAGAGCTAAATAATTAACCTGGTCTATAGTAACCCCATTTCAAATCCAGTCACAAGATTGACTGTTGTTTTATTTTTATTGTTGATCATCCATAATGATGATAATTATTACTTTTGCATAGTTCTGGACAACTTATAGTTACTTATAGTTAGTTCTAAGCTGATCTTTCTTACTAATTGCTCTTAGTTATTCATTACATACTTGTATGTTTAAATTTGAATCTTTGATTTGGGGTTGATGATGATGAGTGCCATCATGCAAGGTCCCCCCTGTTTTTCTTTACCATTATATATATATATATATATGAGACAGTAAAAACTCATGGAACATAACCAAATAATAGTATATCTATGCATATATATTTATAAAGTTTGAAAGGAAAAGTAGAAATGAGCACAAACAAAATACTTTGTAGACAGACAACACAGGTTAGTAATTACACAGTGTTTCGAGTAGTATTGTTCTCCACTTTTGCTAGCCTGATATGTGCAGTGTCAGTATTCATATAGAAGTCAAACTAGCACCTTTAGATTCTTGAATATCAGATTTTAAGACAAATGCTCTAATCAACTGAGCTATTCCGTCAAAGGCATATTTTTTTAAAATATATACATTGGAATAACAAATTAATGGTTAAATAAT
Source organism: Epiperipatus broadwayi (assembly GCA_028023455.1). Lineage (NCBI taxonomy): Eukaryota > Metazoa > Onychophora > Udeonychophora > Euonychophora > Peripatidae > Epiperipatus > Epiperipatus broadwayi. The sequence continues at coordinate 188,850 of JAQFVV010000335.1, read as the reverse complement.
AATTTTGATACCTAAAAGTATTATAAATTATTTTAAATCAAATTTATTGTTTTATTTAATTCTGATTTTGATTATTAAAAAAGAATCTAAAAGAAGCTTGTTTCATTTTATAATAGGTAATAATTATAAAATTCTCCTATCTATTTTTAATTGGATTAAGTAAGAAACCTTTTCTTAATTAAAACTATTTTTGATAAATATAAATTATTTTGGAAAACAGCTTTTTTATTATTTTAAACTCAGCAATCTATTTTTGTTTGAAGTATTAAGAAAATTTTTAGATAAAAATTTGTTTTGATTAATGTAAATTGGCAAAAATTATTAATCTTTTTTTTGATCAAGATTTTAAAAAAACAACTTAGTTATCCTGTTTTCAAATTTTCACTATAAACTATAAAAAATGAGTTAGAAAAATAGACTACATTATTAAAATTATAAAAAGAATGCAGATATAGAGTGGTTGAGTTTCAACTCACATGGAAGTAAGGGATAACTTTTTTTTTGTGGTTTATAGCCCATATGTGTATACTTGATGGGCTGACTTACTGCCAAGATTTACCTGATATGTGCCTTTCCCAAAAATGTCAATGGCCAGCCTACCGCATTAACATGAACATGATTGAAATAGGCCAGCTTACAAAGATATTCCAGTGCAGGATAGCATACTGAGAGACTACTATGCTATGTTTTATATATACATGCTGTTTCAACTATTTCAGAGAAGCACAAGATGTATATATACAATGCATTTAGGACATCTAGTTCGCGAACAGATATTAGTTGATGAGTAGAAAATATCTATTGAAAATAACATTATTTCCAACATGTAACTTAGCAGTTTAAGTTAAATATTTTTTTTATAAATTTTAGAAGTAAATGGCTTTTGACTAAATTATCCAACAAAAAAGAAAATCTGGGAAAAAATAAAAATAAATGACCAATTTGTCTCCAAATGATTTCTTTCAATTATCATTCATAAAAGATTCTATTTTGGAATTACAAAAGTAAACTCACAAATCTTTCTTAAATATTGTAAATAAAAAAATATTACTCATATCTTAAGTCTTTTTCTTCTGTATAATGAAGTCATAAGACAATATTTTATTATATATTCATTAAATTTATTATCAGCTTTTGTATCTATTTTCAATTTTTTTGTCATCTCAATATTAACTTTTTATTTTCATTTGTGGCTTTTAGATCCATATTATTTTTATTATTGCTATCGTTCATAGTTTCTGTAATTATGTCACACTGATTTAACATCAACATCAGAATCTGCATTATTTATATATCTGTACTCATTTCAACTTTTTTATTATATTCTACATTAATATTTTTCTCTTGAATATCTCTATAAAATGTATCAAATGATAATGTGTTATGGAAATTTTTAGATAGTGCATTCTGTAACTTGTCTGCAATATTTCTTAATCTCTTTCCAAGATAGACTTGCCTTTTTTTATTTAAGTGTTTTAACACTATTTCAATTTTGCTTCATCAATCACCTTTATTACTTTTCCACATGTTTATGTGATTTCATCTACTTAATATATTTACTTTAGGGAGTTGAACTAAATTCAGATTCTCACTAGTCTCATTAACTCAAACACTATATTCTTGATGTGACACTGCAGATAGTTTGCACTTATTTTCTAAAAAATGTATACCTCTTATGATTTCTTTGTCTTCTTTTTTCTGCTATAATGCTTTCTTCAATTTTAAGATTATTACTGCCTTAAGAGTTTTGTAATTATTCAGCTTCAATATATTTTTGATGATGTTTCTCCATCCATTTCATCTTTTTTTCATGCTTTTAATACCATTCACGATTAATGTTTTGCATCATTTTCATCCTTATGTGAGATTTTTGTTGATCACAAGTTTTAACTTTACTTGACTTGATTGCCAATATTACTGGCTTTAAACAAACTTTATTAAATTCATTATTTTTAATATGCTATAAAGACTTTAAGAACTACTAACTCTCATGAACCTGTTTTGAATAATATCTATTGCTAACTATTTTATCTAACATTTTCTCCTATAAGTCATTTTTGTTTTCTACCATATCAGTTAATTATTTCCTGAAATTTTTTTATTGTTAATATTTATTTTGTTTTCTAGTTATATTATTTAAGTCTTGCTATTCATGTGCATATTATTATCTCTAAATATATGAAGTTATAATAAATTACTTAGGATTCTGTGCACATAAAATTCCCAGATTTTCTAATCATATGAAAATATATTGAACTATTTTGATTTCAGAATGTATGGATATATTTAGTTCCACAATTGGGTAGCCAAATTTAAAGAGAGGCCAAAATTCTAAAGAATCATAATTTGTAACATATTGGTATGCCATAAGGTATCTGATAGAAAGTGATGTTTAGCTATAATGACAGATTATTTGTCTAAGATTACTAACAAACATTTCATTCATTGGAACAATGTTTGCAGTAATTGAACCATTACTATCACTAATCATTATTATTAATTTACTTAGTTTGATTATTTATATCAATAAATTAATACTGATGAAATGATTATATTTCTCTATCAATACTGACCAGTACAAATAAGCTCTATTTGTTTTAAAACTAAAATGCTTCTATACTTTCTGATCCAAAGTGCTGATTTATTTATCCTTATGATTTAAATATTGGTTCTCATCTACTGAGCTACCCATAGTATAATACATTATGAAAACATTTTGATATCTTTTTTTAATGATTAATGATCCTTAATCACATATATAAGTAAACTGTACTTGATGTAATCAGGATAATGAAATGAAAAATGGATATAAGTATTGCTCTTAAATTTTAAATGAATATAATGACAATGAAATTTGAAGCATATATAAAATCATATTCCTCTTCCATTCAAATACATAAATCATTTTTACATATACATAATGTGCTTATCTGTAAGTATTTCTGGTGAGGTTTATTATTGTATCCCCCTCCAATCTCTTCTTCTTTTCAAATATATATATATATATATTTGAAAACCAGGCACTCTTCACAAACCTGGGAGCTTAATTGTAAGTATAGAGGATTTGAACTCAGATTTTCAAGCACCCTTTATCAGCATGGGATTTGAGTTTTCATCATCAGATTTTCAATGATATGGATGGCTGAAAAGTTGGAGGTTGCAGTGGATTGAAGCCTTTCCATTTAAGTATGAAGATTTGCTATCTTAATATAAACTGGGCATTCATTATACATATGTGTGAGAGATGATAATCTGGACCAACTGATGAGTGCTGGTTTAGCATGAAATACGTATATTGGTGATTATAAATCTTTTCTACATGTATGTGGTCATGTGTATCAGTTGTATGAGATAATGTGGATAGTTGAAGGGTGCTTAAAAATCTGAGTTCAAATCCTCTATACTTATATATATATATATATATATATATATATATATATATATATATATACAATCATTTGTTAATTATATCTATTTAAAATAAAAATATATTTATATCTCATGCAAAAAAAAACATATTTAATAAAAACATATTTTACAAATAAATATAAAAACATCATAACATTTTAATATATTCTTATATCTTTGGATAAGTTAATGGTGAGTAAATAAGAGAATAAATCATGTCAGTAATTTTACAGCTATAATAATAATTATAAGATAATTATTGAGGATTGAACAACATGCACATACAAAATAAATATATATAATCACTATTCTTTTTTTATATCTTAAAATTCTGGAAATGTTAATAAGGTTAGTGTTTTCTTGATAATAAGTCTTGTGACAATTCTTTTGATTCATAAAAATTATCAGTACTTTGGAATTAGCGCTGCTGTGACTTAATTCGGCCATAATAATTCTAACGTTGCAAATTATTCTAACACTTTAGGTTTATTATTTTTTAAAAAATTAGCAAACATTATATTTATAAAATGAGTAATCAAGAACATTGGTTTAAAAATGCAAGTCTTATCATCAAGTTCTTCCATATTAAGCATCACATGATCACTGATGATGGCCACAAGCCAGAAACTAGTCTGGGGATATTGGATGAGTAGGCATTAGATAAGGATTTTATGCACAAGCCTTCTGGCATTCATTGATTACTCTGGTTGGCACATGGTGGCACTACTCTATGGAGAGTTTTGCTTTGTTCTTCCATATTATCTATGATTATTTATTTTTCATATAGGAAGACTGAAGAAACTGTAATTATTCACTCCAATAAAAATAATTCAAATATTTTATTTGATAGTCCAAACAGAAACAAAAGAAGCAATGATATTAGAAACTTACTTTTTTAATATATAGTGTATATGAGCTATAACTTATATTCTATGAAAATTATTGAAAATTATCAATTTATCAACATTTTTCTAGATACAATTCTTAAATTGACTCCCTCTATGAATATAAACATCCTAGAATGGGATAACGTATGAGATGAGTGGATGAAATAAGAAAGTATATTGGAGTGATACTGAGAAGAAAGGCTATGAACTAGGGAAACAGGATTAAACTTGGAGAAACTTTCATCTTGCAATACATCAATAATAATGAAAATTATGATAATGACATGTGTTTATAGTGATTTTATTTAAAAGTCTTTATTAGTAAATCATTTAACATATTTGTATCTAAAGATAAACCAAAAGCTCATTATTTATATATACATAGCATTTTTTTTCTCTCATTGATTTTATATTGCCACTTTTTTAAATGACTCACATTGCCTGGAATTTATCTTTCTTTTCAGCTAACATAGCAATGTACCCATTTACATATCAATACAATTATGGCTGGCTAAGTTAACTATAAATTAGCTACCTAACTAATGTACTGAACTTATATGAAAATTTATCAGTAACATGAAATTTCCTCAATTTTATTTAAACCCTAGATCATATACATAGCAGACAGATATACTATACATCTTCCTAAGTTATAACATATTTGAATTGTTTGACAAATATTGTTTTAAACTTTGTTGCTCTAGTATATTATAAATAAAATTTAACAATTTTTATTTTAAGTCTCGTGTGTGTGAATATGTATGTAGATATATATACAAAATTAAAATATTATTAATCTGTTTGTCCAATATTCCTATTTTGCTTTTTCCTGCTATTACATCTTCACACTAATGCATTACATTCCCTTCATTTAATTTATTTAAGCTTTTAGAACCAAACGTTATTGATTTTTTTCTATCACACTTCAAACCAACCTTAATTGCATTATTTTTCATCTTGAATGTCCAATGTGATTTTATTTTTAAATGATTAAATTCAATACGCAAAAATTAAGTGTTATCGATGTTAGAGGATATTTGCTGTTTTAACTTCTATGTTAAAATAACTTCATTCAATTTTGATTCTAATGCAACTCAATAAATGTTTTAATTATTTATTCTGGATAATATATATATATTGCGTAGTAAATAAAAATATCATACTTTTAGTTATGTATGTGCTTATATATACAGACATCAGATTTTTTAAAAAGGCCATTGCCATGGAGTTTATAATAATTTGGGATTATTACCTAGTTCAATAAATAAAATATAATTAATATTAAATAAACATTACTTTCATTTATATAAACACACCTACGTAATAAATTGCAATATTAATGTATATAATATATATGCAATATTTAAGCATTTGCACATGCATAAAAGTTTTTTTTTTTTTTTTAAATGAAGTAAATGTTTAATTCAATGATATTCTAAATTACATTTAAAATAATAAAGACCTTTAAAAAAAATCAAATATTTTAATGCATTAGATTTTTCTACTCAAAATAGTGATTAAATTTTTTAAAATGTCTTTTTCTCAATCGAAACTGTAAAAAATAATAGAAATGTATTACATAAAAAAAAAAGTGGAGAAAAAGAAGTATGTGATTTTAATACCTTCAATTATTTTATTCTGCAATTTTTAGATGAGTTTCTTATTCCATCAGTCGTTTTTTAAAGAGATAAAGTTTAGTTAGATATATGATATTTGGTGCCTCTGAAATTGACAAAACATAAAAGTACTGGGTTATTGTTATGCATTTTAATTAATGATAAAATTTAAGACTTCCCCATAAACATAAACAAATGATAAAATGTAGTTCAGAAATATTTTGCTTGTTTTCAGAAATCTATACTAATAGTATTTGTTTTCTAAAGAGGGAGAAGAGAGAATAAGAAGTGAGTGAAAATAAAATAAAATGTTGAGAAAGAGCCAAAAGTGTGGCAATAACAATTTGAAGTAATTGTAGAATTAGTGTAGAATATATATAAAAAAAATATTAGAAAAGAAATAAAAACGAATTGAAACTCCTGGATATTTTTTAATTATGAACTGGATCTATTTATGGAAAAAAATAATATGAAAAATACCCAAAGTTGTTATAGTAATGTTTGGACAATTGATATAAGAAGAATATCTGGACAGATTATAAAAAAAATACAAAAGTTTATTAGAGGTGCTGAAGAAATGTTGTGCCAGAGATGAAAAGGTTTATTCTCTAGATGGAATAGAAATAAAAATTGATAAATAAACTATACTCATTTAATGTGTGAAAAATTGCTTAAAGTTTATATCTGGCAATTATTATAGCTTATAGAAAAAAAATTATGAAAAATATTTTTTAGTAAAACTTGCTTTTAATAAATTTATCAGAAATAGAAAATAGAATATTGTCTCAAAAGTGTTTTACACAATGAAGAGAAATAAATTAGAACAAAACAACTTGGAAATAATGAATAAAAAACTGAATGAAGATAGAGTAGTAAGAAGTAAAATATTTTTACCAGATTAGAATTTGGTAGGGAAGTTGATAATTGGAGATTAGATTGAGATTAATTGTGATAATGTTTGAGTAAATAGACCTGTCATGAATTAAAAGTGATAGATTGTGTATTGTTAATAAACATGATGAGTATAATTTAGGAATTAGAAAAATTAAAATTATTATATATAATATTGAAAAAACAAAAATGCTAAGATAGAATAAAAATATAGTACTATAGGGAAAAAAAGTTTATATATGTATATATTAATGAAAAAATTTAAGATAGAGTGTTTAAATGTAAAAAAACCGATTATAAAGTAGAAAAATTCAAAAAATTTACTAAAAGTAGTAGTTGAAATTTGGTTAGGTATTTTAGGACCATTGAATTGTTGAAAAACCAAATCAAAATTAATTTTGAGAAAGCATTAATAGAACAGTAAAAAATTAATAAAAAAAAAATAAAATTATATTACAGAAAAGCAGATATTCCACATATTTAAAAGTATTGCATATATACAGATTGAATTTTATTAGGCAATAGTTAATATAAATTATAATAGATGAAAGTGACCACATTAAGAAATTGAATATAAAAAAAATGTTATTTGTAAAGAAATATTTTAGGGGAGAAAAAAAATTGAAAAAAATAAAGAGAAAAAAAAAAAATAATTAATAATTTGATAGAAAAATGAGTGTTTGACTAGGATAACGTGATTTCAAAAAAAAATGAAATGTAAATGTTTTAAAATGGATTTAAAAAAAAATTTAAAAAAAAAGGGGGGTATGAACTTGGCAAAAAAATAAAATAGGTTAAGTAAAAAATAAAGTGTAGCATATTAAAGTTAATGAAAAAATATAAATCATTGCCAAGTCAATGAAGAAATATAAAGTGTGAAAAAACAACAACAAATAAACAAAGACAAGATTTAATGTGAAACCCTATACCATTGATAAACATGATAATCAAAAATATATAATGAAATCTTTAACAACTAAATAAAATGTTTTGAGATTGAAAAAAAAAGTGGTAATATTACTATTAAAAAAAAAGATTTTTAAAAAGGTATACATAATGCATATTAATGATAAAGAATAAATAATGAAGATATTAATAAGATGGGTGAAGTGAGTTGTAAAAAAAAAAGAGAGAGAGATTTTGTATTAAAAAACATAACTGGTGTTGGGTAGTTAAAAAAATGAAATTGGACAGGGAATTTAAATCAATTATATTTAATCATATTTTAAAGTGGGGTAATGAAGAATGTGTGATTTAATTATGTAATATTAATGTATCTGATAAAAATATTGTAATCAAAAAAATATTAAAGGAACACTGATGATGAAAATGGAAAGAGTAGCTGCTGCAATTATATATATAAACTATAGAATAAAAAACTGTTGAAATACTTTACAACATAACTAAAGACATAAAAAATTGAAACAATGGAAGAGTACAAAATAAGATTGATATTTATATATAATGCAAATACAATAAATTATATGCTGTTAGCATTAACATTTCCTGTTTATAAGATATTCTTAATAAGAAAAGATTAATGCATGAATAGAAATTAAAAACGTAGTGTTTAAATGGATAGTAGAAATAAAATAAATGGAATTACTTACCTATCCTTGTTTAAATTATTGAATAAGTTTCAAATTACATTGTAATTTTTTTTGGTTTTTTTTTTTGGAGAAGAAATATTTTAAAAATTTATAATATACTGGAAATTAATTACTCTGGCTTAGGTAGATCAGAGGAAATGTAAATAATTTTTTTAAAAATTATCCAGTTATATTTAGAAAATGCTTAGCCTTATGTATAAAAACAGTATGCTATAGTAACAACAGCACACACTTCCTTTTTTTCTTTTAAATATATATGACTTATAAAGTATAATGTTCTTTTCCATTAAATGCAATCAAAAAATATACACTGTGCTTTTTTCTTTCCAAAAACTATATTTTTTCCATCACCAATATATATATTTACTTGTTTAAAGATTCAATATTTCGACTACTTTATTTGTCGTCATTTTCAAGGATCTATAAAATACATATTTACATCTTTATAACTATCAATATAATTAAAAATAAAATGCAAATATAGAAATGTATCTCCCCTTATCATAAAAAACAATAACATTTTCATTTCATTTATCAATACATCTTTTATATATATAGTACATTATATATACACAATACTTACCTACTTCTTTATTCCCCAAACTTTTCATTTTTTTACCTATACACCTCTTTCTAAAAAAAAACCACAAATATTTTTTCTTTCGTTTTTATATCTCCTAAGTAATTACTTTAAAAACAATACTTTTAACTTCCAATTTATTCTTTACTTAAAATATATCATTTACATAATTTATTCTATTCAGAACATGTTTATTTCTTTTTATATATAAATTTTCCAGAACAGGTTTATTATATATATATCGCCATTTTACTGTGTATTTTTTTTTCTTTCTGATGAAAACCAGTCCTCTGGTTGAAATATTATATTATTTATTGGATTTATAAGTCTTTATTTTTTTGTTTATATATATATATATATATATATATATGTAAACACTCCAGAACAGGTTTATTTTTTTTATATATATAAACTCTTCTTTACCATTCTCTCTACATATAATCTTAATTTTTCCAATATTCTCATCTTAAAATCTATATGTCCAAATTCCTTACTGTGCATGTTAATATTTGAATTTTTATCACTGTTCTAAATAGAATAAATTATGTAAATATATTTTAATTAAAAAATAAATTTGAAGTTAAAGGTTTTTAAAGTAATTATTTAGAAGGTATAAAAATGAAAGGAAAAAATATTGGTGGTTTTTTTAGAAAGAGGTATATAGGTAAAACCAAAAACGTTTGAGGAGTAAACAAGTAGGTAAATGTAGCATATATATATATAATGTAGTATATGTAAAAAAGATGTATTGATAAATGAAAGAAAAATGTTGTTTTTCATGATAAGGAAAAATGCATTTTTATATTATTTTATTTTTAATTGTATTGATAATTATAAAGATGTAAATATATATTTTATAGATCCTTGAAAATGACGACAAATAAAGTGTTTAAACAAGTATATATATATGGTGATGGAAAAAATAAAGTTTTTTGGGAAAAAAAAAGAATGTATATTTTTTTGATTGAATTTAGTGGAAAATAACATTATATGCTATAGTAGTTACAAGTAAAATAAGATTATAATAAATCATTAGTCATTGTTCATAAAAATAAAAGAGAATTTAATCAATTTTGTGGTGATTATAAAATATCTGTAGTTGGGTAAAAACAAGATTGTATTTTGGACAGCTTTGTATTTTGCTGAAAATAGTTGCATTGCTTGGGAGAAGAGATCTTAAATATTGATAATTAATGGAAAGAAAAAATACTTTCAGAAGAAGCATTTAAAATGTTAATTAAACAAATGTGTTGCTTAGTCAAAAATAAATAAAAAAGAATTTAAGTAAATAAGCTAGTGGAAAAACTAGGCAAAAAGGTTACAATTTTAGCCTTAACATATGACAAAGATACTGCATACAGTAAGAAGTAATACAATAAAAAATGTAAATAACTTGTAAAGATATAGCAGTGTTTAAGAAAGTGGTTGCTGGAGAAAATAAAATGACTTGATCTTTTTTATAAGAATTTTTTTTATAAGAATTGTTTTAAAAAATTTAAAAAGTTTGAGAAACTTTAATTTATAAAAGGTAGTAATAAAATCGTTAATAATTTTTAGTGGTTTAATTGGGAAAAATAACAAAGAAAGTAGGTGAAAAGCAATATAGTGTACCAAGAAAATGAATGAGGATTTTTTTTAAAACTTGTATAAAAAATGAAAAAATTATAATTTTTAAATTTAAAAAATATAATATTTCAGGAGAAATGAAAAAGTTAAAATATGAGTTTGAAAAAATAAAAAAAATTAATGAAGAATAAAAATAATATAGAAGATAAGTAACTGAACTCAATTAAATTATTGTATTAGACATTAAAAAAAGGTCTCTATATAATTGACTTTTTTCATATTACTTATGATTTTAGTTGCATTTAAAGACAAAACTAAGTATTATCGTGAAAATTGTAGAATATAAAAAGAAAAAAGGAAGAAAATCTCAATCTAACATTTTCAAAAGAGTTTATTAGCACCATGTAATTGACTCCATTATTCTACTCAATACATCATGATTTTGAGCCATATGTAACTTTTCATGAAACTCATAGCCAGTGATTTGTTTAATCGGATCTGTCCTTAACATTGAAAATTTATCTCATGGATAGTGACTTTCCATTTTTTGTTACAATGATACCTCTTTTGGTGTTGATTTAGTATATGCTCATGGCCATTTCTAATTATAAGAACCACCCAAAACCCATACTGACACATCCAACTGATAAATGACATTGATCCATCTATATGTTGTCACAATCTGACCATTCATTACAAAATCACCATTATCATTTAAAAAACCTCCAAAAATCCAATTTTCATAGTTATAAGAAATGAAATCACGTGATTAAAATATTAAAACACAAAATCACCACCCATTTTTCTATAATGTTGGGTTTTTTCATTGTGTCCAAAACATATCATTATTTTCTTTTTATTAACAATGACAAAGTTTTATTGTATAAGTTCTAAAATAAATGCATTAATCTTATGAATCAATAGAAAATAAGAAAAATTCCCTCATAGCACTATATATCAAATGCATTCATCATTATTCAGTCTGCTTTTTTGGGTGTCCATATCCAGCAACTGTAAATAACCAGTGAAAAAAATTAAGTAAGAGCTCTTGAAATATTTTGATCTTTTTATTTTAGACAGTTTTGTTATCGATTATTCTTGCTATCACAATTCTTTTGGGTATTTTATAATCACATTGCCCATTGTTGACTATGGTTGATACCAGATATGCAAATTCATCTACCATTTCAGATATGTTAATACTTTTTAATTTGGAAGGAGTATTGACATGATCTTGAATCATGACTTCGAATTTTAAGATATTTGTGTCAAGACCTATACTGTTTCATTTCCTCTGATATTTTTTCTCTATGATATTTATTAATTTCTTATCATCAGCAGACAAGATCAAAATGTCATTTTATCTCTTAATTAGTGCTAACCCATCATTTTAGCCTTCAAGAACCTTATCACATTTGTTAAAGGCATTAAAAAGAATAAAGTATACTCCCCAACTAATACCTGCCTATATCTCAAATTCTATTGATAAAGTTTTGTCTATATACTTTCTTGTGCCTCTTCTATGTATAAATCCTAACTGCTCAACAAATCTTTCATAAAAGAATGAAATCTTTAGACATTTCATTATTTATGTTGAATGTTATTTTTCTTGCCCATAAAATTGAAGACATTATTCTGTAGTTGTTACTATCAGCTGGTTAGTTTTATTATAAAATGAAATAAAGATTGAGTGACACTATTCTCTTAGTGATGTTCTAATTTTTCAAATCCTTTGACAAAGATTATTGATGGTTTTATTTTCATCTGATCTCATTTATTTTATGTTTTCAGATGCTATAATTCTTATACACCTTTATATACTTTTTTATTTAAGATTATATGTTTATAGATCATTTTCTTCACTTGTTCTCTATGTATATAATGTCATATTACAAAATGATTAGTCTCAATCAAATGAACATCACATCAGACATCCATTGTTTGTTTTCGAGGTTTCTGTGCTCATTTTTTTAAATATTAACTTATCCTTTTTCACAATCTTAATCAATATTAGATTGCTTCCATTAAAAGGCATTTTGAAAGCCTGGTATTTCTTGTCATCTTTTTTTTTTCATTTAAAAAAATGTTTTATTTGTGTGATTTAGTTTTGTTTTCAATTTACTCTAAAAAAAATTGGTAATCAGAATCGCATTCTACTACAACACGGTCATATATAATAGACCATTGATTAGGGTCTCCTACAGACCCAAATTTGGATTAACAACTGTTGACTGTCATGTGTTTGAATTAAAACATACATTATTTGAGTTTTATAAATATTATTAAGTGCTATCTAATGAAAAAGGAATGAGGATGATATCGAAATATATTATTATGAAATTAATTTCAATAGCGAACTGTATGAACAACGTTCTTCTTGCATTTCTCTTGCCAGTTACATATTTTTCTACTATAGAAAGATCTGATTTATATGAAGGCTACAGAATTTTCTTGATAATCTTATAATCAATATCTGAATACTCACTAAATTAAAGATATTATTCACAGCACATGCCACTCCATTTCATCCTGTTGGAATTCTGCCTGATTGTCAAAGAAGTGCTAATATGTCTCACAATAATGTGAGGTTTTTCTGATCATAATAATTATGTATGTTTTAGGTATATATTTTTCTTATCATAATTTATACCAATAGAAAATTTACCATTCAAGTACTCTGCGTGCCCACTAATTAATTTCAAATCAATTATTTGATACTTTAAATTTCTTCATTATGATGACCATTTCTGAGATACATGATATTCTTTAAGAGATAGGCTAAGTAAGAGCTTTGATTTAATTTTGGAGTTTCCTTTTTATATATGATTTGTCTTTCTGTGAATAACAAGATTTATCTTTACTGTATGCACCAAACAAGTTGCTTTTCCCTTAGCATGTGAGAACTTGGGATTTGTATGAGGCAGAAACATCAAATCTGAAATGGGACAATCATCTAAAAATATACTTTAAAAATAAATTTTATATTGACTGCACAAACTAATGCCTTAAGAATATTTGTATTCTAATATATCACATGTTTATATTTTAGTCTATTAATTTGCTATCTTACATGTTATCTTCTAACTTTTTCATGAACATTTTGTTTTTAAATATTTCAATAATTGATCTCTTTATTCTATTCTACTGTAAACTATACATTTCCAGCAAAAATAATCTATATATTTGAGATAATTTATATAATGTAAATATATTTCCCTTATGAGAAAATCATATTAAAATTCATTAAAAAATTTTTTTAATGGAAAATCTGTTACTGTTCATTTATTTCAACATCCAAATCAAGAAAGATTCAATTTTATAATAAAATATATCTGGCAAATTAAAGAACATATCTATTGATTATAAGAACTTTACATCATATATTTAAAATTTTAAAAAAAATCTTCAATTAAAATTTTTTAATATCTTTACGTTACATTGATAGGGAGTCCAATTCTAACTTCTATACCATAAATTAGCTAAAACATATGTTATGCTACTAATATAGTTGCAGTAGTTACATCATAATGATGAAATACTTCTTTTAACTTGTTTACTATCTCAATGTCTAGGTCTGTGGTTATACTTCAGTAACTATAAAAATATTCAAATTGATGTAAATTTTCATAATAAAAGTCTCGTTAATTAATAAACCATTATAAGTAGCATTAAAAATATTAAGAACTATCATCAGCATACTGGAAATGTTTGCTTTTAATCCTTTGAAACTAAAAATCTATATCACACCTTGAAATTTGCTTCAAAAAATTCCTAGAAACAACTTCAAAGACTATTATTATAAAAATAGAAACAAAGTTGGGACTAGTACATATCCTTGTTTAAGCTTTCATTTCAATTACTTCACATTTTACTTCACCAGCAATAAGGCTTTCTATTATTTTATCATTAGAGAAGCTACATAAGACAAAAAACTGCAGTAGAAGGTAGACTAATATCAAACTTGCTCAAGTCTGTTAGGTTGACAGATTAAAATTCTTGATCATATCAATAAAAGACATATATAAATAACTTCTCTGAACATGTCATTTCATTTTCTTGACAACAAAAGCATATCTATGGTGTCTTTTAATAAGTCTCTGGTAAACATTTATTAATAAACAACAATAATTACTAAACCCATTTCTATTTCCTTTAATTTTATAAATTAGAAAAAGAAAAAAGAAATCACCTTAAGATCTGGTCTACATATTTTTAAAAATTTCTAAATAAGGTTTACAGCTAACATATTACCAGAATATTTTAAATCTTTTCTATGTATTTCATTAAAATTTACAGACTTTTTATTTTTATGTTTCAAAGATACATTTTTATTGATACTTCAAAAAAGTTACAATAGTTTTACAAATTTGATTGCGTTGTCGTGTTAGAGCAGTTTAGTACCTGATTAGTTTTGTCAAAAATGTAAATATTAATAAAAGTCTTCATAATAAATTAATTGTCTTGTTAACAATTATAAAAATATTAAAACCAACATGTCTGTTGATTCTTAACAGAGATAATTCAAAAAAATACTTAAAATTATCTCTGTTAGTAATCAACAGACGTGTTGGTTTTAATATTTTTAAGTCTTCATATAAATAATTTCATCAGTATTCAAGGGTGATCAAAATATTTCTTCTACCTTTAAAAAGACCATTATTATTATACAAGAGAATTATTATATTAGATTTTTTGATCCACATCTTATTTTGAATGGGTCAAAATAAGTTTATTAAGTGGCCATGATCAGCAAATGATTTTGCAATATTAAACCACCCATCATTTTTAAACTTCTGAGTTGCTAAAATTCTGATTTTATATTTCTATATTATTTGTAGGGTTTCACATTTGATTTATTATTCAACTAAATAAAACGTTTTCTTTTACTCATGCCATTAATAATACAATCATTGTCTGAGAATCAGTGAGAATTATTAATTTTTGTAAACCCAAATATGAACTTATTTGTATCTAGTTAAAAAAATTCTGTCTTAGTAACATGACAATCTTGAATATCTAAATTAACAATTTTAGTATTCAATAGTTATTAAAATACAGCATGAATAATAGATGTTTTTAAAAAAGTGAATTTACCTTTTTTTAAGAAATAAGGTCGAAAGAATTAATTGTAATGCAATTATTGTTTTAATCTAAGTCTGTGTATGAGCAATAATATACATTTCTAAATATTTGTAAAATATTAATTTTTTTCACATTCTAACTCCAAGTTTTAATATAACTTATTATATGTCATTATTTTGAGTGTTGATACATTTATTCCTAAAATTTATACAATTATTTTTTGGGTTTGAACAAAATGTTCAGTAATGGTAAATATGTGTTGTGCAAAAATTCAATAATAGCATACTACTTACGTTTACAACACCAATACTTTGGATCAACATTTACTATTTTTACCAGTTTGTGAATTTATTTAATTTTTTTAAATGATAGTATTTAGAAAAAAATAAAAACTTTTTTTTTTCTGAACTTTTTGAATCTAAATAAGTCCATAAGCATTGATTAAATCATGATAGATATTGTTTAAATCAAGTTTTAATACTAGTAACGATTTTTACTAATAGATGTATGAATAAAAGACTATTAAAATAAAAAATACTGAACTAGATCTCAGAGCAAATTCACTACTATGCAGTCTCATTTTATTTGATAATTACATTTTCTTAGATGGTTACCTTTTCAATTAATTTTTTTTCTTATGAAAGGTAAGTTTGAGTAAGAATAGCTATACCCATTATACATATTGAAAGCTATTTTACCTATAAATGCTGGCTTCTGATCAAATCTTAAAGTGTGCAGTATGTAAAGTTTTCACGCGTTATTTATCAATAACTAAAAAAATTAAAAGTACAATACTTATCTTAGTTATGATCACCACTTTTAGTTTATTATTATATATCACATTAATGAGTGATCTGACAGACATGGTGATCTAGTCAGATTGACAAGGAGGCTGTTTTTAGATAATATTTACTATATTCCTTTCACTTTTATTAACAAAGAGATTTCTAATTAGGGTTACCTAATATTCAATTGTTAAAGAGTTAAAACTCTTCTCCATAGTCTATTTACAACATAACTCATTAGTAATTATATTGCCTTGCAGTAAAGATCACAAGTAGGAACTCCCAGTATAATATATCTGTTTGTATCATTGCTGTTTTAACACTTATAGCTTGCATAAAAAAAAAAAACTAATTATAAAAAAAATTAAAATAAAAGATTGAATCCGGATTGCTGATAGTCTAGATAAAAGAAAAAGAATGTAGCATTGCCACACAGTCTTAAAAGATGATTCATGACATGAGAGACTGAAGAGAACTGAACGTCATATAACTAAACACAGCAGAAAAAAATAACATAGAGAGGAAACAAAAAAAACTAATTATATAAAAAAATGCATTTTACTTTGCTTAAGTAATATCTTATTTTGCAAGGCACAAAACTTGGTCTAGGTCAGATATCACTTGTAGATTATTTGCAGTTAATTTTCATAACTAATGTTTATTCTCTTGTCCATTACCTATGAATCCTATTGGTAGGCTGAATACAACGAAAGATGTTTATACATACATTAGTATTAATATTATTATCATTGAATTCTGATAATAACATGAATGATATCCTGAATGACATGATGTTTAATTTTCAATACTGTGATCTGTGCCCTCATTCAACATCAATTTTTCTTCTCGCTGCATAATTCAGATGTTAATAGTAAGTTATTAAAAAAGTTTATATAAATAAAAAATACAACCAAATGAAATAAAATAATAAAGGTATAAATCAAG
Source organism: Epiperipatus broadwayi (assembly GCA_028023455.1). Taxonomy (NCBI): domain Eukaryota; kingdom Metazoa; phylum Onychophora; class Udeonychophora; order Euonychophora; family Peripatidae; genus Epiperipatus; species Epiperipatus broadwayi. The sequence goes on along the minus strand of JAQFVV010000335.1, from coordinate 171,480 downwards.
GTAATAGCCTCTCTCCAAGAATTGTCAGGAAAAAAATGAAAATCATTCAATGCAGATTTCAATAGAAAATAAGAGTTATAAGCTACACACAAAGTTAGCTACATTGCTTCTACTTTGTTGAACCCATACTCATTAAGTATTACAACTTTTTATATCTTAAATTAATCTGTGAGAATTGATGTAAATCATTTTAATAAAAAAATTGCTTATCTATCAATGATAATATTATATAAGATTGGTTTAATAGACTTATTGCAATATTTTCACTTTCATTTTAATAACGAAAAGATCATGTAAGAACTCAATGACAGAAATCTTATTTAAAAAACAATCTTCAATCACTAGAACAATTGTCTAAAACAAACACCCTGAAAACTTTTTTTTAAAGAAATAACTATTTATATAATTAAATTCACCGAACAGTATGCACTATTCAACATAATGGGATGTTTTAAAACTTAATACTTCCATTTATTAGCATGGGGCAGATAAAAAACAATCTAAATATTCATAATTCAAAACTTCTATTATTTAAACTAAGTATATTAAACTTGACAAGGGATGCATGAACTATTTAGCATCATCTTGGACCACATTAACAAAATGTAGAAATTAAAAGAAAGCATATTAATTACGTATAATAAAATATAACTACAATAAAAAATACATGTAAAGTATAGAAACTGTTTTTCAAATTAACATCAATTTAATTTAATAATATTGCATTATCATTTTTTTGAAGAAATTTGGCATAGTTTTTCATTAACTAACCTTTTAGAATTTAGTTGAACTTGTTGAGCTGTAGATACTTTTAAAACTGATTGTATGTGCTGGTTCATTAATCTTGATCTTTCTGCAATCTTATTGTTTTTTAAAATTGAAAATAATTGTTCACACAAATATGTTCTGCCGAACATGGTTAAAATACTGGTAATGGCACATATTGGGAAATCAGATTACTGATAAACAATTATAGAAATTTGGATCTCAACTTCTATATATTTTTGTTTCAATATGGAATCACATTAAATTTCAATTAATTCTAGTTGTAAAATTATTATTCCTGGTTTCAACATCAATTGTTAGAGAAGTAAATATATTAAATTGAGTTTCATATTTTTTGAAATCCGAGAAACCTTCGTTAGAATTCATTTTCTAATATTGTGATTTCACTAGTATATTCTGAAAATTTCAACCCATGTAATTGAAATATTGACTGGCAATAGTCAAAATGATATATTTTCATTTTGAAGTTGTTTTTTCGAAGTACTTTTTTTTCTGAAAACATTAATATTGTCAAATAACACTGTGACTCTATAATGTTTGCCTTGTTTTTAAGAATAAGTTGACTAAAGAGATTTGTAATATCAACTGAAAATCTAAGTTCTTTATCCATTGATCATCTTGCAATATTCCATATTCATAATTTTTTGAATCTAAAAAAATAGTAATTTATCCAGCAATTTGTAGAATCACTTTAAAACCTTGTAATTGGAAAGCCATTTAATTTCTGTATAAGGAAAAGCACTATATTCATTCACTCTTATGTCTTTTAGAAATGTAACAATCTGATGATGATTAAGGGATTATGCAAGAATATAATTTGCAATTTTAGTGACAGTCCAATATTTAAAACTTTGGAGTACGTTTGTTGATGAATAATGCAATGAAAATATTAAAAATAGTCAGTAACGTTTTTCTTTGCATTTTTCTTTCAAAACACTCAGATCCAAGGCTTCTCACTGATGAAGGCCACAAGCTAAAAACTAGTCTGGGGATATTGGATGAGTACGCATTAGATGGGGGTTTTATGCACAAGCCTTCTGGCATCCATTGATTACTCTAGCTTGCTGTGTGTGGCAATACATATAGTGAATTTTGCCTATTTTAACAACAGTTATAAGCAAGCATAAAAAATGGTGATCATGTGATGTTTATTTTTCTTTCAATTTTATATCAATCTCTTTAATAACATCAGCCATGACAGGAGCACCATCAATTACAAGGCAAACTACATTTTTTAATGGTAAATTGTACTGAAACAAAACTTTTATAAGATTGTCAAAAATATCAACACCAATAGTTGTATCATGCATAGGAATAAGTTCTAGAAGCTCTTTACTAACTTTCAAGTTTACATCACATCTGACAATAAAACAGTTAATTAAGTGATATCCTGTAGATCTATACTTTCATCAATTGCAATGGAATAAGTCTCAAATGTGGAATTATTAATTTTAGTTGATTTCTTAAATTCTCAGCTATATTATATATTGTGCTAGCAATTGTATTTTGAGATAAACTTATATTTTTGAACTTGTTTAATTGTTCTGGACACAACACTTCTACTGCTTTAACAATACATTTACAAATAAATTCCTATTCAGTAAATGTTTTTCACTTGCTCATAATTAATTGCACTAATACGTAGCTAGTTTTAACAACAGCCTCATTATCCTCAGTAGGCTTGGAAAAAAAACTTTGTTGTTTTCTGAATGTCAGTTTTAATTCTGACATTTTACTTTCTCAAAGTTTTTCAACATATTTGCCATAGTGTAGTGCCTCTTGAGATCATATTCTTAGAAACTGCAATAAAATTTCTTTATATCAGACATAAAATATTGTAATCCTCATTTTTCTTGAATACTACAACGTTCTGCTTCAATGCATCATTTTTATTTTATTTTTTAGAGGGCTTTGACATTAGTATGAAATTTTAATAGTTTAAAAAAACACTACCTGTACACTTTCATTTACATTCAGAGCCTAGTTAAACTGTCAGAGTGGTGCAGACATTATCAACATTTCTAAATCTTAGAAATGCTTCACAGGTGCAAACAATAACATACCTCATAATGTTATCCAAAATAAATATCAAATCAACTTAAACATTGGTAAACATTACCTTTAGTGGCCAAAACATAATGCTCTGGTGGAATAATTTTGAACTACAATGCATATTTCTCAACAATACATCTATCACTATTGCAAATGCAAAGAATTCTGCATAAAAATCTTTGCAGACAGGATAAAAATAAGGCATTTCTGGTACAAAATTGCTATTTTAACTTATGTTTTGCATACATTGACATAATTTGCATTATCATCTAACACCATCTGTGCCTTTAGCATATCTCACCAGGGAACACTGACATAGGACATTATTCTTTAGCAGTTGCCTGCTCGTTAACCATTTCATTCCCAATTCCAGAGTTTGAAGTTTCTCCATCAACTGCTATGAACATCAAGATTCTGCATGAAGATCTAACATTTCATTTACTGGCATGATAAATATTACACAATTTATATCTGCCATAGCCTTATTGTAGTTAGTTGTAAAGTAATGCGATTCTCATATGAATTTTCTGAATGGATTTCAAACACCAGATAGTGTATGTAAATTACTTTGTCAAAGTACTACCTTTATAACTACAGATATTATCAAAGAACCAACTTTACAACTACAGGGGGTAAAAAAGAAAAAAGTAACTAAATTTGGGGGGAAAAGTCAAAATTATTATGCCAAAGCGCATAGGTTTTAGCCCACTAAAGGTAATGTTTACTTAAACATTAAGAAATTTCAAATCATGTCAAATGTTAAAAAATTTTCAGCTATGTCCTCTGCAAATAAAATATATTAATTGTCAGAACGCATAGATGAACATTTTTTAAAGTTTGAGATGATTTAATATCTCCTATAATTAATACATTCTGCAGTTTAATATTGAATAAATTTTGTGGACATATTGTATAGGTAATAAAGTATTTACTACGACATTTAATAAAAAAAATTTAAGTGTGTTTTTGGAAAAATGATGAAAGTTTGGGATTTTCTTTTGACGTAACAGCATGCAGCAAAGTATTTATAAATATATAAGGTCTTGTCTTCTAAAAAGCATGTGATATGACACTTTATGTTTCTTCTATATTGCATTATTTCTATATTAATAAGTTTATTTAATACAAAAAATAATAACAAATACATTGGAAATATTATAATTATTTTTTGCAGATTTTTTTTTTAAAAATAAAAAAAAAAATGTAAATATTAAATACAACCGCTATTTGGCAGCCATTTTGTTTTTTTTACATTTATTGTATACATCTGAAATTATATTTTTAAAAAATCATCTGCCAATCTTGGTAGACAGGATAACATATAAGTAGCATTTATTTAATTCATTTATGTATTTATAATCATAATTCAAAAAATTCATTATTGGGCAAAAAACATATGACTATTATGGTTACCAATCTTGGTGGCTGCAGAATTTTATGTCAGTGGGCTAAATGTATTCTGTGGGCCATGTGTTTTTAATGTCTGATCTAGACAAATTTATATTAATAACCTTTCAATAAGTAGTGATGATACACTATGTTGGAAATATTATAAATTTATTATTCTTTAAAATTTACAGCTTAGTACTGCTTTTGACCAGGTTGGTCATAATCATAGAATTAATATAGGTGTATAGAAAATAAAATTTATAAGCTAAATAAGTTTAAAAATTTAAATTTTCTACTTGCTTGATAATGCAATGGATGAGTCTTTCTTATTTATTGCATTATTATATTTTCTTTTTTCAATCATTGCACCCAGCTCCCACCGCAAACAAGTTTAATATTAAATGGATGGAAATTGTGACCTGAAACAATCTCATGTTTCAAAAATATAGATTTGATGTTTGCATCTGTTTTAGTGTATTTGAATATATATTTGTGCTGCACTAATCTTATAAGAACTATTGGTATAATACTCACCATAGTAAATTGCTTTGCATGTTGGTTCATTGCAATAAAAATGTGACTTCTATTTTTTATATAATAAATTAATGCTATATATATATATATTTAATAATAAAAATGAAAAAAAAAACCCGAGTAATTATCCAAAAATAAATTTTTCTAAATATAGTAAGCTCTCTGTTTATTTTTTTTTAGTCCAATAGTTTTATTTAATATTTTTTTACAAGCAACCTGTAGTTTTTTTTTTTTTAAGTGTCATAGCATCGGCCGGGATGCAAACCCACAACCCAGGCAACTGCCTGAAAGTGCAAGGCAGTCGTGCTGACCTCTCGACCACCAATGCAAGACAGCAACCTGTAGTTTGGATAAGTTACATTTCTGATTTCTATGCAGCACAACACGATTTTAGTGATTGTATCATTTTTTACTGTCATTTGCCTTTTTAGTGAAGAATTCATCAGTCAGTATCTTAAACTTTTGTTTTAATTTTAGTTAATAGATAAATGCTAAAACTTAAAATAAAAAAAAACCCTAATATTCTTACTTGAAATAATCTGTTTTCGGTCAGGATTTATAAAACAGAGAAGTTGTTTTCAGTTCAATTTATTTTGCTACAATAATTAAATTTTAAAAAAGTACAATATTTGTAATTTCAATGAAATAGTATTTGCTACAGATTTATAGTTTATTAAAAAAAATGTAAGTTTACAAATATATATTTTATTTTACAAATATATATTTTGTTTTTTAAGTATTGAAAACTTTTTTATATATAAGCCATATAAATATGCATTATGTTTGCTTTTATATCAACAGAGTTAAAGAATCTATAAAGAATATTTTTGTCACATTTTATTTTCATCTTAAAATACATATGTAATGTAAATATTCGAAAAAAGAAAGGCCTTTTTAAAAGTCACTAAAATGTATAAAATATGTCCACAGAAGAGAGAGATTTTTTTGTATATGATTCATAGAATGAAAAGTTAATTTATGGTCAATGTCACAATTAATCTTTTAAATATATATATATATATATATCCCATTGATAATAATAAAAGGAAGATATCAGTAAAAAAGCAAGTTTTTTAAAGTTTTGTAATTTTTTTAAATGATTGCATCCAACTACTAGATGGAGAAAGAAAGAATTTCTGAAGAAATAAATGATGTATCTTTAAAACATTATATATATATCGTATTTGCTGAATTTGAGATGAGTTTTCAGTATGTGGTAAAATGTCAGCCGTAATTTTTCTTTCCTTCTTATTTGATTTTCATGGTGGATATCTTAACCTATGAAGTATTGAACTGTGTTGCTATGACAATGATAATATTGATATAATAAAATTGTTTATTATTAATTGTATTGTATAAGATTGTGAATTGACTTTATTCATTTTAAAATGAATATGTAAATAATAAAGCATATAGTTTGGATAAAATTATTGTTTTTTTTTTTGTTATTATATGTATTTTCATTACTGCATTCGCAATAATAAATTTTAAACAATACAACTAAATGTTTAATATCTCAAATGTATTTGTTAATTTATTTGTATAATATCATACTGGAAAAATATGTATGAAAATATATTTCCAGTGTAGTATAGTGTTAATGAATTATAAATTGTTTAATTTGTGTTAGAATGAAAGAATGGTATTTGTATTATGAAACATCAATGGTTGTTATATGTAATAATTCTAAAAAAATATTTTATTTCTTGATATTCTTATATAATAAAATTATTATTTGAAAGATGCTGGTTGAAGTTGGTTAAAGAATGAATAAAAGGTATTGTTATAATTACTCTGATGTCAATGGGAAAAGTTATAAGTAGAACTGAATAGAAAAAAAACTTTTTCTACCTTGGTTTTAATAGAAGTGAATCTAAGTTTATTCTTATAATTTTTTTATTTTTAAAATTATATGATTGTAAAATAGATAGAATGATGGGATAAAAGTGACAATGTTCATCTGGTGAGTAGGTGAGAGATGATAATTTATCAAAATATGAAAATTAATTTTTAGCATTTCAAAATCACGAGAATGTTTTTTTGCTTTAAAAATGAATATTATCTATTTTTTAATGATGAGCTCTAAATGTTAACAACAGAAAAATGTTCACAAAGATTATGTTTCTCTACAAATATAATTTTATAAGCTTGATGGATGAACCTATACACCAGAAAAAAATTGGTTCAATTTCCATAGCATCATCATAAATGAAATTAACATCTGTTCACTTACAATGTTTTATGAATTAAATTACTTACTAAATGAAGGGATATCTATCTACATTGTCTCGTCATTGATATAAATTAGTGTTTGCACACTTAAAACCTTATATAGATCAAATATATGCTAAATGAAAAGATAATTTGGATATTTGGAAAATAGTAGAATTAACAAAATGTGTTTCAAATCTTATAGCTTTTCATGACATTTCTACTTTTTCTGGAATAATAAAACATTGTCAGTTCAAATTAAAAAAACACTAGAACTATGGTACTATTTTGAAAATGCCATATTTAACAACTATTACTTATGTTGTTTGCTTATATTTATCATTATTATTGTTATTTTGTTTTCATTTAAAATGTATATTTATTAATATAAATAGTAGTATAATTTTGTTAAGTAGTGACCTATTTATATACCTAAATATAAGAGTTATATTTTCTAAGATTGAATTATATTTTACAGCATAGTAATTATTGTTTTAATTTAAAACATTCATTTTTTTATTTATTAATTATAAACTAACTTCAGGTATATTACTTATATTAAGGAGTTCAAAATGATCATATCATAAGTATTTATTTATTTTGTTCTCTTAAATTTATATTAACAAATAAGTACATTTATTTTTATATATACATTCTTATATTTTGATTAACGATATTTTTATATGAATATAAAAGGAAGATATATCTTGAACTCTCATACTTTGGAAAGTATAAACATTCTACAACATTTTTTGTGTTACATAAACATGTTTGTATTTAGTATCCAACAAGTGGAGATTGATGTGCAATCACCTATTTAAATATGAAGTTAATGTCAATTGAAAACTTATTGCTTAAAGCGTAATTGAATTATATACATATATTTTAAATGTTTATTTGCCATATATATATTTTTGATTTTAATTTGTATCAATTTGTTAATAAATTGTGAATTAATTTAAAACAAGTAAACTTGTTTGGTTGTAAAATTCAATTTTAAAATACAAATTTATAGGTTAATTGTATTTGGATCAGACAATATTCACTAACTGATTATACCACATAATTCATTAGAAGCAGTTATAAAAACAATTTGGAAATCAAAACATAGTATGAGTAGAAAATTATAATTATATATCATTTTCTTTGTATTGAACTTAATGATTATTATCTAACCAAATATAGATTTTATACAGCAATAGATTAACTGATTTGACAATCTTAAATATTTAATAAGTAAATAAAAACTTAGTTTAATTATTTTGTTAGTAACAAGTAATAGATATACTAGAATAGAAATTATATATGAATTGATTTCATGATTGATAAAGATGAAAATATGATTATTATTGAAGATGAGTAAATGTAATGGCAATTAGATGTTCACATATTTTATTTTAAATCATTAATTAAAATAAATATTAAGTTAATATGCAGCCATAAAGATTTTAATCTTATTCAGTTACAGAGCTGGTAATAGTATTATTTTAATCTGTTACAAAGGAGTGATTTACTTTAATTATATTTAAAGTTCATTAATATGAATCATAAATGCAGTTTAAATATTAAATTTTAATATTAATATTTGATTACAATAAATATAACAATCTTTCATATGCTTTGACAGTTTTTAAAAATTAAGCTTTATTAAACTGAAGAGTAATTGGATATGATTTGATCATAGCATTTGAATAAGTATTAAATAGAAATCTATCATTTATTTTACATACTGTTATGATTGGATATTAAAAATCTTAAAGTTATTTAATAGGATGGTTTTATTTTATAGTATATTAAGTTGGTGAAAATGGAAAGATATATTAGTTTAATTGATTTTGTATTAATATTAAGCATTTAATCTTATCATAATTGACTTAGTTAATAAGAATAAAGTGATATTAGTGGAATAGTATAGCTGAGTTGGTATTACATTTTATTTTATTTATATATAATTAGAAATCAATTATTGAGACATATATTTGTTAGATATCATTGATATTGCAAACTAACTTATTTCATTTAAATATAAGTAGAAATAATGTTTGAATTTTGGTAGAAGTTTGTATTATAAACAGTGGTTTGATTCATAAGGAATATTAAATGTTATCTGACTAATTCATCATTATTTTTATTCTATTATAATTGGTTTATAGAATAACCATAAATCATTATTTATAAGATAATATTTGGTTTTATTGCTGTATCTTTAATCTATTGCCAAATAATTCTTGTGTTTTAGGATAGTTTGAAGTAATGTTTTATTTGTTTTATATCTGTCATAAATGCTGTTGGAATCTATGAGTTTACAACAAAGATTATTATCATAGTTTTATTAACTTAAGTGTTAGATTGTTATTCATTAATTCATATTCATTTTAGATTAGTTTATTATTTTGATTCTGTTACAAATGAAACTACAATTCACAGGTATTAACCCTTTAACTGATTATTATATCATTCGCCACAGGTGGTAACACTCAAAGCTTTTAATTGGCCAATTCACAAACTGATGTGTCAATTTTTCAAAAGTTATTGACCGTTTATTAAATATATTCACTTTAGTTTCATTTGTAAAAAGTATATCAGTAATTTCTCACATTATAAAAATAAACGAAAGTTTGTTTAAAAATAAATTTTGATTTATAATTTTAAAATTTTTTGTTACAGTTGACATGAAAAGAAACGTCAATCATCAATTTCACGTTATGATTTTTTTTCCCCACTTTGCAATAAATAAATAATTCTTGCTAAAATCTTAACTATTTTTGTAAAATAATATTTATTTTTGGCATATTATATGAAAATAATTTATATTTCATTTGTATTTCATCAAAAAATATTTTAAAATGCTCTAAAACATTCGTTTATCATTTTGAAAATAAAACAAAAACGTTCGTAACTTTTTACTTTTTGGCAGCCATTAAAAATTTTAACAGCCAATAAGATTCAAGAAAAGATGATGAGAAGGCGGTGCTTTTACATTTTCTTTTGTTTACAAAATTTCAACAGCCAATAAGATTCAAGAAAAGATGTGAGAAGGCAGTGCTTTGTTTTTGTTTGACATAAATCGTCATTTTATTGATTTTTTACTTGTAAAATAATTCAATAGATGGCAGTATATTATAAAACTTTTTGCGTTCTAAAAAATGACGTCAAAACCGTAAATGTAGTACAAAAACTAAGCAATTTACAGTGATGTCAAGTTTCCTCGTTTAAAAACGAACTGATCAGGCAAAAGGTTAATAACTTAGAATTATTCTTCTTTGGTTCATATTTTTATCCTGTTAAAATGGTGATAAATAATTAGGCAATGACTTAGGATACAGTATGACTCATAATTTTATTTTATTATAAATGGCATTTAACTTCAGACTATATTTTTATTTAGTTGCAAATGGTGACCAATGATTGGGCTATATTTTCATTCAGATTATATTAAAGTTTTCATTTCCATGGTCATTGGTTATTTGGTAACAAATGACTTCTAAATCTGTGAGGCATTAAAAAAGGCACACCCTCATTTTTATTGTTATAAATTCACTGAAATTCATGGGCATTATTTATTCTATTACAAATGGCACCCAATGTGGGGCTGATTATAAACCTAAATCAGAGAGGTCAGAGTCTCATACATATTGGTAGAGAAATATAAAATTATATTTTGTATACATTAATATTTTATAAGCAGTTGTAATTTATTCAAAATTTTTAAAAAAATTTGCTTGGATAGTAAGTGAAGAGATGCTTTGTACACTTGAAAAATGAATTTGGTTATTTTTGTCATTCTCTCACAGGTTTTTATCAATAATTGAAAGGTTGAATGAACAAATGTTATATCAAATATTAAAATAAAGTGTTGTTATAATTTATTTTGATTAAAGAGAGGATATTATTTTTGCATAGAAAAATAAGTAAATAGAAAACCAATAAAGTTGAAATATTATCAGCACTTGAAGATTTTATTCAGGGGGTGCTTAGAAAGATGATGGATAAACTTGAAAAAAAAAGAATAATAAATTTGAGATTCAAAGTAAAAAATTAAAAAAAGTTATAAGTAGAGAAATTAATAATAAATTTGGAGAAGTGGATTATAAATTTGAGGTTCAAAGTAAAGAAAATATAGAATTAGAGAAGATATAGATAGGGAAAATAAAAAATTAAAAGAAGATATAAGTAGAAAAAATAAAGAACTGTGAGAAAAATTGAATAATAAGTTTAAGATACAAAGTAAAGAATTAAAAGCAGAGATTTAAAGGTAGAGATAGCACAATTCATTAATAAGCTAGACTTGTTTAAAATTGAGTTAAATACCATAAGAATTCAAATACAATCTGGATGTTAAATTAAGAGAATCTGATGATAAATATGATTGTAATTTAATGAATTAAGTGACCAAATAGATAAGTCACAGAAAAGATTAGAAGTTAGGCTTAATGATTTAGATGGTGAAATTGGGTATTAAAAATTGGAGAAGTATATAGATATTGAGCAAGCTCATAAGAAATTAAGGATAAATGATATTAGAAGGAAATTACAAATATATTCAAAACTACATAAATATAGAATCTAAAGAAGAAAAAATAGAAAATTATACAATGTGAGAACAGATGTCATTAGAAGCAATAACTGTGACTGAAAGTTTAATTGTTCTGATAATGTAATAAAAATAAAATGTATAGGGGAGCAGAAAATCTTAGACAAAAAGCTTATAGATATTGAATCATTAATACAAATGAAAAGTAAGGACTAAAGTTAGTCAGAAAATTATAAATAAAATATGCTTAGAAAATAAAGTTAATTCCAAAGGAGTTCAAATTGTTTAGAATAAATTTGGTGAGAATATAGATTATAGATATTTATCACAAGGATAAATATATATATACTATAAAGGAAAGTTGGAAAATAATTATGGAAAAATCGAAGACTGTAATAATAAAGATAAAGGGAATACATCCTATAAGAAACAAATTAAGCTATTTTACTAAGAAAAAAATTACAATAATGTAGTGAAAGGAAAAAAGCATAAAGCTTCTAAGAAATGAATTAAGACTTCATTTCATGAAAAAACTTATAAGGCAACTATGTGATAGATTATAATATCAGTAGTGGAATTTATTTTATTCAATTACATATAGAGAGGGAAAGCTAAATCTCAGTTTAAAACTGTTGTAGGTTTATATGGTTTTAGATCATTAAAGACCCATGATCTGATTAATGGATTAATGAGAATCATTTTAATATTTTTAATTAAATCTGAATAAATAAGATTTGGTAAAAAATAAATTAGAGTATAATTTATCTTACAGTATAATAAATGTTGCTTTAGTGTTTGAACTTGAACTCAATATTAGTAATGATAATATGACAGTAAATGTTTTTAAAAAAGTGAGATCTTTGTTTGTAATTTGGACAGAATTAAAATATAAGCTGTTGAAAAAAGGCATTTATAAAATAATAATGTACACCATATAACACTAAATTGTCCAAGAAGTAGTAAAGTAAATTTAGTATTATATGGGATATATTTGGCAATGCAATAAGAAAGAGTCGTTATTAAACTTCTTGAAGAAATAATAATGTATTAGGAATATTTTTTGACTCTTGTGAAAATACATGATGCCAGACTAAATAATTAATAATGGGAATATACTATTATGGAAAATAAATAGCATTGAATATGTTAATAGAGGAAATAATTTTTTAAATATTTGTGCTCATCATTCATATATTATTTTGAAGTGTTATGCAATCATAAAGTTAGGAATAATTTGAAACCACTTAATGGAAATGGGATAAATAACAAAGACCTACAGCTATTAGTTGTTCATTAGTAATAATTGGCCTCAAATAATTTTAGTAGGAGGATTGAATAATTTGCTTTATGAATAAAACCCATGGAACAAGTTTATTTGCCAAGTTGATTAGTGGAGACAGTCTTAAAAGAAATACTATATTAGAAAATAAGTTGGAATTGCATTATATGAAAGAAACTTTATTAATGTTTTCCTGAAGGTTTGTGATGATGGTGTTCTAGCTGTATTTTTATATTGGACTATTTTCATCATCTAATATGTGTGTCAAATGTCTTTAGAAAAGTTTAATTTTATTTAAATATTCCAAATACATTCAACTGTTAGTAATATCACAGCAAACAGGTTAGTATATGCATAATGTTTCGAGAGGTATTTTTCTCCTCTCTTCTTTAGGTGTTGCTGGCCTGACAAGTGACAGTACTAGCATGGGATTCAAACCTGGGTCCTTAGATTCTTGATTATTAAATTTTAAGGTAACACTCTAACTAACTGAGCCATCCTTTGGTAACGTTCTAACCAACTGAGCCATCCTTTGGCAGTGGCTCAGTTGGTTAGAGTGTTACCTTAAAATTCAGTAATCAAGAATCTAAGGACCCAGATTCGAATCCCATGCTAATACTATCACTGGACAGGTCAGCAACACCTGAAGAAGAGAGGTGAAAAATACCTCTCAAAACATTGTGCATATACTAACCTGTTTGCTGTGATATTACTAACAGTTGGTACATATACTAACCTGTTCACTGTGGTATTACTAATAGTTGGTGCATATACTAACCTGTTTTCTGTGATATTACTAACAGTTCAATGTATTTGGAATATTTAAATAAAATTAAACTTTTCTGAAGACATTCAACACACATATTAGATGATGGAAATAGTCCAATATAAAAATACAAACTTTATTAATGTTTGATGGTATCATGGTAAAGATGATGAGTTAGTTGGTTTTGATATAAGAAACTTTGAGTATAATATATCATAATGGTTGGTTATGATAAATTTCATATAGTGTTGATAAGAGGTTATTGAAAGAGATAAAGATATAAAGTATTATTTTCACATTTATAATAAAAGCTTTAGCAACTGTAATTGACAATTGTTATGAAGAACAAAAATATTACAGATGTGAAATTATACTCTATGATACATTGTTAATGAACATTGAATAAGCCAATTTATTTTTTTTAGTCATGATGCTTTGATGTGTTATTTATTAGAGACATATAATGAACTGGTGGGAATGTATTAAGAAGATGAGATTAAAATAGTAAATAAGTTTTGTCTTGTTTTAGTGAGCATACTAATGAAATATTTAGAATGATTAGGATTGAATTGTTAAACAATACATGAATATGGGATCGGGAAGAAGAAAAGAATGGGTGTTTGTGTATATTTAGGTGATGATAGTTTGTTGTATATTTAAAGATAGTAGTAAATTACTGTTGTTAGATTTTAAAAAATGGAAAAAAAGGAAAAGGCTTTTTTTTTGGGGGGGGGGGGTAAATAGATGTTATACCTGCTGAAGTTTGAGATGAGTTTCAGTATGTGGTAAAATGTTAGCCATAAAAGTTTTTTTCTTTCTTGTTTGATTTTGGTAGTGGATATCTTAACCTATAAAGTATTGAATTGTGTTGCTATGACAATGGTAATATTGATATAAAATTGTTTATTATTAATTGTATTGTATAATATTGTGAATTGGACTTTATTCATTTTAAAATGGATGTGTGAATAATAAAGCATATAGTTGGATAAAATTGTTCTGTCATTATTATATGTGTTTTCATTACTGCATTCACAATAATAAATTATAAATAATAAAACTAAATGTTTAATATCTCAAATATATTTTTTTTATATGTATAATATTATACTGGAAAAATATGTATGAATATATATTTTCAGAGTAATATAGTGAGAATGTATTATCAATTGTTTAATTTGTGTTAGAATGAAAGAATGGTATTTGTATTGTGAAACATGAATGTTTGTCAAACTTAATCTAAAATATTTATTTTATTTGTTGTTATTATTGTAGAGACAAAACTTTCCATACAGTAGTGCCACTCAGTACAAGCCAGAATAATCAATGGATGCTGGAAGATTTGTGCATAAAATCCCTACCTATTGCCTACTCATTCAATATCCCCAGAGTGGTTTCTAACCTGTGGCTTTCATCAGTAAGGAGTCTTGCCATTGTGAAAAACAGCTTTTGTAAGCATAAAAATGGTGATTATGTGATCTTGTTATTATTTGTATAATAAAAGTTTATTTGAGAGATGCTGATTGAAGTTGGCTAAAAAGAAAACAAAAGGTGTTGCTATAATTACTCTGATGTTAATTGAAAAAGTTATAAATAGAACTGAATAGAAAAAATTCTCTTTCTCTCTACCTTAGTTTCAATATAAGTTAATCTAAGTTCATTCTTATAATTTTTTTTCTTTTTAAAAATATGATTGTAAAAGGGATAGAATGATGGGATGATAGCAATAATGTTTGTTCATTGAAGACATGATCATTAAATTTGTGAGAAGTGATAATTTATTAAAATATGAAAATTAATTCTTAGGGTTTGAAGACTATCAGAATGTTTCTTTGCCTTAAAAACTGATATTATCTACTTCTCAATGATGAAATCTAAATGATAACAACAGAAAATTGTACACAAGGGTTATGTTTACCTGCTAATATAATTGTATAAGTTTGATAAATAATTTATACACCTGAAAAGAAATTGGTTCAATTTCAATAGCATCAACATGAATGATATTAGCATCTGTTCACTTGTAATATTTTATGAATTGATTATTTGATAAATGAAGGGATATCTACATTGCATCATCATGGATATAAATTAGTGTTGCACATATATAATTTTATACAAATCAAATATTTGATAAATAAAAAGATAATTTGGATATTTGGAAAATATCAGAATTGACAAAATGTGCTTTGAATATTATAGCTTTGTGTGATAATTCTACTTTTTCTGGAATAATAAAATATCATCAGATTGTAGTTTAAAAACACTAGAACTATGGTATTACTTTTACCAAATGTTTTATTTAAAGACTAATACTCAGATTGTTTATTTATATCTATCATTATTATTGCTATATATTTTTTCTTCATTCAAAATGTATAATATTTATTAATAGAAATAGTAGTATAATTTTAGGTTAAGTAGTGATCTATTTATATACCTAAATATAAGAGAGTTACATTTCCTAAATTTTAATTTATATTTCACAGCATAATAATTATTGTTTTAATTTAAAACATTCAATTTTTTATTTATTGATTATAAATTAATTTCATGTATATTACATATATTAGTTCAAATTCATCATATTGTGTTTTTATTTTGTTTTCTTAAATTTATATTAACAAATAAGTAGATTCATTTATATATATACACTTTGATTAACTATATTTTTCTATGAAGTATAAAAGAAAGATATATCTTGAACTCTCTCATATTTCAAAAAGTATTTATGTTTTACAACAGTTTTTGTATTACTTAAATATATGTATTTGTATTTAGTATCCAATAAGTAGAGATTGATGTGCAATCACATATTTAAATATGAAGTTGTCAATCAAAAACCTATTGCATAAAGCATAATCAGATTATAAGCATATATTTTAAATGAATATATATATATATGATTTTAATTTATATCAATTTGTTAATAAATTTTGAATTAATTTAAAACAAGAAAAGTTGCTTGGTTGTCATTGAATTTTTAAATACAAATTTATGAGTTAATTGTATTTGGATGAGATAATATTCACTAATTGATTATACCACACAATTCATCAGAAAGTTATAAAAATAATTCAGAAATCAAAACACAGGATGGGTAAGAAAATGTAATTACATATTATTTTCTTTGTATTGAATTTAATACTTATTATCTGACTAATTATCAATTTTATACAGAAATAAATTAACTGATTTGATATTTTTAAATATTTATTAAATAATTGGAAGCTTGTTTTAATTAGTTTATTAGTAACAAGTACTAGATATACTAGGATAGAAATTGTATATGAATTTATGTGATAAATGATAAAGATCCAAATATGATTATTATTAAGGATGAGTGAAGGTATGGCAATTAGATGTTCACATATTTTATTTTAAATCATTAATTAAAGTAAATATTACATTAAGTGTATAGACATAAAGATCACAATCTGATTTAATTACAGAAATGGTAATAATATATTTTATTCTGTTACAAATTAGAGTAATTTACTTTAATTATATTTAAAGCTTGTTAATGTGGATCATAAATGCAGTTTAAATATTAAATTTTAATATTAATATTTGATTCTAATAAATCTAATAATCTTTCATATGCTTTGAGTTATAGTTTAAAATTTTAACAATTTAGATTTATTAAAGTGAAGAGTAATTGGATATGATTTGTCCATAGCATTTGAATAAGTATCAAATAGAAATCTATCATTTATTTTACATATTGTTATGATTGGATATTGATAATTTTAAAGTTATTTAATAGGCTGATTTTATTTTATTGTATATTAAGTTGATGAAAATTGAAAGATATGCTAGGTTAATTGATTTTGTATTATTAGTAAGGTATTTAATCTTATAATAAATAGCTTAGTTAATAATAGTATATTGATATTAGTGGGATAGTATAGCCAAGTTGATATTATATTTTATTTTATTTAGATGTAATTAGAAATCAATTATTGAGACATATATTGTTAGATATCATTGATCTTGTACACTTGTAAGGAATATTAAGGTTATTATTTCATCCATTCATAAATTATTTCATTTAAATATAAATAATGTTTGATTTTTGGTACATATTTGTATTATTATAAACATTAGTTTGATTCATAAGGAATATTACATTTTCTCTGTCTAATTCTTTATTATTTTTATTCTTATGTGTTATGTTTATATATGAATTAATAAACACAGACTCCTATAAATACAATTTAATATTATTTATTAAAACAAATATATATATATATATATATATATATATAATATTTACAACTGTTATACCTTCACCTGATGCCACTGGTCAATTATAACATCTAGTTGCCATGCTATTATTGAAGAAAAGGACTTAGGTACCCTTTTAGGTGTACTTAACACTTCCAGCTATACCATGACACCTTATCTTGTGGCAGGTTCATATCTAGAAGCTTCCATTTTTAATGTAAACTTGCCTCATGCTTTAACCATATAGTGGTCAGTGTATGTACTATATTTCAGCTTTAACAGAAATGTATTTTTGTCTGGCTTTACCTCCAGATGGAATGCTTTCTTTTTGCCAGATCTCCTTTCTCAATAAAAGCAATTGTATTTACTAAGCATCATCATCTATTGGATGTTTTTGCTATTGGACATATCTATTCATACATACATCGATCTGTAGCAATGAATGATCAATCTGATCAAAATAAGGTGGAATTTGAACTAGTTCAATAATTGAAACTGAATTAAGCTACAATAGTCCCACTTCCTGGCTAAAATTAGTCCTGGAGAAAGTAGTCATTGAGATACTTTGATGTTTGTTTTATGGTCTCTTGGCTTCATCAGATTTATTTCAATTGTTATCAAGTTCAGTGTCTTCAATAGTAGGTATATTTTTATCAGCAGATCTAGTGTCACCAATTGTATATCTGGGGTCTTTATCAGCTTGTTTGGTGTTTTCATCTACAGGGTCTTTGAACCTTGTATAAACTTCATTGCTAGATGATGACACTTCACTGCTGACTGGTCACCCATAGTTCAACTTTAGTTAGTCTCTGTGCCTGTGATGTTGTTATTCATCTGTGTTTGAACAACTGCTGCAATCCATTTAGTGATTCCCTTGAACATAGGGCATAGGACTTGAGCATTTGTTCACATTTTGGTATTTTTGTGTTTATGACCATGTTGACTAGATCTACAGTAAAATATTTTGCCCAAAGGTTTACCCAATTTATTATTAATCACATCTTGGTAAACCCTTTATGACTTTATTTTTGTGAGCTGCTTCACTCTTATCATTGTAAAGCCTAAGTGATTAAATCAGTCATGCAAATAAATTGCTATTGTTATCAGCAGTTAAATAAGAGGCAAATGACTTGTTTTACTAGATGTGATAACTTTAATTCTGTTTGAAACTAGAGTTATATTTGACTGCTTTGATAATCAATAATCAGTCTATTGCTAGGATGCAGGTAATCAATATTTTCCTTATTAATGGTAGTCCACATGTTTCTTGACCCTGTGGATATTGTAGATTTGGTATCCAGTTCCATTGTTATTGGCATATCATTGATAATAATTCTGCTTTTAAAGGCAGAATCAATGCTGCTCGCAATATTTATATAGGCATTGATTTTTATGTTGCAATTCCAACTTTTTAGAATGAATTCCTCTATTCTTTTCTGAGTGTTTTTTTTTTAAAAAGCAATACCATTTTACTGCCATGTTTGCAATATCCACACACTGAAACCTTGTGTAGACATCTGATGTCTGTGTGTCTTAGTTTGTCACATGTGAAACAAAGTTTATTGTTCATTTTTTGCCCAATTTACTTGGTCAGTTTTTATTATTGTCATTTGTATATTTGTTTGACCTAGTTTTCTGATTGATAAAATTAATAATGTAGTCCAATTTCTTCAATGGAATTTCCTGGCTCACTGTCAACCTTAGATGTTGCTTGAGAGACATCAAAATCAAATGTGATATCAGGGTCTATCAGCAGCTTGACACTAATATTATCATTTATTTTACAAATATCTCTCAGAGCTTCATTTAAAAAAATCCCTGGATTCACAGTTAAATGTAAACTTCATGATCTTAGTAGCAAAATCACTTTCTGCTCCCTGCATATAGGTAAGTATTTTGGCAGAAAAGGTTTGACAGTAAACATAGAGCTTTATCAGAATAAAGCTTAGCTAAAAGCATAGGAGCTGCTTATTCATGTAAGAATATGAGTCTGAGAACTACAGATAGTCACAAAGGTGGCTAATTTTAAGTCAAGCCTTTTAATTTGATTGGCTTACATATAGATAAACATTTGATTTATTTAAGTTGGCCAATTTTTAGCATTCCAATGAGCCAATTTTAGATATTCTGATTATTTTTTCTGAAGTGAATATTCGAATTTTTTTTTATAGAAAACTAGCAACCACTCATGTTTGATTCTTTAATTTTTATTGATGTTAGCTGACATTTTTTGTAATTAATGACAAAGATGTAAACAACACATATAGGATAAGATCTTGTTATTTTAAAACTTTTTTCCAGTCACGGGTAAAAAAATTTGTAAATCTGTTGCGCTCATGAGAACAAAACTCTCTGATTGTGACAAGTCTGTTGAGTTTATATATGAATGTAATAAACACAGACTCATATAAATACTATTAATATTATTTATTAAAATAAATATGCAAATATGTTTACAATATATGCATTTATATTTTTACCTGATACTATTGGTGAAGTGTGCAATTATTGAAGGAAGAAATTCAACTGCCCTCTAAGTTTATCTAACACTTTCATCTGAACCATAACACTTTCATCATGTATAAACGTGTGGTCAGGCTTATATCTAGAAGCTTCCATATCTAGTCAAAATAGGAAATTCACCTCACTGCTTTAACTGTGTAATGGATAACATGGATACTGACATTCAGCTCTGACTTTAATTTGTTGTCTAATTTTACCTTCAAATGGGATGCCTATTTATAGCAAAATCCCCTTCGATAATGAGAGCAATTGGATTCCCTGAGCATCATCATCCATTAGCCTACTTCTGTTATTGGATATATTTTATCTATTCATATATCTATTGATCTGTAGTGATGAATGTCCATTCTGATCAAAATAAGATGGGATCTGACTAATACATTAGTTGAAGATAAGTTGAGCTATTACAATATATATTAAAAGTATGTCAAGGGATTTTTTCAGCTAATTTTTAGATAAATTTCACTTATAATGTAACTAGACAAAGCACCAATTAAAAACTGGATTTGTGGTACTGAAATCATGCCATTTGGTATTTGTCTGAACCATCTTTAAACCAAAAATAAAACTAGTTTTTAGTTTATGCCTTATCTTTATAAAGCAGATAGATGGGATATTTTCATACTTTATATGGGTGAAAAGTATAAATAAAAGTTTTCTACAAAGAATTACATATAATAAATTAGAATTTTTTTTTTACATGTCAAAGCATTGACCGGGAAGTGAACCTGGACCAGCGGCTTAGAAGGCAGCTATGCTAACCGCCAGGCCACCAACGCTTAACTAGAAAATTTTTATAGATGTAATTTGTAAATATTGATAATATTAATTTTTCTAGATTAATTTCAGTTAGGTCTTAAATTAAAAATATATTCCATTCTTGTGTTAATGATAGGTCAAGACAAATTTTATTATTGAATGGTTTGATTTCATTACACAATGCCAATTTTTAATTGACACTTATACTAGTTACATTATAGTTGAAATTTATTTAAAAAATAGCAGAGAAACTTTGTTAAACTATTAACATTTGTATTTTAAGCCTTATAAGATAATCTTATTTGTGAAAATATTTAAAAATTTGTGATATTTTCAGTTTTTATAAAATATTAGCACCCGATATATCTTCCTTACATAAAGCTAGAGCATTTTTAGATTAAACCAATCGACTAACTGTCACATAAGCTTACATTTCACTGTTGGGCTCTGATGTCATTTTTTCCATTGGATTTGTTAATAGCAAAAAGGATGGGGGGGGGGGGGGCAATTATTACATGGTTTTCAAAAATTTCAGATTTTAGTTACAATACTATTCTATAAATGTCACTATTAAAAATCTAACAATTCAACAATCTATGACATCAATTCAAGTTAAGATTTTTTCAAGGAATGTAGCATTTTATTTTTGAAAGACATGCGTTTATGGTTTAATTTTTTTGTTGATTTATTTCTTAGTTTATAAGTATATTGCTCTTACATTGAGGTTTATTTTGTTGCAATATTACTTTAACAAAATAAGTTAACTATAAATTTATTGACATCAAATTAAAAATGCCCTAAGCAAAATGCTTTATTTATTTATTTTAGTAATTGAAAGTTGATTTTTAATATTTTGAAGAACATTTAGATTATATGAATGCACGTATTATATAAATTGATTTTAAAAATATACGAGTTATGAAAACTCTTCTTATTTTATTAGTAAAATATTTTTCACCTCCAGGCAAAATGGAAGTCTTTCCTGTTGTCCATTTATTCTAATATGTTTTTTTTCTAATTTGTAAAGTTTATAGTTGAGATTTTAGACGACTGTTATTTTGAATTAATGCTTCAAATAAGATTTTTTAAAAAAAAAAAAAAAACATAAACATACTTTTTGCTTCATTAAAAAATGAAATAAAGAAGAAGAAAAATGGGTGTCTAACTGTAGAAGGAAAAATGATCAAACTGAATTGTAAAAGTAGATCTAATAAATACTACTATTGAAAGTATGATTTTAGTTAGAAATTCCAGTTTTTAATTGGCACACCCTACTGATTACATCGTAGCTAAATTTATCTAAAAATTATATAAGAACCCTCTTAAAATTATTAATATATATTGTACAGGATAGAACTCAGACTTTCACATGACCCACCACTCTCAGTGCTATCTCATATTGCTGACTCACCTGATCACACACATGTTGAAAAGATAAATAATCACCAATATACGTATTTCATGCTAAACCATTAATCATCAGTTGGTCTAGATTACTATCCTCACACATATATATAATCAATACTCAGCTTTATATTAAGATAGCCAATATTTATACGTTAATGGACAGGCTTCAAATGGTGCTTGTCTTATAGATAAAGACGTTGTTCGATGGCACCATTTTCACGCTAAAACTATAAAATATGATCATTGCCAGACTGTTAATTATAATCATTTTAATGTGTTTTTTGTAATGCGAAAATAAAAACAAAAGAAAATCGTCTTTTTTAAATATTATTTAATTTTAAATATTATTTTTTATTAACGTATACAAATTAAATGATAATAATAAATGTAAAATAAAATAAATTACAATTTGATTCGTGTTTTTAGTTTGCTTTATTAGAAAAATCAATTTTCTATTGGTGATTTTTTTACTGAGGTTACGGCTATTTTTTTTTCTTGTTTAAAAACTCATAATCGAAATAAAAAGTAAAATTTCTTAGACTTCCTTTTACATTACAGAGAAACATATATTATTGTTTTATCGCTATTTTTTACTTTTTTAGTCTTTGTTTTAAATTTTTTTTTTTTTTTTACAGACAAACAGATATTACTGCTATTTTTTATTTCAAATAGAATGACAACAAAAAGTAAAAGTTGTTACGGTTAGGTTTAGGGTTAGTTTTAGGGTTAGGTTTACGTTTAGTGTTCTGTTGTTTGTAATGCTAAAATAAAAAATATCAAAATCATATTTTTGTAAATATTTTTTTTTAGTAACATCTATAAAATAAATGATAACAATAAACGTAAACTATATTCAACAAAGTATAACCATAGTCGGAGAAAAGAAAGAAAGTAAAACTTTTTTAAACATTACTGGATATTTTTGTGTTACTGCTCTTTTTTACTAGTTTGTCTCATGGAATGTTACGAACATTTACGTTACTTGATGCGTTACCTAATTCCAATTCTCTTTACACATATATCTTGTCAACATTTTCCCAATTAAAACTTCAATACAGTACGGTGTAAAAAGTCTGATAATTATTACTTTACAAAATCTGAACATTTCAATATTTTAAAATAAAAAAAAAATCCAATGAAAACAACATTTCCATCCAATTAAAAAAAAAACACCCCCTCTCACCAAGCCATAACCATTTATATAAACTGTGCAAATTTGGAAAATATATTTGCTGTGATGCGACATACATGCTGTACTGCAACATAGCAGCCTGCAATCTGTAGCACAACAAAAAAGTTGTATTATAGAAAACGCGAGTTTGAACGTGTCGGCCGCAGAAACGGCATTTTTATGTGTTTTAGTGCAATAAACGGTGCCATAGAGTGGCGTCTTTAGCTATAAGACTAGTACTCTTCAAACTATTCCAACTCACAACTCTTTAACCTTCCATTTCATTGAAAATCTGATGATGGAATGTTCAAAGCCCTTGATAGTGCCAAGGTTGCTTGTATTTTAGTATGCAATTGCAAGATGTTTGTTTAAAGGATGTGATTCTTTTAGGATGCACTCAGTTATATTAGTGCTTTAAAGTATAAAAATGTCTGTGTTTTGTGCTATCATGATTTGCAATCACTCACAAACCAATCAACAATATTTTGGAATTGTAAATGTTGAATTTATAAGCATATGGCCAGGTATAATCCACACACATATGTAAATACTATGATCATCCAGAACTTTTCCAATGTAGTTGTAAATCACTTAGTTATTTTAAATGTTTATTTAGATGATTTACATTATGTGGACATTGAATTTATAACTTATATGTGTATAAATGACTTCTCATAAATGTTTCATTCATTGAATCCATTTAATATTTGCTTAATTCAGTCATTTAGTTATTTTCTATTTTAAATTAGTATTTATTTAAAAATGTATTAAAGAAATACATTTATAACTTAAATTATTAATGCAACAAGATATCTACAATTTGTTTATCTACTTGTATATTTATTTAATTTCATAACAGCTTATACAATTCCTATGTGAAAATAAATTGCAAATTATAAGTGTTACTGTTAAACCTTTTACTTGATTTACATATAGAAAAAATGAGTATTTGCAAAACAAAACTATTATTATGTTTCCCAGATATGTATATATGTATATGTATGTTATTATACGTCTAAAATCGTAATTTTGAAATAAAGCTGTATCATTTATTTTATATAAAAGAATGATTTTGAGTTTTATTTGAGATTTATTAATTTTCTTTTCCTTTATTTTAATACATCAGTACTACAAGCTAGCAGATATGAAAGTATTAAATTATTGGTAATTTCAATTGAATAGATATGAAAGTATTAAATTATTGGTAATTTCAATTGAATAGATATATTTTGGATTCAATAAAATTCCTTTTGTTCCAAATTATATGGGGCATATAATTAATTGTAAGTTAAATTAACCCTGAGAACTAATTAGCAACATATTCTAGTCAATGCTCTATATTATTAAGTTTGTCTTATATAGTTAGCCATGGTAATAGTATATTTTAGTATATTCATTTTGAGGCAGTTTATTTTATCTTAATATATGTATAACATGTTATTAAATAAGTATTACATTTCTTATCTGTATTATATTTATATTGAGTTGAATGATGGAAGATATGTTCTTTCTTCTTGCATGGCACATGCGTTTTATTATAGTTGACAAGTTACTATGAAACCTGATTAATTTATGGGTGCCTCATTGGTATATCTTATCCAAATATTTTCTTTATTTCTAATATAATTTATCCATTATAGATGGTGCAATTTATAGATTGAATTTGTAAGTTAAATAATTTAAGAGATAATGTATTTCATTATAAATGCTAGGTCATCGGGAGGCTTAGTCAATTAATGATTGTTGATTATATATCAAGTTTCAAATTGTATTTTCCATTATAAATGCTGATCAATAATTTAGGCCACATCATTTTTTTTTATGTATGGCATATATGACATGCTACATTGATTATCCACTGTTTACTCATCTTTCTTCATTTATATTGATTTATATAGTTTTCATTACAATTGGCCTACCAACATTTAGGGACTTCTTATCCTAATACATTTATATATGTACTATTACAATTGGCTTTCCCAATGATTGGGGCCAATTCATCTTTCTTCATATGTGTATTTTCATTTGAGATCATTTAGATTACATATTTACCATTACAATTGGCACACCATCATTAGGGCATGGTTAATTGATGATTAAAATTGATGCTACATATTTGTGTTTTATTACAATTGTCATCCAATGTTTGGAGAATTATTTTATTCTCATATGATTACATACCATTACAATATATATATGGCTGCATAAAGGAATTTGCTATTAACTGAAAGGAAACCCTTTGTTTTTTCTTGGACGGCTTAAAGGAATTGAGCAGGTCGAATTCCTATTGTTCACTCCATACATTCTTGCCATTGCAGCTGTTATTTCTATGTGATTGTGCATATAATATATGGACATGGATGAGCTGATAACCAAAATGAATTATCCAGCATGGTGAATATAGACTTTTTATCCCTGAACTTAAAATTAAGAAACACCATGGTCTTTCTTGTCAATGTAACCAATTGAATTTTCTTTAAGGCATAATGAGGGTGAATGCATGATTTTTTTATAATAGATACTTACAATCATGAGAGAGAAAAATAAATTATAACTCTTATTTCCTGGCAGTTTTAAAGTCACCAGCCAAGACAGTGATGGCTGGCTAAAAACTGAGGATGCTAAGAATCCCCCGGTAGTAAACCCAGATTGTCATTTGATGATAACCTTTTGTTTAGGTACTTACAATTGTAAATCATTTTCAAGAAAAGAAAGATTGCAAGAATTGGAGAAACTGTATCATATTAAATGGGACATTATTGGACTTTGTAAAGTTAAAAGAAAAAGTGAAGATACAATTGGTTTAAAAATGAACATATACTGTACTACAAAGGAACAAACATTGAAAATACAAGGAGAGTAGGATTTATTATAAATAAAAAGTGTAAGAACAATATTGTGAAGATTGATGGTGTATTGACACAGTGGCAAGATTAGTTATTCAATAGTAGAAGATACCAAATGCAGATAATTCAGGTTTATGTCCCAACAAGTTCTCATAGTGATGAAGTAGTAGATGATTTTTATATGGATGTAATGCTAGAAATGGTAAACAATTGAAAGATGAAAGTGCTGTAAGTAAATTTGATTATGGTAATAGAAATAAGAGAGGTCATAGAATTGTGAAATTTGCAGAAAAAGAAAAACTTTATATTATGAATTTTTTTTTGAGAAAAATGTTAAATGGGTATGAGCATGGAAGCATCCAAATAAAGTCACAACAAAATTGGATTATACTTTGACAAACAGAAAATACCTATTTCAGGATTGTAATGTTCTTAATAAATTCAACACAGGAAGTGATCACCTATTAGTGAGATATAAGATATATGTTAAGCAAAACTAGAGAGACAAAAATTATTAAAAAAAACAATATTCACATTTGGTATTACTAATCTTTAGAAACATTACAATGAAGTTAAATTAGAACTCACAAATCATTTTCAAATATTATAAGATTTTAAACATAATTCAGATTTGAATAAAATCAATAGAAAGATAACTGATAAACTTTTAAAAGTGCAACAAGATGGTACAAAAAAACACTAACTGACCAATAAAATTTCTAATGAGATGAGAATTTATGAAGAAAAGAAGGAATATAAAGATATCAAAAAATGATGCATTAAGAAGGATTGAATATCTCAAATTTTGTAAAATGATGGGAAAAAGAGTTGATAATGATATAAGAAAGTATAATTGTGAACTAACAAGGAAAATTGTATAAGAGATAAAAGTCGCATGTGTGTAAAACATCTTGGTATGGGTAGAAAACATTTCTGCAATAAGAAAAAAGAAATGGAACTATTACTAAAAAGAGATATGACATAATGAAATGTGTAGAAGTTCTATCAAGAATTATTTGTCAATAAAGAACAAGGAAAAGTACCTCCTACAACTACTATGTCTTCCAAATTGCCTAAGATTTTAAATGAAGAAGTGAGATGTTCAGTTAAATTTATGAAGAAAAAAGCTTCACCTAATGATGGAATTATAATTGATATCTTAAAAAAAGAAGGAAAAGAAATAGAAAAAGAATTAGCAAAATTATATACCTTGTCTAAATGATAAAAATGTACTAGATGATTGGAAGAATGTGGTATTAATACTAATATTTAAAAAGGTGATAAAAATATTAGGAATTACAGACTTATCAGTCTTTTATCAGTTCTATACAAAAATTTTAGCAAAATAATTACAACTCTTCTACAGCGAACTTTTGATTTTAAGCAAACAAAAAACCAAGCTGGATTTAAAAGTGGTTTTAATGCAGTGAATCTTAACCAAATATTGAGAGAAGTTATAGAAAGGACAAATCAATATGAATTACTATTATGATTTGGTAATTCAATTGTTACTAATTTTTTTCTTTTCTGAGCCACACAAAGAATGTAGTTTTTAAAATTATATTTAGCTTTATTACTGCCTAGCATGCTTTCAATACATTTTTACTACATCTTATTCATGGCATATAGTGATGTGATTAAATGGTTCTTTATTTCAATGTTTAATTAACTGTACACATATTCAATTTTAATTTTAAATTTAAAATTGAATATTTAAATAGCCTATTTCCTTGAAAGGTGTATACTTCTTTCTTTTTTGTTAATAGAAAAGGAAACAAATGTACTCATTTCAAAGAAATCGGCTATTTACATATTAAAATTTAAAATTAAAATCGAATATGTGAATAGTTAATTAAACATTGATATAAAGAACTATTTAACCACTATATGCCATAAATGTGATATAGTAAAAATATATTGAAAGCATGCTAGGCAGTAATAAAGCTAAATATTATTTAAAAATTATTACCAGATATTATTATGCTTTGGAATTTATAGATTATAAAAAGATATTTGATTCTATGAGCATTTCTTCAGTGATTAAAGCATTGGATCATCAAGGATAGATCATAGTCTGAAGAATATTTATAAAAATGCAGCAACAACAATTAGATTACATAGTGATATTATGAAGATTAATATTGAGATATGGGAGTGTGACAGGGTGATACCATATGTTCAAAACTTTTTACAACAGTTTTGCAAGAAGCAATTTGTGGATTAAAATTGGAAGCTGAGGAAATGAAAGTAAATGGAGATTATTAAAGTCATCTAGATTTTAGAGCTTCAGGAATTGTTACAAGAGTTATCAGATGAAAATAAGAAAGTAGGATTAAAAGTAAATGTTAAAAAGGCTAAAGTAATGTTCAATGGATTTTCTCAAAAAAAAAAATTGATAATGATGAGTTAGAAGAAATTAACAACTACAAATATCTTGATCAAATTATTACTACAGATGGAAACATAATGGATGAAGTTAATTATAGAATTAAATTTGGATGGACTGGTTTTGGTAGGAATAACTTAATATTAAAAGGAAAGATGCCTATGTATTTGAAAATGAAAGTTTTTAATAAATGTGTATTACAAATTCTTCAGTTCATACTTATAGATCTGAGACTTGGACACTTAATAAAAGAGTGATACAGAGAGTTCAGAGAGCACTCAGCATAGAATAAAAATGCATGTTATGAATAACAAGAAGAGATAGAAAGCAAAATATATGAGTGAGTGAATAAACAGATGTTACTTACATCATTGAAAGAATTAGGAGACTGAAATGAAGTTGGGCTGGACATATTGTTAGAAGAGATGATAATAAATGGGTAAGTAAAATCTTAATTTGGATTCCAAGAGATTGTAAAAAGCCTAAAATAAGATTTCATGTGAGATGAATTGATGAAGTAAAGAAGTGTACTGAAGTGATGTGGAAAAGAGAGGCTAGGAATTAAAGAAGATGGATTGAATTTGGATATATTATATTTAATGTTTTCACAGTTGTACGATGTAAATAAATTATTTTTTGGGTAAAACCATGTATTATTTTCTATTATATATTGATATTTCAATGAACTAGCATCCGCCATTGTCAAGGTAAACTCTTGAAAGAAAATTTGTTCAATCTCAAACTGTAAATTAATAGGTGATAAAACTAAGAGAAATATACATTTTGATAAACCTCATATTCTCAATACTAAACTGTTTCAAGCTAATTCACATGCTTTATCTCGCACTCAATCACATTACAGTTTGAGATTGAACTAATTTTCTTTTAAGAGTTTACCTTGACAATGGTGGATGCTAGTTCGTCATCGAAATATCAGTATATAATATAAAATAATACAGGTTTTTACCCAAATATAATTTATTTATATAAAACATCTTGTTTTAATGTAGATTACTACAATTTGACTACATTAAGATTAACCCTCAAAATTAAAGAAATCAAGTTATATCGAGAGATAGCAAATGATAGTTTTAACACATTTAATGAAATATATAATATATTAGGATACTCATCGCAATAGCACTAAAATTTTTAGCATACATTTTATATGTTAAATAGAACAGAGTAGTGACTTGAATTTGATAATAATTTTTTTAAGAATACATTTTTGAATAATTGACTTTCTGACAACTTATTAAGAGAAATTCCAAGGAATACATTGACAGAGTTCAAAAAAGAGAATAAAACGTTTTTGCTGTCACTAAGAAAAATGACAGGATACTGATAATAGGCTAAGGTAGATTTATTTTGGTAAGTAATGATTGTGCCATCAACATAAGCAATTGCAAAAAATATGATTTCCAAAATATAAAAAGTTTAAATCCTAATCAATTTTATTTTTATGATTTACAATACTATAATGAAAGCACTAAAAACGAGCCCTAAACAATTCTTCTTATTGGCTAAAAACAAAAAAAAGGTTGCATTTTTATATAGTTTTAAATAAGATTTTTTTGTTGGTTAAGTTAATAGTGAGGTAGTTACTTAACAAGAGCAATTACTAGGTCAAAAGCAGTTTAAAATAAATAGAAATTGGCTAATAGTTTGTTGATTTATTGTAAAAACATCTTTTTATTATAAATTACTGTTTTCTGGATGTTTATAGCCATATGATGTGTAATATAAACATTAGAAATGACTGCAAAAGAATCCTAACCATCAATTATTATTCAGTATTCTTTAGAGTCAATGGCCTTAAGTCTTTAAGATAATTGTGAATGCTAATGTCGAATTTGCCTCATACAAATATTTTTTTTTGTTTTAGTGATGACCAGCTAGATTTTTTTTTTTGAGAATTTATCTCGACTTATATTTTATCTTTAATTTAATAATGCATTCTTGTAACAAACTGACAGAATTTCATAATTAAATATACATTATTGTTTATTTTAAATTTGAAAATGTACATTATAAATGTGAAGAATATGTGCTTTGAGTAACATTAACTTTTTCTAGCAACATTATCTTATAGGCATTTGTTTTTAGATGAATTGTGTGACAGGAATTATATAAATGTGTGCAAATTTCTAAATGGCATGCTTTTGTTTTAGGAAACTTTTTGGAACCGGTTTAAAAAAATTAGTAATTTTAATTATAATTATAAATAATATTAATTATTTGT
This sequence comes from Epiperipatus broadwayi, assembly GCA_028023455.1. Classification (NCBI taxonomy): domain Eukaryota; kingdom Metazoa; phylum Onychophora; class Udeonychophora; order Euonychophora; family Peripatidae; genus Epiperipatus; species Epiperipatus broadwayi. Next base: position 140,368 of record JAQFVV010000335.1, on the reverse strand, counting down.
TTAATTTGTATTTGCAAAAATTCAAACTAGAGAATTAAAATAGTAATTATCAGCTAATATATTTTTGATGATTTATCACAGAAATATGATATTAAACTAATTGTTTTTTCTTAAAAAAAACTGTTTACTGAATACAAGTTTACTATTTTCGCATCCATCAAAGGATAAATTTAAATAATGATCAGAGAATAGTGTAAAAGACGGGAATCTAGAAATTGGAATAGGGTAGTTCTGAAATAATATACATAAATTAGTGATTTGGCCTAAAAATCATTAGATATAAACACCAAAGGAATATGATACGTTTTAATTTGTTGTGCAAAGGAATGGAAAGATTGCCACAAATGCAATTTAAATCTTAATCTAAAACAACTATTTCCAATACTAGAAAAAATCTTCCTTTAAATGCTGGGTGAGATTAATTCAATTGGGTTTAGTTATTGAGAAAATAGCTATTAATTAATAAAAATATAAGAAAACAAAGTAAATAATTTAAGTGTCTGTTAATATCAATTTAAATTGCTGAATGAGAGTTAATTTAATCAATTTCTCCTTGTTCACTTTAAATATTAAAGTCTATACTCTTTTTCCATTTTATTTGCCTCAATTAAAGCGTCCTCTCTAATAATTATTGTTGAGAAAATCTTTAATATGTTTTTGATTAAAACAGAATATGTTTCATTATTGGTAAATGTAAACAGAATTGAAGCTTTACAATACTTTAGAGACAATATTTAATTCATCTATTATTTTTTTAAAAAAAAGCTCTAGACTAATATAGAACAATTCTGCACCATAAATTACTTTTACATTAATAGTTTGAACTGAAAATCCATTAACTCACAAAAAATGATGCATAAATAGAAATAGTAACAACATTTCAATTTCATGGAAATTATAGATTTCACTAATAACCTACATTATTAAATTTTTAAAAAAGTTGAGGGAGGGGGGGTGAGCTCATTAATTTATTTTTTGAATTTGATCTTGTTACATAAATTTGAAAGAAGATGGAATCTTTATTATATATTTTTGGTAGCATGTTGGTGAAATTACACCTAGTGAACATATAGGATATAATGTATTTCAGTCTGACAAAGATAATTGATTAGTGGCTGCTTTTGTTTAGTGTCAAAAATGATGCCATTTAATGTCATCTTAAAGTTTAGACAAATAATATGACATGAAAAATTTGATGTATTTTGTATCAAAGTTACAAAAAAATCCAAGTCAGATGTCACAGGATCTAATTTAATAATGCTTGTGTTTACAAATGTTATATATAGAGCACGCAAAACAAACTCTTAACAAGCTTTGTAGAATATCCCCAACTTCAGACTGGTTTCTGCTACTGGCATCCTCATGAGTTGCTAGGATATTCAATCATTAGATTAAAAATACCAGGACAAGCTGGATTGGAAGACATATGGATGTCTGAAAATTTCAGAGTTTCTTCTTAATAGTTATACATTAGATAAAGTGCTGGGCTTGTCCTGGTATTTTTAATCTAATGATTGAATATCCTAGCATCTCACTGAGGACACCAGTAGCAGAAACCAGTCTGAGATTGGAAGCATTCTACAAAGCTCGTTAAGAGTTTGTTTTGCGAGCTCTATATATAACATTTGTATCAAAGAGAAATAATACTAGTAGATTTAAAATATACTTTACAGAGTTTAATATTAGATGACATTTTTTTAAAACCATAAAGTAGTAATAAATAAAAGTTGTGTTTTTAACTTTTAAAGGCATCCATATTTATAATCAAAAAACATATTGGAAAAAAATGGCATTTAAAATTTTATTATCTGTGAAGTATAAAATTTTTCATACTATATTATTTGTCTGAACCATTTGATTATTATAAATAGCATCATTTCTGAATTTCAGAATGGTAACTTGATAGTAAAAAAAAAGAAAAAGGTGCATTAAATCCAAAAGTCCAGATTCAAAATTCCTCGAATGATAAAAACCACAATCTAAAAATTTATCCAGGTATATGGATAGAATAATACTGAATAGGGATTTATTAAACACTACCAAATGACATCTATTTGAAACTCAGGTTAACACAAGATGGCAGAACTAGAGTAGGTGAAATAGAATTTGCTAGTGAAGAAACTGTATTGTAACACCTTGTGTTCATTTGTTTCTTTAATAATTTTTCCTGGATTTTATTGTAAAAATATCATTTATTACAGTTAATAAAAAATGTGACAAAAGAAAATATATCTGTTGATTTATGAATGAGTATATGCAATATAACTATATAAAACTCTTACAAAAAGTAAATGGTTAAATTGATTTTGGTTTGTTTTGCCTCGGCTGCAAATAAATTCAGGAACAAATAGCTCTTGAGTCAACTATTCTTTCACCAAACTAAATTACATAGAGAATAAATAAGCTAACTTTATGATTTCTTTGGGGTCAATAAATCTTTCTATTAAGTTGCTTATATTAAGAAAAAATAATAATACTAAAATATAAATCTTTCATCATCATCATCATCATTTCAGCCATTATCAATTCACTACAATCCAAAGGATTCTCCAAGTTTAATCCATTTCTCCAATCTTTATGTTCTCTTTTCCTCATCAAATCAACTAACATTCTTACTTTATCCATCCATTTTACATATGGTCTCTTTCTAGATCTTTTAAATATCTTGTCAGTTTTTTTTTAACTGTGCATCTGTTATCATCTCTTATAGAAATATGTTTAACCCAGCTCTATTCATTCTTTTAATTGTTTTTAATGATGTCCAGTAATATCTGTTTGTTTTCTCATCCATATATTTCATTTTCAATCTCTTTTTGGTATTTATTGAGTGGTCTGAACTCTCTGTAATACTCTGCTGTTAAGTGCCCAAATTTCAAGTCCATATGTAAGAAATGATAAAATTACTAAAAATCTTTTTCAGACGTTTATATGTGTATATTTTAATATTAAGTTATTTCTATCAAAAGCATTCCATCCAAGTTTAATTCTATGATTAAGTGCATTCATTATATTTTCATTTGGGTTAATAATCTGACCAAGATATTTGTAATTAACTTTTACTTATTTATCATAATAAATTTAATCAGCCATTTAAGCTATTGTGCGCTTTTTCAGAGTGTTAAATAATAAATGAGTACTTCCACTTACAACACAAGATATAGTATTTATGAAAGAATAAAATGAATCCACTTATTCAATCCAACCCAAATGCTTATATATGGGCAAATCTTAATACTATAAGTGAAAGTGTGAGGATAGACTACTCACTTTAAACCACTGTTTACGATATCTGAATGAATGACGCCGACTAAATTATCTAGAATTTACTAGACTTCACTCACAAACGAAACTCTCAAACATATGTAAATAAACATTTATTTTTAGCGCGGTTTCTAATTGTAATAAATTTAATCAGCCATTTAAGCTATTGTGCGCTTTTTCACGAGTGTTAAATAATAAACCATTTTATTTTCTTCCTTTGAGAAAATCAATTGAATATTATTTTAGTCTTTTTTAGCATTTCATATTTTCTTCTGATAACTCTTGTAATATTTCCTCAAGCTCTGAAGTATTATTAAAAAATAACCACATCTTCTGCAAAATGTAGATTACTTATATAATCACTATTTATTTTTATTCTCTTAATTTTCCATTTTAATCCACTAAATACTTCTTGTAAAATTGCTGTAAAAAGTTTTGGAAATATAGAATCTGTCTGTCCTATTCTTTTCTCAATGTTAATCTTGTTAATACCGCTGTATAATTCTAATTATTGCTGTTACATTTCGATGAATAATCTTCAAAATATGACAATATTTTGATGACCCATTGCTTTAATCATCATAGAAATGCTTGTAAAAATTAATTTATCATTATTTTTTTAGATTTTATAAATTACATTTAAATAATAAAATTAAATGGATTAAAATAAATTGTTATAACTAAACAATTTGCAGATAATTACGTCATTAAAAATTATTCAGTTTTTGCCAGAAGTTTCAAACCATTAATATATAATAAATATTACACAATAGATTTGAGAATTCAAGATTCTGAATCCAAGATCAAACTGTGAATTCTGGCTCTCGAAAACCATACATCCTCTGGACCAACTAACCATTTATTATTTATTTTTACACAAGTTTTTACTGTCTTAAAAAAAAAAACCCATAAAGAATAAAACTATATGAAAAAAATATTTTAAGATATATACTTTTCGTTAACCTGCATAGAAAATGATGATGATTAAGTGAATTGTTTGATCATAATAGTCCTTGATAATACTTTCTATAGAGTAATGGAATCTACGTTTCGCTAATTTACTATGTAGGCATAAGCAATATATGTCTCTTCAGCTAAATAATTATTTTTAAATGATTAAATTAAAAATTTCATAAATTTATCAGTTCAATCTGCTGATAACCAAGTTCTTTGTTTTAGCGAACCATAGCGGTGGGAAAAAACTTTATAATTAGAGAGAAAAATATTTGCTTCCCATTAGGAAAATTATATATTATGGTATTTATATACATATAAAGCTGCGTTCATATCTTTAGAATGCTCCAAGTTTGTATTATATTAATAAATTATTTTGGCAATAGTAACGCATAATTACATTTTTTATTTATTCAAAAGTTTATATACTATATATATTGTTTTAAAAACATTGAAAACTGGAAAGATTAAAGTTATCGCAGCTATTACTATAATATCGAATTATTTAAAATACGTCAGGGAAAAGTAGCGTGAAACAATAGAGTCGACTTTATGGCAACACAGACTAAAAAGGCGCCTTTCATTGAACATGTCAAGCGTCAAACGTTTAATCACAGCCATTAACACGGATCTTGACTAAATAAAATAGCAATTTTACAACTTTTATTTCTTCTTTACAAAATATTTTGCAATTGAAAAATCAGTCGTATGCGAAGTTAAATTTTATTAATATTAATTATATTTTAAATTATCCTTCTATAAACAATTGTCTCTAAAGTTTAGTTAAAGTCAATAGTTTATAGGCCAAAGTTGAAACGCCTAATGTGTATTTTTACGCACGCTGTCTCGCTTTTTAGAGCAACTCACCCGATCTCCGCCGAGAGACCAAAATAACAATGGAGCTGTTCTCTGGAAAAACTATCTTTGTTCGGCTAAAAGTAATACACATTCACGTAAGTGAAGGCTAACCCCACGAGATTTTGCCGAGAAGAAACATACGCTCTCGCCAATGCGGTGTGCGATCTTTAGCTTTTAGCCTTTCATCACTTATTCGAGAGAAAATTAATTTACTAGAATTGTGCATTGAGGGATAGCGCAAAAGTGCCTTTGGAGTCTTTGAAATGAATTTAAGACAAGGAAATTAAATGACTTAAGACGCGCTAGTGCACTAATGTAATATCAAATATATTTTAAACTTACAGGGGCCTTGAGAAACACATCTGTACACAAAGTTTAGCTAAACTGTACAATACAGCTTAAAAAAAAAAAAAAGAAACAACAAATATAGATTCGCAACACAAACAACTTACCGAGAAATACACACACCGCACCGCCGGCGATTATAGCACTCCTATTCAGAACGTAAATTAATAAATCACATTAAGTCAATGTTATAATTTAATGATGTTAGAATTCAATGGCTAAAAATTTTCTCAAATGCTTAGAAGCAAGAGGTTCAGCCGGCGTGAGTTAATGTAAATGTCATCTTGCAGACAAATTAAAGATGAAAAATATAATCTAATGCACGTTTAAAATTTTTATTTATTTATTTACATAATAATAAGAAAAAAGAACACCTTATATCTAAAAATGAAGCATGTTTAGAAAAAATATATTACAAAAAATATTTTTGAATCCTACCTCTAATATATTTTACTGCTTAATCATAGAATTCTATTTACAAAAAATACTCTTTTGTGACATCACGTTAGCTTTCCGACAAAGACACATAAATAATTTTTAGAAATCATACAATAGTGATAGGAAAAAAATCCGAGAAAACAAAAATTAGTCAATAAATAAATTAAACGTGCGTTTATATTTTATTTTATTTTTTGTAATGACATTTACTATAACATAGTAAATTATATATATAAATCAATATATTCGCCTTCATCCAAGACTTTAATAGACTTATAGGTGTATTTTAAAGTAACCAAAAAAAATAAGTATTCAATTATAAGAACTTTAGTCAAAATTTAATAAAATTAACATTCTAAATAATAATGGTTGTTATTTTAAAAATTATCTCTTAAATATTATTTGGAATTAGCTTTGAAATAAAGAAGTTGACTCAACAATAACTTTTAGTTAAATGCTGGCTTTGGGTTGGTATTTTTAGATCTAGTGTCTGAACCTACCCTGGCACCTCTCTGAGGAGTGCCAAAGCACGAAACCATGGTCAGGGTTGGGGGGGGGGGGGTTTCCTGACAGAGATATTTTAAATGCTTTCTCTGGCTAAGCATTTAACACAAAGCTTTTTGAGGAATTGGCAATCCTCATTGTTTATAACTTACAAGCTTAAGAGAATAGGGTCATGTGATCTATCATTCTTATTTTGACTATTTAAAGAAGTTGACTACTGTATTTTGATTTTTTAATCATCACCGAAAATATCAGAAACAAAAAATTTCTATTACTGTTAAGTACTGCATTATCTTATTACATTATAAGATTTTAGGAATAATTAAATATATATATCAATTCTTAATTATTTTCTTTTTTAAAATGAACATATTTATCAACTGCTAAATAAGTTTTTTGTCATTTTTTTTATTGAGAGATTCTGCATGGATATTGGAATAAATGCGAGTGAGTGCCTAGTAAGCATTATATTTATATTCAAAACTTATCTTCTATTTTTAGTAATAATTTTTTGTTTCTTCTTTAAAAGTTGTAAACTATTGAATGTTTCAATTTTTTTTTTTTTTTTTGTAAAATTTAGCATCAAAATATTTTCCTTAGATTTTTTTAAATTAATAAGAAAATTCTGTGTAGCCCCCCCCCTCCCAAAAATATGACAAGTTTCTAATTTTTTTGTCGGAATAATTATTAATAATTGAATTATTGTTATAAAACTTGATTAATATAGGATTTTTCAAAAAGTACAAACTTACAAACAGCATTATATCTAACAAATAAAAATAAAAATCACTACTTAGTCTCTAAAACAGAGTTGACAAATATGGACGCATTAGATCTAAATAAAATATTTTTTTCTAGCAGTAACACTTATGTCATAGCTTATTGACATCCACTTGATTAATTAAAAATTGCAATGGGATAACGATCTTATAAATTTATTAAACAATACTAAAAGAATATCTGGGTCAGTTGAAAAATTCTGCTTGAAATTTTTCAGTTGGCTAAAAATCTTACGAGTTTCAATCTGAATTTGATCTTATTTTATTATGACACCATGGTTCTATAAAAATATTAATATTTTTTATTAAAAAATAAAAACGTTTTATTCATATTATTTAAAACAAATCGTGATCTATGAATAAATCTTTCAGAATAATATTAACCAAGAAATGATAACTACCTATTCTTATTTTTTTTTTTTTTTTAAGTGTCATAGCATCGGCCGGGACGCGAACCCGCAACCCGGGCAACTGCCTGCAAGTGCAAGGCAGTCGCGCTGACCTCTCGACCACCAATGCAAGACACCTATTCTTATTTTTTATTGAAAGTATTGCCATATTACAAAAGAAATTTTGTAAACTAATAGAATTAACAATAAAACTATAATAATTACTTATTTAAAATAGTCATTGATTTTATTTTTTTAAAAAAGTAGTAAATTATATATAAATATTTTCAGTCTTTGGGGGAATTTTTTTTTTACTCTCTACATAAAATCTAATTCAAAAAGTTTCAATATTTAACTATATATCCGTATATACCAGAGTTTCATAAATTTATGATATAGTACTGAATACAAGACAAGGCTGTAGAACTTATTCTGATAGCAGGTGGAAAACTATCCTATCATTAAAACAAACTAAATATTAATACTTTATAGAAATTACTTAACATGTTATCAAATAGAGAAATTAGCACACACATGCAAAATTCTATTATAAACATCTTTTGTACTTTTATTGAGAACTAATAACAGAAGAGGTTTAAAACATGATGTTTGGTGTGAAACAATTTTATTTTAAAAACAAAAAAAGAAAGAAATAGTATAATATTTTTTTAAAAATTCTAATAAGATATACATTATAGATAACCCAAATATATGTAGTGAAAAACTATTTTTGCGGAATAAGAATGTGTTACTGATGATTTCAAAAACAAAAACAAACAAACAAAAAAAATATATTAAGATGATCATAATTAAAATTCACTTATTCAGAATTTTTTGCAAAATAAACTCACAATCAATTACTTTCTAAACTTGGTAAACCTAAAAAAGAGACAATGAAATATATATATATAATTTTAAAAGCACTTAATACAAAATACACCTCAAACAATTTAATGAGATAAATTTATACTAACTTGCAAATGCTTCACAAAAGTCAGTTATTTGAATATTAAATGTAACACATTCTTTATTGTCATACTCTACATAGTAAACAACATAATGATATAAGAAACTGTTAATCTTTTGGATATAGGACTTTATAGAAACCTTACTATCTATTGCTTTAAATGGGGAATCACATTTTACAAAAATGATAATATCAATCCACATATTTGCTACACATATTTTTTTTAAATATCTTTTTCTAATCCAAATTCTCTACTTTTGAGTACTAACACCTCCATAAAGATAAAAATAAACTTGATTCATCTGCCAAATGTTTTATAACCATTCACTATTTTTACTGAGAAGCAAAATTAATAACAAATTAGTAAAATGATAAATCAACTATTTTTCAATATTAAAATAAAGACAACAAATTTCCAATCAACATTTAATGTACAGATTTTAGTAAACCGAATATTTAATCGTAGATCCTTTTAGGCCAATTCAAAGCAACTAAAAACATATTTTTTTAAAGTTAAACGGTTATAATCAATATTTTACAACCTGTAAAATATATAAATAGCTAATAAATAGTTCAGAATACCCAATAACTAAAGATATGGTTTCATTACATTTATGACTTTTAAAATCAAAATCTTTTAGGATCTTCAACCAAGAATCTACATTTGAAGAATTAAGGCTTATTCCTGTCAAAAAATGTAATTCTTATAATGTTCCAAATGAATTTCTGTTTGCAGATTTAATAATAAAATCAGCTAAGCATGATCTATCTAGATGCAACTAGAGTTTAAACAGATTCAGAACAACCAATGGTTATTGTGCTTATCTGCCTAATAAATGAAAATTATAGGCCACTGATTTATAATGATGTGAGCAGACACAAACTATGAAACATTATTAATGATTGCTGAAGATTTAATTTAAAGTCACTAGCAAAGCTACTTTCTGCTGGAATCTTTACTTGTCCTCTATAATAATTTGTTAATAGTTAAGCATGTAAGTTCACTGCTTAAAAGCAAATTCTAGTCAAGTCAGTAAGTTGATTGCTGTTAATTGTGTGTTGTATGCCAGTAAAATTTAATGCTGTCTCTCATATTTAAAACACATTATACTAAGTTTTAATGGACACTAAATTATAGAATTTTATAAACTATAAAGTACTTTACTTTATTAAGATGACTTGAAATCAATCAATGTGTCAATATAATTAACACAATATTTTTTTAAATCTTGTATAATGAAATAATAGATAGACATTGTAACTTTTTAAATTTTGTTTTTTATTTCATCATGAATATTTACTTTTATAGTAATTATGCCAGGAATATTTACTATTATAATAATTGGCCACAAACTTATTAAAGTAATTAGCAAAATAATTTTGATTTTTTTTAAACTGAATTTTTTGAAAGTTAATTATTGTAATTAAGTGAATTGATAAGTATCTCGCGACCTTTTCATTTTATAATAAATTTTTAATTCATTATATACTAAGAGCCTTTTTTATTTGCTTGCTGCTAATAAAATCAACTTTGACTGAGTTGATATGATATCAAATCATAAAGCCAAACAGTTTTCCAAATTATTTTCTGGCTAGTTAATTTTTATCAAAATGGAAGGTATCGCCAGAATTTATCCATCTGCTTTTATTTTTATTCGTATAATAAAACTAATTACTTTAAAGTTAAAATATATTAAAAATTTGAATTCAGGAATGTATGTTGCGTTATAGTATATAGATCTGAAACCAATATAGAAGTTGCATATTTTAAAAAAAAGTAAAAATAAAAAATGTGATGAATAGTATATTAATATTTTTATAAGCGCAAAAAAAAAAAAAAAAAAGATAAATTAAGTAGGTTGTTTGTTTATTTTAACAAGCAATTAGTCATTTTTAAGATTAGAATGATGGAGTATAAAAATCGAACAGCATTACAGCATTAGTAATTATATAGGGCCAGTAATTTTTGTCAGACACATCATTTTGTCAAGGTTTTTTAAAAAAATTAAGTTAAAAAAAAACAAAACTTATTTATTATTAAAATGTATATTTTTGAAAAAAATTCTTTTAACATGTTTCTCATCGTAACTAGTTTTATTATTTGTATCTGTTTTTGCATATGATTAATTATTTTGAATATCCTAGTGAAGATTCTATAGGATCTGATGCAATAATATCTCTTGTAGATAAATAAGCCAGATGTTATTCCTGGTAAAAGTCCCAGTTAAATTTTTTACTATAAATTGGCTAAATAGCATCCATATACATAATGGATTTATTTGAAGTAGTTAAATCACTTTGATAAAATATTTTTTAACTTAGTAAATATAGAAAATAATTGGAGTCTGTGTTATACCTCAACATCAAAATTTACTTTTATATCTCAGAAGTAAGCAACATTTTAAAACTGATTTCCATTTTCTTATTGAAAATCATCTGGCTATAAGCTGCTAAAGATTTTTTTTCTATTATGATTGATAAAGAATTTAACTTTTCTAAACGTTAATTATTAAAACAAAGATTTTGTGGCTGGCAGTCAAAGTCTTAAGAACATTATATATATTTTTTTGAATCTAAAAGAAATACTGTAAATCTAGAAGCTAAAGAGACAAACTTCTTTCTTTTAATAAGTTTAGTTTTAAAATGCATCATCAAACATATTCTGCCATAAAAGATAAACATAAAGTTGAAGTTAATTTATTATAAATATTCTACTAGTAACAAAAACATTTCTCATCGTCATGTAGAACCTGCATAATATAAATAAACTTTAAATGATAATTAGCTCACTTTATATATGGCCACAAACTTATTCAATTATACTGAATAAATAAATCAATAACAGCCACGAATCATATCGTTACTCATAACATTTTTTTTTATTTGCTCGTCAATTAAAATCATATCTATAGTATTCTTTTATTCTCTGAAATTACACTATTTTTTTTGGTAACTATTCATTTATGACTGAAACAAATTATTATATAATGAATAAAAATGATATAGATTTTAGAATAATAATAACGGTTCTGAGAATTAAACAACAAATGTAAAAAACCTATAGCAATAAAAAAAAGTTATATATTAAACTGAATCAAAAATTGAAAATCTTGATTCATAATATTTCATTCTTTGAAAAATAATAAAAATATAATCCTAACATTACATTAAAAATTAATATTGAATCCCCTGATTGTAATTACTTTCTATTAAACTATAATGTGCGCATGCACTACACTTTAAACCTCAGGTGGCACGATTTATAGGTTTATATACATTTTTTAAAAAAAATAAGTAATTTGAACCTAATATATAATCACTATATTTTTTGACTCTCGGGTCTAGCAACAACATTTTCATTTTGAAAATCGCAGATGTTTTTAACTTTATTGTATTGAAGATTTTTATTCAAATTTGAGGGTTGCGTGAAAGTTTGAGTTCAAATCCCCTATATATTACATATTGGAGTGCAGGTATGTAAAAGTCTGTAGTGTAGAAAAAAATCATATAAATAAGTAGAAAAAACATTGTAATTTTTTTGCATTGTTATTCAAAAGTTGATTAAATTATTCACTATATGATATAAAAAATATCATCCATGAAATTTAATTCATCTCAAATTTATGTGTTAAAAATTGATCTAAAGTTACTTTGATCTGATAATGACTTCTTTAATCCAACATTTTTTTAAAATTTTATCAGTCATTGAACAATCTGTTTTTAAATCACTTTATTGTTTATAAAACTCGGCATTCAATTTATTGTTTAACCAAGCAGAGAATAACTTCTGTTTGTTTTTTCAAAGAGGGCACTAGTGATGATCCAGAAGAATAGTGGAGAGTTTGGTCACTGACTTCAATCTCAAAGCTAAGTTTTAAGTTTTCTGTCTTTCTTATGTGATTAGTCATCTCAAATTGTCTAATTGTAGTATGAAAATGAGGAGTAAATTGTGATCAAGAGAGATAGATTTTTTTGAATTTGGAAAGATAAAAATTATTATTAAAAAAAAAAAAGTGCTCGATCGCCATTTTAAAAATATAACAGTTATAAAAAAAATATTTTTGTTGAATGTGTGTTAATGTAAGGATTTCTATAATTAAGTTGTATGTAAGATTAGTTGGTTTAAATTTGCTACTAAAGTTTTTTTTAAATTTTAATTTAAGAACAGTTAGTTATTTTGAGAAAAAAGATAATGTTTAGAGGCCTAAGGTACACATGGTTATTGATCGATTGTTTTTTAAAGTAAAGTTTTTATCTTTCTGTGCAAAGAGTTTTGAAGAGTAGGAGAGGAAGTATAAAGTCAAATATAGAATAGGTGACTTGGAAAATAAGTAATATGGATAGCATTTGTATTGTACAATGCATATAAAATCGTCAGAAAGAAATTAGGCATGCTGTGGTAGAGTGTACTTATGTGATGAGTTTTTCCACTTGAAATGTTTAAATAAGACTAGGAAGGATGTAACAGGTTTATGGTTATGTAGATAGTGTGTGAATGTGATAAAAAAGATATAAAGTGGTTTCAAAGTGTAGATAGTGTAAAGAGAAAGCAAAACGTAGTTGAGGAAGGCAGGATAGAGTGTGTTTGTAGTAGAGTGACAAGAGATATGTATGAAAAAATAGGTAGTGCATTGGAGATGGTTGGACAAAGAATATAGGTAAAGGATATGGAAGCAAAATTAAAATCATTAGAGTTGAAGTGTGATCAGATAAAGGAATTATTGAGTAGTAATGATAATGAAGAAGTAGATAAGGAAGTCCAGAAGGTGGTAGAGAAGGTTGTGAATGAAGCAGGGAAAGTAGACTATGAGACAGTATTGATAGGTGATTCATTAATAAGTGAATGTGGAAATATAATTGCAAGGGGAAATAAAAACAGGTATGTAAGAGTATGTTTGTCTGAAGCTAGAATCAGGGATGTTACAGATAAAGTAAAGAAGCAAGGGAATAGAAATGTGTATGTTATGGTACGGACTAATAATTTATCAGAGTCATCAGAGAAAGTAATGGGTGAGTTCATAGAATTGATTAGGAATTTGAGTATGATTAAAGGAAGATTAGGAATAGTTGGATTATTACCAAGATTTGATAAAAGGTATATGTTACATAGGGCATGTTTTATAAATGGGAGATTGAAAAAATTGTGTGAGAGAAATGATGTTACATTTGTGGATGTGTGGGATTTTTTTATTGGGAAGATGGAGTTATATAGTAAAGATGGGTTGCACTTAGGGAAACAAGGAAGTGAAGTTTTAGGGAGTCTGATTTATAAAGAATGTAGTTCGGGAAACTTATAAAGGGGTGGGATTTTTAATTGCAGTGTTATTAGAAAGAAGAAGAATGGATGGGATGTAAGGAATAAACAAAGGGTAGCTGATTTAGATATAAATGTAGATGTGGAGAGGGAATGTGTCTGTAAAATTAATGGTAAGCAAGTTATTTATAAACGTAATGGAGAAGAAAGAATCAAAAAAATTTATAAAAGAGTAGTTAGAAAAGAAAAAAATGTTAAAATTGGGTATTTGAATATGCAATGGTAGGAGACCAGAAAAGTGGCAGGAATTAAACAAAACAATTGAAAATGAAGAGCTTGAGGTATTAGCAATAGTGGAAACACATCTAAGAGAAGAAAAAGAATCTGTTTTGAAAGATTTGGTATGGCAGGGTATAAATAGAAAAGAGAATAAAAAGGATGGTGGTATAGATGGTATATTTAAAAAATATTTAAATGCTGTTAAATGCCAAAAACATTTGTGGTTTGAAATAAGATTGGGAAAACAAGAATGGATGGTGGCTATAGTTTATATAGCTACTGGAGATAGTCAAACTATAATGGAGTGGAACAATAGCATATATGAAAGCCTAGTTAAGGATATACAGAGTTTTAAAGAAAAGGGGAAGAACATAATGGTTATAGGAGATATGGATGGCATATTGAAGAAATTGATGGTCTTTTGAAGAAATTATGTCAGAGAGTGAATTTGAGCATTAGAAACTTATCAAATATTTATGAGGGACAATACACATGGTCTAGAAATAATATATCCCACACAATAGATTATGTATTGGTAGAGAAAGAGGGAATAAATAAAGTATGGAAAATTAAGGTGTTTGATAATAAAGAGAGAGAGAGAGAGTATGTAATAGTGATCATAATTTCTTTGTAATTGAAATGATTAGTAATGTGATGGAGAATAAAAATAAAAGTAGAAACAATAGTGAAAGATGTAGATGGAGAGTGAATGATAAGAATAAGTTGGAAGAGTATAAAATACAAGTTGAAGAAACCATGGAAGAGATGGTTGGAAATAAGTGTGAGGACTGGTGTGATGAAATAGAAAAAGTGGCAAATAGGGTTTTAGGTGAGAATATTCAGAAAAATAAAATATAATGCAAAAATGAGAGTTAGTAAAAGTGTAAAAGAGAGGGAAAAGCATATAGAGAATATAAGTATGCTATTAAGAACAAAGAAAGTGAAAAAGATATAAATCCTAAATGGGAAAAGTACTTAGAAAAGATGAAACTGAATAGTAAATTATTGGATGATATTAATAAAAGTGGAAGAGATGGGAGTAATAAACTTTGGAATTACATTAAAAAGAGAAATGTAGGGAAGAGAGAGATAGTATTACTGGATTAAAAAGGAATAGAGTGTAGCTCTAGAGAAGGATTAGAGAGAATATTGAATAGATATGTAATGGATATAGAAAAGATGTTATAGTAATGAGAATATTAGGTTTACAGAAAATGAAACTGAATGAGGCAGGGAAGAAATTGAGAAGTGGTAGGTAAGAGGTGTAGATGGATGGGCAGCAGAGATGGTAATGAATTTAGGGTATAGGTCAAAAGTAAAGCTATTATATTTTAATAAGATGGCACAGAAGAGAGTTTTTCTGGGTAGTTGGAGTAATATGAGAGTAAGATTATTATTTAAAGAAAAGGTTAAGGATCATAGAAAGTTAAATAATTATAGACTGATAGTGGTAACATCAGTTTTATATAAAGTTTTTTTATATATGGTGGCTGGAAGAGTTGCAAAATGGATGGAAGAAAATAGTGTAGTGGGGAAAATGCAAGGAGGTTTTAGGTCAGATAAGTATATAGGAGATAGTTTATTTGTAGTTACACAACTTACGGATATGAGTAGGAATTCAGGTAGACTGTTATATATGAGTTTTATAGATATAGAGAAGGCATATGATAGAGTAAATAGAAATAGATTATGGATAAGTTTAGCAAATTTGGGAATGGATGAAGCGTTAGTGGCTGTTATTAAGAAATTATATGGAAAATAATTACTATACATATCAATTAGGGGATATAGAATCAGTTAAAGTTAAAAATGGGATGGGACTAAGGCAAGGATGCCCTATGTCACCTATTTTGTTTTTGTTATATTTGAGTGAAATGGAGAGAGCAATAGAAAGACTAATAAGAGGGATAGATATAGCATTAATAGGTTGCAAGGGAGTATATACATTGTTGGGTCTTTTTTTGCAGATGATGTCTTTTTGTGTGCAGAAAGAAGAGAAGATATAGAAGTTATGCTGGGGACATGTGTAAGGGTGGGTAAAGATATTAGGATTAAATTTAGTGAAGAAAAATCTAAATATAATGATGGTGAATACTGGGGAAAGAGAAGACAAAGATTTCATTTTGGGGGATATAAAGTTAAGTTTGGTGAATAGATATAGTTATTTAGGAATCATCTTGAGTAATCAGAAAAATTGCTTGGATGAATGGGAGAAAAAATTGATAAATGAAGCAAAGAAAAGAAAGGGATTGATAAAGAAATTAACAGTGTTTTCATATAATAAAGATGATGTAGCTAGAATTATATAGAAGGGATTAGCAGTAGCAGGGTTAACATATGGCAATGATGCATTATGTATTAGTAAAAAGTGTTCAATTACTTAAAAAAAGTACAAAGGGAAGTAGGAAGACATGCATTAGATTCCAGAGTTGTGGACAGCAAAGGAGGCAATTCAAGGAGAAATGGGATGGTCAAGTTTTTATATGAGAGATGCAAAAAGCAAAATGAAAATGTTCGGTAGATTGCAGTTTATGGATAATAAAAGAATAGCCAAAATAGTATTTAATTGGGTTATAGTAAAGGGCAGGCAACAAGATGGGTGAGAAAGGTAATGCAGTATGCAGAAGATTTGGATAAAGAATTTATGTCAGTATACTTGTACAAAACATGGAATGATTGCATTAGGAGGATTGTTGAGTGTTATAGTGGTAAGGAATGGGATAGAAGAATAGATGTATTAATAAAAAATACAGAGTTGGAGAGATGGAGAACTAGTATGGAGAGTAAAATGAGTTTAAATATATATAGAAGTAAATGGAACATTGGGTGTTGAGTTAATTTATGATAATAGTAAGGAAAGTAGTTTATTGTTTAAGACTCGCACATGATCTTTACAACCAAAGAATATACACATAAATGGAAAAATATGGGTGATTTAGTCTGCAACTTGTGTAAGGAAGGCATAGAAAATATTAGGCATCTGTTAATTCAATGTAAATGCTTGGAAGCAGAAAGGGTACAAATAATGAAGCTATAGAAGAATAAATATGAACAAAGTGATTATACAGAAAGTGAGTCATTGGTTTTTATGCTGGGTTTGGGAAAAGATAAGGGGGATTTATATATGAAGGCCATGAAGTTGACAAAGATTATGTTGTGGAAATGGGATGGAACAGATTATGGGAAAACTTAGGATGGTGAATGGAAAGTGAAGGTAAAGTGGCTAATACGTTTCTCTGTGCATAGTTTCTGAAAGATTCCTGACTCCGTATAAAAAGAAGTCACAGTGCACCACATCATCACATAGAGTGAAAAAACTGATCAGTATAAAAGTAAAAAAAAAGATTCCTAAAATAGGAAGCATTAAAATGATCAATAATTTAAGTTTTAAATATAATAGCTATATTAATAATTTTCACTATTTTCAAAAATAAGGATAAATTAAAAAGTCCAGGAAAATTGTTACACCTAAAAAGTTGAAATTTTTTTGCTAATGTGGCTGCTAGGTCAAACAGAAACATTGCTGAACAATATCTTGAAGAATTTATGAAAAAGGTGATGGCAGTTCTGAAATCGATCATCTGTGTTATATCATTTTGTGTTTTTAAAACCCTTTAACTGATTCTTTTAACTTTTTAATCTTTGTCTAATTTTCTATTGGCCCACTACTTAAATCTGAGAACAATATTATTTGTCCGTTTCACTTCCAGCCGATTTCTATTGTTAAAATATTACTCTAAAATACACAGAATTTTTTAATTCAGCTTCTAAAAATTGAATAATTTTAGATTCAAATTGGTTAAATGTAACAAAAATTTAAAAATAATGTTAATAACTGTAGAAAAATATAAGAAAAATGTGTAAAAAATAGCTAGCAGTAAAACAAAAGAATTATATTCCAACCAATGATTGTGTCGTTATTCAGTTCTCCAGCTGTCAAATAATTCTCTTTTTATTTCCAGCATGCTTATTTTTCTTGTAATATTTAACATTTTTGGAATCAAACTTTATATTTGTATAAATTAATGAAAAATCATGATAGATATGATTATTTACTTCAAAATATGCTACATTTCATTTTCAATTCTGAATTTTTAGTTTAGAAATGCCTGATTACGGTCTGTAGCGATAATTGTTTTTTGTTACGGATTATTTCTCCAAATGTATTTTTCTTGAAATATTTAAAATTTTCCGAGTCAAACTTTATATTTTTATAGAGCACTATATTATCTTATTTGTGAACATAAAAAATTACAATAAATATAATTATTTACATCAAAATCAATTATGAACGTCTTCGTTTTCAATTCTGAATTTTTAGTTTAGAAATGCCTGATTACGGTCTGTAGCGATAATTGTTTTTTGTTATGGATTATTTCTCCAAATGTATTTTTCTTGTAATATTTAAAATTTTCCAAGTCAAACTTTATATTTTGATAGAGCACTATATTATCTTATTTGTGAACATAAAAAATTACAATAAATATAATTATTTACATCAAAATCAATTACAAACATGTACAGCTTCATTTTCGTTTCTGAATCTGTCATTTAGAAACATGCCTAGATGACATTTCCAGATTTGGTAGGTATCCAATCAGAGAAAAAGACACACATATGAACCAATAGGCAGTCAAGAACATTGATTTTTTAAAAAAAATATAATGCTATATGCGGATGTTTTTAGAACTACAATTTTAAACATTGAATTTCCTATCAAATAAGCATAAAATGAAGAAATTGCGACCAAAATTGACCAAGAGATGGCGCATGCTACATCCAAAAAATTTTCACCTACGGGGTCTCTTCATAATAATCACTTGACTGGTAAGTTAAAATTTAATTTTATTAAAATTTAACAATAACAATAAATACCGCATAGCAATTAATTGAATATCTATTTTTACATTTATATTTTTGATTTTGTATCATTTTTCAGTTTAAGCGGTTGTTTTAGAAGGTAACGGTCTAGGCCAGAGGTCCCAACCCTATGCCCACGGGCACCCTGGCGCCCGCAGACCATTTTACGTGTGCCCGCCACTATCCGAACACGATTAAAAATTATTTATCTAATACAAATAAATTTAATTTTTAAAACTTCTTATAAATTATTGTATTATATTGTAATCAAATTGTAGAGCATATTATACTTTTACAGCATAAAAATATAAATGTTAATTATATGTTAAAATTTTATTTTTGAAATAAATAATTTTTTGTACATTATGTGTATTATTAACAATATCGAACTATAAATTTACATTGAAAATATAAATGGTGCCCACCACCTGATTGAAAAAATAAATGGTGCCCGCCACCTGGCCGGTATTATAGAATGTGCTCTTAAGTGCAAAAAGGTTGGGGACCCCTGGTCTAGGCCTTAGGCCTGAAATGGATTATCCTTACTTATGGGTATTTTAGTATATGCTTCAACAAGTGGATGATATAACACTGACTTTAGAAACCAATTAATTTATTGTATCATACTTGTTGAATATGATTTTTTTTAAAAAAACATTTGAATATAGCGAACTTAATTATATTCACTTGACATTTGATTAGGCGGATGAATGAAATTTTTTTATTTGTTATTCGTTTTGAAGAATTGTTAAAGATATCTACATGCAATGGGTTGCTTAGTAACTGTTGTTTTCTTACTTTCAATATATACTTTGTTTTAGACACAGTCTCTTACAAAAAGTAACAGAACTGATAGTAAATGGCATCCATCACTTAAAACGTAAAGAAAAATATATTCTTAAATTATATAAGAATTATAAACATTCAATGAGTATATATGTAAAGAATCTTCGGTCCGCGTTTATAACAGTATTCTGCAACTATTTCTATACTTTTTTTTCATATGTCAAATGCGTTGACCGGGGAGAGAACCCGGGCCAGCTGCTTAGAAGGCAGCTATGCTAACTACTAGCCACCAACGCTTGACTACTATTTTTCTACTTGAAATTTGTTATACAGAATATTATAGATTATCTCTGCATATATATACACACACAGCTTAAATGTGCATCATGCTAAACAAGATGACTAAATTTGTAAAAAAAAAGTTGCCTTTTTTTTTAAACCGGCAATAAATATCAGCTTTAAATAGATAAATAAACTAAATAAACAAATAATATTAAACGAAATTCGAAAAAAGAAAAGAAAAAGGTCAATTAAATAAAAATACAATTCTTGTTTACACCAGCCAATTAAGTTAATGATAAAGCAAGCTTCCTTTTAAAAGCAATTGAATGTTCTTTGAAACTCTTTCAAAAGGTAGAAGTGATCATTAAATTTACGAGAACAGATTTGAAATCAAATAATGGAAAATTTTATGATTGTATATTTAATTCTACTGTTACAACTGCTAATACTAATAATGATCAAGGTTATGGCTTGATTGCAGTAAGCAACTGCTTTGACTTCAAAACCTGCCTTCGGCATATACATAATAATAATAAAAACTATTGTAAACAACCACAGATGGGGTTACTTTAATCAAAAAAATAAAAGATTGGCTGATTTAATTTCTTTAAAAAATAATTAAAAACCAAAGAACGACTTGATATGCAATTAAAATACGTAAATGCATTTTATTAATTATTATTACTAATGTTATTACAGTGAGCAACCATATAATTCGAAGACGAATTATGAGTCAATGGAAACAGTATTCTTCTCTCAGAACTATTATTTTTTTATTATTTATTACGTAACATTAAGACGCAGCTCTTTCTTTAAAAAAAATATTTCCCTCATTCTTTCATTGTTTAATTATTTTTAAAAAAAATTGTTTATATTGCATACGATATTATTATAATGCTGTTTTTTTTTTGTTTTTTTTTTTTAAAAAAAAGATATTTATAAAAATTAAATTATATCGATATAAATTTCACATAAAATGTTTTTAATTATAATTTAAAAATAAGTTTTATTTTTAATAAGATGAGATTATGAAACAAATTAAAGTTACAAATTAAAACTAGTGTAAAGATAAACAAACATTACTTAAAACAATTTTCAACTAATATTCATACAATTTAAACACTACCATATTTTTGGTTATTCAAATTACCCAACGGAAAATAGGAAAAAAAATATTTTTTTTTTGTAAATTGTCAGGTAATCTTTGAAAGTCTACATGCATATTGATTGCAGCAATTTCATTCAGTTGACCAAACTTAGATTTTTTATTTTTACTTTACTCAAACGAAAATTTAAGCAAAAATTTTGATTCTCAAATCTGACAGAAATAAAGTTAGAATGTAATATGTAATAGTACATCTTAAAAAATTGTAAGTTGAATTAATGAAGGGTGAATCCATAATTCTGATTATAAAATGCTAAGTTTCATTTATCCAATTATCTCAGTAATGATAGATATTTTGAACTAGTTACAGGTTAAATGAGGTTCTTTGAAAATGTGGAAAATTTATTTTGGTGTAAAGTGCTAAATAATAATCTAGTTTAATAACAAAATTTATCATTTATTTATTACTTGAAAATTATTCAGAATTCAATATTTTATTTAAAAGCTGTTGAACTAAAGAGTGGACATTTTTTGAAATTAGAATTTAAAGTTACACTTAGACCATATGATCATATACCATTTTGCAATAGGCCTATATGTTGATAAATTTAAAGCATATCCCAGAGAGGTGGAATATAACTTATATTTTTTTAACTGGTAGATTGGTAGTGAGAAAATTTTACTAACATGAATCATTAGATGTTTTTCCACCTATTAAATGTTGTATGAAAAAATCATATTTTTCCAGTTTATAAATTATCATCTGTAAATAATACTACTATTGTGAGTGCTATCCTGAATAAAAGTCCAAAAAACAAAAAATTTTAGACAACTCAATGCAGTTCAAAAATAATTTGAAAGCATGAGTGATTTGTGGCAGACAGTAGTTTATCAAAGTAGGTAACTGACAAGTACAATACAAAAAAATTAATCATGATTTTGAAATTGTAAAGACTTTTAGCTTGTTAGAATTGAAATATTCTTTAATTTAACATATATAAAATTAAATATAAGTAGATATTTTAAAAACATAGCAAATCCTATTTTATTGTTATAGTTATTATAGTGCTCTATATGTTTTAGTTCAGTAGTAGATTATCAGATTCACAAATTTATGACTCTGGATTAATTCTCAACTAAATAAGTAATCATAATTGTATTTTGTGTCTTATAATCTCTTGAGAATTAACTATAGAATTATTTATTTTAATTTTGACAACATTAACAATTTTTATCAGGTTTTATTAAATGAATAAAGGCAGCTATTTCTTGCAAAAATCTAGATACTCTTATATTATATTTTACTTCATATATTAAAAATGCCATTAAGATTCTCAATGCATAGCATAAACAACATTTTTTGTAAAATTTTAATAATAATAATAATAATAATAATAATAATAATAATAATAATAATAATAATAATAATAATAATAATAATAATAATAATAATAATAATAATAATAATAATAATAATAATAATAATAATAATAATAATAATAATAATAATAATAATAATAATAATAATAATAATAATAATAATAATAATAATAATAATAATAATAATAATAATAATAATAATAATAATAATAATAATAATAATAATAATAATAATAATAATAATAATAATAATAATAATAATAATAATAATAATAATAATAATAATAATAATAATAATAATAATAATAATAATAATAATAATAATAATAATAATAATAATAATAATAATAATAATAATAATAATAATAATAATAATAATAATAATAATAATAATAATAATAATAATAATAATAATAATAATAATAATAATAATAATAATAATAATAATAATAATAATAATAATAATAATAATAATAATAATAATAATAATAATAATAATAATAATAATAATAATAATAATAATAATAATAATAATAATAATAATAATAATAATAATAATAATAATAATAATAATAATAATAATAATAATAATAATAATAATAATAATAATAATAATAATAATAATAATAATAATAATAATAATAATAATAATAATAATAATAATAATAATAATAATAATAATAATAATAATAATAATAATAATAATAATAATAATAATAATAATAATAATAATAATAATAATAATAATAATAATAATAATAATAATAATAATAATAATAATAATAATAATAATAATAATAATAATAATAATAATAATAATAATAATAATAATAATAATAATAATAATAATAATGCAATTTTAAAACACAATTTTGTTGCTTTATGATGTCTCAATTAAAATTCATTTTGATTTTAAAAATGAATTTCAAATCAGAAATAATTTGATCATTATTTTTTTACAATCAAGAAAGGAAACTATCAAATAAATAAAAACCATCATTCTTGATATATAGTTCACTTTAGTATATTTTGTTTTCTATTTTGAAAAGTTCAAATATCATCTTTTAGACTGTTTTTTTCTTTTGTAAACTTATATTTGTGATAAATAATGTAAAGATTATCAAAATATAGTATAGATTAAAGGTTTAATTGTAAAAATAAAATATTGTAACTATAACCGAAACTGCCACAATGTCTCTTAAAGAAGAATGGGAGTAGTTAGTTAGTGGTTGAAATGAAAAACCTTATGTAAACTTGATCTTACTTAAATAACTTTACAAGAATTATTAATTTAATGTGGAGTAAAATTTATTGACTTTATATTTATCTACTAAGTAATAATATGTTGGGAATCAAAATTATTATAAATTATTACCAATATTTATACAATATCGTGAATCTTATTAGATTTATTTATGTCAATCTTGTTTTACTTGAAATTAACTCTAGATATATGTATGATAAAAGTCTGTTAAAGTGTTATTAGTTATGGTGTTCTCTTCAAATTAATAAAAGAAGTATGCACATTCTTCTGAGTACTTGAATAGTGGATTGATGCCCTTAAAATATTGTTTAATTAGTAAGCGTTAGTCTTTCATTTGTAGTAAGTATATATATTTGCCATTTACTCATAGGAATCTTACTACATAGCTAATGCATTTTCCTCATTACTTTTATTATGAATATTTAAATCAGAATTGTTATTCATATTTTGGATAATTATAACTATTGGAGTCACCGCTGATATACCATTTAACCATAATGCCAATTAAATTCTATTACATCAAATGATTATTCAATTGTGGGACCTGAATACATTACTCCATGAACATCATCCTTTCAGAATCAGTCTTAAATTTGTACATATAAATGGACTGAAAACATTTCTATATTTTGGAACCAAAATAAACTATGAGAATTTCATAGCATCGTAAAAACAACATAGTCCTAATAATAAATACAGAGTTGACTTATAATAACTTTATATATCTGGGTATGATAGTGGTATTTCATGCAGATAGGCAATTACCATAGGTTCAAGGTAAATAATAAACTTATAAGACATTAAAGTATGAGGAAACAGAAAATAAGACTATTCATAGATAAAAAGATTACCTAAAAAAGGCAAACATGATTAGCATTCAGAAGGAATTCATAAAATGATTGGCTTCAAATCAAAAAGTAATAAATTTAATTTCTTTAGAACCTATAATATTGACAGTCATTAAAACATAAAATAAGCATCATGTAAAACATTAATTAGGAATATCTTGTTTGATATTTTAGTGAAAAATTTGTGATACAAAAAATGTGTATGAGTTGTGCAGAAATATGAAAGGGAGGAAACACTTTTAGAAAAAGAACAATAAAAAAATAATAATTTATAAGAAAAAAAAGAAAATTAAAAAGTTAATGAAATAAGCAAGAAAGAAATAGAAGAAAAATACAGACAACAGCAGGAAAAGAGAAACAAAATATTGTAAAAAATTATAGAAAAAAGAAAAAAATATTAAAAAACAAAAGATGAAAATTATAAAAACATTCTGGAAAAGAATAAAAAACAGGAAAAAAATTAAAGAAAAGTTGAAAGAAAATAAAGAGACTACAAAACATATTACAAATTTTGCAGAAAACAAAACACATTGCAGTACTGCAGCCTAAACATAGAGTTGTAATGAATGAGTTTGAATAATCTAAAATTGAGTTGTTGTTGAATTTCTTAGATATAAAAAATGAATTCATTTTATTTGAGATAAGTAACATTGCAAACAATTTTCAAAATACATTGAAAAATTTTTTTCTTTGAGATTTTATCAGGGATTAATATGTAAAAAGAAAGTAATGGTTGAGTATAATGTTGAATATAAAATGAATATATAATATGTAGATGATATTAAATGTTAATGTTGGTATTAAGGAGAAAAATAAATTTGATATAGAAACTTCAGACAAGATTGTGAAATGGTAAAAATATATGAAGACCCTATGAAGAATTTAAAATAGATAATCATCATCACCACCATTAGTAACAGAAAAATTATATAATCATAATTACATATGAATGATAAATAAATGTGGCTTATTTATGATTTTCATATTATAGTACATTATAATATTACACACATAAAATTAACAAGGAAAAAATAAAAAAAGAGAGCAGTACATTATAATATTATATATATTAAATTAAATATTTCCATGGATTGTTAATATATTAAAGGATAGAAATGAGATTATATCCATAATAAATAGAGATAACCTTTTAGTTTTTGCTGTTGCTAAGACACTGTCGATTACTACTAATTGATAATCCATGAGGCTAAACAAGATTTGTCATTAATCTCTAATAGCTCTTTTATTGGATTTTTTTTGTTAATATAAAAGGTCCTCTTTTGCTACAAACACAAGTTCTTATATGAAGTTAATTTATTCGCATTAATAGAGCCATATTGGATTTTTAAAAAAACTGACTTGAAACACAATTTCACAATAACTTCAGATTTAATAATGTTAGAGCAAAATGCTATTATATTGACAGAAAATATAAAAACTAAGGAAACAATAAGGCTAAGTCAAACAGTAGGAAAAAAAGAAATTTCAATATCCAAAAAAATTATTTATTGTTTGTTCATAATTTCTAATTTATCATTAACCAAGTTTAAAAGTAGATCTTCATTAATAATTTCTTTGAATTCCTCCCAAAATTTTCATTCAAACCATATATAATACTTCTTACCTGAGATAATCCATAGCTCCAGAACCTGAAAAAGTAGTCATGTAAGAAATATTCATTTTTATCTTTTATCCCAAATGTTAAAAAATCTCAAGATATCTATAACAAAAAGATTCATACTAATAAAAGATATAAAATAAATAATTTCAGAAGATGGATATACATTTGTAATCATAGCAATTGGCTTCTTGTCTATCCAGAATTAAAAATTGAAGACTACTATCTGTATCAATGATAAAATGAGTTTCCTCTCTTCATTTTGTATTTTTTGTGTACACCTGTGATGTTTATATTTTTTGTGCATACCAATGATGTTATCTTGTTATATTTATTGTCTCACAGAGATATAATTTATTTGCATATAGCTTATTTTCTAGCTGTAGACTTGAAAATAATGTCATGTGAGATGTGGCAAAACTACTGAATCCACTGCATGAGTACCAAGACATAGGCAAGAATCATGATTTTATTCTTTGCTTGCATACAATTTCATGTGGTATACATAACCATTGTGGCTACCACCACACATAACACTTGAAACCTCTCTGTATTGGTTTTAAGAGTTTATATTTTCACATGGTATTATGCCCAGTAAATTTTGTGATTGCTTTATCAACTACAACCTTTCTGTACATATGATAATCAGTCTTAACATTTACATTGTATTGCTCTATAATATCTTAATTTTATATATAAAAATTATTACTTGTTATACAAACACAGACATTTAAGTATAAACACAAAAACACTAATACAATTATAAATACACTAATAAATTATTATACCTTTTGAGAATCATTAAGTCTGTAAAATAAGGTTGTCTCAAACTTGGATCATAGCCCCAAAATTACATGGTTCATAAGTCACTATATTCATTATATTTGAATTTGAATACATGTATAATTTATATACAACACAGACACACTAATACAAACACAAACACATTAATAAATTATACATTTATCAAATAATAAAAAAATTTAAAATAATAATATTCAAATAATAAAAATTTTAAAATTGAATACTTACCTATATCAAATTTACTTTCAGGATGAAGGCCTTGAAATGCAAAATCATTAAAGCATGTTGAATCCATTTTATTAAGGACTGTAGCCGATAAACAATTTGTGACTTTCTCTTCTTCATGCAATCTAGTAAACTGAGCAGAAAAAAATTAAATGAACTTATTAATAAAAATATTAATAATAAATCAAAATTTTATCCAATTTTAACAGGCCACATGCCATTTAAAACAAAAAATCAAGCTACAGTAAATGATAGTATTGGTATACATGTATCAATTGTGGTTTCCCACAAGTTTAAAAAGAAGACAAAACAAATTTTAATTTCAATGCATTAGTGGTAGTGATGCTAACATTTACCAATTCATTAAACCCAGAAAGCAATTTTTCATAGGTGAGGAATGTAAAAAAATAACATCTTTCTTGACATTCTACAAATAATATTTTATACTCCGTTATTTGCAGAATGTCAAGAAAGATGTTATTGATATACATTCTAACATCTATAAAAATAGCTTTCTGGGTTTAAGTCCATGTAAGATTTTGAATTTGAAATAAAATAGTATCTCTTTTTACTTCAACAAAAATTTCCAATAAAATAGCTATTATAAGTTGATGAGAAAACTTGTTTGTTCTCAGAGGTTGTCAATTACTAATAGTTGTTAATTTCTTAGCAACATCAAGAGCTAAAATGTTATCTCTATTTACATAAATATAATCTTATTTTTAATCTTTATTATATTTGAATACAAGTGTAATTTATATACTTGGAGTTTTAGATGTAATTATAGGACATTTGAGATACAGAGGCTGAAGGGATCTTGAAAGTCTGTGTTCAAATTCCCTATAATTAAATCTTTATTACAATAACAATTCATGTAAATATTTAATTCAACTTATAAAATACTTAGAAGAAATTTAAAATATTTATTGCAGAATATCAAGAAAGATTTTATTCTTTCACATTCTCACACCTATAAAAATATCTTTCTGGGTTTAAATCCATACAAGAACTTGAGTTTGAAGTAAAAGAAGAACCTCCTTTTATTTCAACAAAAAATTCCAAAAAATAGCTATTACAAGTTAATGAGAACACTTTAGTCTCAGGGATTGTCAGTTAGTAGTAATTGATAGTTTCTTATAAACTTAAAAAGCTATCTCTATTTACATGAATATAATCTCATATCTATTCTTTATTATTTATACATACCATTTGACATTAAGATTCATAAACACCATAGAATAAATATTTAAACATACTCTTAAACCTAACATATATCAATATTTAACAAGAACAAATGTCTCATTTATTAATATAAAGACCTGACTAAAGCACTTTGTCTAAAAAGAATGAGTATTTAAATCAATTATGCAACATTGCATGATTGATTTAAATATTCATTCTTTCTAATCAAAATGTTTTAATCAAACTTCTACGTTAATAAATGAGACATGAGAATAAATGGCTGCTTAAGCTAGGTTAGAGAGTATGTTTAAATATTTATTGTACAATGTTATAAGTTTTAATCTCAAATGGTTTATATGTATTATAGTAATATACCTATTCCTAAGTTATGAGTCAATATATATATATATATTGTAACTGTTGATTTTGACCAAAGTTTCCTAAGTTTGAAACTTATATTGCTATTAGTAGTTTAGCTAAAAAAAAATTTCATGTAATACATTAAATTCATGATAAAAGTGTTTAGATAACAGTAATTTTAAGTAAACAGTAAGGTTTGGATAAATTTGAATATATAATATAATATATTATATATAATATATTATATAATATATAATGCAATCTCATTTGCAAATGCTCGAAATGAAAGTAGCTTATGCATTAATGTAAATGGAAAAGAAATATAAAGGGTCTTAAGCAAGCAAAATGAACATGTAGTGAGTATATTTAAGGGATAGTTGTTAAAGAGTAGAATAGATAAAGGAAAGGATGAACATTTTACAGAATTGATAGGATCATTGATTAGAAAAAAAAATTAATTGGGAGAAAAATGGATCTGTTTGAAAAGTAAGGATTAGCTGTTAAATATATATATAAAAAAAAATTTTGCGTGTTAAATTAAGAGTTAAGCAAAAATGTTAGAATTTACCAAGCAGAATCGTGTGTGTGTGTGTGTACATTGTAAATGTATAAAAAAAATTAATTATAAAAATAATCGATCTTATTAAGGCATGTGAGGCATCGTTCGAAAGCCTGTTGAGAGGGCAATAATTTTATCTAAATTTCGAATCTATAGCAGAAGATTCTCATTCAAAATATTGAGTTCAAAGTTAGTCTGCTATATATATATATATATATTTAGTATCATTATTAAAAAAAAAATTATTTGGCTCTCTCAAGCAGTTTTCGTTCTGAGAGGGAAAACATTCCATAAGAACCACATGATGTCTGTCTGAATGTAGTCAATTAATTTTAAAACAATAAGGAATAGCCAATTAAAATTAGGATATAAAGATTTAATTGACAGAAGGCATGAATCAGAGATTGATGGACAGGTCAGGATAATAAAACTCAAGACATTTTCTAGGAGGGGGATTCTTTTTCATTTTCTCTTGGATGTGCTTGTATAAGGGTCTAAAAATCTTCAGTTTAAATAATAAAAAAGTATTATCATTGGTACAGACTCCAATCTCTGATCCAAAATATTGAATAAAATGGCATATTATTGTAAAAATATAATGCGTGCTTAAACTTTTTATATCAGGTTTATGTTTTTTCTTCCCAAAATTAATCATTATCATGATTCTCAAAATGACTAACACTGTTATAGTAGATTGGAAAATAGTACAGTGTTTGCCAAAGACTAAAAGTTACTTTAAAGAAAATATGGAAATCATAAATTGTATTAGCGTTTCCTTCAATCAATTAATTATGATGCTTGATAAATGTGACTGTTGATATTATAAAAATTCAAGCAAAGAGTGGAACTGAAATGGTAATATAAAGTGTATATGTTAAATCCCACCTGGAATACTATGTCTATCACTAGTACCATATGAAACAGAAGTTGTCAATTATCGAAGTATTGAGGATGTAATTGAAATTTAATATGTTATACCAAAAGGAGATATTGTGATAAAACTTGTTTAAATTACATGAAAATAGGAAATGTAATCCTATATAAAGAAATAGCAAATGTCTGAAAGGAACAAAACAGATGATTGGCAAATACCTACCTTAGTTGAATAAGTATGATAATTATAATTGGATAGTGTGAGTCTCCTAGATGAAACCCTTTGAATTAGTAACTGTGTGTTTTCTGAATCAAATCTTACATTAAAACCTAGTGGATTATCTCATAAAATTGATTTAAATAACTTGCTATGGATTAACTTATAGGATTTGGTATGTGCACATGGAATTATTCGCAGGATTGCAAT
Organism: Epiperipatus broadwayi; assembly: GCA_028023455.1. Lineage (NCBI taxonomy): Eukaryota > Metazoa > Onychophora > Udeonychophora > Euonychophora > Peripatidae > Epiperipatus > Epiperipatus broadwayi. The sequence continues at coordinate 109,767 of JAQFVV010000335.1, read as the reverse complement.
ATCTACGGGGTTTAGCATGGAATTTGGGAGAACTATACTATAGAGGCTATAAGTATAATTTTTTTAAAATTATCAATGATTATTTGCTTTGTAATCCATTTAGTTAATGCATTATGATATTAGTTGTCAAGCTTATGAGTTGAATGTTAGAAAATATTTAGATTATTCAGATTTAAGATTAGAATGGTAGCTCAAAATGTGGCTTCATTTATCATACGAATATATTGCATTCCCTTATTGATATTGAGAAAGATACATGGGAATGTATAGTGTGAAATATGTTTATTGTAATGGGTTATTACTTAAATTTTGATTATAACAGAATTAATATGTTTTTCTATTTTAATGAATACGTTTGAGGTATCGATGTGGCCTTCCTTGTACCAGTTTGGAGAAGTAGAAATATTATGTGAACGATGCTCATTTCTTAATATATTTTTTTTATTGTTAACAATACGAAGGTATTTTACATGTAACCATATTTGGACATGCAACATTTTTGGTTTATACATTGATGCAATAGCTGTGTGTGTAAGTTAAAACTAACCTCCGATATTTATGTGAATTGGCAAGTGGCCTTAGTATGTTCTAGACTGGTTAAGTTCTCACCATCTTGATGTGGGAATGGAGCATATTTTGGCTTTGTCAAATAGTTTGTTAGAAATATATTTTTATTATAAGGAGCTAGAGGATAAATTCCTCACTCCATAGTCATGCTACACTGTAAGATGATTTCTATATTTAGTAGTAGTACTTTGTGCAAGCCTCTTCTTATATATGTGTAGCAACTAAATCCTAGCATATTCCAGCCCTGAGGGAAAGGGTGCTCCCTTATTTTTTGGGTCATTGCTAATGCTACTATATTGATTTGTATATTCTCTTCCTTACGAGTGTAGATATATTTAAAGAGAATTATGAGATAATGTTTATACTGATGGTAAGGTCATGAGATTGATTTAAGAATTCATTATTTACTTGTAACACATACGAGTTAAAGTGCAATCTATTGTATTGATGTATAACATTTGGCTTTGCTTTGTACAGCTCACTTAAGAGCCAATAATAATTATAGGTTTAAATAAATAGAAATAACACAATACCTTAATTATTTCATATTAAGCAGTGTGCATCTATTTACAGCTGGCAGCTAAAGCATATCTTCACTGGACTGGTAGGAGAAATAAATATTACTCTGGTTGGGGACATTAGTTATGCTCAATATATGTGTGTGTAAATGCTACTTATAAGATAGCTAATATTTTTTGGGATGTAACGCTTAAAACCGTTTGTGTATGAACGTGAAGGTAAGCAGACATTCTATAGCATTGAGATATTTAAAATGATTTAAATGGGCATATGAATTTATTCTATTTAATGCTTAGTTTACGGGTATATTTTGTTAGTTAAAAGATTTCTTGTGACCAGTGACACTAACCGTATGTTAAGAAATGTAATTTAGATTTGAAGTTTGTGAAAATTAGAGTTAAAACATAGAATAAAATTAGTTAATAGTTGTTTATTATTATCTCAAATATAATTCCCTAGCCTACTTGTGGTTCTAAAGGTATATTAGCCGATAAGCATAAGAATATGATTCCATAGCCAACTGCAAATCCCTTTTTATTAATAATGTGACATTTTTTTAGTTTAATCTAAAAGAATGGAGAGCTATGAAGATGTGTAAATATTGTGATATATATTAGTATTATTTCTGTTAATAAAGTTTTGTAATTTTAATAACATTTTGTCTGTGTCTTAATGTTTTGGATCTCACAAAGTCCAAAAATCCAATCACGTTCTAATCCAATCATATATCGATATTGCAATATTGAAATCTAATCATACCTTCATACAATTAAAATTACTATATAAGGGAGTAATTAGGGTGTATCTTCATCCCAATTAAAAGAGATGATGGTATAATCACTGCAAACTCACATTGTAAGTATGTAAATTTATACAATGGTTTTATGAGGACTAAAGTAGAGTTTATCATACATGGTAGGATTGTGATATATTGCTGGATGCTTCAGGTGGATATAAAAGCCTATATCCAGTCACAGTATTTGAATACCTTCCTAGTTGATATGTGCTATTTAAATTTATTTTTTTTATAATCGAAGCACTTAGGATATTTCACCAATAAATAATTATAGTGTTTAATATTTTTTTTAATATTAATTTGAAATGATGAGAGAGATTGTTGGCTTTGCTAACTTGAGTTAGAGTCAACTATTACTTCCATCCCTGGGGAGAGTATTCATAAGCCATCATAATTTTATATCAGTAATAAAGTCTCGACATCCCACTGTTCTAAATCCCTTAGATAAGATCATCAACCATATAGAACTGGAGGTTACAAAATATTATAAAAAATGTTATGTTTCATTCATTATTTTATTTTGTGTGAAGTCGTCTACTTATTCTTGTATTTTTATTCATCACATGTAAATTAATTTATTTGTATTTTACATAAAAATGATTACTTTAAAACATCCTCAAATTTAAAAAAATATAACTAAAGGCCTATTCTGTTAAATTTCATATAAAGTTGAATGATTTACATTTTTATTAATCTCCAAAATATTCCAAAACATATACATTAAATGTGTGTATACCTTTTTCAGATTTTATATACAATGATAATTAAATAGCACATCCCACTGTTCTAGAATTTATAAAACAATAAGCATATGGAAATGTAACAAAGAAATATGTTAATAAAATAATAGAGAATTGAAAAATTCACTTACCATTTGAACTAGCTACCATCAAAGTCAGACATTTACATAAGAAACTTCGGTTGTCATCTGATCCTTTGTGTCAGCCGCCAGAGGCGCGATTTCTAACTGAAAAACACATTAATATATAGTTCCTGGGATAGCGATTCTCTATTAATATTGACTTTTTTTTGGTTTGTTTACAAAGTTTACTTTTTTTCGTTTCTGAATTATTTTTCCCAAATAATATTTTTGACGATGGGATAATAATAGTTTTTTTTTTAACTAAAGGGTCTTTTTTGGTGTGTGTTCAAATAGTAATTTGTGTTTTTTTTAAAAAAAAATAATATTACCGTTTTTGTAAAATTGGATTGACAAAATTCAAGAGAGAACGGGGTTTTATGATGGATCTTTAAATAATAATTTACATTACTTTGATAGGTTTACATTTGATTGCCGAAAACAATTATTGGGAGAAGTGTTGTTTTTTTTCCGCGCGCGTGTGTTTATATTAAATAAAATTTAAAACCTTTACTTTTATCAGTTTACATTTGATGGACGACCGATTGGACTTCCTTTCATTTATAAATTATGGTTTTGGTTCTACAAATAAATATTTTTGACAATGGGATGATAATAGTTGTTGTTTGTTTAATTTTTATTGACAAGAGCGGGTGTTTTTTTTGGTGTAGATTCAAATAGTAATTTGGGTTATGTTTAAATAATAAGTTGCGGTCTTACTTTGATCGGTTTACATTTGATTCCCGACACTAATTACTGGGAAGGGTGTTTTTTTGTGTGTACGATTGTAGACAACAATTATTGGGAGAAGGGGTGTAACCATTTAAAGAATAGTAGTTTACGTTACTTTTAGTAGTGGTGTACATTTTGATTGCTGACAATAATTAGTGAGAGGGATGGGTGTTTTTTGGTGATTGGCGACAACAATTGGGAGAAAGAGTTTTGCATTTTGTTTTTGTTCGTGTGTATGTTTAAATCAAAATTTAAGTTACTTTTATCGGTTACCATTTGATTGAAAACCGATTTGACTTTCTTTTTTTTTTTTCATTTATAAATTATTTGGGTTTTCCCAAATAATATTCAATTTGACAATGGGACAATAATAGTCTAGGTTTCTTTAATTTTGATTGACAAGAGCGAGTCTTTTTCGGTGTACGTTTGAATAGTAATTTGGGTTATGTTTAACTAATAATTTACTGTCTTATTTCGATTGGTTTTTTTTTTGTTTTTTTTCTATACGATTAAAGAATAATTGACGTTCCTTTTATTTGACCATTTGATTGCCGACGACAACAATTATTGGGAGAAGAGGGGTTTTTGGGGCTATGTTTAAATAAAAATTTTAGTTACTTCTTTCATTTTACATTTGATTGCCGATGCCAACAATTATTGGGAGAAGGGATGTATGTTTAAATAAAAATTGAAGTTACTTCTTTTATTTTTGACATTTGACGAAGGTCATTTAGAATCCCTCAAACAAGCTTGCCTTTACGAAGTGAACCTTTCCGTCGGCAGATGTTTTTGGACCTCAAATTGCATATATTTGCCGCACAATCCAATCTTTTCTTTCAGCAGCAGGATGTTTTTTCTTTTTTTCTGCTGTAGAAATATTCCAGCGCTGGCCCGTGTCTGGCAATTCCCATCTTTTAAAGTTTTCTGTTGTGGGAATTAGCCGTACTTTTTGTCTCGGAAAATTTCTCGCTAAAACGTGACTCAAAGCATGATTTTTAAATTTTTACGCTATTCCACCCTAATCGAAATTTTAGGAGAAATACAAATTTATGAGGAACAATCACGATACTGTTAAAATTGATAAAATGTAACAGTACATCGATTGGTCTTAAAAAAAACAAGGCACCGATGAAAATTTAAATAATTTTGACACGATCAAAATAAACACCCTAGTACGATATTGTTACATCAAATACATAACGCAGCATTACGATATAGTGTGTGACACAAACAACTACAGCATTTTCCTCTGCTTTTAGCATCGGAAAAAGCCACACCGTTAGCCGCTATGCCGAGTTAACACTCTAGATTTTATCGTAGAAAGGAGACTTAACTTCTGAGTTAATACTCTACCTTTTAGCATAGAAAGTAGACTCAACTCCAAGTTAACAATCTTTCTAGGATTTCTTTTAGAAAGAATGCTTAAAGGCTTGGGTGTGGCCGCGGAAACGGCATATTTCTAGAAATTTAGCTAGAAATCGTGCCTCTGGCGGCTGACACGAACGATCAGATGACAACCAAAACTTCATTGGTAATGCACTACTAAAAAGGTTAAATAGAAAAGGTGAATACCCAGCTCTTTCTAATTTCTGACAGCTTAGATCAAATGTCATATGCATTTAAAACATTAATCATTACCATTCTGTAAGAATCCTGTATATAAATTATATTGATAAACTTTATTTATAATAAAAAGGAAAAACTTTCAGGAAGAAAAAAAGTTCACTTGGAAACAAACTTGTATTATTGTCGGGCCTTAATTATAAATAGAGTTGTTTATTTCTGTACAAGCTGGATGAGTTGGAATGTTCTAGAAGATCACAATAATCTTCACCAATCACAAAAATTTTAAAACAAAGACCTTTCTTATACGAACTTTCAGATGAGGCTTCTAAAAAAATAATAAAGACTTAATAATTTGTATAAATACAATGCATAAATATTTTTTATTTTATAGAACTTTTGGAGATATCAATTACTTGTGCAGGTAATATAAATTTCATCTATGTAATTTTTATATATTTATGTGCACATACATTCTCAACATATAAATGAGTGAATAAATAGATAGTTAATAGATATATTATTAATATTGTAGTTTGTGGGGATAAAACAAAGTATCAATAATTTTAAATATAGTTTAAATATTGGGGAAACTTACATAATCCTTTTGTTTAATTTTAAATATAGTTTAAATATTGGGGAAACTTACATAATCCTTTCATTTATTTCAATCATTGTAAATTCTTCTTTTATCTTTGAAATATTAAGATAATCTTTAGATATAAAAAATTTATTTGAGGATATTTGCAGCAGTTTTCACACATGAAACTTTAAAATAATCTAAGCTATTAAAGTTTATTAATTTAATTTTGTTTAATATTTTATTATAGGTGTTGAATAAAATATGAATAATTCATTTTATTATAAATTCATATCTGTGTGATTTATTTAGAATTTCACTCATTTTACATAAAATCTTTATTCACATGTCTAATTTCATTTATTATTATTATTAATCCCCTGAGATTATTAATTTTTAATTGTTTTATTTTGAGTATATTTTAAAGTCAATAAAATTACCTCTGATTTTAAATATTTCACTTTAATAATTATACATTTAAAATAAAAATAGATTTCTCATTATTTATAAAACTTCTTATAGGATTTTTTTTCAAGTTTGTTTGATCATCCTTATATCTAGTAAATAAAACCCTTTCACCATTACATACAGTTATAAATGGCTTCCCAATGTGTGGCTTAAGATTAATCATTAGTCTAATTTAATAGATTTATGAACATGTGATTTATGAGTGAATTATCAATGTAAGTAAAAGATTTATTTCACAGCAGAAATATTTTTTTTCATATTTCATTTATTCTATATATCTCTCTCTCATTGGGATAAAAATAAACAATAATTAAAAACAGTAATTCTTATTACAGAACTAAAAGCAAGTAAGATTCTTCTGCGTATGCATGCTAGTGATTTTTTTTGTAGGCAGTAACAGAAATGGACTTGACTACTATTTTACATTAATTATGTTTATTAAAAATATTTATTAATTATTTAATATTGTTATACTAACAATTTAGTATTATAATTAGAACTAACCCAATTTTGTTGGGTGGGACTAATCTTGATTTCCAGGAAATTTTGAAAATATTCAAAAAATTGAAAGAGAAGATAAAAAATAATTCTAAAAAAATAGATGATAATTTTAAAGAATTGAAAAAAAGATAAAAGATAATTCCAAGAAATTGAAAGAAAATATAGAAGGTAATTCTAAAAAGGTAGAAGCAATGATAGAAGTTCAATTTAAAGAAATAGATGTTGTGAAAGATAAATTAGAAGAGATATGAACTGAAAATGTAATCTTGAGGGAAGAATGTAGGATTAAACTTATAGCCTTAAAAAGATAGAAGAATTAATAGAAGAAATTATGAGAGATTCAGAAAATGAATCAGAGAATCAAAACATCCCAAGTTATTGCCAAAATTTTCAATGGCAAATCATAAAAGGCAAAGAAGCTCTAAGAGAAGAGTTCTAAAAAATTTAAGATAGGAATTAAGTATTCATTTCAGAAATGTCATGGAGAATGTGAAATCAGGATTGGGTATACTTTTAATCCAGAAGAATGAGATGATTAATTTACTTAATAATATTCTTTGAAAATAACCAATAAAATATGAAATGATAGGATGGAAGAAATGCAAACAATATTGAAAGCTATATTAGATAAATCTCAAATGATATGTCACAGGATGAATGAACTCAACACCTGAATTGATGGAATAGATAGTGATAGGGAGATTTACTATGAGTTGAAATGGGTAACAAATAAGGGTTGTGAAAATACTTTGCAATCTACAGATTTATCTAGAACAAAGGAGGACAGTAATTCAAGCCATAAGTGACTAACTAGCAGCTAACTTGGAAGAGTTGAGACTTCAAACAAATAGCAGAGTAGAGAAAATTAGAAGAGATAGAAAAGAATCTCAGAATCAATCAAAAATTAGGTTGAATAATGGCTAGCATGAGTTGATGAAGGTCTGCAAAGAATTGGAAACCAAAACCACATGATATAGAAAAAATACAATTAGATTATATTACCAAAGTAAGAGAAATTAAGTATTTTTTCATAGCCATACATATGCCATTATAAGTAGTAAAAATGAAACTAAAACAGGATATGTGGAAAATGATAAATCTAAAGCTAAATGATAATGCAGATTATTCCAAGCTGCAAGTTAATAGAATTAATAATCACAGAACTAGCGACTCTTTCAGCAATGAAAGATCAAAATAGTTCAAGAAATAAACTATTAGAGGAAAACTTTATGGTAAATCTGATGAATAATAAACCATCTTATTCAGATCATGATGGTAGGCTTCAAAGTTTACTTCACAAAACAAAAATGTTAAAAGTTAATGGATCATGAAGATACAAATTTTTATGTCAGAAGAGACTACCAGAGTGATGGAAATGTAGAGTCACCACAGAATACTATAGAATACTAGGAAAAACTTTCAAATAAAATTAAAGTGAATTCATCATAGAGAATCAGATTATCTTAATATACAACCAAAAAAAGTTACTTGATTGACAAATTATAATAGGGAAATTTGGCCCATATCTGCCTATGGTTAATCATAGCCAAGCTAACACAAAGTGTTTAAACTACATTAGCATAAATGTCTTTGGCAGACTTAACTCTGTAAACATTGATGACTTATTTTACAAATACCCCAACTGGGTGAAATTTAAAGAAAAAATATTAAATCATGAAATTGGAGGATTGGGGCCAATGCTTCATGACAATCATTTTATTTGTTATATAGACAATATTTTTGGACAAATTAAAAGATAGTTATATCAATTTAAATTCATTTATTTGGGGTTACCCATGAGATATTTACTATTTGTATTCAACAAAAAAATTCAAAATCAGAAGTGTTTATATTAGTGACTCTTGTTAGCTTAAAACCTCATAATTGCATATCTAAAACTTTGATCATGAGTAAAGAATCATATAATTCAACAGGCTCCACATCTATGATAATGTCATGAATTAATATTTGTCTATTAAATTCAGTCAAATTCAATTGATAAACAATAGTATTATCAGGAACTAAGGTAATTCAATTATCAGATTATTTAATTAAGAAATGGTAAGTAAACACACAATTAATATAGAAGAAAATAATAATATATATTTCTTGAATAATTACTAACTTAGTTCTGAAAATAGAGTCCATTCTGTATAAATAAAATTATTTAGAAAAGTACTCACTAATAAAACGTTTTACTTGAAATAGAAAAGAAAGTAAATCTAAAAAACAAATTTAGCAAGGAAACTCACTAAGAGGGAAAACAATTAGATAGGTAAAAGGCTTTGTTAAATGGACATAAAACATTTCCCCCCTAAGTCAGAGGGTATACAGCAATATGCCTTTTCCTAAGTTATGAGTCAATTTATATTTTAAAAATGCTTGTTTCATTAATTATTTTATTTTGCATGAAGTCATCTACTTATTGTTCATTTGTTTTTATTCATTGCATATAAATTAATTTATATTTTATCTAAAAATGTTTACTTTAAAACATCATCAAATTTAAAATAAGTGTTAAAGCAAAATAACTTAACTGTAATTTAAAACTTGATCAATAAATTAATTTACAGTAATAGTATGCATGAATGTAATTAAAATTAGCAAATAAAATAATATATATTTAAGGGCCTTCTATGCTAAATTTTATATAAAGTTAAATGCTTTATATTTTTTTTATTTTCCAAAAAGTTCTAAAACATGTTGAATGTGTGTATACCTATTTATATTTTATATAAAAGGATAAATAAACAGCACAACCTTACTGTTCTAGAATTTGTAAAACAATAAGCATACGGAAATGTAACAAAGAAATATGTTAATCAAATAACAGAAATTAAAAAATTCACTTACCATTTGATCTAGCTACCATAATCATCAGGCATTTACTAAGAATCTTCATTAGTACTCAAACACCAAAATGCATAGTTGAAAAAGTTAAGTAGAAAAGGGTGAATACCTGGCCCTTTCTAATGTCTTCCAGCATAGATCAAATGTCACATGTATTTAGAAAATTGATCATCACCATTCTGTAAAAATCCTGCTTATAAATTGTATTGATAAACTTTATAAGAAAGAGAAGAAACATTCAGGAGAAATGAAAGCTGTTCATTTGAAAATAAACTTATATTATTGTCATGCCTTAATTCTATGTAGAGTTGTTTACTTCTGTACAAGCTATCCTAGTTGGAACATTCTAAAAGATTGCATCATCCTACTAAAAAGTAAGAGCAATAAGCCAGATTGTGGAAATAACTGCCTAAGGCAAGTTCAATCTTCATTTATGATAAGCTTCACTGATCATGAAGATTCTGAAGCAAAGAACTTTCTCATATGAACTTTCATATAAAGTTTCCAAAAAAATAAAGACTTAATATTTCTTTTTGTATAAATACTATGCATGATTATTTTATAGAATTTTTGGAGATATCAATTACTTGCACAGGCAATATAAATTTCATCTATATAATTTTTATATATTTATATACACATACATTTTCAACATATAAATGAGTGAATAAGTAGATAACTAGAGATATATTAAACCACTGAACATCACATGTTCACCATCTCATGCTGACACATAACTGTTAGTAAACAGACAAAAACTCTCCATATAATAGTGCCACCTTGTGCTAACCAGAGTAATCAATGGATGCCAGAAGGCTTGTGCATAAAATCCCTATCTAGTGCCTACTCATTCAATATCCCCAGACTACTTTTTGGCTTGTGGCCTTCATCAGTGAGGAGCCTTGGTGGCACTACTATATGGAGAGTTTTTGCCTGTTTTAGAGATATATTATTAATATTTTAGTTTATGGGAATAGGTTAAAGAATCAATAACTTTAAATATAGTTTAAATTTTGGGAAAACTTATGGAATCTTTTTGTTTATTTGTCCTTTTTTAAACATTCCTAACTTTAATTCCTCTCTAATATTATTTTAATTATCTTTAATTTTCTTTCTATTTTTTTTCCTTTTGCCAGTCAATTTTTCCATGTCCTTTCTTAAACATTCCTGCAAATAAATTCACCACTACCATTATTTGACCAGCTTTATATACTTTCTCAGAGTTTCCAATTATTTTCAAGCATATCCTTTTTTAATATTATAATTTAATACCACACCTGACTCTTTAATCTCTGTCTGTTTTGCCAATAGTACTTTTTCTTCTAACTGTTGAGCTTGTATTTTTGCTTTAACTATTGCAATCATCTACTTTATATTTATCAACAAAAAATTTTTAAAAAAATATCTTTTATTTTTGATTCTATTTCATTAATCAGTTGTCCATCTCACATCCCATCAGTATTTCTATACCTTATATATAACAATAATAATTAAAACAGGTTATAAATTTCATAACTTGCTTTTAAGCTTGCATTTTATGATCACTAGATGGAGCTTACCAAGATCTCTAATCAAGCTTTTATTTTATAAATGCTGAAAGAGAAAAAATTCAATCTCTATCAGTGATCCCTATCTCCAGACCAATTGGTTTCGAGCTTGTGGCTCACCTCAGTGGAGTGCTGGGACTCCAGAAACTAGATCTAAAATACTAACTCAAAAGTCAGCACTTATAAAACACATTTCTATCAATTTGAAATCATGAATTTATCAGATACATAAATGTCTTCAAATCTAGCCTTACAAACTAGATAGCTACATGAATCTGAATTCAGCTCAGTTTCACCATATAGTAATAGCCTCTACAATATATGGCATTGCAAAAACCTTCAAAGGTACACTTATAATAATTAAAACGAGTTATAAATTTCATAGCTTGCTTTTAAGTTTGGATTTTATGATCACTAGGTGGAGCTTACCAATAGCTCTATAAAATAAAAGCTTGATTAGAGCTATTGGTAAGCTCCATCTAGTGATCATATATATATATTATATCTAGCCCTATTCTTTCCTAGTAAATATTTTCTTGCCCATATAATTTTACAGTTCTTCTTTTATTTTGTGTATTATTGCCTTTCCCAACTATTATGGTCTCTTCTTGATTCTTGTATTTGTTTATTATTACCTTTCCAACTATTTTAGCCTCCTCTTGATCCTTGCATTTCTTTTTCTTTTGTTCCATGACACTTTTTTTTCACAAGGTTTGTGTCTATTATGCAATTCTAATTTTATTGAATACACACAGATTGTTGAATGTTTCAAATGAGCACACTTGTAGACACAAATATAGTAGAAATATCGCCATTGAATCCCAAACAAAGATTGGTGATGAGCATGCCAAAGACTTTACCAGTTTTGTAAGTATTGCTGATGTTTACAATAAACAATATATTTCCTGCTTTTCAATAAGTCATTCATATAGATATGTCTCTATCATATGTATATCAATCTAAATGCATATAAAAAGAATATGATCTAAGTAAAAATAATATGTTCTAAGAGATCTAAGCTACCTGGACATTTTTATTTGTTTTGGACTGGTACAATTTATTAAGACTCATCACAGTGCCACCAGAAACTGAGATTGATTAAGAAGTCATTACATTAGCACTGAGTAATAGCTTGAGATACAATAAAATCAACTATGATATTACATTTCTTAACTATTTAGTTAAAAACATCTTTATTAAATTGATGAGATACAAGAATGAGAATTAAACATAAGCTAAAATTTGAAATTCAACACTATTTTATTAGGCAGTAGCAATAGTCAAAATACATCATTACACTTTCCTCAACAGTTAATTCTGCCAAATGTAGAGTAAAACTCTTGATAAGGCACTAAGTTAATTTATGACAATATGATGGCATTTAATAATGCCCATTACCTTCTATTTTTATTAAATGCTTTTATTTAAGAGAGAATATATTTGCTGTTTTGTTTGTAAGCTATTGTAATCACTTTTATTATTAAAGTTAGAAATATTAATTCTTATTAAGCACGATGTCAGCACATAATACTTATATAAGGCTAAAACCTCAGTATATGTGCCTTAAGAGCTTAATTTTAACAAGAGAGACCTCTACAAATCACAATGCAAGATTTGACTTTATAAAGATAAGAGGAACCCCTCTTATCTTTATAAAGTTGAATCTTGCATTGTGATATGTAGAGGTCTCGCTTGCTAAAATTAAGCACTCAAGGCACATGTACTAAAGTTTTAGCCTTATTTAAGTTAGAATAAAATTTTAAAATTAAGGTTTAATACATTTAAATTCAATAGAATTAGTTCAAATTTGGTATGTAAAAAATACCAAGCAAAGCAATATAGGACTATAATATTTTAGGTAGGTGACCTAGTTTCTTAGGTCTAGAGCAGTGCATGGGAAAATTTTAAATATTTTATAACAAATTTACAATGCATTTTTACTAATATAAGCACTAGGAATGCTGAGTAAGGAAAGCTTAAGAATCATAGTTTACTATCAACTGCTGCACAGCATTATGCTGATAAAACTTTTATTCTTAAGATTTTCTTATTCAGCATTCCTAACACTTATATCAATTACAATCAGATAAGTTAACATCATATATAGAATTACAATGCATTTTTAGAACTTTAATAGGTTTTAAGTAAGGTTCACAAGAAAGTGGTAGAGAGTTTGTTTTTGATTTTAATTTAAAGTTGTAAATAACATTTTAAAATTGAGGTTTAATAGATTTAAATTTAATGTAATTTGTTGAAATTTTGTACATTTTTTTAAAAATCACTACTAAAATAGTAGGGCATTATAATATTTTGATAGATGACTTTGATTCTTACATATGGAATACTTGGCTGGAAAATTTTGAATATTTTGATATCAAATATATTTTAAGTAGTTCGTGTGATTTTCTTGGTTTCAAGTAAGAATAAAGTAAAGTTAGTTTACAATATAATTTATTAAGCTTTTTTTTTAATTTTTTTTTTTCAAATTAAAAAACATGTCAAACACGTTTCAACAAAGTAAAAAAAAAAATACTTAGTGCTTTATTATACATATGTATAATTGTGCACATTTACTAAATATAATATATACATAAGAACTATATATAATAACTTAATGCAGAAATATATATATATAAACTATGTGTCAAGTCAATTTAAAATAAAATCATACATATTAAATGGAATTTGTTTAAAATAAAGATATTTTCATATTTTAGTTATTTAATGAACTGTGCTATCATATACAATGTTAGCCTTAGAATCCTTCCTACTCAAACAAATTAATAAACAATGTGAAGGATAAGTTATTCCCAGAGCAAATCTCACAAGTTGTTACAAAATTGGATGCATCAATTCTTTCTGCCATATAGTGCATTATGAGGAATCAGAGGAAAATATTGCTATGAGGATGGTGCAGAATGTGATCATATTTTTGACCTAGTAAGGGTAAAAGTAGTTTGCTCTAAGCAGAATAATAGGAATCATAAATTCAAGAAGGCATGGTTCATTGATAAAAACCTTGACATTATAAACAAAAAAGAATCCTATTGTATCCTTAGCAAAGAAATGGAATATATAAATAGGGGATTTACATAACATGTAGCTTATTCAAATGTGTTGTTTTCTGCAGCAATGATGAGCACTAAAATTCTGGCTGTTAATATTGAAATCATGTACATATACTAAATATGATATAAACATTACAAGCATAAAGCTAAACTAGTCAATATATAATCAAAACTACCCCAAATCCAAAATTCAACCAGACCAGCATAAAAATAATATTAAAACACTACCAAAGGTTTCACTGCTACAAGCAGACTTCTCAAGTGTAAAGAACTACAAAAACTACACAATATATATATATATATATATATATAATATTAAACATTACCCACAAATCCATTCATATATATATATATATATATAATATTAAACATTACCCACAAATCCATTCACTTCCCATCCACCCTTACTATTAAAAGAACTTTTAAATAAATTAATTGCTTCAGAATAATAAATTTTCAATAATCTTTATTATTGAAAATTTATTATTCTGAAGCATTTAATTTATTTAAGAGTTCTTTTAATATTAAGGATATAAAGAATCTTTATTATTGAAAATTTATTATTCTGAAGCAATTAATTTATTTAAGAGTTCTTTTAATATTAAGGGTGGATGGGAAGTGAATGGATTTGTGGGTAATGTTTAATATTATATATATATATATATATATATATTGTGTAGTTTTTGTAGTTCTTTACACTTGAGAAGTCTGCTTGTAGCAGTGAAACCTTTGGTAGTGTTTTAATATTATTTTTATGGTGGTCTGGTTGAATTTTGGATTTGGGGTAGTTTTGATTAAATATGATATATACATAAGGGGTATACATATTAACTTATAGCAGAAATATCTAGTGATATATATATATATATATATATATATATATATATATATATATATATATATATATATATATATATGTCAAGTTAATTTAAAGTACAATACAATTTTATATTTTATTTACTGTACTAACAATAAAAAGTTAAAAATAAATGATAATTTTTTTTATATATTAATTTTTATTTATCATACATTAAAAATCAAAAAAAATATGTTATAATCACAATTGAGGTTTATAGCATCTAATATAAAAAGTTTTATCTCTATTTATATAAAAATTTTCTTATTTCTATTTAAGTAAGTTAAGATACTTTTTTATTCTTCTGCCACCCAATTAACATTTTCAAATGATGTTTTAATTATACACATATTTTTAAAAATAATATAATCAAATAAAATTGCACAAGACCCATCAAATATTAACCTTAACTGAGAATAATTGTACAGAGAAATATGTGATATATATTTAAAATACAATAAATTAGTATTAGATAAAATAATTAAATAAATGTTAGTTCATGAAGGTATAATATTAAAATTATAGTATGTGACACACACACATATATATATATTGAAATGATATATTCTATGCAAATATATTTCATTGATGTGTATGTTTAATATGTCTGTGGAAAAAAATATTTAATAATTTAAAAATATAATGTTACGAGTGAGTTTAAAATACTAAACATCACATGATCACCATCTCTTATGTTAGCACATAACTGTTATCAAAAAGCCAAACTCTGATTGGCACAGGGAGGCACTACTATATGGAGAGTTTTGCCTGTTTAATGAGTTTAAAGTATTTTATTATTATCATTAATTAAACACCATATGCACCCATTATTTTTATTAAAATTTAATTTTATAAAACTATAATTTAAAAAGAAAGATAATGTATTTTTGTAATTATACAAAATATTTTGTATTGAAGTCAATTGTGGTCTGCTTAAAATATTATTCTGTAAAGAACTAATATTGTTATTTTTTATGAAATATTCTGAATTATGATTTGTGAAATCATTTGTTGTTCTGTTGACACTTTTCCAAAAAATATTTTTTTGATAATGATTGATCATTTGAACAAATTGTACTTTAAAAGAAAAGTAATAAATTTTAAGCTCATAAAATGAATTTCCAAATGCATAGTTTTTTATATTAAAGGTGGATTCAAATTAAAATGGGTAATTCATTCTTCTATCTCTTCAATCCATATGAATAGGAATATGTTTCAAGCCATTAATTGCTGAAAAATTATTTTTGCTTCAACTTTGTACAGACCTGTATTTAAAATGGAACACCATAATAATAAAGTCATTTGCTAGGATCTTCAAAATTGCAGAAGGAAAATAGAACTTAACTGGTAAATAAATCATGGTAAATAAAAACAATATATAAATGTTTATTGAATTCTTTTAAAATAATAAACTGTTTTTCATATAAACATTTTTATACAATATTAATTATTCATTGTGTAGATTAATAAATCTGTTGATAAAAATGTATTCAATTTAATATTTTAGAAAGTCTTATTGAAATGTTACAAAATAATACAAATGTGATAATTAATTCATTCATATTTACCAAAAGTACATTGCCATCATGATTTAATACAGATTATAAAATATATAACCTATATTATTTAAAGTATTTATTAAAAACTAAATCTATATCAATGAAGCCTCAGGCAATTTACATCTGGTACCAACAATCTTCAAACTAAATATATTCAATGATCCAATATTTAAACTGTCAATACATGCATCATCAGCCAATCCCCGTATATAATATATAAGCATTCATTAGCAAATTAAATATATAAAAATCAAAATTATAATTTCTTTTAATGAGAGCATGGGTGATGTTATTATATATTAATAGGTATGGCTGTAATGATGAATTATTATTGATATTGTTCAAATATTTTATGTATGTGGTTTTATGTATAGTTGTTCTTTTAATGCCATTACATTAAATATCATTTTCATTATTGAGTTTATCTTATCTTTATTAGGCATTTTACCGATTGCTTCCTCTTATGAGCCCTCAGTGTATAGATTGCTGGATTCCAATTTTATTAATGCTAGCGAGGTTTAGTTCAGCAATATAATAACTTATCAATCATGTATACATTGGTTGATTTTAATATGTGAATTTTAATATTAATAGCTGTTACAAAAATATTATGGTTTTTTTTTAATAAATTAGGTTTGTTAAATGTAGATTTTGTTTACTTTATTGTTGATAATTACTTAATTAATAATTTGAATAAAATTATAAATATATTTATATGTTAATTATAATATATGTATTACATATAATATTATAAAAGGGTTTCTGATGTTTCTGATCACTGACCTATTTAAAAGAAAAATAACTTTATATAGTTAATAAGTTTGTGTGTAAGTTGACTTTGCTGGTAAACTTAATTTTTTTTCTATTGGATTTACTTTCAGTAGTTAAAAAATATTAGATAATAATTTGGTATAAGAAACAGGTTTAGATTGATTATCTAGTGTCGCTTCCTGATGAAGTTACATATCAAACTAGTTTATCAATTACAATATATATATATATAAGAATAAACTATAATATAGTTATACCATAGATAAAATGTAATAAATTATATTCTACAAAAATATGAAGACAATTATCAACTGTTATGGTAATAAATTTTTGATATAAAACAATATTTATTACGTTGGTGACCAGACTTTCGACACAGTGTATCTTTGTTGAATCATGACTTTTGACAAAGATATGCTGTATCAAAAGCCTGGCTCAGCAATGTAATAAATATTGCTTTATACCAAAAATTTATTACCGAAATAGTTGATAATTGTATCCATACTCTTGTAGAATATATTGTATTATATATATTGTCTTATATATATATTGAAACAGTAAGATTCGCATTCAAATCTTAAGTTTCACCTTTTTCTATCGTCTCTCACTCACCACTCTATCCTACCCAAGTTTAGACTTTTTTGGTATCGAATTGTGTGTGTAGCAATATTAAAAATGTACAAATATATGTAAAATTCACCGTAAATGCACACACATTTCGATAACAAAATTTAAAGCAATAAATAAAAATCAATGATATAGTTTGTATTTCTCTTTTAGTTATACAAAATATATAATTTTAACAATTTATTTTAAATTATAAAGTTCGTTATTTATTGCTGTGTTAAAATTTCTTATTTAATAATAATTTTAGAAAATTGATTATAATCTAAGTGAAAGTAAAATAATTGTATATTCCCTTTTGTATTTGAAATTTTAAAAATAATGGTCAATGAGAGATAATAGATTAATTAAAAAGAAAAATTCCCTAAAATATTTAATTACAAAATGTAAATGTAAAAATAAATCTTAACAATAGAAATGCAGCGTTCTATAAATTAAACTTACAAGAATGTATTGATTATCCTTGGGGCAAATGAGTGGATCCAAAAATAAAATATAACAAAAGTGAAAAGATAAGATCAAGAAAGGAGGACATTTTGAACTTTCTAAGAACTTTCAGTAAAACTTTAGCTGTGCTCTTGATCAGTTGAGAGTCTCCAAAGCTTAAATTAAGTTACCTACCACAGTATGTGTGAGTAGAAAGCGCCCAGACTATCCCCCCCCCCTGGAGATGGTCGATAGTATGCCATGAACCTTCACATGTGCCCTTCACAACTTCAGCCAAGAAGATCTGCTGCCCCAAACAATTAGAAAGCTTCTGCTGCTGTCAAAACAAATGAATAATCTAAATGCTGGAAAGAACTGCTACTTCTGAAATCATGAACAATTTTCTATTGAATACTGAATCTGAAAACTTCTCATAAAACAGGTACCTGTACCCAAGCTCTAGAGTACTCTAATTTATAATCACACTATAGCTCATTTATTCTCTATATAACTTGTAAAACTATAATTTGTAAAACTATGAATTTAATTATTAATTCCTTATGTAAATTTCTTTAATAATCTAGCTTGCCTAATTCTATCTTTTCCTGGGTATGTATTTCTAAATTTTACATTTTTATTATCTACTTATAGCATGCTCAAAAGATTTCTGATTGGACCTCGCCAAATTTAAATATAGATTTTAATCAAGATGGTGCCATCTTGTCTAGCAACCTATTAATATATTTTGTTATATACTTTTGTTGGCTGGTCAGCTTGGAAATCTCCATAATTTTCTAAATATAAATCCATGATTGCTTGAAACAGTGGATGCATGTCCTGCAAATCCTTATTAATATTTATTTCTATAAATTACTTAATATTTCATATAAATCGATATGCATTCAATGCTTCATTTATTGTAATGCAGGGGTCTACTATTTAGCAAATGGCTGACATATTAGTTATTAATACTCACCCAGCTTACCTATTGTTTTATATTTTATTAAGTTTTAAGTAATAATTCCGTAAATCACATTTCTTTGAGAGTCAAAAACGTTCTTTATTAAATGTTAATGATGTAGGGCCAAGTTATAAAATATATTTAAATCTTAACAGAATAATCTGTAGATTATGCATGTGTTACATTTCGGAGATGCGATGACCTATTATAAGCCTTGGATATTCCGGATTCTATAGGATTGAAATTAATCCAGTCATCCTACACAAGCGGACAAATAAATGTTCCCATAGGACTTGACTCACACAGC
Organism: Epiperipatus broadwayi; assembly: GCA_028023455.1. Classification (NCBI taxonomy): domain Eukaryota; kingdom Metazoa; phylum Onychophora; class Udeonychophora; order Euonychophora; family Peripatidae; genus Epiperipatus; species Epiperipatus broadwayi. Next base: position 90,213 of record JAQFVV010000335.1, on the reverse strand, counting down.
CAGGAAGTAATCATGGCACAAACCACTTGCCCCTGGTTATGCTTAAGTGAAACCATATCTCTTTGTGTCTACAGCAAATGCCAGCCCATTGTTATAAACTCATTCATGGCTTTGCAGTCTCTATATACTGCCACCTTCATATTGCCTTTCTAGACGTACCACGCGTTTCTTCTTATTAATTCTATTATTCAATATAACTCCATCTCTGCATTAGTGACATAATTCACTCTCAAATAAATGTCTATCCATAGTAACTTATAAATATCTTATTTAATTAAATAAATATATATCCACCATTATGATTATTAATTCTACTTTAGACTCTTGCATTGCAAAGATATAAATCCCGAAGGCATGCTCATGAAATACTTGCTCGAGAATTTAGGTAGCTAGATTACATCAGCCAAATAAATATATCTCTTTGTAAAATATAACAGTATCGGAAATGCTGCTACTGAGATATTTTTAATGTAACAAAATATTATTGGTTAAATGATTTCATATCAAATATTTTAAATATAAAAATATATATCTTTGTAAAGTATAACAGTATCGGAAATACCATTACTGAGATTTTAAATATAATAAAATATTATTAATTAGATGATTTAATATAAAATGTTTTAAATAAATAATTTCAAACTACACGTCTGCCGTTCCATCTTTATTTATTCGATACTCATTCAATATAATATTTCCTCGATTCTGTAAAATATAAATGTTTAATATTAATGTTATTATTGGCTAACTCGAAATAAAATTCTTGATTCTCTTGCATCTCCCTGACCACCATGCCTAAAGAAATGTTTACTAATGTGGCATCAGATGCATTGTTTCAGGGATTGTATTGTGGAACCGATAAACTATGTTCGAACTCAGTACTATGGATGGCTTCACTACCTAGATGCTGCAGTTCTATGTGGTGGTCGAATTCTGCACTATGTTAATGAATCACATGTTTCTGACCGTTATAGTATTTTTTTTTTAGCGTTTGGCGCTAACAACGTGAGGCATTGATACAAAACCCATATATACCCTGAGTAGAAATATATGCATATAAATTTCTTTTAGCATTCGTTACCCAAGTTAGCTAATTATTATATATATACGAGTTTGTTTTTGATAAAAATAATGAGAAAAATAAATCGAGTGAAATAATGTGGGTCGAGTGAATGAAGGGACGGTAGGCATAATAATAAATTTAGAGAAAGCAGGGATGTATGTGTAATTTAAGAAGGAATGAAAATACTCAGATCTAGTGAAATGTTTTATATATATATATATATATATATGTCAAAAAAAAAAGTAATCAGTCGCTAAGTGAGAAAGCAGTAGCAGTAAATATTTTATTAAAGTACTATTATATATATCATAGACAGCAGTGGCTTATTATACGCATTAGCAGTAGTTTATTATAATATATATGTTAAGCACAGCAATATAGGAAATATAGAGATAGAGCAATGTGGAGTAGGTGAGGGCAGTGAAAGAGTGTGATAGGACCAAGATACCGGAGGGGAATAGTCTAATGCTAGTAATAAATAAAATAAATAAATAATATTAAGAAAATGGAAGCATAAAATGACAGTATAGAGCAAGTAAATTTATATAAAGCTTTTGGAGGATCAATGGATGTTAGTCTAAAGTTACTTGAAATACTTAGACAGGATAGGGAAGAAAGGAGGAAAATACATGAGGAAGCGAGAAGAAGATATGAAGAACCAAAAAAGAGACAGGAAGAGGAGGAGATAAGAGTTAGGGAGTGTCAGGAAATTGACAGGGATATTTTGAGATATTTTGAAATGATCAAAGAAAATTTTGGAATATCCCAAGTTAGTAAAAAGAAAGAAGAGGTTAAAGACATGGAAAATGAAAGGAAGTTAGAAAGATCTGACAAACCTATGATAATAGAAGAGCAGACAGATAGTGTAATAAATGTAAATAAGTATGAAGAGCAAAGAGACCTCATTCCAACAAATGAAGGCCCACAAGAACCGTCGAATGAAGACAGCATTGAAAAGGAAACGAGCATGGACGGGAACAAAAAAATAGAAAGACAAAAGGTCATGGAAGAAAGCATGAAAATGGACATTGGACACTAAAGCTACTTAGCAAATATGATCCACATTAAAATCTTTAGAGTGGAAATAAGGGAAAACCCTCAAACCTACCTAGAGAGCTTACAAAAGTTCTTCCAATTTCATAAGAAAGGACCAGATAGCTATATCCAGTTACCATCTACAAGGCTCTGCCAAGGACTGGTAGAATATGGTGAAATGGAAAACCAAAACAATAGAAAAACACAAAAATGTGTTAATAAAGCATTCGGATCCACACATCATAGGGACCATCCAACAATTAATGGCAGGCAGTCGAATAAAAAATATAGGAGAAATGCTTGAATTTTAACCATTGGGCCAAAGAACCACCTGATAGAAGGCAAATTTTAGAAAACCCAAGGCTGCAGTCATCGACAATGAGGGATAGATATTATCCACCTGACCCGGGGTTATAAAGATATTTTAGCATCTTAAGACGGTCATTACGTGTATATAAAAATATTAAAACGAATTTGTATAATGGATTTGATAGAATGGAACCTACATTAGTTAAATAGGGCTTTAGATAGGAATTTTTTTCATATATATTATCAGTTTAACTAATATTATTATAAGATTTCTAACCAGACATGGTCAAATTCGGTCATTTTAAATTAAACTATAAATTCTAGATCCGGGTATATCAAAATATTCATTGCTTCATGTAATCTGTGCTTTCTATATATCTGTAAAAAAAAAAAAATTACATATTTAAATTATGTGATGTAGCAAATTTTTTTTTCTTTCCTTACCTCCTTGGTTCTTCCTTAATTGTTCATGGGAAGTACAGGAAAATGAAACAGTAAGATTCACATTCGAATCTTAAGTTTCACCTTTTTCTATCGTCTCTCATTCACCACTCTATCCTACCCAAATTTAAACTTTTTTGGTATCAAATTGTGTGTAGCAATATTAAAGATGTACAAATATATGTCAAATTCACCGTAAACGCACACACATTTTGATAACAAAATTTTAAGCAATAAATAAAAAACAATGATATAGTTTGTATTTCTCTTTTAGTTATATAAAATACATAATTTTAACAATTTATTTTAAATTATAAAGTTCATTATTTATTGCTGTGTTTAAATTTCTTATTTAATAATAATTTTAGAAAATTGATTATAATCTAAGTGAAAGTAAAATAATTGTATATTCCCTTTTGTAATTGAAATTTTAAAAATAACGGTCGGTGAGAGATAATAGATTAATTAAAAAGAAAAATTCCCTAAAATATTTAATTACAAAATGTAAATGTAAAAATAAATCTAAACAACAGAAATGCAGCTTTCTATAAATTAAACTTACAAGAATGTATTGATTATCCTCGGGGCAAATGAGTGGATCCAAAAATAAAATATAACAAAAGTGAAAAGATAAGATCAAGAAAGGAGGACATTTTGAACTTTCTAAGAACTTTCAGTAAAACTTTAGCTGTGCTCTCGATCAGTTGAGAGTCTCCAATGCTTAAATTAAGTTACCTACCACAGTATGTGTGAGTAGAAAGTGCCCAGACTATTCTCCCCCCCCCCCAAAGATAGTCGATAGTATGCCATGAGCCTTCACATGTGCCCTTCACAAATTCAACCAAGATGATCTGCTGACCCAAACAATTAGAAAGCTGCTGCTGCTGTCAAAACAAATGAATAATCTAAATGCTGGAAAGAACTGCTACTTCTGAAATCATGAACAATTTTCTACTGAATACTGAATCTGAAAACTTCTCATAAAACAGGTACCTGTACCCAAGCTCTAGAGTACTCTAATTTATAATCACGCTGTAGCTCATTCATTCTCTGTATAACTTGTAAAACTATAATTTGTAAAACTATGAATTTAATTATTAATTCCTTATGTAAATTTCTTTAATAATCTAGCTTGCCTAATTCTATCTTTTCTTGGGTACATATTTCTAAATTTTACATTTTTATTATCTACTTATAGCATGCTCAAAAGATTTCCGATCGGACATCGCCAAATTTAAATATAGATTTTAATCAAGATGGTGCCATCTTGTCTAGCAGCCTATTAATATATTTCGTTATATACTTTTGTTGGCTGGTCAGCTCGGAAATCTCCATAATTTTCTAAATATAAATCCATGATTGCTTGAAACAGTGGATGCGTGTCCTGCATATCCTCATTAATATTTATTTCTATAAATTACTCAATATTTCATATAAATCGACATGCATTCAATGCTTCATTTGTTGTAATGCAGGAGTCTACTATTTAGCAAATGGCTCACCAGCTTACCTATTGTTTTATATTTTATTAAGTTTTAAGTAATAATTCCGTAAATCACATTTCTTTGAGAGTCAAAAATGTTCTTTATTAAATGTTAATGATGTTGGGCCGAGTTATAAAATATATTTAAATCTTAACAGAATAATCTGTAGATTATACATGTGTTATGTTTTGGAGATGCGCTGACCTATTATAAGCGTTGGATATTCCGGATTCCATAGGATTGAAATTAATCCAGTCATCCTACACAAGCGGACAAATAAATGTTCCCATAGGACTTGACGACTGTCATGCAGCCAGAAAGTAATCGTGGCACAAACCACTTGCTCCTGGTTATGCTTATGTGAAACCTTATCTCTTTGGGCCTATGGCAAACACCAGCCTGTTGTTATAAACTCATTCATGGCTTTGCAGTCTCAATATACTGCCACTCTCATATCGCCTTTCTAGACATACCACATGTTTCTTCTTATTAATTCTATTATTCAATATAACTCCGTCTCTGCATTAGTGACATAATTCACTCTCAAATAAATGTCTATCCATAGTAACTTATAAATATCTTATTTAATTAAATAAATATATGTCCGCCATTATGATTATTAATTCTACTTTAGACTCTTGCATTGCAAAGATATAAATCCTGAAGGCATGCTCGTGAAATACTTGCTCGAGAATTTAGATAGCTAGATTACATCAGCCAAATAAATATATCTCTTTGTAAAATATAACAGTATCGGAAATACTGCTACTGAGATATTAAATGTAACAAAATATTATTGGTTAAATGATTTCATATGAAATATTTTAAATATAAAAATATATATCTTTGTAAAGTATAACAGTATCGGAAATACCGTTACTGAGATTTTAAATATAATAAAATATTATTAATTAGATGATTTAATATAAAATGTTTTAAATAAATAATTTCAAACTATATGTCTGCTGTTCCATCTTTATTTATTCGATACCCATTCAATATAATATTTCCTCGATTCTGTAAAATATAAATGTTTAATATTAATGTTATTATTGGCTAACTCGAAATAAAATTCTTGATTCTCTTGCATCTCCCTGACCACCGTGCCTAAAGAAATGTTTACTAATGTGGCATCAGATGCGTTGTTTTGTGGATTGTATTGTGGAACCGATAAACTATGTTCAAACTCAGTACCATGGGTGGCTTCGCTACCTAGATGGTGCTGCAGTTCTGTGTGGTGGTCGAATTCTGCACTATGTTAACGAATCACACGTTTCTGACCATTACAATATGAAACAGTCTTACCAATTTTCTGTGGTAGTATAACTTTCCAATTTTTCAAAATTGTTTAAAGCTGTTTATAATGATTAAGTAAATACTTAGTGTTTTGGATTCCAGGCTGGCAAATTAAATGAATAATTCTATTTATTTAGCCTTAAATTTCTTATTTCAAACTTGAAAATAGCTGACAAGTCAATTATTTTTATTCTTGGGATATTTCAGGCTGGAAAACACATGGTTACAGTCATGCTTCATAGTAGAATGAATAACATTAGTATATTTCTTCTCTCATGATTTAGGAAGCTAAATTTTGAAGATAGTCAGTGACCATTATATTTTTTCAATGCTGATGGGCATCTTTTTTTTCCCAGGCTAAAGCTGGATTTTGCAGATTTCTTCTATGAATCTAGATGCTAGTGTGGATATGAACATAGGTAGAGAAGTAATACCAACTCATATTATTATAGCATAAATTCTTACTTTTCTGGATCATTTTGTAGTTATTTTCTCATGATCTTCATAATATTCTTCTCCCACTGGAAAATATACAGTTTAATGTATATTAAATTCACTATGGATAGAAAGCTTGATTCCCACTGCTGGCAAAATATATTCTGGTCTTAAATTGATTACAGCAGCACTTTTATAACTAATACTCATTGTATTCAAAAACATATTAACATTCACATTCAGTTACTTCCCTCCAAAATCACCTTATTTATTTTAAATCAATCTTTAATTACATGTTATTTGGTCAAAAACATTTTTTAAGAAAATTAAAACCAATTAATGGAGATAGGAAACAAAATGATGAGAAAAATATTACTTCTTTATAAATTTGAATTTGTTTGAAAGCAAACGATGTTTAATTGTTAATATTAATAACTTGATAACTTCTTACTTTTAACAATTCTGATTTGTTTCTTCCACAATAAATAATATTTTAGTCTGTTCATTGTTATTAATTTAGTATTACTATTATATATTCTTAATGAAAAGATATAAAATATTAAAAAGATAGCGCATGCAAACCCATTCTTTCCTTATTACATGAATTCAATTAACATTTCTTTTATCCAGCCTAAATCATTATAATGATTTTCTTTTCTTTTTTAATTTTTAACCAAACTACAAAAGGATAGAATATATATAAAGTGTTACATTTCAGAAAAGTGAAACACAAACTGGAAAACATTCTAATAATAATTGCTACATTTTCATTTATCATTGTCAAACTTCCTCCATTAATAACTTTGATGAAATGGATGGCGTCAAAGTTGTGAGTGGAGGAAGTTTGACAATGGTAAATGAAAATGTAGCAATTTGCTCTAGATAAATACTTTTCATATAATAAAGATATATATATAAGATAGTGACCTGGACCAACTGATGAGTGCTGGTTCAGCACGAAATGCATCTTGGGGATCATTTGTCTTTTATTATATCTTTATTTAAGTGAATTTAAAAAGAATGGGGAAGTATGGAAGTATTTATTATATCTATATTCTAATAGTATTATAGTGGAATGTACATGAAATTTCACTAGAGAAAAGCTGGGATTATAGCATTTTAAAAAAAGTCTAAAAAATATTTTCATCCTGAAAATATATTTGCATCCTGGAATCAATGGTTGAGAATGATATTTGTATAGATTTTATATATATAAATAATCATAGACAATACTTTGTTTTAGCTATTTATCATTTACTTGCCCATCATTTAACATATTTTAGCAATAAATATTTTAGATCAGACGTAAAAATAATAAACTTATTACTAAAATGTATAAATAAGTAAAAGAAAAAATTGTCTTTTAAATAACCCACTAAAAGACAAAATCTATTTCAAGAACCTGATATAAAAGAAAGACAACAATACCTACAGAAATTGTCAAGTGGCAAATGACGGTTTGAGCGATTTTTTACGTTTATTTTATTCAATAGTTGGTATATGCCTATTTCATGGTTTGGCTACTTAAAAGAAGGTCTAACTGAAACAGACATTTTTTCCCAAAATTTACCTAACCTAAATTCGAATCCAGGTTGTTAGTATAGCAACACTACCACTATGCACAAAAATCCCGTTATATACTAAAATTGTTACGATTAGCAGGCAATTAGTAGCAAGCTCGATAAAGCTATATCTTCTTCACGGTTTTTCTTTGAGGAATTATCCAAGAAGTTTTTACTTAGAGTTTGCTTTTTAAGTTATATATATTTTACAATTGCTTTTTTTTTTTTTTTTTACATCAGTAATCAAACCGTTTTTATGCATGTTATATAAATATAACATGAAAAGTACTATTAACGCTATAAGTTTTTTTTCTCCTCATATGTCATAGTATCGGCCGGGACGCGAACCCACACCCGTCTGTAACCAACTACTTGCTTGCAAGGCAGGTGCGATGACCTCTCAGCTATCAACGCTTGACCGCTATAATATATTTAAGACAAAAACTATTATTAAACACTACAATATATTTATTAAAACAATTATTAATAATTAAGCTAAACAGTATATAAATAATATGTTAATTAATTTGTACATTATAATGCTAGTACATACTATAGAGTTAAATAAATGTATTATATTATAAAAATAGATATTTTATATTTATTATTATACTATATATATAAATTGTTTTAAATATATAAAATATTATTTTAAAGCAGCAGAAGTAACAGTAATCTACAAACTATTATGATCAAATCGTATTGTACTGTATTACTTAGTTTCTCCACCTGCCATCTTTTCAGAAAACGTCTTAAATATATAAGCGTGTTAAGTGATTTAAAGATTAAAATTATTAATGTTTAGTTTGTTTTTATATAGTAAACATGTTTGTTTACTAGCAAAGTTAGGATTGTTGCTTATTTAAATTTCAAGTTCTTTAAATTAGTTCGTATTTCAATATTTAATATCTAATAGCATACAATTTCAAAGTGGTATCATTTTGAGGTTGACTATTTTAAAGTACGGACTCTAACATATTTATTTCACAGAGGGTGGTGCTGGATTGTCTTGGGGTGATTTAATATTTGATATTTATTTTAGTTTAGCGTTAGCGCTGGAATTATTTTCATATATGCATGTTAATGATTATAAAATATGTTATATGATTTGGTTTTTCTAAAAACAATAATTGAATTAATGATTAAAATTTAGCTATATAATTAGAAAATAGGGATGGGGAAGACAAACTATTTTTAATAATGGATAGTCGCGTCTATTGCTTTGATTGCCGAGCCTGCCCATCGACAATTAAACATTTCGACATATATATGGTATATTACACTGTTTTTTTTTTATCCCGAAAACAAAAAGATATTTTTAAAAAACCCTTACCATTGTATATAAAAGAAACTGTATTGATTTATATAATACAGTTTAAACTAAAAGTTTATGAGAAAAATCTCACAAATGATATATAATAATCAGTGGCATCATTTTATTATAGAAAAAAAACCTGCATGCGTTCATGAGGACCTTATGTCAACTCTCTAAAGCCTGTGATGGGCTCTTAGATCTTATTAATGCTATACTAGTATATGATTCAGAAGGGTTCATTCAAAGTGAATGATGTACAGATGTTTAGTTATTGTTTAAGTATAAAAATATATACATATTTTTGCAAGTATAATAAATGCAAATAACATCGTATTTTGGTAAGGTTCATTTTAACATTTTTTTCTACTTAATACGAAATATTTTTACGTTTTAAAAATGTTTTGAAGTTTATTTGTCTTATAACAACAGACTTTTTTTATACTATCTTAAAAGTGAGTGATGGTTTCAAACCAGCAGCTGTTGCATTAAGTAGTGGCTATTCGCCCCCCAGAAATGAACATATTGTGGTAGGTCTGATTTTCTGACGTCATAATACTAGGCTTTCATGCTATTCACCGAACAGATCAACTGCGATCAAAAGAAAAGACTCTCTCGGCCATCACAGTTTGTAAGTTGTCGAAGACAATAAACGCATCATTTAGTTGGAGCCAACTTTAAAAATCACCCAATATATTGATAATTGGTTAAGACTTTGTATTAAGTCACCTAACACGCTAGCTGGGTATTAATTTGGATCCTTGATAAGCGTTTTTAAAAACGTCTTATAATCTGTCAAAACATAAACATAGGTAAATAAAAATTACGACAATCATATTATTACTTACCGTCTGTTTACGCACGAGGAAACGATGCACTTTCTCTTATTTATACAAATCATTATATATATAAATGCACAAAAATAGTTTAATTAAATATTTAATGTACATGAAGAATGTATACGGATATAATCTAGCTCTTTAATCATCTACTTCCTGAAGTTATTCATAAAAATCTAAAAAATTATTATTATTTTTTTTAAATGTGTTCTGAGTTAAAATAGTGATTAATCGGTGAGACAAACCGTATTTAAAAATTAGAAAACAAATACAAATAAACCTCAATCACAAAGGTTGAAGATTTAATAGTAATATTTTTTTTATGGTTAACATTTTTCTTAGTTTATAAACAAATATGAATTATAATGCTTATTATTATTTAAAATGTTATACTAGTCATTAATAGCTATTTAAACAAAAAAATTAAAAATAAAGACAAAGAATAAAAAAAATTAAAAGCAAAACTGTAAATAAAGAATTTACAAATATTAATTTTCCCCAATAACTTTATTAGTGAATGAAAATTTAAAATTAAAAGAAAACAAACTCAATACATACAAAGTTTGTATGTATGTATAACGTACACATATCTAATTTAGATTTTAAATCTTTTTTTTTTTAAACAAATAATTTATTAGACAAGAAAAAAAAAATTTGTTACAATTGTTAAATTAAATTTACATGACTTTGAACTACACTGTCTTTTGCTTCAAAGAAGCCACTCTGATTCTAGTCCCAAACAAGTTGTTTCCTTATAATTTCGAGGTATGCTTTGAAGAATTGTTTATAAAAACAAAACCTTATTCCACGTGTCCCAAAATAAATTTGAAGGTGTAAGCCTTTTGTCTCTGTCTTTAATTTTTTTAATTACTCCAGTGTAGGCATTCTGGGCACTGAGGGTGTTTTGTTCAAAGACAAATTGGCATCTGATAATCCAGACCGCATAGGTAAGGAAGATGGCCAATCTGATTATGGAAATATCACTACTGTTGATGGCTGTCTTAATAGATAATAGCATTCTAATATCAACTGTTACTTTAGTTGATATCAATGCTTTAATGTTATTAAATCTTATATGTATAAATTGCATGTGAAAGTGGGACAAGAAATGATAAACTACCGTTGATGATATCAGTATTATATAACCCAATTATTCAACCTTCCTACGGGTAGAAAAATTTAACGGAAGTGTATTCACACCCACAAAAGTTTTTGCAATCTTAATAAATAAAATAATAAGTAAATTAGAAAAAAAAAGAAGTCTATTCTTAATTTAAAAATGAAAATAATTTAAAAGTGTTTCTAATTTTAAGAAATTATAATTTATTTGCTCATAACTGGTTAGTCTAGTATATATTAAGCTAAATTTATTAATAGTAAGTTATTTTTTAAATAATTATAGAAAGAATAACAATCATTTAAATTATTTGATCATTATGGTCATTTGTTAAGAAAATTTTTGCTATCAGAAATCCAGCTTTCTGTAGTACATTTAACAGATGTGTTATTATCACACTATATATACTTTTAGGAAGTAAATTTATAATGCAGACATCGAAATAAAGGCCCACAAAAATTGTTTAGATCCATGGGAAAAATATTGGTTAGGATCTATAGATGAGTCAGAGCGTGTCTCAAAAGCTAATCACTTTAAAATAATAAGGCAGATAAGTAAAAATATTTAATACCTTAAATACATCTGAAAAAATCACTGCAATAAATAAAATACAATAGAAAATTTATTAATGCAAGTCTGATTATGGCTCAAAATTAAATGGAACTGTAAAAAAATACCTCTTCTAATTTAAAATTAATCTTTCATTATTATTTTGATATTTGTAAATATTTCCAATAAATAATATTATTTATTATCCATTTTATACACAGTTGAAGCACTTTCTTTTGCACTGGGTTTGTAATTTCACCGTATCATTTTTCATTATTAAAGATAACGATAATGTCTATTATACATGTCATCAATACATTGCTAAGGATTCCAACTTGTTAAAATGATTGAATTTTTTTTAATTCAGTATAAGAGATTTTCTTGGAAAAAGGGAATCATTATAAAAAAATTGTTATAAAATATTATTTAAAATTTGCAATGCGTGAAAATATTTTAGTTTTAATAATACATTTTTATTTATAATACTTGTATAAATTAATAATATAAACTTTTTTTTTTAAAAAAAAAAAAGGGATAATTGGTACAATATGTTTTACAAGATAAACTTTGATTTACATAGTGTAATATGGAGATCTAAAATGATACATTGTATTTTTGTCAATAGCATTTCCAAAAATTGATCAACCTGTGAAAGTTCAAAGCATCAGTCCATGAGATGATCAACAATTAAAAGTAAACTTAGATTATAATTAGAAATTATTTGTAAACTCTAGAGTTCAAATATGAATAGCATTTTAGGAATACAATATTGAAAAATCCAATTTGCAGTAGATAAGTAGTCAGTTCTCCAAAATGGCTTCAAACATCTGCAGAAGAGAGCAATCCAGTAAACTTTGGAAGAACTTTGGAGAACAAGGAAAAAAACTGAGCTTTAAAATGTCTGCTGAAAACTATTCCAATCCTTTACAAAATGTCATACGAACAGCAAAGGACCAATATCATCAATACCCATATTGGAAATAATAGAAATAATTAAGGCAGATCACTTGCTATTAAACAATTAGGCCAAACTGCAGCTTACTTTGCAATAATACATGGACAAAATCATTTATTAGAATAACATTAAAAACTGCTAAAAATAATGTTATTTTTCCTCTCCTATGAATGAGAAGTTCAATGCTGGAAATGATCCCCACAGCACCCTCATCCAAGTTCCCATTCTCAACAGAGCTAAGATTTAGGCTATCAAGGTCTCTCCCAATAACCAGATACTCTCATCCACTCAGAAAAATTGAGTGAAATGAAGATTTTTCATTAAAAGGCACAATCTCTGTAAAAATCTTTTGAAATTTCAATGGCAGCCATATAATTTGCACAGTGTTTTTATAAAAGTTGAAATTATTCTTACATGTGATATTGTGTTGACATAACTTGTATATGAAAAGAGAACCTAGAAACTCCTCTTTTAAATATGAATAGTTTTAGAGAAAAATAATTCCCCAAAATAAGAAAAAAGGAACTAAAATGTGGATTCAGAAAAAGAATTAACTGGAGTCCTTACTTTAATTATTGTTGCAGTTACTTGAACAAAATATGATAAATAATTCTAATATGCATTTTGATTCAACTAGGAGTTGTGTTAAACCAACCATTCATACCTTCTTGAAAGATGATTATTGTAGTAATCTTACTGAATTTCCACTATATTGCTGAAGACATTAAAGCAAGAATGCTAATGGAATCTAATGTGCATTTTGATCCAGCTGGATCTTTAGTTTGCAATGCCATCCATATTTATTGAAGAGTTATTATTGTAAGTAAGCACCTGTTAAAAATATAGAAATTTTAAGACTAAAATATGTAATTTATGTATACATAAAATAATTTAACATTTCTATTAAAAAATCCTATAACTCTTCTTTGATACCACCTAGTGGCCATTCAAGTTACCTTTATTCTATGCTATATATTCATAATTTTTAATTTATTTATTACAAATATAAATTTCCAAAGAAAAACATTCTTAAAAGTAATATTTCAGTGTTGAAAATATTTATATATAATCAGAACAGGAGCTTTGCATATTTTGAATAAGAATATATTTTAAATGCAATATTTTTTATTTGAATTCTATTTCTAAAATTTAAATGAATTGTTGTTAAGACCTCATAAAGCAACAAATTTTATTTTAAAATTTAAAATTCCACTTATAATTATTAAAATATCAGAAAAAATAATTATTACATCATAATAGAGGTATTTCTTCTTCAGCCTACCAAAACTTACTGTTTAATATTATTAACATTCTCCATATTTGTCGTTTCAAATCAAACATTTTCAAATAAAATAAAATTTTGATTATAATAAATTTTGTCTTAAAATAATTATTTGTAAAATATTTTGTAAAAATATATAAATAAATTATGAAATATATACATTTATTTTTTATAAATTGAAACATGACTATTTTGTGTTCTTGCAAGCATTTCCAGTCTGCCGGGGGGGGGGGGATTAAGACCAAAAAATCTACCAGCCACTGCTGTTATTAACTTGTTTGTGTTAAGTTCTCTGTGTGATAATAGCATATTTAGATATTTTTTAAACTAAAAAATCCAATTTATATATTAGTTTTAGGTTTAACAAACAACCCCACAAGACCATGAAGATAAGCTGAAAGCAGCCATGGTGCCAATAGATCATAATGCAGATGGTATAGAGACTGTTAAAATGTTTTTATTAATTGACTTTCAAATAAAAACACTTCATCACTGATTGGAAAAATATAGAAAACTCAATAATCATTCTAATTTTAAAATATCTTGGACATTAAATATTTTTTATTGGATTACATATTATCATTTCTGGATTATATTTGCACTTGCACAAGAAATTAATACAGTGTTTTAAACTATATGTAAATACTAAAATGGTCATTATTCTTGCTGATAATATCAATGTGCCATGTAAATGTAAAAGCACTTTGGGTATGCTACCACAGATCTTTCAATGAGGACAAGTTTGCCGAATGATATTATAAAGTTTGATCTTTGGTTGCATTGTACGGGCTATGTTTATATCTGTGATTGATTTGAGGTTCAACCATAATCATATCATTGGATAAATCTCTCTATTCCATAAGATCCAAAGTAGCATACTTAAAAAATTTTATATTTGCTAGACAGTTTGATAATTGATATTAGCAGCATTTGGGAAGTTGATCATAGTGTTTACAAATAGTTAAAATACTATATTCATTCATTATTTTATATCTGGTTATAGATTATTAATCCTTTTGCTCTATACAGCTTTTTAATAGTCACTTTGATAAATATTTCATGATGGTTTATTTTAATTAAATAAGTTTTTATTTTTTTTATAAATTATTTACATATTAAATATATTTGTTAGAAATGAAAATAATCTTAAATTTAATAGCATTTTTTTCCCTCTCACTGTAGATATGCCATCTAGTATAAGCTTGGATAATCAATAGATATGAGATTATAATACTTATTAAATCCTTATCCAGCACTGTTCAATCCAATCTTCCCAGATTAATTTCTAACTTAATGCTTTCAACAGTGAAGAGCAATTTGAATTTGGAAGAAGTGCATTTATACTTTTGGGATCTAATGCATCTTTTCTCTACCAGCTATCTTTTACTTCTTTGTTTTATTATCAAGCTATCATCTCATTAATGTTTTCAATGTAAGCCAATGTACTTGAATATTCACATAAATCTGAAACCAATTTCACGATCTATGCATTTTGGTATCTTTAATTTTTAAATAATTTAGGCACTTTTATCTTTTGGGCAGGATTACTTACTATGAAACCAATAAAAATATTCCATGACCCCAGATTACATAATGCTGTTCAGTAACATTTTTTCCTTCATTGTGATTTTGGCACATTGGGTAACCTTGAGTAACCAATAGATGACAGTTGGTAGCGCCCATTAATTCCCTATCGAGTGCAGTTCTAACTAACATCCCCAGACTAGTTTTTAACTTATGGTATTCATTAATGAGAAACTTTGGAATGTTGGATAAGACAGCACTGGATGAAGATTTAAGAACTAACATCTGTCTGCTATTAATTAATCAACTTTGCACTAAATGGCATAAGTCATGATGTGACAGAAAAAGAATTTGCTGTTGAACAACATTATTTAAGATGGAGTCATGTAATGTTTTGTTAGTTTGATACCAATCTCAGAAAAAAAGATAGTGATGCCTATAACCAGTAAAAACTATGAATATTATAATATATTGTGCCCTTATACTTGGTGCATATAGTTGAGGTGGGGTTTGAAATGTAGCTATTTTTAAAAACAATTAAATTTATGTTATTTTCCAATATGTAATAGTGATTATATAGGTAGGAGAAGTTCAAACTTAGTAAATAGAAGCCTGTAAAGATGTATTAAATAGTTTAAAGTTATTTTAATATAAAGTAACAAAATAATATAATATATTGTTTAATTTTTATTTATTATATTCAATAGATACTATAACAATATGATAGTTTAATTTTAGTAATAAATATTTTATATAATGTGTTTAAAATTATTATTTTGTTTAAAATATTATTTAGATAATAAATAATTTAATATTAGCCTGGAATGGTCTGAAAGTATCACATGACTTAAAGGTAGTTATGTTAGTGTGTGAGCTTTCAAAAATTAGGAAAAGAAAACTTTGATTTCTAGCTTGTTAACAAAATTAGATACATTATAAATGTTGCAAAAATAAGTCTAATGATAATAATTTTTAAAAAAATAACAGTTAAAATTATTATTGTTTAAATATATTACATTTTAAAATTAATATTTTAGAGTCATTAAAATGTTTAAATTGTTTTAATAAAGATATTTGATATTTTTGTAAAAGTATTTAATATATATATAAGTGTTAAATAATTTTAATATAATATTTTAAAGATGATGACTCATAATTTTAAAACTAATTTTAAAGATGAAATTAATTTAGTTTATATAAATTAGCAAGTGTTTTAAAAGCAGAATTAACTAATAAAATCACTAGATTAAATCAATATAAAAGGAGAGGTTTAATCAACTCTAAACAGCACAATGTGTTGAATTTGGTAGCACAGTTTAGTGTGAAGTTTATAATTATTATTTTTTCTAATTGTAACAGTAGTAATTTTTTATAATTATTATTTTCTCTTAAAAGTTTTAAAAGTATAATTAAATAATTGTTTTAAAATAATAATGGAATAAACACCAATAGTTCCCTATCAGAAAATTTTACTTGAAGCTTAATTTAAAACTATAATGATTTTTATGGAAGCTGATAATAGTCATTTAAGTATTGGGACAATATGCACCAAATGCCAATGAGAATTTAACCATAGGACCAGAGGAGATTTGGTGATATGCAAGAATTTTAAATTTTATATAACTAATAGGCTCATCTGAATGAACATTTATTTTTAATAACTTTGTCTTGTTATAATAAATTCAATTTATCAAGGAAATTTAAGTTAACAAATAGGAGAATATTTATGAAAAATTACTCTCATGGTGTTATTAAGTTCAAGAAAAGAAAAAGGAAAATTAATATTTCACATTTAAGTTAAAAGCTAAATTAGAAATATTTTTTAAGATGTGCAAGAATAACTGCTTTGTTACATGGATGAGAATTGAACATGTTATATTTAATTTATCTTTAACATTTAATTTAAGTAAAATTTACATCTGAGAATGATGTGTTTGAAAGAAAAAATTGAAAGAAAGGACTGTTTTATGCTTTTGAAAAACATTTATTTATGATAAAACCAATAAACAAACTATATGTTTTGAAATATTTTTTAAAATTTAAAATAAAGTAACTATAATATGTCTGTGTTGAAGATTTATATTACATCATTTAATTAATGCTTGGATGGTATGGCTGTCATTTTACCTAAAAAAAAATAACTAGTTGAAATATATGCATTTTTAAGAATAAAAGTCTTAAATATTATTTTTAAAGATATCTACTATAGTGAATACAAAATATAGATGTCTTCTGAAATAATCTGATAAATGGATAATTTTTATATTATATAATGTTCTACTAATGTTTTTTACCAATATAAATGCAAATATTATATGTGATCTATATTATTGCAATATGTTTATCATATATAACTGTTGGAATTAATATGAAATATGTACATAGAAGATATTTTACATAAAAATGGATCCTTAATTATTGTTTTATTGAAATATTGTGTGACTGGACAGATATTCAAAAATAAAATAGATATAAATATTTATCTTCCCAGAATGACCAATATTTTCCTCAGATTCTACAGGATTTAATTCCATTAGTTATGTATTTCATTGAATGGTACCAGAAAAAAAGAATAACTTTTGTTCAGAACTGTCTGCCTGTAACTAGGCAAGCATTGAACTTGCAAGAAGAAATGCTTTTTTGTAACTTTGAATTTTTCTCATTATTTTAGTTTTATGCTAATATTTTAAAAATGTTTTAACTAACCTGTTAATTATAATGTTTTTTTTTTAAATTTAATCTTAAGATAGATTAATTTTTTACAAAATTAATTTTTTACATTAAATAAGGGAAAATGGGTTTTCTGACAGATAATTATTATTTGTTTGGATGGATGATTGAGAAAAAGTGGATCACTGTTTATGGTTCCAATAATTGTTGGGATCATGGGCAATCTTATTTATTATTTATATTGCATTGCTTGATAATATTTTTAAATGATATATTTTAAAATTAGTACTTTATTATTATTATGTGTCATATTGCTTGAATATTTAAAATCTGAATGAACCATTTATATAATTATTATCAGATGTATTATTAAAAAAATGAATGCAAGTGAATGCCTTAAAATATCTAAGAGTATTTCAAAATATTTATCATAAATGCTTGAATATGCAGATTTTAAACATAGTTGAGTTATTAATGTATTAGCATTATTAATGGTATCTTTTAATATACAGAGAAGTATAAAAGTATTGATCTGTAAATTATATAATTTAACAACAAATGAATAAATGTATAAAATCAATGTATGTCTTATCAAAATCATTTGTGCTTGAAAAAAACTTTTAAAACCATCTTAAAATGAATTTTAGATCTTTTTTTTTAGTAAGGTGATTTGGAAATTAGTTTGTGATGTAGTTTGTATATTTTATGATGTTAATAGAGTTATTCAGTATGTGGAATATATAGAATGGTGGTCAGAAGAGTAATTGTTATATGAAATCCTAGGAGTTTAGAGATATGTTTGAAAGAATGTTATTTGTGAGCTATATTGTCACAGTTTGAATTTATTAAATATACAGGTGACAAAGGACTATATAGTATTTCCATGGAAAGTTGCATTCTGTTAGATATGGACTTTTTATTTTTAGCACTGTATCCATGATGATATTTTTCTTACTTATTGGAATTATTATTATTAATCTATATCTTGCACTATAATCACTGTCTATCACCATTGAAATCACATCATAAAAGAAAATTTTTAAAACATGGTAAAGTAATAGCTAATCTGTTAGAAGTTGGTAATTTATGCGAAGGCAAAATGAGATAGAAAAAAATTTCGATTGCAAGTGATATTGAAATGTTTAATGCTTGTCATAATATAAAAGAGGAGAGGAATGATTAAAATTCTCATAAATATTGTAAATATTAGAGATCATTAAATTCAAATAAATGCATATTTGAATTGGAATGAAAGAAGAGTAATGGAAAAAGAATCTGAATGCTATGATTAATGTAAAATATAAAAAAATAAATGAAAAATAAAATATCAAGCAATATAATTTATTAATAGTTTTTTAAAATTTGCAATAAGAAATATAAACCTATTTAAGATAGAAAAAACCCATGGAGTTATATTTTAAGTATTTTTTCATAAGTAGTTAATTTGCAAAGGGATATTAAGATAATGCTATGCTGAACTGCAAAGGAAATATTTTAATAATTTTAAAATATTTTACTTTGGGTTGAGTTTAGATAGGTGTAGTTTAAACCTAAACTTATGCTTAAGAATTACATAATAATAAATATATATATTAAAGATATTATAAATGTAGCATTAAGTTTAGAAATTGGGATATTTATTGTTATTATTTTTCCACCACAAAATAATAGAATGTTATTGTTTTATTAAGTAAAATTGTATATTATCATTATTACTGTAAGATTTATTTCATTTTAGATAGTCAGAATGAAGGCTATCCTATTTTTTTTATTTACTTGTAATATTTATTGTATAAATATTTTAATTTTAGTTGTTAATATTTATATTACCGTTTGTAACTTTTTTTTTTTATTTTTATAATCTTATTGTATAATAGCTATAATATTGTTCATCTATAATAAAATTGTTAATGGTTTTATAAATTACTTCATTGTTGGGAGTTGATTTTTCATTTCACATTCATGATTCATAGAAATTAATGGTTTAAGACATTACTTGTTTTGCACATGATTTGTAAAGATTACTTAGAATATTATTATTACTATTACATGATTGGATAATAAAGTTGTTTATTATTATTATTATTATTATTATTATTATTATTATTATTATTATTATTATTATTATTATTATTATTATTATTATTATTATTATTATTATTATTATTATTATTATTATTATTATTATTATTATTATTATTATTATTATTATTATTATTATTATTGTTGTTGTTGTTGTTATTGTTGTTGTTGTTGTAGAAGAAGATATAATCACTGGTGGTTATTTTAAACTGATCTAACACCCATTTGAGATATTTAATATTGCTACTATATTAAAATAAATTATATTTTACGAATATCACATAAAATAAATAAATGATTATACAATGTTATTTTCAGAATTTATAATTTATTTGTTTTATTGCTAAACATTAATCATTAAATAGATTTAACATTAAGAGTCATTAAGGCATCCTAGTTGCTTATATCCTAGTTGCTTATTGTTGTTATTTTTATAAGGGTAGTTAGATATTATATAAAATCCCTCATCATATTTAACTACATGGTCTTAATTAATTTTTATTATTATTATTATTAGTCTTAGAAATGAACCTGAGGTTACATTTAACAGAATTTTAAAATTTGTTTTAAAAGATGATAAATAAGAATTTTCACTTGATTTTAAATTTTCAATTAGTATTTTTATTAAAGGAGTAGTAATTAATTTATTGTTATTTCTATAATAAATTTGTAAATCGTATGTTAGGATTTAAAGACATGAAAGTATTACATGGTAGATTTATTATATTAATTTAATAGAGGGAACTTATGCCATTGGAAATGTATCTTTAGGTATGCATTCTCAATGTTTAAGCCATTGTATCCTTGCTGAAAGTCTCATGTAAAGAGTTTTATAATCATATTTATTATTTTAATCCAACCATATTTTAGTTATAATAATGAGCTAGTTATAAATTAAATTTATTAGCAAAATGAATGAGTGGACTATTCTAGTTGAAATTCTAATTATTTATTGTGAACGTAAGTGTTATTATATTTTAATTTAATAAGTTTCTTATGGTTAATTATTATAAAATATTGATTGTATTAGATATTGTATGCTAATAGTGTATTTTGAGCTAGTCAAAATAATATTATCTTTAATAGTCATTGTTTATGTAACTTGATTATAGTATAGTATAGTTATCCTGGCTGCAGAAAGGAGTTTTGCTATTAACTGAAAGGAGACTCTTTGATTCCTCTTGGAGGCCTTAAAGTAACCGAGCAGGGCAAATTCCTAATGTCCACTCCATACGTTCTTGTCGTTGCAGCTGTTATTACTATGTGATTATTCATATAGTATACGAACATGGATGGGTTGCTCACCAACACGCATTAGCCAGCGTGGTGAGTTTATTGGCTTTTTACCTCCGAGTTTAAGATCAAGAAACACCATGGTCTTTCTTCTCAGTGCCTGATAAGGCAGAATGAATGTTTGTGTAAATGATAAATATTTTCCCAATACATATATACAATTATGACAGACAAAAATAAAGCATGGCCCTTATTCCCAGGAGGCTGTAAAGTCATCAACCAAGGCAGCGGTTGGTGGCCGAAGGCGGAGGGTGCTAAGAATCCCCTGATTGCGGACCCAGGCTGCCATTTGATGACGACTTTTTATTTAGGTACTTACAACTGCAGATCACTTTCAAGCGAAGGAAGATTGCAAGAATTAGAAGAAGAACTCTCTTATATTAAATGGGACATTATTGGACTTTGTGAAGTTAGAAGAAAAGGTGAAGAGACAATTGATTTAAAAAGTGGACATATACTCTATTATAAAGGCACAAATATTGGAAATACAAGTGGAGTAGGATTCATTATAAATAAAAAGTGGAAGAACAATATTGTGGAGATTGATGGTGTATCGGACAGAGTGGCAAGATTAGTTATACAACTTAATAGCAGATACCAAATGCAGATAATTCAGGTTTATGCCCCAACAAGTTCTCATAGTGATGAAGTAGTAGAAGATTTTTATATGGATGTACAAAAGGCTTTTGATCAGAGTAAACACCATTTTAAAATTGTTATGGGAGACTTTAATACTAGAATTGGTAAAAAATATGAAAGATGAAAGTGCTGTGGGTAATTTGGGTTATGGTAATAGAAATGAGAGAGGACATAGACTTGTGGAGTTTTCAGAAAAAGAAAAACTTTATATTATGAATTCTTTTTTTGAGAAAAATGTTAAAAGGAAATGGAGATGGAAGCATCCAAATGAAGGTACAGCAGAATTGGATTATATTTTGACTAACAGGAAATACATATTTCAAGATTGTAATGTTCTTAATAAATTTAACACAGGAAGTGATCATCGATTAG
Organism: Epiperipatus broadwayi; assembly: GCA_028023455.1. Taxonomy (NCBI): domain Eukaryota; kingdom Metazoa; phylum Onychophora; class Udeonychophora; order Euonychophora; family Peripatidae; genus Epiperipatus; species Epiperipatus broadwayi. Next base: position 67,954 of record JAQFVV010000335.1, on the reverse strand, counting down.
TAAGGTGTAAGATACGTGTGAATGTAAAACTAGAGAGACAAAAATTATTAAGAAAATCAATATTTACAGTTGATATTCCTAATCTTCAGAAACATTCTAATGAATTTAAATTAGAACTTACAAATCGGTTTCAAGTATTAGTAGATTTTGAACATGATTTAGATTTGAATGAAATTAATATGAAAATAACTGATACACTTTTGAAAATTGCAACAAAGATAGCTGGTAGAAAAAAACAGCAATTGACCAATAAAATTTCTACTGAGACTAGAGAATTTATGAAGAAAAGAAGGAATATGAAGATATACAAAAATGATGCATTAAAAAGAATTGAATATCTCGAATTTTGTAAAATGGTGTGGAAAAGAGTTGAAAATGATATAAGAAAGTATAACTGTGAACTAGCAAGGAAAGCTGTAGAAGAAAATAAAAGTCTTAAGAATGTAAAACAACATTTTGGTATTGGTAGGAAATTTATATCTGCAATAAGAAAAAAAGATGGAATTATTACTAAAAGGAGAGATGACATCATGAAATTGGTAGAAGATTTTTATCAAGAATTATATAGTAATAAAGAACAAGTACCTCCTATATCTATTACATCTTCCAAATTGCCCAGAATTTTAAATGAAGAAGTGAGACATGCAATTAAATGTATGAAGAAAGGAAAGGCTCCAGGTAATGATGGAATTATAATTGATATATTAAAAGAAGCAGGTGAAGAAATAGAAATTTTTTTAGCAAAGTTATATACCAAATGTCTAAATGATAAAGATGTACCAGATGATTGGAAGAATGCAGTAATAATATTAATATTTAAAAAAGGTGATAAAGAAGATATTAGAAATTACAGACCTATCAGCCTTTTATCAGTTTTATATAAAATTTTTACCAAGATAATTACTACTCGTCTACAGAGAACATTGGATTTCCACCAACCAAGAGAACAAGCTGGATTTAAAAGTGGTTTTAGTACAGTAGATCATATCCAGGTATTGAGAGAAGTTATAGAAAGGACAAATGAATATGAGTTGCCATTATGCTTAGGATTTGTAGATTATGAAAAGGCATTTGATTGTATAAACATTTCTTCAGTGATTAAAGCATTAGATCATCAAGGTATAGATCCAGGATATTGTCATATTTTAAAGAATATTTATAAAAATGCAACAGCAACAATTAGATTACATAATGACACTGGGAAAGTCAACATTGAGAAAGGTGTAAGACAAGGTGACTCCATATCTCCAAAACTTTTTACAGCAGTGTTGCATGAAGTATTTTGTGGATTAAAATGGGAAACTAAAGGAGTGAAAGTAAATGGTGATTATTTAAGTCATTTAGATTTTGCAGATGATGTAGTTGTTTTTGCAAATAATGCTTCAGATCTGCAGGAAATGTTGCAGGAATTATCAGATGAAAGTAGGAAAGTAGGACTAAAGATAAATGTTAAAAAGACTAAAGTAATGTTTAATCAATTTGCTCAAAATATGAAAATAAAGATTGATTATGATGAATTAGAAGAAGTTAACAGTTATAAATACCTTGGTCAGATTATTAATACAGATGGAAACATAATGGAGGAAATTAATCATAGAATTAAACTTGGTTGGAGTGCTTTTGGTAGAAATAACTTGATACTAAAAGGAAATATGCCTATGTGTTTGAAAAGGAAGGTTTTTAACAAATGTGTTTTACCAGTTCTTAATTATGGATCTGAGACTTGGACACTTAATAGAAGAGCAATTCAGATACTTCAGACCACTCAAAGAAGTATGGAGAGATGTATGTTGGGAGTAACAAGAAGCGATCGTAAACGCAATGTATGGGTAAGAGAACAAACAGGTGTTACTAACCTCATTGAAAAAATTAAAAGATTGAAGTGGAGTTGGTCTGGACATATTGTTAGAAGAGATGATAATAGAGGGACAATTGAAATTTTAAACTGGATTCCAAGAGATTGTAAAAGACCCAGAAAGAGACCACATGTGAGATGGATCGATGAAATAAGAAAGTGTGCAGGGGTGATGTGGAGAAGAGAAGCTAAAGATCAGAGAAGATGGATTAAACTTGGAGAGACCTTCATCCTGCAGTGGATTGATAATGGTTGATAATGATGATGATGATGATAGTTATCCTGTAGTTAGCCTGATTTTTTACTACAAATTTTTTTTAATGAGGGTACAATATAGATATTGAACTAGTTTCAAATTTCTATGACTATTCAAGCAAGTTGGCTTAGATTGAAAACATTAATATCTTTTTCAGTTTGGGCTGATACTTTGATAGTAAAACAAAGAAATATATGAAACCAATTAGAGGAACAGTAAATTAAATTCAAAAAATCTGGTGCACTGTTTTCAAATTCAAAACTCCTCATTGATGAAAGCTATAATGTAGAAATTAATTTGGGGATATTGGATAGGACAATTGGATGTAGATTTCATAAGCACTACCACCTGGCATCTTTTGATTACTCAAGCTTTCGTCTTAGGTGACATAATAATAACGAGAGAACAGGAATTTAATAGCAAACTGCATTATGTAAGATGGAGTCATGGGCTGTATAAATTTAATACATTAACTTTGAACAAATAAAATAAAAAATAATACAATGAAACAAATAACCCAAACAAAAAAATTTATTTCTTCCTCCAGGCAAACAAAATACTTTTCAACTAAAAAAACATAATAAATAATTAAATTTACACTAATAAAGCATAAGTGAATAGAAAATTGCAGTAATTAAAATAATAGGTACTTGTGATCTTTGACCCATGTGGCCACCAGAGGCGCTGGTTGGTGTCAATCACAGAAATACTTAGAATAGGGGCCCCAATTGCAGCATTGCAAATTCCAGCCAAAAGGTGGTGCTGTTCACAATGCGTAAGCACAGGAACATTCCACCAGCTGGCTGGCAGCAAAGCTGCTTGCTTGGTGGCACTGGTTGCAGTGTGTAAGTCCATTCAGCTTACATCATTTGCTACCAGCAGATACCAAGAACCTAGGTGGTGCTGATTGCTGTAAACACATCTAGCTTATGTGTCGTCTGCTAACAGTGACTACCAAGATTCTAGCCCACTATGTGGGACTGTTTCTCCACAGTTATACATGGAAAAACTACACACTGATAGAATTTATGTACATACTACTTAAAATATTAATGGCATATAATTTACAGGTGTGATTAATTAAGAAGCTACAACTATTTAAATATTCTTTCAAACTTAATAGTATCACATGCTATTTCACAGTTTTATAAATGGATGTATTTTTAAATTTTTTTTTTTTTAAAAATCGATCTTTTTTTTTTTAATTATTTACTCTATGTCAAAATGTTATATATAAGTCGAGCAGTGAAATTTGCTATCATGGCTGCTTGAATGACATCATAGATTTACATACGAAAGTACACTATAATTAGACAGGTTTGATAAAATTATCGCGTAGAAATCCTCATAATTACTCATAAAATATTTTATTAATCTATAAGTCAATTCTAAATTTAAAAATCGATCTTTTTTTTCATTATTTACTCTAAATGTGGTTTTTTTTTTTTAAATTAAAAAAAAAAATGTAATTTTTACGACAATCGGTTTTTTTTTTTAAAAAAAAAAAGCTAATTTTTTCCCCTTCTTTCAAAACTAGAGACACTCCAAAGATAAAATCTAATATATTTAATTAATAGGGGCTTTACTGATGAATAGCTATGGTCAATTAGCGAATTGGATTGATTTAATGAGACAGAAAGTGATATATGATGAATTATATTTATTGACAATTTCATATATACTTGATATAACCCATTACTTAGCGTTGGATAATGCACACAGGCATTTTATTTACTAAACAACATTACTCTAGGCCATTTAGCAAAATAAATTTGTGGGTATTAGTTAATTATGCTAATTTTATGCTATATAATAAATCACTACATTCCACTTATTAGTTATGCCTTTTCATCAGCAGTTCGAGTGGCTATTATACATGTAATCAAACCAAGGCTGGAGTGAAGTTTAATAATACATCCGATTATGATAAATTTATATATTAAATATGCGCATATAAAGCCTCTAGTTTTGTCAGCTTGATTAAAAGAGCCAACTCTTCTGTAGCATGAGAAATACATATATGCTACTGACGGGAATATATATATATATACACAAACTTTACTTTATCCTGTTCAATCTCTTAGTTATGTATAATTAATAAACTTTTAAAGGAAGAAAGTATATTTAAGGGACTTACGAATACTTTAATAAGAAAAATATACTTATGATTACACTCCAGGCTAGTTTAATCTTTAGTAACATAATAATTAAAGGTTGAAAGTTTGGATTTATAAGCCACATTTTATATTTACATTAATTATTTACTAAATGACAAAATAATAATGAGCACAAATGGTCGCCATTATTTATAAATTAGGGGTTAGAAACAGAGCGCTAAATGATGCTATAATTAATACAGTACGAAGATTTTAAATAATGTCTTCAAAAAGTATATATTTCGTAACTAAATGCACGCCGTTTTGAGACAGGCATAATTAATAATAACTAAAATAAGAGAGAAATAAATATAACTGCAGTGATTAAGTTATATAGCAAAACAAGAAGTTAATAAAGGAAATTAACAAAAGTATGTCATTTATAGAATTGAAATATTACTGATAAGACAATTTACAAAGAGTTTACAATATAGTTAGCTAACCTGATTTTGAAGCAATAATGATTATTTTGAATTTTACATAGAGCTCTGTGATTTTAATAATTTTAAAACAGATACTCAAGCTGGAATGAAGGTGAGTTCTTTGGCAGCTTATGGCATCTTCTCTTTAGTTGGGAGACGATTTAAGATGGTATTCCTATAGCTGGAGTTGGGGTAGTTGAATTTGAACGAAGGTGAATTTTTTTAACGGCTTATGGCATCTTCTATTTATTATAAGCTTGTTAAGGCAACATTGGTTGTTGCTCCGGCCTTGGATGGATCAAATAGTGATGTTCCATCACAGCAAAGGCAACAAATTCTTGCCTGACTAGCAGGCCATAGATAAATTAACAAATTTTCAGCTTCTCATAGTAACAGCTCTTCAAAAGAAAGATGGAGTATCTTTTCCGCTAGCCTATTTATATATTTCTACCAAGTCTTAACACCTTTTTGGAATTTCGTTTGCCTCAGGATCAATCGACTTTTAATTAAACAAAATCATATAATCTAATTTCTACTACTGATAAAGTCTCCGAGGTGTTATTTTTAATTTACTTAAAACAATTATTAAAATATATAAATTATATAGTTTTGATTCCGATTTTATTAATTAAATTTCTTTTTAGGCGTTATAAAATGTTATGGCTTAGGAGATAGTAACGGTATTATGATTTAATGATAACATCTTTTGTTGAAACAAATTCAATCAGTAAACTAGATTTTATTTTTACCCCAGGTGCGGTCACTAATTGATTTCTTGTTTACACAAAATTCCCATTTTTAATTATAAACTGATGACTTTTATTTTAACTAGATATAAATAACTTTTAACATATTTTCTTTATATTGTTTATTTTTAAAAAAGCAAATTTGACTGATCTTATAAAAAAATACTTTAGTTTCAGTTATATCTATTAAACTTTAAATCAGCAAACCGTAAATATATTATAAAGAAAACATTTTATATTATTTTTATTTAATCTTAAATATTATACGTACAAATCATTATGCCATAATTTCATGGTTTAAATTATCCATCCACTTATGAATATAATACAAATACAAAATTTAAATTATCCATCCACATACGAATGTAATACAAATATAAAATTTAGATCCATCCACATACGAATATAATACAAATATAAAATTTAAATTATCCATCCACATATGAATATAATACAAATATAAAATTTAGAATTATCTAAATTTTAAATTTGTATTATATTCGTATGTGGATGGATAATTTAAACCATGAAATTATGGCATAATGATTTGTACATATAATATTTAAGATTAAATAAAAATAATGTAAAATGTTTTCTTTATAATATATTTACGGTTTTCTGATTTAAAGTTTAATAGATATAACTGAAACTAAAGTATTTTTTTATAAGATCAGTCAAATTTGCTTTTTTTAAAATAAACAATATAAAGAAAATATGTTAAAAGTTATTTATATCTAGTTAAAATAAAAGTCATCGGTTTATAATTAAAAATGGGAATTTTGTGTAAACAAGAAATCAATTAGTGACCGCACCTGGGGTAAAAATAAAATCTAGTTTACTGATTGAATTTGTTTCAACAAAAGATGTTATCATTAAATCATAATACCGTTACTATCTGCTAAGCCATAACATTTTATAACACCTAAAAAGAAATTTAATTAATGAAATTGGAATCAAAATTATATAATTTATATATTTTAATAATTTTTTTAAGTAAATTAAAAATAACACCTCGGAGACTTTATTAATAATAGAAGTTAGATTATATGATTTTATTTAATTAAAAGTCGATTGATCCTGAGGCAAACGAAATTCCAAAAAGGTGTTAAGCCTTGGTAGAAATATATAAATAGGCTAGCGGAAAAGATACTCCATCTTGCTTTTGAAGAGCTGTTACTATGAAAAGCTGAAAATTTGTTAATTTATCTATGGCCTGCTAGTCAGGCAAGAATTTGTTGGCTTTGCCGTGATGGAACATTGGAATTTGATCCATCCAAGGCCGGAGCAACAACCAACGTTGCCTTAACAAGCTTATAATAAATAGAAGATGCCATAAGCCATTAAAAGAACTCACCTTTGTTCAAATTCAACTACCCCAACTCCAGCTATAGGAATACCATCTTAAATCATCTCCCAACTAAAGAGAAGATGCCATCTGTTTTAAAATTCATTCCAGCTCGAGTATCTGTTTTAAAATTATTAAAATCACAGAGCTCTGTGTAAAAATCAAAATAATAATTATTGCTTCAAAATCAGGTTAGCTAACTATATTGTAAACTCTTTCTAAATTGTCTTATCAATAATATTTCAATTCTATAAATGACATACTTTTGTTAATTTCCTTTATTAACTTCTTGTTTTGCTATATAACTTAATCACTGCAGTTATATTTATTTCTCTCTTGCTTATTTTAGTCATTATTAATTATGCCTGTCTCTAAATGGCGCGCATTTAGTTACGAAATATATACTTTTTGAAGATATTATTTAAAATCTTCATATTGTATTAATTATAGCGTCATTTAGTGCTCCATTTCGAACCCCTAATTTATAAATAATGGCGACCATTTGTGCTCATTATTATTTTGTCATTTAGTAAATAATTAATGTAAATATAAAATGTGGCTTATAAATCCAAACTTTCAACCTTTAATTATTATGTTACTAAAGATTAAACTAGCCTGGAGTGTAATCATAAGTATATTTTTCTTATTAAAGTATTCGTAAGTCCCTTAAATATACTTTCTCCCTTTAAAAGTTTATTAATTATACATAACTAAGAGATTGAACGGGATAAAGTAAAGTTTGTATATATATATATTCCCATCAGTAGCATATATGTATTTCTCATGCTACAGAAGAGTTGGCTCTTTTAATCAAGCTGACAAAACTAGAGGCTTTATATGCCCATATTTAATATATAAATTTATCATAATATTAAACTTCACTCCAGACTTGGTTTGATTACATGTATAATAGCCACTCAAACTGATGATGAAAGGGCATAACTAATAAGTGGAATGTAGTGATTTATTATATAGCATAAAATTAGCGTAATTAAATAATACCCACAAATTTATTTTGCTAAATGGCCTAGAGTAATGTTATTTAGTAAATAAAATGCCTGCGTGCATTATCCAACGCTAAGTAATGGGTTATATCAAGTATATATGAAATTGTCAATAAATATAATTCATCATATATCACTTTCTGTCTCATTAAATCAATCCAATTCGCTAATTGACCATAGCTATTCATCAGTAAAGCCCCTATTAATTAAATATATTAGATTTTATCTTTGGGATGTCTCTAGTTTTGAAAGAAGGGGGAAAAATTAGCTTTTTTTTTTAAAAAAAAAAAACCGATTGTCGTAAAAATTACATTTTTTTTAATTTAAAAAAAAACCACTTTTAGAGTAAATAATTAAAAAAAAGATCGATTTTTAAATTTAGAATTGACTTATAGATTAATAAAATATTTTATGAATAATTATGAGGATTTCTACGCGATAATTTTATCAAACCTGTCTAATTATAGCGTACTTTCGTATGTAAATCTATGATGCCATTCAAGCAGCCATGATAACAAGTTTCACCGCTCGACTTATATATAACATTTTGACATAGAGTAAATAATTAAAAAAAAAAAAAGATCGATTTTTAAAAAAAAAAAAAATGTAAAAATACATCCATTTATAAAACTGTGAAATAGCATGTGATACTATTAAGTTTGAAAGAATATTTAAATAGTTGTAGCTTCTTAATTAATCACACCTGTACATTATACGCCATTCATATTTTAAGTAGTATGTACATAAACTCTATCAGTGTGTAGTTTTTCCATGTGTAACATGGAGAAACAGTGCCATGTAGTGGGCTAGAATCTTGGCAGTCGTTTACGGCAATCAGCGCCACTTACGTTCTTGGTATCTGCTGGTAGCAGATGATGTAAGCTAAATGGGCTTACACACGGTGACCAGCGCCACCAAGCGGGCAGCTTTGCTTACAGCCAGCTGGTGGAATGTTCCTGTGCTTACGCATTGTGAACAGTGCATTTGGGACCTGTATTCTAAGTATTTCTGTGGTTGACCCAGTCCAGTGCCTCTGGTGGCCACATGGGTCAAAAGTCACAAGTACCAAATAATCTTTAAAATTTAAGACAATTTATAATTAAATATATAAATAAAGGCAAAACTCTCCATACAGTAGTGCCACCCAGTGTCAACCAGAGTAATCAATGGATGCTAGAGGCTTGTACATAAAATCCCCATCTAGTGCCTACTCATCCAATATCCCCAGACTAGTTTCTGGCTTGTGGCCTTCGTCAGTGAGGAGCTTTGGATCTGAGAGCACTGCACCTAGATCTTAGGATCTAATGCAACCATCCAGTAGCCACCTTTTATGCACCAGCTTCTGGCATCCATTAATTATTCTGGTTGGCACTACTGCATGGAGAGTTTTGCCTTTGTTAATAACAGATATGCTAGCATAAGAAATGGTGATCATGTGATGCTTAGTGGTATATAAATAAATATTATAACATTGGCATTTTATTTATTTGTTGCTGAAAAACAAAAATTTTCAATCTGAATCTAAACATTATGTATTCACCAATATTTTATTTAATTTAAAAAATATATAATTTATGTGTAAACTGATAATTTTCATTTTCCAGATTTTAAATAAAAGCCAGATCTCATAAGAAGCCTTCCTTTTCACTTGAAATCCCACTTCCTTGGCTTTATTTTATTTTCTCTGAAGGATGCTGATATCTCATTATTTTAGTTAGAATTGATGTTAATCACTATATATTTTAATTCAAGTTTTTGCTGTCAAATGTATGGGAAACTATTAAACAAGCACTTGAGAATAATTTCAAGTGAGCTGCTCTCGTCTTGATAGGGTGTTATTGCTTGGCCATTTTATACACTCGGAATTAATTGATGACTAATTATAAAAAATAATTATCAATGCTTTTGAAATGAGTAAAAATTATCTTGTGAAGTCAAGCATTTAGTCATCTTAAAAAATCTATGCTAACATGTACCTTTGATATGTTCTTCCTGCAATCTCGAAACATAGGTAAATGATTATTATATGTTTGCCTCAGTTTGAAAAAAAGAGTGGTGCATTGACATTAACAAATATTTAGAAAGTTGATCATTTCACTATATATATATATAAGCAGTTCATATATATTCAAGACCAAAAATCTTCAATCTGTTGTCATGTTAACATCTTATTAATAAAAAAGGTGGAGCTCACCTTCCTCTGAGATCTATGATGATTACATAGACACTAAAACTGAAATGGATTGAGATATTTAATTTATAAAAGATTAAATAAACTCTATTAAAAAGGCAAATAAAACTTTTTTTGAAAGCATAATCATTATTAACATTCGGACTGCAGTGAAACTAATTATTATCATGATATCAAAACTGGTAATTGCTCAAAACTAGATTGGTTTATAAATAAAAGTATATGAAATCAGACCATGCCTATTCGATATCAAGGACTTCAATCTATATATATATATATATTCATCAAAAATGAAAATAAATTTAATCCATTAGGTTGTTTTTGTCATATATTTAAATCAATCACACAATATAAAATATCAATATTATAAAAATAATACATCTTGATAGAAGAAAAATATATGAAATGAATTATATTAACTACAACAAATATAACTATATATATATAAATAGTAGTTAATTTAACTAATAATTGGCTAATAAAAGATGAATGAAAAACTATATAATATACATTATAAGTGTTTTTCTCTATATACATTGTACTATTCTTTTAATTGGTTTTACTTAATTTTAGATATAAAAAACAGTATATAGCACTATGTATGTAATGTAAATTGAAGCTTTAAAATAATTTCTGTCACAGTAAAGAGCAAAAAAAATATTTTATTTTAAATTATATTGTGTGATTTATTCATATATAAATAAATATTAATTTGATCTACAGTACATATACTAAATTTAAGTTTGACATTACATATTCCATCAAATTTATTAACTTAGATAATATATGTATGTGGGATATTTTATATTAAAATATCATCAACAATTAAATATTTAATTTAATTCAATCTTATTTGAACTTTTGCATTTTCATTTAATCCAGCAAATTTATTCAATAGATTTTATATATATATGTCATATTATTATTACTATTTGAAGGATATTCCGTGTAGTGAAAAAGCTAAATGCTGACGTTTCAGTACAATATCAAGTACCTTCCTCAGAGCGTCCTCTTTCTCAAATCATAAGAATGCACATGAGATTTAAAACCGTTTTTATTGTTTTCTTTCTCCTCATATTTAAATTCTTCTCTTCCAATAGCTTCTTCCAAATGTTGTTAATCTTTTTTAATTCACACCTTTCATTTGGGCCTTTTAAAAATCTCTATAGCTTCTCTTAGCAATCTCTGATCATATTGTTCAATTTTTGCTAAAATATTTGTTTTTTCAAAATTGATATCATGATTTGTTAATTTTATATGAGAATAAATAGCTGATGAATTGGATTTTTCATCAGCTATTTATTCTCATATAAAATTAACAAATCATGATATCAATTTTGAAAAAACAAATATTTTAGCAAAAATTGAACAATATGACCAGAGATTGCTAAGAGAAGCTATAGAGGTTTTTAAAAGGCCCAAGAGCATAAATGAAAGGTGTGAATTAAAGAAGATTAACAACATTTGGAAGAAGCTATTGGAAGAGAAAATAAATTTTAAAACTTCTCAACCAATAGAATTTAAATATGAGGAGAAAGAAAACGATAAAAACGGTTTTAAATCTCACGTGCATTCTTATGATTTGAGAAAGAGGACACTCTGAGGAAGGTACTTGATATTGTACTGAAACGTCAGCATTTAGCTTTTTCACTACACGGAATATCCCGCAAATAGTAATAATAATATGACATCTTTTATCCGTGAAAATATTAGAATTAATATATATATATATTAGAAGCAACTTGAACTCAGACTTTCAAGCTCCTTACAGCTATGCCTTCCTTCTTATACAACTGGTACACATGATCACATACATGTGCAAAAGATAAATGATTTTCAAAATACATATTTCATACTGAACGAGCATTCATCAGTTGGTCCCTATCACCATCTCCCACACATACATACAATCAGTGCTCAGTTTGTATTAAGATAGCAAATCTTCAAACTTTAATGAACAAGCTTTAAACTTCTCCACCCTCCAACTTTTCAGCCATCCATATCATTGAAAATATGATGATGGAACACTCAAAGCTCTTGTTGATACCAATATTATTGACAATCTCATATTAATTTTTAAGTCACTCTGATCTTCTCACATAGGACTTTAATATGTCCATTTAATTACACAGAAGAGGGATGGGCAGAATACAGGTTGAATATGTAATATTCAAATATAAGTATATTGTCTATACTAAATTTAATCTAATTATAAGAGACTTAAACTCAGACATTCAAGCTCCCAACAGCTATGCACTTCATCTTCTATAACTTATACACATGACCACATACATGTGAAATAGATAAATAATTTCCAATATACATATTTCATGCTGATCCAGCATTCATTAGTTCAAGTTCCTAATAATTGCATTAATTAGTATAGACAATATACTTATATTTGTATATTACTTGTGCAGCCCGTAGTCTACCCACTCCTCTTCTGTGTAATTAAAAGGATATAAGAAAGTCCTTTATGTGAGGGATCAGAGTGACTTAAAATCAACATGGGTATGACAATAATATTGGCATCAACAAAGACTTTGAGTGTTTCATAACCAGATTTTCAATGATATGGATGACTGAAGAGTTGAAGAATGGAGAAGCTTTTCCATTAAAATTTTAAAATTTGCTATCTTAATATAAACTGAGTACAAATTGTATATATGTGTGGGAGATGGTGATCTGCACCAAGTAATGTGTTGGTTCAGCATGAAATATGGATACTGGAGATCATTTATAAGATGAAGTGCATAGCTATAGGGAGCTTGAAAGTCTGAGTTCAGGTCCCTTATAATTACATTAAATTTAGTATAGACAATATACTTATATTTGAATGTTATATATATATCATTATTTTCAACCATTATCAATCTACTTCAGATTGAAGGTATCTGAAAATTCAATCCATCACCCCAGCACACTTTCTTATTTCATCCATCCATCTCATATTTGATCTTTTTTTATATCTTTTATAACTGTTCACCTATTATTATCTATTTTAACAATATATCCAGCCCAACTCCACTACAGTCTCTTAATTATTTTAATGATATCAGTAGTGTCTGTTTATTCTCTTACCCATGCATTTCATTTGTAATCTCTTCTTGTTACTCCTAACATATATCTTTCCATACTTTGTTGAGTATATATATATATATAAATTACAATATATATTTTTGAGATATTAAGAATAATAATATTGTTGTATCATGAAAGTAAAAGTTCTAAAAAATATCAATTACTGATATTATTTATTTAAATAAAAGCTAGTGTGCTAAAATATTTGTTTAAAATTAAGGGAAAGAATGGGAAAAAAAGTTTTGTCAAATAAATTATCTATGAAAGTATGTAGATATTTTTCACTCTATTTGTTGTGCCAAATTTTGAGATTAACATTGTATATATTTTCAAACAAACAGATAAAATTATTATTAAAAAAATACTTACTGTAGTATTTTAGTACTAGAATGCACAAAATAAAACAGTTTCATTAAGAATTTCAAGTTTAACATTATTGATAATCTTCAAATAAAATTAATATAACTAAGAATAGAATTTAATTTTTTCATATTAAAAATAAACAAAATAAAAATAGTTCTACCAACAATAAGCCATGATTTGAATGAAACACTATATTACATAAATATATTATAGCAAATTCCCCAATCATTAAAAGACCTCTTATGAAAGAAATTGTTGTAGAATTTACCAAAGACACCAAAATGTATGGGTACTGAACTGGGTTCAGACCCATATGACTATATAAGCTAATGGGCTTTGATTGAAAACATTAAGGTGTTTTCAGTTTAAGACTCATAGTTTTGTAGTTAAATGGAGATAAAAGGTGGTTGCTGGAGGGTTTTATTAGATCCTAAGATTTAGGTGCAGTGCTCTCAGATCCAAGGCTCCTCACTGACGAAGGCCATAAGCCAGAAACTAGTCTGGGGATATTGGATGAGTAGGCACTGCTGTGTGTGGCAAAAAATATATAGAGTGAGTTTTGCCTGTTTTTTTAATAGAATTTTTTTACTTTATGTTTGATTTCTAGAGTATAAGGACTATTGTATTATGATAATTATATTAAATTAAAAAATAAAAATATGTTTGCTTTAAATATTTTTAACTTATTATATATAATGCTGCTTGAATGGGTAAAATTTTTGTGAGAGGTAATTAATAATTGAAGAAAATATTTATTATTTGTAAAAAAAAAAATTTCCTGTTTCAGGGTATAAAATTATTATAAGATTTAAAGAGGAAATATTGAGTAGTTTTGGAATTGTTCTAAAATAAATATGTTGTATTAAAAATTAATGTAAAATAAAACTGCTAAATAAAAAACGTATGCTGAGTAAAAAATAAATTAATAAATTTTAAAAATAGAGAGTAAAATTTATATATATATTAAATTAATATTTAAAAAAGCGAAACATGTTGAGAGAGGTAAATTCTGAATTTTTAGCTACAATCTTATAAATTTACATTTGTTGAATAGTACACTAGAAATACACATTTCTGGTAAGTTACATTAACTCATAGCACAATAATTACTGCTATATTTCCCTATAAATAGTTAGAATATTTTTCTATCTATAGAAAGATGTAAATAAAAAAAAACAGTGTCTCTTTTAGATGATGTTTATATGATGAACTACGACTGAAAACAGCATTACTATATTAGTTTGTGTGTGAGAAAATGTATACTTCAAATAAAATTATCAATTGTTTAGCTGCATAAGAAGTATTAGTGTGGGACATTGTATGTCTTAACAGTTATTAAAATCCCTTAATTATTAGTAAAGATAGATGTGTATTGGAAGGGAAATAATCTTATTTTTACTTGAACATTGACTTTAATTTTATAGATTTACATTCAGCTAGAGATGCATTAAAAATCTATATTTTTGATTGATTATATATATAAAATATACATGCTAATTCTAACTGGAAAACTATCCAAAAAAAGTTACTTATCAAAGCACAACATTACTATATGCAGGCACTTCTTCCTGTTAATATCAACATTCAGAAGGACAAAAGAAGAAATAATCTCACTTCTGCTTGTCTAAGATAATAAATAAATGTATATATAAACAATGATAAACAAGAACAAAATTTTAAGTCACTAAAATGTCATTGCAGCTCAAGTTAAAATAGTCTAAATTTAAACTATCAAAGAATAAATATGTAATGCATCAATGTATAGAAAACTCACAAGTAAATACTAATTGAAAAGATATGCCCATTTTCTTCTGTTATATAGAAAATGATAACAAATATTCATATGATTGGATAAAGCAACATTACATGTTAGGAAATAATTTTCATTTTATAATTAGCATTTCCATGTGAATTTTCCATACATTGTGTGATGGTTGTAGTTATATGTTGGATTATTTCCATAAATCTAAAATGAGTATTGAATGTCTTTGGAAAAATTGAACTTTATTTAAATATTCCAAATACATTCAACTGTTAGTAATAGCATACTGGTTAGTAAATAAACAATGTTCCAAGAGATATTATTCTCCCCTCTTCTTCAGATGTTGATGGCTGACAGTGATAGTATTAGCATGGAAATCGAACCTGAACTCTTAGATTCTTGAGTATTGAATTTTAAGATAATGCTCTAACAAACTGAGCTATCCTGACAAAAGCAACAGTCAATAGAAATTTCTTATACTTATGTATGAGGTTCCTCTTAATTTCTCCACATTTTTCTAAAAGCAAAGTTGATTAGTGGTTTCCATACATTATGTATAATCACACTAGGTTGACATATAGGATTATTTTCCATTGTCATGTGAGCAGCTTCTTTAAATTTTATTCTTTGTATCTTTTCTTCTCTATCCATTTTTTTGTATTTTCCCAATTGAACATACATTCATTGGTATATACATGGTCTGCTACCTTACACATATCTGTTTTTCTCTTCTAATCATCAGTTTATGTTCTTGCAAGCATTTTTCAAGGGACAACTGGTCTCACCAATATACATTTTTCCACATTCACATGGTATTTCATAGATGCAGTTTTTTCTTTTAAGAATTTGAAGTTTAGGCTTTATAGCTAATAGAATTCCTTGTAGTGTGGTATGGCTCTGGAAAGATGTTCTGATGTTTTACTGATTACAGATTTTCCTTAATATGTTTACTTTTGGTATGTATGGGTATGCTACAGTACCAATAATTATTTTTTATGCTTCTTTATGTTGTCTATTTAAGGTTTTCTTAATAACAGTTGCTCAATAACCATTTTTCATAAGAGTTTTTTCTATATAGATCTTTTCTTTTTTCATATCGCTGGTTTCTGAACAATTTTTTTTGCTCTGTTTCATAGTGATAGTATAAGTCCATTTTTTTGTGTTTGTGGTGTGATTGGATGTATAGACTAAGTATTTTCCTGTATGTGTGGGTTTTCAGTAAACTGTAGTTTTGATTTTGCCATGAGGGAGTCTTGACACAAGAACATCTAAGAATGCCAATTTTTGTTCTTGTTCTGATTCTATTGTGAATTTAATTGAAGTGGATATATTGTTGATGTGCTTCCAGAAATTTGGTAATAGTGCTTCACCATCTGGTGATACAATATTGTGTGATATTACTAACAGGCAAAACTCTCTATACATATTGCCATGCAATGCAAGCCAGAGAAATCAGTGAATTCCAGAAGGCTTGTGCATAAAATTCCCATCTAGTTTCTGGATTGTGGCCTTCATCAGTGAGGAGCCTTGGATCTGAAAGTGTTCATCAATAAGTGAAATGTAAGATACATGTTAATTCAAAACTAGAAAGATAAAAATTATTAAAAAGAACAATATTTACAGTTGATATTCCTAATCTTCAGAAACATTCAAATGATTTTAAATTAGAACTTGCAAATCATTTTCAAATATTTGAACATGATTCAGATTTGAATAAAATCAATAGGAAAATAACTGATAACCTTTTAAAAACTGCAACAAAGATAACTGATATAAAAATGCAGCAATAGACTAGTACAATTTCTACTGAGACGAGAGAATTTATGAAGAAAAGAGGGAATATGAGGATATACAACAATGATACATTAAAAAAGATTGAATATCTCAAATTTTGTAAAATAGTGGAAAAAAGTTGATAATGATATAAGAAAGTATAATTGTGAACTAGCAAGGAAAGTTGTAGAAGAGAATAAAAGTTTCAAGAGTATAAAACAATATTTTGATATTGATAGAAAACTTATTTCTGCAATAAGAATAAAAGATGCAACTATTACTAAAAAGAGAAATGATACCATGAAATGTATACAAAAGTTCTATCTGCAATTATATAGTAATAAAGAACAAGGAAAAGAACTTTCTACACCATCTTCTGAATTGCCCATGGGAAAAGCACAAGGTAGTGATGGAATTAAAATCAATATATTAAAAGAAGCAAGTGAAAAAATATAAATTGTTTGGCAAAGTTATATACCAAATGTCCAAATGATAAAGATTGTACCAGATGATTGGAAGAATACAATATTAATATTTTAAAAAGGTGATTAAAATATTAGAAATTACAGACATATCAGTTTTATACAAAACTCTTACTAAGATAATTACAAATTGTCTACAGAAAACTTTGGGTTTCAACCAACCAAAAGAACAAACTGAAGGTAAAAGTGATTTTAGTGCAGTGGATCATATGAGTTGCTATTATGCTTTGGATTTTTAGAATATGAAAAGGCATTTGATTCTATTAACATTTCTTCAGTGATTAATTGGATTATCAAGATATAGATCCAGGATATTGTCATATTCTGAAGAATATTTGTAAAAATGCAATAGCAACAATTTGATTACAAAAGGATACTAGAAAGGTTAACTTTAAAAAGGGTGTATGACAGGGTGACTCTATATATCCAAAACTTTTTACAGCAGTGCTGCAAAAAGTATTTTGTGACTTAAAATGGGAAGCTAAACAAATAAAAGTAAAGGGAGATTATTTAAGTAATTTAGATTTTGCAAATGATGTAGTTTTTTTTTCACATAATGCTCCAGAGCTCCAGGAAATGTTGCAAGAGTTATCAGATGAAAGTAAGAAAGTAGGAGTAAAGGTAAATTTTAAAAACTAAAGTAATATTCAATGAATTTTTTAAAAATAAAATAAAATGAAGATTGATAATTAGTTTGAAAAAATTAACAATACTTTAATCAGATTATTACTACAGATGGAAACATAATGGATAAAATTAATCATAGTATTAAACTTGGATAGAGTGATTTTGGTAGAAATAACTTAATATTAAAAGAAAATATGACTATGAGTTTGAAAAGGAAGATTTTTAATAAATGTAGTTTACCAGTTCTTACTTATGAATCAGAGACTTGGACACTTAACAAAAAAGCAATACAGAGCCTTCAAGCCACTTGAAGAAGTATGGAGAGATGCAGTAACAAGAAGAGAGTGAAAATGCAATACATGATTAAGAGAACAAACAGGTGTTACATTGTTGAAAGAAATAAAAGACAGAAGTGGAGTTGGACTGGACATATTGCTAAAAGAAATGACAATAGATGGACAGTTGAAATCTTAAACTGGATTTCAAGAGATTTATACCTTTAAAGAGACCACATGTGAGTTGGATGAATGAATTAAGGAAGTGTGCAGGAACAATATGGAGAAGAGAGGCTAGAGATCAGAGAAGATAGATTGAACTTGGATAGATATTCATCTTGCAGTGGATTGATAACTGTTGGATGATAAAAATTACTGATATATAAAATTGTCTTATGGAGTTTATTGTGAATTCACTAAAACCAAAAATACTGACTGATTATTTGACAATGGTTTTATTATTAGTGATTTTTTTCTCTCATGTGTTATAGCATCGGTCGGGAAGCGAACCCGCTAACCCGGGACAACTGCTTGTTAGGCAGCTGTGCTGACCTCTCGACCACAAATGATTGACTATTATTAGTGATTTAATTAATGAAAACATGCTAGCATTCTCTGCTGGAAGAATAATAGAATGAAATAATTTAAAGGCAGAACTTCAACAACTATCAAAAAGACTTAGAATACTTTGCAGATTAAAAACATGAAAGAGATGCAGTCAGTTGCTGAATATGATCACTTTACATTTTTTTCTTCTCTCTATAGATAATACGTGGACCTGGAAAACAATATTCTAACTCTATTAAATAAGTGAAAGTTCTTTCTTTTTTATATGAATGATGATGTTTTCAATAGATAAGAGAAAACATTGATCATTTTTGAATATATAAAACAAGTATTCAAATAATTATTTTTTAAATATCAGTCAATCCTACAAATTTATTTAAATTGCTAAATAAATATCTTGCTTGATAAAGTTAATCTGCTTTTTATAATTTTAAAAGCAGGAAGACTTTATGTCTTGAGAGATACTTGTAAAAATTAAATTATCTTAAAAACGATTCATTTTTTTAAAAATATTTAAACCCGGGAAGTTAAGCCAATTATTTTTAAAATGCTTCTATTATTCTAATTAATAAAAATAAAGACAACAAACAATGTTATTGTAATTTCTTCAGAATATTATACAATAAAAATACTTTCAAAAATAAATAGGTTACTACAGAAATTGGATATCAAAGTATAAATATGATTCTCTATGCTTCAAAATGAAAAATTGTCACAACTCTATCATGATATGCAGTTAAATTTTCAAAACAAATAATTGTTTTATTTTTTTTTAATAAAATAAACTTTATTAATTACAAATTATGTACAAGTATTAACATATGTACAGGTTGAATTTTTTTTATATGACATAAGGTGAATGACTTATAAAATATAGTTATTATGATTAATGTCTGAAGGCAGATACAATGATTCAGTTTTAAAGTATAATTTATATCACTTTAAAAAAATGAACAACTAAGAAAAATATTGTACTGCCAAATTTTTCTCATAGTATTTCTGGATATAAATTTTAGGGCATATAAATATACATTATTCACTCTTTATTTTATTTTTTTTAGAACATTAAATTTTTTGTTATCGAAAATTACAGAACAGCCAGCAAGCACATGGATGTAATGGTGTGAACAATTACCACGGGATTATATGGATTAAAATTTTTAATATTTTTCTCGAGCAATTCTTTTAGATTAATTATTTGCTTGTGGAATATAAAGTGTCATAAAGATGAGAAGTATGGATGTTTCAAAAATGTGTAACATATCTTCTGCATGACTATTACATAAGATACATGTGGGATCCAGATTTAATTTAAAATAGTTAATGAGGAAAGTTTTTGTAGGAATTGTGTTAAGTAATAAGTTAAGTAAAAATATTAGCCATGATTGAGGAACACATTTTGGAATCTGATTAAGATTTTGGCAATTGGGAGAATTGACCATAGATGTTTATTTTTAACATTTACTTGGATGTTTGATTATATAATATTAAAAATGTATTTCTTGTTCAAGTTTGTTTAATACTGTCATTGTCAAAGATTTCTACTTTATATCAGGTTGGGAAACCTTTTCAAATAAGACTCATATTTGTCATTTTAACAATTAGTCCAAACATACAGCATTTTTTCCCACATATCTAAAAAAAAAATTGTTTTCATGTTTATATTTTTTATTGTCTTTTTGTTTTAAATATATTTTGGTGTTTATTCTGTTAAACATATATATATAATTATTTAGCAATCCTAAAACTGCAATTCTTTCAAATTTATATAATAAAAATTATAAAACATTACTTGTTATTTTTGCCAAAGTCAAATCTATAATCGTTTTTATAATATGGAATAAAAATAAAAGTATTTTTTCTAGTTTAGAATTTCTATCCGTTTGCAATACGCTTTCAGCATTTAAAAACTTTCTTTCTAATTCAGTTATTATTATTGAATACTTAATATCTTATAACTATGAAATATTAAAGAAAAATACATTTTTTTAAATGTTATTGTTATAACTTCATATTTATAAAATTTAAGTACAAATATATAAGTGGTTAAAAATTCTTAATTTTTGTTTTACAAATTTTGCATAATTATCAAAAAATACAACTTTATGTAAAAATCTACTATCAAAATAATGATATTTATTTATAAAATAAAATTACAATATTTTGTTGCTCTTGTCTTCTAAACTAGTTAATCTTGTATTAAGATTTATAGAGGTATAGTCATTTTTAAATTAAAAAATTAAAATTTTAATATTAAAACTAATATTACAATTTTACTTTGAATAAGAGTGAACAAAAATTACTTCTATATATAAAATACATTGTAAATGACAAGACATGCAAAAAGTGGGTCTCTCCAATCAGTGTGTTGATGCATGTGCAAATGCAGTATATAAAAGAAATTGTTGCTTTTCTTGGTACTGTTCTATTAGCCCATGTCAGCTGCTTGATGGTGTTGATACTATGCAAAGACCCAGAAATATAATGTTACCGGGCAGCCGGCATAAAAATTAATTTTTAATATTTTTATATATTCATGTATGTTAGCATATCTACAAAATCAACAAGTTTGTTTATTTGTTATTTAGTTGATGATGTGGAATATATGCATATAAATGAGAAGAAGTTGGATGATAGAAATTAAAATAAGTTAAAAACAATTTTTCTTCAAATTTTATTCTCACCCTGCTACGTAAGGTGGAACTCGTTTGTAAATAAATTAGACAAGTTATATTTATTATATATGTATACTTAATCAAACCAGATATGTATTAATTAATTACACATTAGAAGGCCAATAGTTATACACACATCTTCTAATTTAATCTTTGCAATAAAGAGGTATCGTGCTATCTTTTTAATACATTTATAGATTCAATAAGAATCAGATCTATGTGCATAAATAGTTCAACATTAATAGCTATTAATAATTACTCATGCTAAGAATAAAATGCTGGTACAATACCTGCATCTAAATTAATTAAATGTCTTTAAGGAAAAACGGTTTGTCATACCTATATATTAATGTTAATAAGGTTGTTTTGACTGTATCTGCAATACTATGTAGTACTTGGTATCATGTGTCTACATTCTTTTATTGCTTTCTGAAATAATTTATCACCCAATCCTTAAATACTGGAGATTCCCGGAGTGAACTCCTCCTACATGGGCAAACCAAGGAAATGGGCATACGCTACTGAAGCATACTTCATTTCTGAACCTGGCTCACATTAAGGCTTTCAAAACAAATGGGATTCTGGAGTCATCAAAGAAAGTAGGTCTCCTTTTGAAGAGAACACTTCACTGGCAGGAATGGGACTTGCATCTGAAATGCGAGATGGTTTTGGACAAATCCAGTCTCAACATTTGATCACACACATCTCTTGGCATGTAGGAGTATGTTGTTGTCTTATAAAAATGCCACTGTGCCAGCTTTTATCGATGGCAATTGGCACAATTTGAATGGTTCGATTTTGCAGTCAACCATTTTATTTGTCACAGATGTGTTCTCGCACAAATGTGAGCTGGTAGAAATCTTGCTTGGACATACCTTTTCTGAAATTTTTGAAGGTTCCATGTTGAGTATGGAAGCATGGTGACAGTTTTACAATTGTTATAAGGTAATAGTAGGTCAAATAACTTCTAAGCTAATTACTTTGACATGCATATTTGAAGAGTTGTAGCAGGCTAAAGTCCAGACACCCACAGGTGACACTGTAGCAAACTTTGAACTGTGAGCATTGGGATAAAGTGTGTAACATGAAGCAGCAGGCCAGCTTCCAGAACAGCACAGCAAAATGGCCTCTTTCTGTGCTTTTGCATAGAAATAAGGCTGGTGGCAGCCACATAATGGCATATTTATGTGTTTTTGCATATAAATAATGCCATCAAGCAGCTGGCATAAGCTAATAGAACAGTGTTTTCTTTCATGAGTACAGAAATAATTTTCAAAGTTTGTTAACTCTTACTATGGACATGTCTGGGAATGTACAATTCCTTATATAGCATTGCTTAAATATTTTTATCATTGTTTTAACTTATTTTATTTGAATAAAAATATAAGTGGTTGAATGAAAAATAAATTAAACTTCATTTAATTTTAAAATAGTGAACTATTTTAATTGTTATATGTTGATGTTTTATTAACCCTTTCAAATGTGGACATTTTCTACTGTTAAACCTGGTGGCAAGTTTTGTCAATACTCAATCTTTCATTTCTATATAAATTCTTTATTTTATAATAAAACATAATAAATTGGATTTCATTTCTTTTTAATTTAATTTTACAAACAACAAATCTAAAAACTCATATTTGAACTTTACAAATATTGAAAAAACATGAATTGTAATAAGAATGAAGGACATAAAAGATCATTCAATATTCTGAAGGAAAATAGACTTCAGAAAATCAATGAAAGGTTTTTTTTTTAATTTTCTTTTGAAACATGAATAAGTAAATGTTAATCTTTGATAAATTATGAAATTCTATTTTAAAAATCTTTAAAATGCAGTATAATTTTTAGAATATATCAAAATATTCTAATATAGTATTGATTTTGACAGGAAATGATGTTATACAATCAATTTCACATAGGCTTGGTCATCTTAACACTGTTAACATTACAGTCAATTTTATTAACTTCCATTTTTAAAAATAAAACATATACAAATAAAATCAAAGTATATATGTTGATTTTGTTTTAAATAATTATTGTATAAAAATAATCAAAAATATTTAATAAATTAACAAAAAATTATATTTCTTTCCAAAATTTTCTTGAAGTAATCTTACAAATGCTGTGAAAATCAGATTAGAAAGAAACAAACCATCAATGCTTTGGAAGCTATATTTTTTTGTGAACAATAAAATAAATTCCTTTGAAAATTTCCTAATTGTCTGAAAGATATTGACATCTACAGATATTTTGTAAATTAATCAATTAATAATTGCTAGATCACACATTTAACATTTTTTTAAAAAACTACATAGTATCAGTAAGATGATAGTAGAGCAATCTAAAATGGTAGAATTATCATACTATTTCTGAAATAAACTAACCATGTTAATTAGCAGAAGTGTAATAAAAAGAGTTAAGAAATGTTACCTATATAAAATTAAAATTTAAATATAGTTTTCATTTTTAAATTTTAAAGTTATTTAAATATGCTGTTCTTATTTACAGATGAATAATATTTAATCAATTGTCTTTCACAAGAATAGAAAATGAATATTTTAACTAAAAAATGTAGAATTCATTTTTCTTATTTTTCGTACTTCTTTTCTTAATGTCCAGATCTTGGATGAATATTTTTGGTTAGTGTTGCAATCATTTGCATTGTCTGTCCCAAGGTTGTCCTTGATGCATTTGATCAATCTCTGCATCTGTATTTATAGTGGTATTTTAATTTTAAAAGTTCAGATAAAACATCAATTACTCCAAAATATAATTTTTACCCTTGTTTCTATATGTTAGAGTTAACGAATATAACACCTCTATAATGCAAAGGTCAATTTGCCAAGATTTAATTGCAAAAAATTAAAGTGTTTTTATATCCTATTTTTTAATTCAATTGTTATTAATTTTCTTCTTTTCTGAACTTATATAATATCCAATAAACTACCTTTTCTATGATGATTTTAATTTTACCAGATATTACATTAGATTTATAAAACATAAAGATAATTTTTTTTATTGCAAAGTAATTTTCAGCATTTTAAAAGATATTTTTAATAATAAAATATAAATTTTATTTTTAAAATTATATCATGTTTTAGAAGAATTTATACTTTTGTTGTGGAGAAGCAAGAATAAATTATTTAATTTAACATAAAAAGGTAAGCTTTTTCTTTTATTTTTTAAAATAAATTCCTTGCTTTTAATATTCTTTAATTATTTTAGTTATATCTAAAAATTAATTTTAATAATAATTATACTAAAACATAATTTTATTTTGCCCCAAATTTTATTCAAACTTCAGACTACATATCTAAAAAAAATCAAATTCTGTATTATTGATCTTAATGGGATTATGTTTAATTGTCTATAATAAAATTAGCAATATGCCTTAAAACTATAATTTATTTTTTATTACAATTTTTACATTAATCATTGAGATGATTGATTAAATTAACCCATAGAATATAATAAATTTAAACATTTTATAATCCACTCTTTGGATTCAAACCTGATTGATTAAAGACAGTCTGTCTAATTTATTAGCATTAATTAAATTGACTAAAAAATATAAAAGGAGGTTTTAAATATCATGATTTAAATATTTATTTAATTATTAATTAATGTTGTTAAGACATAATAATAAAAATAATTTGATAACTGTTATTGGATAAATTAATGCTATTAATATTTTAATAACATAAAAATTGTAATAATAAGTAAAATCATGTGGTAAGAACAGACTTAAAAGATGAGAATATTTATATTTTGTTTATACATAAGAAATAAATTAAAAATAAATAAGTAAAGTGGAGGAGACTTTAAAATGAGATATTATATATATATATAAACTTTTGTTCTTCCTAATGTGTGGGTAGATAGCCACAATTTTTTATTTCTAAAAAAATATATTAAATTTTGAAGACATTTAATTATATTAATATCCAATTTAAAATGTTATATTGTAATAAGATATAATGGTACATCATATACAGTTATTTACTTTAAATGTGGTTCAAAAAAATATAATAATTAAAAAAATTAGAATCTTGTAAAAAAAAAAAAGGAATTGTAATTGTATTGTTTTCCATTCTAACCATTTGGTGGCATAATTCAAATGCTTATTTCCATCTCAATTACAAGTAATCAATTTAATATTTCTTAGATACTATATCTTTTGTATTTTATAACCAATTTTTTATCATATCTATTATTTAAACTAAGTGTACCATAAATAATATTGCAACAGTTATATATGTTTAAAATATTGAAGTTAATATTAATGATAGCAATTAGGTATAAGCACTATATTTTCTTACAATATTTTCTAGTTTGAAACTCTTTTTGCATTTTTTCTTATTGATTCAATAGGAAAAAAGACAAATAAATCAAATAAAATATATAGGTATGTAGAAACTTTTGTTTTGATTTTGAATAAAGTTCATGAATTAAGTTTTGGCATTTTAAGACTATTTTTGGATTTTCAAGTAAGATCCTAGATGTAAAACAATTTTTTGAAAAAAATTTGTTAGTATATTGTATTTAAAATAGATTTTTAAAACCTTGTTATTAAAAATTTAAAAATACAGTTTAAAAAAGCAGATTAATAAAGAAATGTTTTAAATATGTCTGTGTTTGTCTATTGAAGATGTTTCATTTTTTTGAGTAATTAGGTTTTGTTGGTGTCTTAATGTCTACATTAATTTTTAAATTACATGTGTTTGAAAATATATGCAAAATAATAGCAATATATACATGTGTGTACATATTTTAAATGTATATTATATTTGTCATTACACACACATGTTATCTATAGGAGACAATTGAACCAAATATACTTGATATGTTAGATGTAATCAGTATATATAAAAATAATGCCAATTACCAATAAGAATGAAGTACTTGCACTTCTCATATCACTGAAAAAATCTCAAAATTTTCTGTGATAGGAATTTAAATTATTTTAAGATAAAATGAAATAAAAATGGATGATTTTCAAAACAAATACAATAAATCTTTAAAAAAAACTTGGAAGAAAATTGATTAATCTCCAAAAAAATATAATGATTCTCAAAAAAATACTTTTATTAAAACAGGCAAAACTCTCTATACGTATTGCCACTCAGTGCAAGCCAGAGTAATCAATGGATACCAGAAGGCTTGTGCATAAAATCCTCATCTAGTGCCTACGTATCCCCAGACTAATTTCTGGCTTGTGGCCTTTGTCAGTGAGGAGCCTTGGATCTGGGACCACTGCACCTAGATCTCAGGATCTAATGCAACCCTCCAGCAGCCACCTTTTATCTTTATTTAACTATAAAACTATGAGTGGCAATATGTATAGAGAGTTTTGCCTGTTTTAATAACAGTTATAAGCAAGCATAAGAAATGGTGGTCATGTGATGTTTATTGGCTTAAAAAAATACTTTAAAAGTATCTCTGCATAAAAGTGTTCTATTGAATGAAAAAAATATATAGAAAAAAATTTGTCTCCATAAATTTCAAATATATATATATATAGGAGAACATATAGATGGCACCATCAATCACAATAAGAAAAAAATAAAAAGATGAAAATAAAAATATCAAATAAAAGAATAAATTTATTTTAGAAATTATAGTATTTCAAGAGAGATAAATGATTTTAAATTGATTGGTAATTAAGTATTGATAATATACATAGGAATTTAAAGAAACATAAACAGATATACAACTGAAAATAAATTTGATAGAAAATTTATATTTAAAAAAGAATCAATTTTGAAATCTTTCAGAATAATATGTAGCAAAAAATACAATAGTGTAGTGAAAGCTTAAATTATAGAAAAGATCAGTGAATAAAAAAATTGCATTTTTAATATCTCATATATCATAAATAACAATTACAGAGAGAACCACATCTGGGACAATTAAGTATCTTAACAAAAAAATAATAATAATTTACACCCTTTTAATGGAAAGATTGAAAAATACCTCTATTTATATATAAAAAAGAAAATATAAAATAAAAATATGCCCAAGCAAATACGGATAGAATAAAAACATTGTAGAATGCAAAATATATTTACCAAATAAAATTGAGAAAAATAATTTAAAGTGAAACTAAAAACAAATTAGACAGCTTAATAGAATGATGGATAATAGAAGAGAAGCTTGTTAGGTAAACTAGCCATAGAAAATTTGATAGACAATAATATAGGCATGAATGTAAAAGGAATGTTTAATCGATTAAATGTCATGGGAAAATTTATAATAACAAAAGGTTTTGTAATTAAGAAGTGAAATATTCATAATCTTTTGAACAAACTGTTTTGATACATTTAAATAAAGAAAAAAGACCATCTGTGGTTAAGAATTATTTAATCCAAGTTTCTAAAGGCTAATGAAATTTTTTATTCAATAAGCCAATAACTTAATCAGACGGTAATTATTTAATGTTAACAAATATCTGATAAGAAAACTAATAATATTAAATAATGTTATAAAATACCTTCTCCATCATACACAAAAAATATACAATTAAAAACTGCAAAAACACTGATCCAATTCTTCCAACAACAGATTTTATATTTAAAATTACCCATAGTATTTTCTCTAAGGTAATCTTAAATAAAAAATACACATATCTTAGGAGGTGTGTGTCCAGAGTAAGCATTATAGCACATTATGAAAAACATTAGCCATTGAAAATTAAAAATTTTTAAAAGAAAAAAGAAAATGAATGATGTGGAAGAAATAATATTATAAAATCAAACCTACATCACATGATTCCAGCTTATACCATACTTTTCAAGAGCAAACTTATGTTTATGCTATTTAATTGTAAGGCATTGTATAGGGATTTAATAAGCACTATCATGTACTCAAGCTTGCAGTATGTAGGTGGCATAATCAAATTAATATAGACATGAATTTGCTCTGAAAAACAATATAACAGTAGTAGGGAAACTTATTTCTAAGTATAAAAACAATGAAAAATCTGTAATGAAGAATACCAGAGGATTTAAATACAATAATAAAAAAATTTCTTCATGATATTTACTTTGACATAACACAAGTAAATGTAAATTTAAAAGGCAATTAACGATAATATTACTAAACAAAAGTATTTTAAATGTTTGTGATCCTAGTACTACAGAAGTGTATGTTTTGCATGAGACTTTTATAACTATGAAATAGAATTCAAACTTGGAAAAATGCAATATTTTAAAATAGAAAATTAATGTTATAAGGAAATGAAAAAAGCCAACAAAATGAAAGAAGGACATGAAATAGAAAAAAAGTACTGATGAATAAATAATAATAGAAATACAAATTGACTGCAAAGTTAGCACAAAAGAAAAAAAAAGTATGACATTGTGTAAATAATTTTCAAGAGTGATGATCTTACAAAATATTGTTTTCAAGATTCAATAAAACTAATGAATGACATGTCTATAGTCTTTATATTTAACGCTTCAAGATATCAAATACTTAACTCCTGCCCATCCCTCCAAAAAAGTAATCAGTAAACTACTTGCCTTTTCCAAAAAAAGATATATCAAAACAATAATTTATTAGAATAAATTGCACTAATAAATATTAAAGACAACAACAACAGATAATTGTAAAGTCATTTGATGATGAATGTAGGTTTTTTTCTTTGTGTTTGTGCACGTGAGCAAAACGCTTTTGCACAAAGTCAGATTCAGTAATAGGATACTAAGACCAATAATGATTTTTAATATATATGCTTTATTTGCAAATTAAATGGTTAACAAATATTTGTTAATAAAATGTATACAGTTTTGAAATATTAAGACATGTATGTATGTATAAAATATTAGTATCGATTTATTAAAAGAATATGCCCATCCTAATTCCAGAAAAAAACAACAACAATGAATACAAAAAACTAAAGATAAGAATGTATACATATATATTTACTATCTTTATAGCTATGCAATGGCTGCAAATTAATACAATAATTTAAAAAAATGAATTATATAAGAACTAAAACAAATTTTAAAAAATGAAATAAATTATAAAAAGATGATATTAATTAGGACTAATAAGAGATAGAAAAAAGAAAATGTTATATTTTCAAGAGGTTTAAATGAATTAAAAATAAATTTAACTCGTGTTGAAACGCACAAGTACAATGGTAATCTTTATTGCTTATTAAAATGTAAAAGTTTATATAAAAAAATCAATGACTTTAAAAAAATTACTAAACAAAAATTTGTCTAATTTTCAGAGACTATGATCAGTAATTATATTTTGTTAAAAATAATAAAAGAAAAGGTGAATTGTAAACTCAATATAAAATATAAATAAAAAGAAACTAGTTTAAGAACAATTAATAGAAAAAAGTTAAGCTAAAACTGGATATTTGCAGATATATTGTTTACGGAAGGGTTTCTGTAATATATTGGATAGTTAATAATGAATTAATAATATGCATTCAATTAAGTTGTTTTATAAATGAATGAATAATTAAAGGGGATTTGAACCCAGACTTTCAAGCTCTATACAGTCATCCATTCTATCCAATATAACCGATACACATGACCACATACATGTGAAAAAGATAAATGATCTCCAATAGACGTATTTCATGCTGAACCAATTTGCTCCTCAGTTGGTTCGAATTATCATCTCCACACATATATATAATCAGTGCTCGGTTTATATTAAATAACAAATCTACACACTTTAATTGATAGACTTTAATTTTCCCCAACTCTTCACGATCCATATCAATGAAAATCAGATGATAGAATGCTCAAAGCTCTTGATGATGTCATTATTGAATAAATGTATTATTGACATATTACATGGATTGCCTATTTGATGGACATATATTTTGTTATATTTATTGTTCATAAATAAAGAAATATTGATTAAATTTATGTAATATATATTAAATTAACATTTTAATTTTTTTTTTTTAAATCTGTTAATGAAGCTTCCTATCAATACAAAATGAAAATACTTCATATATGGCATTTTATATATTACATTATATGAAAAATTACAAATATTTAAAGCTGTAAAATCAATTTTACTTAAAATATGCACGGATTATTTTAAAATGTTATTAAGAACATACAGGTAAGGTACTTAGCTTTAAAGCAATATTTTATACGAATTAAAAAGAGCACATAAACATTTGTGTTTATCCCTCTACATATTATTTTATTTGACCTTAGAGAGCTCTTACTTAAAAAAGTCAACGAATATATTTCAAACACGTCACACACATACATGAACTCATAAACATTTAATCTTTGAGTAAAAGCTGTCTACATTTATATATCAAACATTTAAATTATTTTAATTAAAAGAAACAAATTTTACACTTCCGTGAACGTAAATATTTTGAACACTCCAAAATTATTTCGATTAAAGCACCCGCTTGGACTTTTTTCATTTCCCCTTAGTCTACTATTCTCATTTCAGTATTCATAGATTGTCATTGCTCTTTTTAAAAACGAAAAGTAATTTAGTGAATAAATAAAATAACCACAGCTTTATTGTTAATTTATATTTTATTCTGAGGTTCAAATCATTATTTTATTCTTCTATTTTTTTTTTTTTTTTCACGAATATTTTCTGAGTGATTTTTAAAAGATTGTATTTTGTATTGTTTTGCTTCTCATCTCATTCTTATGTTTGCATTTCCCTGTCTAAAATAGATCAGTCGATCTCGTGTCGTCTTACCTCAGCCAAAGACCTCGTTTGTTTGGTTTGTAGACTTCACCTTATGTCATCTAACTGATTATGATAGACAGCTGGGGCGAACAACAGTTTTCTGCTCTTCGCTGTGGCCCGTTGAGATTGAATTACGCTGTTCTGTTGGCGTTTGTCAGTGAAATTTTACGGCTTCCATATTTTGAGGACGGTTGGTGGCAGTGCCATCTATGTAGGGATTCTTTTGTCATTGCAGATTACGTTTTTACTGATAATATAATTTACAGATAGAAGACAATAGGGCTTTAATTCAAAGTAGGCACACTTTTACGCGTGGAATAATAAAAACAAAATTAAGCTATGTCATCAAAACTATATAAGCAAGATTCAACCTATTTGACTAATCAGTAAAGACAGTTGTACTCCTTGAAAATGTCACGTGATAAGTTTTACCAATAGAAGTCTTTTAAAGGTTGCCCTTTTCTCATTTTTTTTTCAAATAGAGCTCATATATTTTCTCCTGAAAAACATTAAATATTAAAGAATATTAACAAAATTTTCTTTTATCTTTTACAAAAAAAAAAAGAACAAAAACGAAAGTAGAATTTAAATTTTAAAATCTTCATTTTAATAATTTGGCTTTTAAATATATCCAACTTAAGAAATTAATTATTGAATACTCTGCGTGGTTTAGATTAGTGAGAAAATTGTGAATTTTAAAGCTCAAAGTCCATGGATTGCAGTTCAATTTGTCACATCCAAAGCTTGAATTGCATGCGATCTTCGTGTGAACTTCCGAATATTAAACCATTTAATTATTTTTTAAATTATTGGATGATTTTTTTGATGGTACCAAGTTTGTACATTTATTTTTTCCTTTTCTAATTAGTTTTTTTTTTTTAAAAAAAAAACAAACAAACAATATATATATATGCTATACAGAGAGAAATCTGAAGTAGGATTATTTTTTTAAAAAAGATAAGTTTGTTTTTAATTAGTCTTTCGTTAAATACTGACAACAAGTATTTAATGATAATCCAATTTGTCTTAAAACAGATTGGTTATCATATAAAAGCATTGTGAATATATATGGCAAAAGACTTCTCATAATTTTACAACCATCTCTTCCACTATCTCCTATTTTATAATCGTTCTTTTTCTATTTGAAGTTTAATTACCTTCTAAGAAGAGTTTTACGTTTGGAAAACATTTAAATATATTTTCTATCTATTTAGGATTATATTCTTGGTTTCACAGCTAATTATGATTTTAATCTTGCTAGACAACAATCAATCATATTCATTTCAACTATTTTATTATCAGGTAACAAATTAAATTTTTACTTAATTTCATATTTACACGTTTCGTTGTTCATTTTTAGTTGTCCATTTTTTCTTTTTTTTCGACTAAAGCTACTTTACCATTTTGCAAGGTTTGGTGCAGTAATTGAGCGGCAAACTTCGGAACTCTAGATTCGTGATTACTGCATGTTCTTTTACTTAGTATTCTTAAACTTCTTATGAACTCCCAGTAATAAATCTTTAGATTTTTAGGGATTTAAGATATGAATATTTTTCATTTTATTTTTTCGTTACCTAAAAAGATTTATTTTTACTAAATACTAAGTCCTGTCTTGGAGAAATAAAATATAGTAAATCAATCGGCAAATTCATATTAGATAGTAACTGATAATCTCAAGACTTACAGTGCAGTTATTAATATTATATATACAATAATTCAACTTATGGTAATAAGCAATTATAATAAGATTCGAAAGAAAACTGTATCTCTAAATTTCATAGTGAGTATTTAGTATTACATGCAAAGTTTGAACACCAACCAAAAACTTGTGAAGTGACAAGATCTTCTTTCTTTAAAAATAAATGTAGTCTATCAAATGGAAGAGGTATCGTAGCCATTATTTTCACTTCTAACTGAAATAAAATTATATTGTAACCAAAATTTATGTACTATAAAAGATCAATCCATTTATTTTAGATTGGGTAGCAATTAATGGTATTAAAACTTAAATTTACACTTATGAGTATCAAAATTAATTTTACATTTATATTATATATATTTAAGTATACAACGTACTCAATCATATATAGTTTAGATACATTAAATGTAGTTTCTTTGCTTGCATAATATTTGTTGTGTATTAATTATTCCAATTTTAATTATTGATTATTCCAATTTTGTTGCCATGCCCATGTTGACCTTAATTCATTCTGATCACTCATATACTTAGAGGACATTTATCATTTTTGCATTATGTGGTCATGCGTATCAGTTGTATGAGATTGAATAGATGACTGAAGGAAGTTTGAAAGTGTGGGTTCAAATCCCCTCTAATTACATCTAGATTAAGTGTATATACTATTCTTATATTTAAATATTACTGATTCAGTCTGTATTCTGCCCATCCCTCCTGCATATTTAAATGGTCTTAACGTCCTACACATGAGAGGCCCAAATCACTTTCGGTCAACATGGGTATTACAACAAAATTAGCAACAACAGATTTGAACATACCACCATCAGATTTTCAATGATATGGGTGGCTGAAGAGTGGGAGAGTAAAGAAGATTGAAGCATGTCTTAATACGAACCGAGCACTGATTATATATGTGTATGTGTGAGATAATAATCCAGACTAATTGATGAGTGCTGGTTTAGCACGAAATACATTTATTGGAGATCACTTTTTTTTTTTTTGCATGTATGTGGTCATGTGTATTGGTTGTATAAGATAAAGTGAATGGCGAAATGGAGCTTGAAAGACTGGATTCAAATACCCCCTCATTACATCTAGCTTAAATATATATATATATATTACACTTGTATTTAAAAATTATTCTTTTTGTAGTTTATTATTATTATTTTATTTACATATTTGCTGAACATATTAGAGACTCAGGAAAATATATGTATGTATATTCTACAACATTTATTTATTTTATTATTGTTGACTAAGTTGATAAATCAAATGTTTTAATTGAGATGTGTGAATCTTTGCTTCTAAACTTTGTACTAGGTTTTATATCTTTGCACATAAGATTTTGGTATATATGCTTGTATAAAAATAAAATAAGGCTTACGTAATCTGATACGATCTTTGTTAGTTTCATATTTTAGATCTTTAATAGTTTTTTTTCTTTTTTATCAAAGTTTGATTATTGGTGAAATTTCAGTTATCATCTTCATTTTAAATCACTTTAATTCTATAAAAAATATATATTATTATTTAGTAGTCATTTAGAATATGTTATTAATCTGAAATATAAACTTGTCGTTCTTTCTGCAATTGGTTTTTCAAGATTTAATTTGTAAGCAAACATTTTGGAAAACTAACTTTTTTTATGTAGTTAAAATCGGTTGAGAAAAAAATATGCGTGCGTGGTTTTTTTGTTACTTGAATAGTAATTTCAAATTGTAATTTAAATTTCATAAGTCAAAGTATCTTCTAATATTTGTATTATTGTTTTATTTAAAAAAGGTAAGTTTTAAATCTATGAAGATCCAATGTTAATATATATATGTGTGTGATTAGTATTGTGTTCATGTTTGTGTGAGTGGACTTCATTTTTTCGAATGAATTTGATTTTCTGACTAATATATAAACTATCTATTCCTAAATTATTTTGTTGTTCATCTTTTCATATAATGTTATAGAAAGTAAATTATTAAATCATTCTATAAATATACTTTGTTTTATACTACAATTTTACATAATTTCTAGGAAAGTATGTTATCATTTTTAAGTGTAATATTCCACACCTAGTAGTATTTTCTCATTTCTGAATTATAAAGATAATACTTTTAATATTAGTAATAATAAAACTAAAACAATATTATTGATATTTATCTGATTTAAGAAATTTATTGTTTATGAAAAAGTTTATGAATAAAAATATTCGAAAACGTTCTGTAAAATCATGTAAAGAACATAAAAATCAAACATCTAATTAAGAAATTTAACAGAAAAAAACTTAATGATAAGAATAATTTAATGATAATATATTAAAAAGTTTTACAGCTAATTATTGTTTTTTTGTGTGTCATATATTTATTCAAATTAAAAATACTTTCCAGAAAATGACTAGGGATTTTGTATTTAAAAGTCTCCAGTATTTTTAACCGCACTTTTTAGACAGTGATATGTATGTAGCTAATGTGTTTTTCCCAATTTTATTTCATACTTTATTTTACAGATAAAACAATGTTGTACCAATAGAAAACTTTATAGTGGCTTTAAAAAAAAAAATACATTTCCTAAAAGGCTAGTAGCTTCTTGATGTATTGAAAAATAATGTTTTTTTAATTAATAGATGCAATCCCTTCACACACCTCCCCCCTCTAAATGAACATTAGATGACTAAAAAACTTTATTTACTTTTTTATTCCCCAGACACATTTCTCTTTATTTCTTCTAGTTCACTTAATTTATGTCAGACAAATTAACTGTTTTATCTTTTTCATTGGTGAATATGTAAGTAAAATTTGAAAGACAACTCTGTTAGATTCCACAAAACTCATCATCATCATTCTATCTTATCAATTCACTGCAGCAAAAAGGTCTCTCCAAGTTCTATTCATTTTCTCCAATCTCTAGCCTCTCTTCTCCACATCATCCCAACACAATCCATCCAGCTCACATGTCATCTTTTTGTAGGTCTTTTACAATCTCTTGGAATTCAGTTTAAGATTTCAACTGTACATCTATTACTAACTCTTCTAATAATATGTCAAGTCCAACTCCAATTCAGTCCTTTAATTCTTTCAATAATATTAGTAACACCTCTTGTTCTCTCTCTTATATTTTGTTTTCAATCTCTTCTTGTTACTCCTAACACACATCTCTCCATAATTCTTTGAGTGTTCTGAAGTCTATGTATTGCTCTTCTGTTAAGTGTTCAAGTCTCAAATCCATAATAAAAACTGGTAATATTTAGTTTCTTTTAATATTAAAATATTTCTAATAAAAGCACTCCAACCAAGTTTAATTCTATGCTTAATTTCATCCATTATATTTCCATCTGCATTAATAATCTGACCAAGATATTTGTAGTTGTTAACTTCTTCCAACTCACATCTTTATTTTCTTATTTTGAGAAAATCTATTGAACATTACTTTAATCTATTTTAATCTTTTTAACATTTACCTTTAATCCTACTTTCTTATTTTCATCTGATAATTCTTGCAACATTGCCTAAAGCTTTAAAGCATTATTTGCAAAAAAACAATTGCATCATCTGCAAAATCTTGATGACTTAAATTACCTTATCTTCCCATTTTAATTCACAAAATACTTCTTGCAAAACTGCTGTAAAAAGTTTTGGAGATATGTAGTCACTCCATCATACACCCTTTTCTATGTCAATCTTTTTAGTATCATTGTCTAATCTAATTATAATTTATATTTTAATAAATAATGCATTTTTACGTTTGTGTTTAGTCTTACAAAAGTAAAATTTATTAATTATTAAAATATAAATTATTCTAGAAGGTATTCTTTTACCTTGAATAGACTAGAATGGTAGAACTCTCTCATGATTATTATTATTATTATTATCATCATCATCATTACCACCACCACTGTCACCACTGTCATCATCATCATTATTATCATGTTTCAAAGGTAAACTTTATTAAGACTCAAAAAGGGTTACATAAATTATTTTGAAAACATGAGGTCTTAGATATAACTTGATACATATTATTGCATGTGCAATAAGGATTTACAAACTGTTTTGTGATAGAAAATAATGTGATTTACAATAATTGGAATAACTGTTACATGACAAGATACATGTGTCAAATTAAATTTACATAGAATTTTTATATGGGATAGTGAAAAAAAAATAGAAGCACATGATAGTATGAGTGAAAACATATATGGGAAAGGAGAGTGGGGGTTGAAATTGGTGTTAGATTGATATATGGTTGTAGATAAATCAGGATTATTTGGTGGGAAGCATTATAGTTTTCATGTCTAAGTCTTATTGTTTATGTATTACATAAATTTCATGTGAAAAACATGAATTCTTAGATACAGTTTGATACATGAGATTGCATATGAGATTTTGGTTATGATAACCCAAAGGTGATTTACAGTAGTTGGATGAAGAAGAATTGTTGCATAAGAAGATACGTATGTCAAATTAGGTTTACATAGATTTTAAAAAAATATTATGAAATAAATACATGAAAGCACATGGTGGCATTTGTTAATACATCATGGAGGGAGGATGAAATCAGTATTACATTTATATATGGCTGTACATAAATTGTGCTTATTTATTGGGAAGTGCTATAAGTGTTATGACTGAGTCTTATTGTTCATGTGTTCTGCATTTAAAGTTCAATTGCAGTAATTGATGGTCTGATTTGTAAATTTCTTTCGACTGGTGGTTTGATGAACCATGTTACTCTCAAGTGGTGCAATATTTATTCCAGGGTTCTCCATGGCAATATGTTCAAGTTATGAGTTCATGTGTAGTTGGTATTTGAGCTTGTTGAAATTGTGGAGAGTGGAGTGAAAACAACATAGAGAGCAGTTTGTGTCTGTGTCTGATATAATGATGGACTTATAGGTGAAATATCTTAAATTATTCAAATAGCCCCTGTGATATGATAATAATTAGTTGTTAGGCATGTCAGGCATGCATAACCTGGATGTGGGATACAATTCTGTGTTTTAAGTATAGGTTTTTAATATTTTTTACATTGGTTGTTCTGAAATGTGAAATTAGCTTATTCATTAACGAACTTTGAAATATCTTTGCTATTGCTAACATGGGCATTGTTCTTGGTGATGCTGGCATAAGTTGTTTTATGAGCTAAAGTGGGAAACATGACAGAATAGGTTTGGCACCAATCACTTGGTCATGTGGTTGTATGGTAGCTATTCAGATTGGCTTTAAAGATTTAAAAATGTTATTTTTTTAAGAGAATGCTTTTAAAATTCAAAAGTGCCTTAAAAAAGATGTGTGATACAGTTGTTGTTAATTGTTTCAATATAAGTTAAATTTATCTAAATATTGGAGATTTTGAATGGTTTTTTGGGAACTTAAACCCAGAAATTTTTGCTTGTTACCTAAAAATACAAAGGTTTACTGCCACTAATCAAATATTTATTCTTCTGAATTATTTAATATACACACTGGAATTTTTATATAAATAGTGTGCTATCTGATTAGGTCAAGGTCAGTCTTTGTGATGACTTAAAATTTATCTTTAAAAAAACTAATATTATGCAATTTTTTAGGGTTTGAAACAGAAGCTGTTGGAATGAACATGGTGACAAGGCTAAGGTTTACTATAGGACTACTACGATTATTATTACTACTACTACCAGCACTCACTACTACTTTACTACTATTACCAGACTACACCCAGGCTATGTAAAGCCCAGTATTTTTTAATTGGTTGCTTTAACAATTTTTTTAAAGATTAATGTAAATTAAACAAAAGATTTTATTATTATATATTAAACATAAAAAATGTAGCCATCTAAAAGGTCGATGTTTCGGCTTCAATTATACACTAATAAAAACTAAATGTAAATAAGGGACTAAATCGCCTTTTTTTTCTTTTTACTATATTTCAAACATGAATTTATGTACTTAAATGCAATTTTATTTGAAATTTAAATACTATATCTCTGTAATTCAAAGCCATTCTACTCATTTTTTGAGCATTTTTATTTTTTGCACAAAAGTAATGATGGGCTACCAACTAAATTTAAATACATTATTATAGCATCTATTTTCTCCCCTCACTAAATATCACATTTCAAACATGAATTTATGTACTGTAATCACATTTTCTTCACAATTTAAATATTACACTCTGTAATTAAAAGCATGTTTTGTTTTTCTGTTTTTTTTAATGGCTGAGATCATCATTACTGCAAAATTGATTGCTTTATCAAATTTTTTTTAAAGATTTAATGTAAATTAAACAAAACATTTTAATATTACATAAATAAATTTATAAATTTTAATAAAGGTAAATTAAAATTTACATTTTTAAATGTATCTGTTATATTTGGTAGCTATGCAGTTTGAAATATATATTTATTGGAGCGCTCTCTGAATTAATAGTTATTGTTTGTTAGTTATTAGGTATGCCATTCATCTTAATAGTTTTACCATTTATTAATGTTGGAACCTGGCCTTATAAATATCTGTGATTTTTTTTAATTGGTTGTTGCTAACAAATTGTTTTTAAGATTTAATGTAAATTAAACAAAACATTTTAATATAAATAAATTCCAGAATTTAAATAAAACTAAATTAAAATTTACATTTTTAAATATATCTATTATATTTGATATCTTTATAGCTTGAAATATATATTTACTGGAGAACCCTCTGAATTAATAGTTTGTTTATTAATTGCTAAGTATGTTGTTCATCTGAACTTTATTAGGAGATTGACAGACCTCAAAAGCACAGAGTGCCTTAACATCAAATTATGAATTAGTGTTTGCGGTTGTTTCTGCAGCTATCTGGGATAAAATACAAAACTTCCAATCACTTTTGTAATTTTTTTTAGTAAATACAACTTGTAATATTTTTTTAGTTGGTTGCTCTACATTTTTTAAAAAGATTTAATGCAAATATGTTTTTTTTTTATTAAATGTTGGTAATTTATAAAATTTCATTAACACTCTGCAGCATAATGTGAACCTTTACTGTGAAATATATACTATATATCTGTAGTTAAGAATACTTGTACTGATTTTTTTTTACAGCATTTTTTATTTAATGGTGGAATTCCTTCACATAAATATAGTGGTTGTGATATCATCAGACAAACATTCATTCATCAATCAGACAACAGAGAACTAAAGATTATTATTATTTTCTAATGTTCTTGTTATGATATTTATATTGTTGTTGTTGTTATGATATTTATATTGTTATTATTATTATTATTATTATTATTATTATTATTATGATGATGATGATGATGATGATGATGATGATGATGTTTTAAAAAGGAACATTATTTTAGACTAGGGGTTGCAATACATATGTCAACATTATTTAACTTAGGAATATGTGTACAGTTTTAATTTAGATTACATATTTCAATGGGGAGGGGGGGGAGTTTGCATTTGTTGATGGGTTGATGGGATAAGTGAGTTAAAGGGCTTTAGAATGCATATGTATACATTATATTGGTATTTTTATATAAAGTTGGGTAAAACTTTTATAGTTCATTATTAATGATATGTTCTGGGTAGCTAGCTGCTCTTGTTGTTTGGATTGTGTATATTGTGTGGTGTTGTCTGTTAATTATTAGTTGCCTGGTTACTGTCCAGATTATTGGCATTTTCTAACCAGGCCATTATCAGTTAGTTCAGCTATTGTTGTTGTTATTATTATTATTATTATCATTTAAACTTATAAAATCTTTAATCTGTAGAACTTTTTTTCTTTTTTAATAATTTTGTTTATAAATTCTGTAGAAAGCAGCAATACTTAGATTAGTGTTAATTCCATATTTTAATTATTTTAATTCCTGTAATAATTATAGTATATTTTGAAGTTTTTAAAATTTATTTTCTTCATTCTTTTACTCAAAATTCACTGAAGATCTTTCTTAACATTCTAATGCCATATGTCTTATATTAGCCACAGGGCACAACTAATACTGATATTGGTGCAATTATACTGTGTGTGAATCTTTTTCTTTTTTCTAAACTTTTTTTTCACTATATTGTCTTCCATCATTTTAATAGGATTGTTTTCAGACTTTTAAGCATACCTCATGCTTGCTTTTAGATAGACTTGAATAACTTATTCTATAAATGGTAATTAACATTAGATCAGCTAAGATTGTTTCCTTAAGAAGTTGTCTTACTGCAAAAATAGATTAGCCTAGAAATACTTTAATTTTTAAATATTTTTATTGTCTGAAATGCTTGCGTTGTTAGCCGAGAGGTATCGCAGCCGCCATGCAAGGGTGGGGGGGACACATGAAAAAAAAAAAAAGAAGAAAATACAAGAGTTATTTATTTATATAACTGAGAATAGAAGCTGGTCAATCCAACCAGTAGACTGGAATCTTTGTTAGTTTGGAAGAATAACTTTTTGAATGACTATTTTAGATGTTACTTTTGAGAATAAGATAAAGTATAATTGCATCAAAAATTTTAAAAAGATAATATTTAAAATACATTTAAAAGTAAAAAGTACAAAAACAAAATATTTAAAAATATTGACTTAAATTGTCAGTTTCTTATTGGTTTATGAAGCAAGAATGACAGCTAGTAACTTCACTTTAGTGGTTTATGATTTCATACATTTTGCTTTTATTATTTATCTGTGGATATGTTTTTTAGCACTTGTACTGTGACTGATGTGCTAAAGGATAATTGTTCTTTTTTTTAGTTTAAAAACCCAAAATGGTGATATGATTTGTTTGGCTTTTCAGAAAAAGTTTAAAAACTATATGCTCTGCTATTTCAAATCCAATAAGTTGCCTTCTATATTTTTAGTTTGTAACATGATTTTGTTATAACCTGCCGCTCATTTTGTTTTATTTTTTTTACTATTCTTAATTCCTTAAGTTTAGAATAATCTTCAATTTTCTTGATCTTTTATAAATTCTTCTAAATTGAAGTTTAGAATAATGATTCTAAAAAAGAGTTTATAGAGCTCTAAAAGAAAGTGATGGATTCAGTTAACAATCATGATGGCTAATCAAAATTATAGATTTGAGAGGTTTGGTCAATTAGTGATTTAATTAAATTATCTCACAGAAGCTTTGCTTATAAAAATTAGAAATTCTTGTTATTTTGTTTTTTACACAGAAGTCTATCATTGAGAGGAAAGTAATAGTTTATCTCTATGGGAATGAAATCAATAAAGCAAAAGTGTATATAACCCATAAAATCCATCACTGAAACTTGGAAGAGAGAAAATATTGATCTCAAAATAAAATTAGAGTACTATTTTTCATTTTTGATTTTTTAATAATATATATGCAAATTACAGAACATAATTTAAAATAAAGTATCTTTATATAACAGTAATATAATTATCCACACGCACATACACACACATATATATATATATTGTAACGATATATAAATATGTCGTTACATTAATTTAAAATAAAAACTTAAAGTTCGCAAATAAAAGTAAAAAACTAAACGCTAAAATTAAAATGTTTGTTAAACATATATACATTCGCACAGATGCCAAACTTTAAAAATATTTTTTTAAAAAACAAATAAATAAGTATTTGAACGTACTTTTTTATAAAAAAAAAAAGTACAAGATTTAAAAATAAAAACAGGTATTAATAAATTCTTGTAATCTGTAAATGGAAATGATTGTTTATAAATTGTTTGAAAAGCAAGCTAGCCTTGGGCTCTTGTATAATTAAAATGATCTGATGAAAGATAGATAAGAAGAAAGGAGAAATTAGCTTGACCAATGGAAGCACTAAGCCTTGGCTCGGACCCTAATGAAAGTGATGGATTAGTGATGTTTTGTTGATTGAATCTGTGTGGATATATAAAAAGGGAAATACAGTTTTTTGGAAGGTTCCAGCGTTTTGTGTTTGAGAGATGTGGTAGGACGCACATACCACACTCTCTATAAAAAAAAAATGAAAAGACTGTGATACCTTGAACCAGCTATTGCCATCTCCAGAACATTATCTTCCAATGGAGGCATTGCGGGAATTAAAAGCAGAAACCTGGACTCTTCTACCGTGAGCTATGAACTTTACAAATTAACAACAACAAAAAAAAAGTAATTAAGAACTTTTGTCAATGTTTTTTTTAAAGATTCAGCTAATTTAAATTTTAAAATGAACTCTTATTTGATTTTTAAATTAATAATTGATTGTTTAAATTTATATAGTTAAGTTTTGCTAAAATCATTTCCATTTTATTATTATTATTTGTAGTAATATTTATTGTAGAAATTATTAAATGCATTACATTTAAGTTGGGTATAGACGTTGCAGAGATTCGTTAGTGGTTGATTATGTTGTGGTTTTCACAGTCGATTAGAATATATAAGTCAACGATGTCATAGGGTGTCTTATGATGAACACCAAAGGGTCTCCTGTATTCCCTCAGCAATTGACGTTATCGATTGACTTTGTATTTTGATCGTTTGTGTTTAATTTGGAATGTTTTTGACCGTGGAATCTGTGCAGCTGATCTATACTCGACATTATAAAACAAAGTGTATAAAAATAATCTGTGCAAATGTATTTAAATGTTAAATTTAAGTCGGGCATGAATGGCTATAGAGTTTTGTAAAGTTATATTAAGGGAGGGTAATCTTAGGTTATTTATTTCATAGTTGAATTGGTTCAATGGATTGGATATATTTGTGTAATTGTAGATGTAGTATGAGATCTGCTACGGGCAGGATTATAGATATATGCCACACACCTTCTGTTTGCCTATGGATGGGTTTGTAAGACGGCAAAGGACCGCAGTCCATTCCTATGGAGTTTTATGTTTATTGTTCTACTCACCAATAGATGTGACATTCCTGTTGGTGGAGAGACAATGTCTTCTCTAA
This sequence comes from Epiperipatus broadwayi, assembly GCA_028023455.1. Taxonomy (NCBI): domain Eukaryota; kingdom Metazoa; phylum Onychophora; class Udeonychophora; order Euonychophora; family Peripatidae; genus Epiperipatus; species Epiperipatus broadwayi. Next base: position 24,138 of record JAQFVV010000335.1, on the reverse strand, counting down.
TTCTACTTGCTGTTCAGATGTACATTCCCTGACAGTATAGTATTTTGTGTTGTCGTATTTTCATGCTTATATTGAATACATAAATGTATCAGATGGATTGGCGCCGGTTTTATTGCGAAATTTGTTGCTTAAGGTCAAATCAGGGAAGAATATTTTCTTTTCAAATGCCGATCTATGGAGTCTATTCATACTCGACTATCTAAATAAAATATTAAACTCATTGAAACTTAGTTAAATGTAAAATTAAAAGTTAATATAAAAATCTAAAATGTTAAACTTATTCCTCAAATTAGAATGATTTTATATGTGCGTAAATAAATATTTTTATGTGTTAATTTCTGGCAGTGGCTTTTATTTTTTTTATATTTGAGATATAAAGTTATATTTTATAATCTCTGCTGTTCCACTGAGCTAGTGACTTGGGCTAACGATCTGAATATTTAAATAAAGTGGAATCTTAACAGCGCGTATCTGCCTACTCTATAAATTTTTCTAGGTTTAAATGCCTAGATGGCACTCTGTAGAGCAGATATTGTAGTTTGCGGTTAGATTTGATCTCTACTTTCATTTCGATCGTTATAATATAGAGTAACCGATAAAGAAAGGGTGATTAACAGAATTGGTTCAAGAGAACCAATCAGGTCAGTCAATCAGTTCTTTTAGTTGATCGAAAGCCAACAAGTTGGGCAAGTCAAATTGAACCTAGACAGTGAGCAGATAATCCAAACTACTTATGATGCATATAAAACATAACCTCCACTAGACAATGATACTACATAACATAGAAGCTAAAATGACACACAGTAGCTAGGCTCAATGGGTTTATAATATAAATGTCATATGCTACAGTAAAAAGATGCATAGGGGTAAGCATTTATAATAAAATATAATAAAATACAAAGCAACATGGCTAATTACTCAAGGAAAAGAAATCTCTACTCATTCTATCACACGTAAAAGACTCTTAATATTATGAGCATATGCTATTAAAGTTACATTTAAATTACTATAACTACCATCCTTATTAACCATCTTCTAAGTATCTTCTGAGCATCTCATTGCTCTGATCAGATAAAAACATTATATAATTCTTATAAAAAATTTAATTGTTCTTTAAAAATCTATGCCACTTAGGATCCATCTTTTGAATGTAATTACTTTATTGTTAAAATAAATTTAAATAATATAGTTCATATAACAAATTAGGGAATCTCAAGGTAATATGATTTCATTTACATTATAAAATAAATTCTCATTGACTCTTCAGATTCATTCAATATTGAATGAAATCCTAGTTAATAAAATAAATAAGACATATACTTCCCCTAAGTTAATGTCTTATCACAATTATGATACTAACAATATTAGTGTTAACTTAAATAAAATAAACCATGATCTGTTAAATTTAGAATAAAATACTGAATAATTTAGGATTACGCTTAGATATTAAGAATTGATAAGGGATAGCCATCTAACTATCCTAGAATAGATCTACTTAAACATCTTATAAATATGTAATAGGTTTTTGTAAAATAAAATTTTATCATAGCATAATAAATATGATATTTAAATATGAAAATGATTTAAAATAAACTTTTACAATGATGTGAACTAAGTAAATCAAATTATTAAAGTGATCCAAAGTAATAAATCAAATTATAATTCTTTATGAAGCAAAATACATCTTTCTTGGATATAGTTTTTATATTTAAATCATTGAACAAAGTGACTCTTATTAGTTTCAATGTTTATGTACTCTTTTAACAAAATACACTTAAATAATTTATAATATTTTAAAATATTTAGATTTCTAGTCAATATGCGGAATGATTTCTGGTTGATAAGTGGAATGATGTGAACAAATGACTATGATATATTTCTTAAATAACAAAACAAATATTTATTCTATAGAAAAACAAATATAAAAATAATAAATGTTCCATGTTTGAGTCCATAGAGCCAAAGGCTTTCACAACATTACTTCCTCAAAATTATAACAGAAGAATTAAAAATTTACATAATGTTTTACAAAAATAAATTCAATTGGATTAACAAAATAACCCACCAGATTAAAATAAACTTTGTATTGTTTAATTATCAAAAAGTTCTCACTTATTGATGCATTCAAACAATGATAATAACCTTTATAAGTAATGTCTCATTTATGAATATTTAACATACTCAATAATAATATTAGCTTATCAATCCAGTGATGAAGGAGGGATAAGAAAGATGCATATTGTCTATTTATGTCTAAATAAACTTTTAAAATTTAAAATTAATTATTTATCAGACTTGTCCTTATTATTAGCAAAGCCCAAATATAGATCTTACACATCTACAATGAATTATTCACATCTAAACCAACCAAAAATACTATAGTGGTAAGGTAGAATTCCTCAATACCTTGATAAAAAACCACTAAAATGTCAGGTAAAGCCATGGTAAAATATTACACCTGCTTTGCTAAACACACTACAAACAGAATGCATCTCCAAATAATTAAGAAAGGCAAAGTGAAAAGTATGATGGCATAGCTCATAAAATGCACATACTTTTGGGAGTTTAATGAAGCTTCTATGACTTTGTCACTAGTCAGGATAAATAGTGAGAATGCATATCAAGGACAAAATATTAAATAGGAATTGCCTTAAAATAGATATATCTAAGCTACTATCTCCAAAAATATATGCATATGAGCATACATATGCTAGCAAGGTAATAAATATAGGAGATATAATGCTACCTTCTCTTTTGAAAAATAAGCTAGCAAGGTGATAAGAGAGACATGTTGCCATCTCTAAACATACTTGCATAAATAAGCATTCCTAATAGAGAGATACAAAGCTACTATCTTTAAATATAATACCACAGTTAACAAATGTGAAAGGTAATAAATAACTAATGCCAAATATGGCTCCATTAATATTATTAAATAAATAAGCATAAATAAATAATAAAAACATATATGTACTTATTCAGTATATATATCCCAACAATATACATTTATAAATAAATAATCCATATGTAAAAAGAGAAACACATACTATTTTAAAATATGAAAATATGATAAACTATTATTCTGAGAACTTTAATTTAAAATATTTCATTGAAATAAAATGTGGTATGCAAAAATCATGAATATAAGTAAAATTCAACCTATTTATCATCAAATAAATAAATTAAAGAAAAGTTCTGCTTTCTTTTTTCCATAACCATTACACTGGAACATGAGTAGGTAAATTTGGCAAATAAAGTCTTGTGGACAGCAAGTATATTCATCATAAAATACAAATACAATTGACATAGCAAAATTTAGAATATCAACTTGAAATATCAAAGGGTTTCTTTGAATATCCATGGTAAAATTTTAAATAATTATACTAGTAAATAATAATAAATTTATAGCCATTCAAACAAGTATCCAAAAATTTAAATTATGGTAAAAGTTTATTAATTTGAAATAAATAGTTCACAAATATTTGAATTCAAGTTTTTCAAATTAATCCATTATACAAGTTATCTTAATCCTTAATAATAATGGGAATATTTTGTGGGAAAATACTTCCATTAAATTATATTTATCCAACATTATGAACTATTTGCAGGAGAAAAATACTTATTCTAAATGTCATCTTTATGACCATAGTGGTCTCCATAGTAATGCTCAGGAAGAAAAAGAGAGCTCACAGAATTTAAATATTATAGTAGACATTATAAAATATTTAAATGCAGAAAAGTCATTTAAGTTTATTTAAATATGTCATTTTCATAGGTATATTTTATATTTCATTTTTATAAAAAGAATAGTTTTTAAATTCTTCATTATATTTATTAAGTAGTTTATGGCAAGTTGATTTTTTTATTACCCCACCTTGAAAATGATTTCTTTCTTTCAAAAGGGGAGGAAACAAATATTCATAATAAATAAATCCTTTCATGCTGTTTATCAGTTAATAATATAATGTCTTATTAGAATACAGCACAAATAAATTTTTATTGAAGTATATAAATTATTAATAATTAAATATTCTTTTATAAATGTAAATAAATTATTTTAAACATCTGATAAACATATTGGTATTTGTTGATTAGACACACGCTGCTTGATGGCATTATTTATGTGATAAAACACATAAAAATGTATTTTATATGTGGCTGAGCGTATTTTCATGGCTGTGTGTTATGTGTATACAACAGTTCTGTTGTATTACACATTGCAGGTCACATTGTTGCATCGCACTAAATTAATTATGCAAATTTGCCAACTTCTCACTTATTTACGGTCTTGTGTGAGAGTGTTTGTCTTTCAATTATATAAAAATCATTAATTGTAAATGATTTTTTTATTGAAATCACACAATTTGACTAACCAATAATTATTGTAGGGTTTACACATTTATGTAGTCAACTTTTAAGATGCAAAAATCTTGTCAAAGGGTATGTCTGAACATAGTTTGAAGAAGGTAACACATCAAATAATGTATTCTCCATAAATTCAACAAGACCAACAACATGGTGTAGGAAAACCCAGACATTGTTCCATTTTCTCATTTACTGACAACAGAAGCTAACCTGGTTTGACAGGTCCAGAATATCATTTATTCAAGATATACATCTGATATATTAGTGGAGCTGCAAGCAGCTGGTTTTTGAATTTATTGATCTTTATAGCAAAAAAAGAAACCATAATAAGGTTTAAATTTGTTGATGTAATTTTTTATTTAAAAAAAGTGGAACCCAAAAAAATAGCCTAATAAGTTTTAAATTTGTTGCTGTTATTTAAAAAAAAATGGAACCAAAAAAAAGCGTAATAATTTTTAAATTTTCTGATGTTGTTTTTCCAAAAAAAAAAAAAGCAGAACCCCCCAAAAAAGTAATAAGTTGTGGTCGAGAGGTCAGCGCAACTGCCTTGCACTTGCAGGCAGTTGGCCGGGTTGTGGGTTCGTGTCCCAGATGATGCTATGACACTTAAAAAAAAGTTTTACATTTATTAATTGTATTTTTTTTCTAAAAAAAAAAAGAAAACAAAAAAAAAACATTAATAAGTTGAAAATCTTTTGATGTTAATTAAAAAAAGTGGACTAAGTTTGATATTAATTGATTTTATTTTTTTTTAAAAAAAAGACCAAAAAAAAACAACTGTAAAAAGTTGAAAATTTGTTGATGTTAATTAAAAAAGACAATCAAAAAGTAAAAATTCTGTGTTTAATTTTTATTTTTGAAAATTTGTTGAAATTAATATAAATAAATATTTAAAAATTAAAAATTCTGTGTTTGATTTTTTTATAAAAAAAAAAAGAAAGAAAATCCCAAAAAAATATGGCCTGGAAATGTTCATCTTTTATAGTTTTTATGTAGCAACAATGCCATCAAGCGGCATGTGTGTCTAATCAACTATTACTAACATATTCATTGCAGTAAGATGCATATCTTTATTCTGAATTAAAAGTTCTTTACTAGAAATAAATAAATTCTGAATAATATTTGATATAAAATGAATATTGTTTTGTAAATAAAATACCAGAAAATTATTAATATTTTTAATATCATTATTGCAACTAAAAATTTTAATATATGAGGGAAAATTTAAATTTTAAATATATTTTTCATGCTTTGTAATTGACAATAGTTACAGTGTCATCATAATGGCTATAATAATAATAGCTGTTGAAGTTCTCCAATGCATAAAAATTAAAAGATAACTTTCTAACATTGTAATCATAAAAAGGTTTTACCACAAAAGCTGGAAGATATAAAAATTTCAGTTCCTTTGGTATTTTAATTGATAATTGTGCTCAGAGTTTTGTAAATTACCCTAACATACTTAAGCTAGGAAAATAAAAATTTAAATAAAATTACACTTTAAAATTTAATTGGGGTTTTTAAAATTCAACTGTTACAAATAAAAATAAAATTGATTGAGGTCTGATAATAAAGTTAGATGTCAATTTTACCTTATTTATATTAGTATTCATGTGAACACTTTGCAAGACTTTTGATTAACCTTTTAACCTATAACCTCTTTCTTTATTAGTTCAAATCCAGATCTATTGTAACCAGAAAAGGCTCTCAGGTAAAAGTTTACCTAATTAATATTCAATTTTAAGATAAATCAACTTTATCTTGTTTAGACAAACCAAAATTAATTAAAACACTTCCTGATTGCAAATAAAATAATTATTTAAAATTACAAAAACCAGGATGAAAGAAAAAATATTCTACAACTGAAATTTACATTATTTAAATAAAACAAATATTACACATAATATTTAATACATTTATTTATTACTGTTTAAATCTAGACAAATCTTTAAGAATAGATTTTAAAACTATCTTTAAAATTAGACATTGATAATATTTTTAAAATAAATAATGTTAAAATTTAAAATTTTATTCACTCATTTATTCAGATATTCAACTATTTCTTTAAAAATTCTATCTCTAATTATTAGCTTTATTAAACTCTTTCTATACAAATAAAATATTTAACTAGACTATTATGTATTAATTATTTTATGGTCCTTGGCATCATATTGAATTTTAAAAAAACTGACTTGAGACACAGTTTTTACAATAACCTCAGGTTTAATAATGTTAAAGCAAAAAACTTTGCATTGATAGAAATTAGAAAAAGGAAGAAAAACAATAAGGCTAAGACAAATAGTGATTACCATTAAAAATAAGGGGGAAAAATTCAACATCCAAAATAATTATTACTTTATTGTTTGTTCATAATTTCTAATTTACCATTAATTAAGTTTAAATGACATCTTCATTGATAATTTCTTTGGATTCCTCACAAAATTCTCATTCAAATCATATATAATACTTCTTACCTGAGATAATCCATATTTCAGAATCTATAAAAATAGTGACATAAGAATTCTTCATTTTTATCTTGTACCCCAAAAGTTAACAAATCTCAAGGTGTCTATAAGATCAAGACTCATCCTAATAAAAGATACAAAATAAATCATTTCTGGAAGATGGATTTGCATTTATTATCATAAAAATTGACTTCTGGTCTATTTAAATCTAGAAATTAAAACCTACTATCTATGTCAATGATAAAATGAGTTTCATCTCTTCATTTTATATTTTTTAGTACACCAGTGATATTTACATTCTTTATGCATGCCAATGATGTTATCTTGTTATATTTGTTGTCCTACAAAAATATAATTTATTTGCATATAGCTAATTTGCTAGCTATAGACTTGAAAATAATATGATGCAAGATGTGCAAAACTACTGACTCCACAGCATGAGCACTAAAACATAGGAAAGAATCAGGATTTGATTTTTTGGCTGCATACAATTCCATATGGTATATACATAACCATTGTGGCTGTACTATTATCACACACATACCATTTGAAAACTTTCTTTATTAATTTAAAGTGTTTATATTTTCACATGGTACTATATCCAATAAATTTTGTGATTGCTTTATCAGCTGCAAACTTTCTGTATATCTGATAATCAGTCTTAAAATTTACATTGGACTGCTCTCTCTCTCTCTCTCTCTCTCTCTCTCTCTCTCTCTCTCTTATATATATATATATATATATATATATATATATATATATATATATATATATATATATATATATATATATATCACTACTTGTTATACAAACAGTCATGCAAGTGCAAATACAAACACACTAATACAAATATAAATACATTAATAAATTATTAAACCCTTTTGAGAATCATTATATCTGTAAAATAAGGTTGCCTCAAACTTGAATCAGAGTCCCCAACCTACATCATACATAAACAACTTTTGTTATATTTGAATACAAATATAATTTATATACTGTATAATAAAAAGCATAGATGATTTAATATTATATAATTTATATACCATACAGACATACCAATATGAATGCAAATACATTAATAAATTATACCATTTATCAAATAATTAAAAAAAATTATAATACTATTTAAATAATTAAAAAATTAAAATTGAATACTTATATCCTGATATTTTCATTACACATTTATCAGGATGAAGGCCATGAAATTACAATCATTAAAACATTTTTAATTCATTTTAGTAATGAATCTGGCTGATCAAGAAATTCTGCCTTTGTCTTCTTCATGCAATCTAGTAAACTGAATCTATTAATAAAAATATTAATAGAAAATTCAAAATTTGTTTAATTTCAATATGCTATATGCCATTTTAAAAAAGAAGTCAAATGCCAGTGACTTCTGGGATTTTTGTAAATGTCATGCATATAGTTTTTCCACAATTTTAAAAAGAAAAAATTTCAATGAATCAGCTGCCACAAGAAGCTATCACACTACAGGCAAGCAAGGCATTAAGATACTAATTAAATTCTTGTAGTAGGTATTGGGTTTTTAAAAGTGAAACAAGTTGACAAATACTATACATACATAATCATATTTTGAATGGGCTTGCTAAATAGTACAAAGATCAAGAAGTCAGCGACAGCCGCTTTACTAGCAGTTGTCCCGGGTTAATGGATTTGCTTTCCGGCTGATGCTATGACACATGAGAAAAAAAAATTAACTTAATGCAGAAATATCTAGTGATATATATAAACTATAAGAGTCAAATTGATTTAAAATAAAATTGTATATGTTAAGTGAAGTTTATTTACAATATAGTTGTGGTAATTTTTTTTTAAAAAAAAAAAATGTTTAAAATTTTCAAAATACTCTTCAATTAAAAGAATATTTTCATATTTTGATATGTACATAAAAGGTATACATAATAACTTATAGCAGAAATATCTAGTGATATATATCAACTATATTTGTAATGTCAATTTAAAATACAATATAGTTTTACATTTTTATTTATTGTGTCAATACTAAAAACTTAAAAATAAATAAATAAATATATTTTTATTATTAGATGCTTTTAATTACCATATGATAAAAGGCAAAAAAAATAATTGTTTTTTGAAAAGCATGGGGGTCCAGAAATTAAACAAGTCAATCTCTATTACTGGTTCTGCACAAAATGCATCTTGGAATCATTTGTCTTTTAAAATATTTTTATTTATTGGTTTTAAAAACAATGTTTGGTAGTATATGGGGGGTATTAAGTACATTTTGTAAATATCTATTCAAAATTTTGAAAGTAATAAAATATACAGAAATTTAACTATATATATTTATATACAAGTAAATATAGATGTCGTTTACAAGTATATATGTGTATGTGTGCATGTGTGCATAAAAAACACAAATGACATTTTCCCCAAATATTATTAGCAATACCGTATTGTTGTTATATCAAGATGTAAAACGACTATTTATATCTACAATCTCAGCTCTTACGGAGATTGTAAATTTAATAACTCATCATATATAAATACATTCTTTTAACACGTAGACATATATATATATGTATAATGCTCATAAAAAATCCTTAATTAAAACAAATTAGATTATGATAATATATCAGTGTTAATTTTAAAAAATTCAAAAGCATCATACATAAACGGTAGATATATAAATAGAACAATGATTTGACAGCTGATAAATCTGAATACAATTCTATTCAGCTACGATCTTTGCTATAATTAAAAATAGGCGTGAATGGAGTGACATAAAACCAAACTTTGTTTGATTAAATATAGTTTTCAAAAATGCTTAAAATAATTAACCATATCAAACAAAATAATGCGTTAATACAATTTAACTAAATCAAATTAATCTAATCAAAGCAAAACAGTTGAATAAAACAAAATTAATTTGATAAAATTAAGATTATTAATTTATAACAATGTTTTTTCAAATATTAAATAGAATTTGAATGAATGAAGTTTCTACACAGAATATAATCATTGGGGGCAACAAGAACATTTTAAAATCAAAACTAAATATGTAACAAAACTATATTAAATTTGTCAAGCGTTGGTGGCCTAGCGGTTAGCATAGCTGCCTTCCAAGCAGCTAGCCCGGGTTCTCTTCCCGGTCAACGCTTTGACAATAAAAAAAACTATATTAAATTCACAGTTCTTATGTTAGGAGCATTTTAAACTTATCTTTAAGAAATATTTAAAGTCAATAACTTGGATATTTTATGTTTTATATGAAAATCTGGTGCATTCATCGTCATTTTCCCAATCATTATTAATCCACTGCAGAATGAAGACTTCTCCAAGTTTAATCCAGTCTCTTCAATTCATAGCCTCTCTTTTTCGCCTTACACCAAGAAATTTTCTTTTTTCATTTATACATCTTATACGATCTTTTTCTAGATCTTTTACAATTTCTTGGAGCCAATTTAAAAGTTTCACTGCCCATCTACTATTATCTTTTCTAGAATTATATCTAAAACAGCTTTATTTCAGTCCTTTAATTCTTTCAGTAATGTAAATGAAATCTGCTTGTTTTCTCAGTCACATATTTTTAAGGTCTTCTTGTTACTCCTAAAACAAAAGTCTTCATACTTCTTTGTTTGTTTTGAAGTATTTGTATTGCTCTCCTGTTAAATCTTTAAATGTCATATCCATAACTAAGAATTGGGAATATATATATATTAAAAACTTTTCTTTTCAAACACAAAGGCATGTTTTCTTTCAATACTAAGATATTTATACAAAAAGCATTTCATCCAAATTTTTTAATTCTATGAATAATTTTATCAATTATGCTTCTATCTATATTAATAATCTGACCAAGATATGTTGTTAATTTCTTTCAATTCATGATTGTCAATTTACTTCATCTACAAAAATCCATTGAACATTACTTTAGTCTTTTTAGCATTTATCTTTAAACTTATAGAGTTATCAAATGAAAGTAAGAAAATAACATTTCACAAAGCTCTGAAGCATTACTTTCAAAAATTACTATATCATTTTCAAAAATTAATAGCTTAAATAATCTTCAGATATTTTAACTGTCTTAGATTTTTATTTTAATCCACAAAATACTTCTTAGTTGCAAAATTTGGATGTCATATCCACTTCTCAATGCTGATCTTTTTAATCTCACTATGTAATCTATTCATAGCTGCTGCATTTTAATAAATATTTTTGAGAATATGACAACATCCCAAATCTACAATTCTTAATAACTATAAAAATTCTTATACAATCAAATGTTTTTCATATTCTACATATTCAAGAATAATGATAACTTTATTTATTGGTTCATTGTATAACTTCTCTCAATATTTAGAAATGATCCCCTGTGTTAAAATATTTTTAAATCTACTTTGTCATTTTGGTTGGTTTAAATGTATAGTTCATTGTAGACACAATTTGACAATTTTGTTAAATATTGTACTAATGCATTCTTCCAATCATCAGATACACTTTATCATTTAAACATTTCTATATAGTTTTTTTCATGTGTCATAGCATCGGCCGGGAAGCAAACCCGCTTACCTGAGACAACTTCTTGTAAGGCAGCTGTGCTGACCACTCAACCATCAATGTTTGACATATTTGTATATAGTTTTGCCAACAATTTTTCCATTTTTTCAACTGTTGCTTTTAAAATATCAATATTCTCTACTGCTCATAAGCTGGAAAGCTTCAAAGCATTTCTACATCAAAACCTTAAATTATTTAAATTTAAAACTGACTGCAAAACAAACATTTAAGCATATCTTAAAGATTTGCATAATATAGTATATAAACACAAGTATCTTATCAATATGGTCAAAACATTTTACTCCAAAATTAAAAGTAGACTGACTCAACTGGATGAAAACCCATGGATATCACTACCATATATATTAAGAACATCTCAAAGCTTAAGTAAAATTTGATCCGACAGATATAATATCAGCTTTCAGATCCCACCCATATTAAATTATTTGATAAATAATAGATTACACTTGGAGCAGGTTACCCAAGTTGTTTACAAATTTGAATGCAACAACTCCCTTTACAAGACTGTTTACTTGGTGAATCTTTGCCAATCTCACAAGTAAAGTCACCCAGCATAGACACCTTTATAACCAGGCAAAAACCAACATAGAATCCAAGTATATACTCATGGATCATGAGATTGAATATGGTTATGTCTTTGAGTTACTAAGGGCCAGTATAATGTGTTCCGAAAGAGAAGATAAAAAGTGCAAAGTTAAGGAAGCTTAGCACACAGCCAATAATGCACATACTATTAATAAGAATGAAACTTCTATCCCTTTGTCTAAAAAGAGGATTATGTAAATTAAATAATTTACATTTTCACATACCATCCTAATATAATAACTATGAATATGATTATTTGATAGTTGAAAGCATGCTAAGCATATTATTTGTGGATAAAATGTAATCTTTGCTGAATAGGCAGGGTGAATGTGTTTGCATTAAGTTAAAATATCAATAATCATTCAATCATTTTGTGGAACTTTTTTTTTCTTCATAGATTTAATTGCATGTCTCACTTCTCTATTTAAAATAGTGGATAATTCAGAAAATGTAGTAAATTGTAGTGAATACTTTTTTATGTCTCCAGGGAATAAGGACCATAATTTAGTTTCATCTATTCTATATTAAAAATTATCATTTACACACACACACACTGATTCTATCTTCAAGAAAACTCGGTGGATATTTATTTCTATTAAGAACTCTTAAGCAATTGGAAAGAAACACTATGGTGTTTCATAATCTCAGCAATTCAGAATTTTTTTTTTTGTAGCCTCCCGAAAATAATACCCAAAATTAGTTTTATCTCTCATGATTGTAACTGTTTTAATATAAAAAAGATCATTCACCATCATTCATTTTATCTTTAAAAAACGTAACTGACATTTCAGTTAAGAACACTCAGAAAGCTGAGAAAAAACCTATTTTGGGATTTAGAGCTAAAAAGCCAGTAAACTCATATTGGTGAACATTTCATCCATGTTAGTTTATTACACAAATAACAGCTACAATGACAAAAAACGTATGGAATAAACATTAGGAATTTGCTCTGCTTGGTTCCTTTACGTCCTCAAATGATTTTTTTTTTTCAGTTAACAACGAATTTCTTTCTGTAACACTATTGCATTATTTATAAATATTTAAATTAATAAAATGAAATAAATTATTATTATTATTATTATTATTGCCATTTATTTTCTTCCTTTTAAGTAATTTATAAATGTTCTTTTTTGTTGCTGTTGTTGTTAAAATTTTTAATTCTAAAATGTAAATTAAAAAGATTACAACATCTTAAGATGTCTCTTTTAATTATTTTTCAAGATTTTTTTTTCAAAAGGAATCCTTAGAATAAAATGATAACTTACACAAAACAAACATAGTAAGAGCCTAATTTTGTTTCAATGCATTATTTCTTAAAATAGTTTAATTATCAAGTACAAATTATTTATGTTTCTTTGAGTTTACAAAGTAAAACTATACTGAAAGTAATCTTAATTTAATTTGTATTAATAATAATAAATCAATAAATGAGTGAAATTAAATTTTTCACATTTTGTTTGTTAAGCTCACAAAAAAAGGCAATGTTTGCTGTTGTAAATTTTTAACTTAATTTTAAAAAGAAAAAGGTAACTGTTTACAGTAAATTATAAAAGTTCATAAAATTAATGAATTTAGTTTAATTACCAAAATTATAGAAGTTTTCGCCTTTTTTATTCTTTCCACAACAACTTTTTTGCCATACTTTTTTTTTCATTACACAGGTATATATAAAGGTACCTAATGACTAATCGTTTACTGTAAAATATATACATACATACAAAAAATAAAATAACTTGACAAGCATTGGTGGTCGAGAGGGCTTGTCCCGAGTTAGCGGGTTCGCTTCCCGACTGATGCTATGACACATGAGAAAAAATAAAATAACTTTTAAATAGCTCAATGGAAAATAAAATCTCACGAGTGACTGTCTAAAATGACCTTTTCTTCTTTCCAGGGTGTTATTTATCCTTTGTTAATAATTTATGCTTTTTTTTTTCCTTTAATTTTTCCACAAATACCCATTTAGTGACCCTCTAATTAAATGAATAGCTATACTAAATAAGAATAAGCTATCCATAAAAAATAAGTTTCATCTGTATTCCAACTTGAGATCATAAGTATGGCAGATGATATACTAACTACAAAAACAGAGGGTTCTTTACAAATAGATTTCTTTATAAATAGATCAAATAAAATAATCGTTAAAATAATTCATTTCAGGGCAAAGGCTTCCCCAGTATACTCTTATAATATAATAGGGAAAGAAGATGTATTACTCATTAAAGTTTCCAAATTGTCAAAGTTATGAGTTTGAATTTTTTATCCTTGTTTTATTTTCTAATTTAGAATAGCTAGATATCTGTTTATTAACCAATGTTGAATGTCTAACAAAGTTGCTATAGGATGTTTACCTGAAAGAAAATTTTTAAGCATGATTGAAACTTTCTTGGAGAAAAATTCCCCAATTTTTCTGGACATGTAAATGAACTTCACCTTACAGATATGAAATGAAAATATGCTAATGACACTGGACATAATAGTCAACTACTTTTCATATCAATGATTAAATTCCAGGCATTATACATCGCAGAAAAAAAAAGTTTGTTATTATAATATTATTTGTATAGAAACCAAATAATTGGTAACAAGTATTCACTGAAACTAATGATCAGTTTCATGAGCCTATGATAAGAAATATCTGTGTCAAATTGTTAGTTTCTAAAATAGGTTATCTAAGACTTTTGAATTGTTTAAAGTTTTAATACTAACAGACTCTCAAATGAAGAATAAAAAAAAAAATTTTTTTTTATGAGAACTGTGATAATGAATAGAATATTAGCAAATAAAATTACAATAGAACAAGATATTGTAAAAGTAAAAAATCATCTAAGATGATGCTTAGTGTGTAATATAAAATCTCTGAGTTTTACAAACAGAACATTTATGATTATATTATTTCGTAGCCAATGACGTTTAATATGAATATTTTGCAGAAGTGATAACACCATGAGAATAAAAACTGAAAGCATGTTATATGGTTAGATTCATCAATTTTCCTCAATTAGAATCTTTAATAATTACCAAAAAAAATCTTTCAACAAACTTGTTTTTTTTTTCTAAATGCAAAATATGCTGGAAGAACTGTGAAGATTTAGTCAGCTATATTGAAATTCACTTGTTAATATGAATGGAAACATCAAAGATGTTGATGATTTAATATTTGGGGAAACAGTTCATTTTGTAGTGAAATTAGTAATGTTGTTAACATAAATGCTTCAATTTATACAAACTATGCTGATATAAACAATGAGGATTGCCAATTCCTCAACAAGCTTTGTGTTAAATGCTTAGCCAGAGAAAGCATTTAAAATATCTCTGTCAGGAACCCCTCCCCAAACCCCTGACCATGGTTTTGTGCTTTGGCACTCCTCAGAGAGGGGTCAGAATAGGTTCAGACACTAGATCTAAAAATACCAACCCAAGGCCAGCATTTAACTAAAAGTTATCTATTGAGTGGAAAATCTGAAATTTTCAGACACCTACATGTCTTTAAACCCAGATATCCAACTCAAATATCACGAAACCATGGTCATGGGTTTGGGGAGGGGTTCCTGACAGAGATATTTTAAATGCTCTCTCTAGCTAAGCATTTAACACAAAACTTGTTGAGGAATTTGCAATCCTCATTGTTTATAACTTACAAGCTTAAGAGAATAGGGTCATGTGATCTATGACTCTTATTTTGACTATTTATGCTGCTATATGTTAGTTAATGAAACATTGTAATGATAATAAATATCTTTGTTATAGCCTTTTTCAATTACTGATTCAAATATTATATAGCTGTAATTTTTTTTTTGAACAAGAGGTAAAAAGTCGATCTTCATCACGAGTACTTTTCAGAAAATATGGGGTTTTTCTTCTTAAGAGAAGATAAGAAATAAAATAGTCTTTAAATAGATCAATACAGAAAAAAATATTTTCAATAAGCCTCTATAAAAAAAACAGTGAAGGCACTGCTCATCAAGCATAACAATTTTGGAGTTATGAAAGTTTAGTGTTTTTTCATCCTGGTTTTATTCTTATCTAACAATTAGTAAATATCTATTTACTGATCAATATTGGAAGGCCACATATATCAACTGATCAGCTGAATAACTGGAAAGAAAATTCTAGTTGTGAATGAAATCCAAAAAATTCTCATGATTTACAGATTTGGATTAAAACTTAGATTGTGAGTATGACATACAGATATTATATCAGCATAATATGATAGTATATACTCTCCATTAGGAATAGCAATAATAGATATTTTCTTTATTTTATCTAACTTCTGTATATATGTTTTAAGCATGAATGTTTTTATAAAGGAATCAAAAATAATGACTTATTTTATGAAAATAGAGTAAAGATCTTAACACATTTTAAGTAAAAATATTTTCCATTAATCTATAAACCAAAAAATGAAAGAGATAAAGTCTAATTTAGTATTTTCTATTATTGATATTTATCTGGATGCCAATGAAAGGCTAATAGTATTAAAACTCAGCTTGCACAATAGTACCTTCACTCATTTTATTAGTATATATATACTATTACAGAACTGGCAAACTCAAATATTTTCATGTCAATTTGGTCATGAGTTTAGTCTTTTGGGAACAAGGATTGAACTACAAACTCTTCTTAGCTGTTCTACTTTTTAAGTGTAGCCAAGGAGAGTTTGTGGTTTTATCCCTATTTCCAAAAGACTAGTGTGGCTATGAGTTTTTGTAATATAATGAACATAAAAAATGTATGATATTTTGTACATTTAGAAAATTTTACAAAAGAGATTCCAAGAGGTAATTCTAGCTATGTCAAAGTCTACACCCCTACATGCTTTTAAAACCAATGAATATAAATTATTACTGCATAGAACTAATATTTATTTATTTTTAATTTACATAAACAAATACAAAACTAAATAAAACTAAATGTGATATTTGTTTGTTTTTTTGTCTCAATTTTTTTAAATTTATTTCTATATTTGTTTTTGGCATCTTAACTAATTTTTTAAATTTTCATCAGTTAATGAAATGTGGTTTTTGTTTTTGAAAGTTTCCATTTTTCCCAAAAATGGATCCAAAAGCATTTTATTTGTGCAAATTTCTTTAAATTGAAATATTTTTCAGATGTTCTACATGTTTTATAAAATTTTGAACCTTTTTCCAAAAACGTATTTTAATTCCTCATCATACTTTTTCTTCCGTAGCGTAAGCTTGTGGTTAAAACACCTGTAGAGGTCCCTACTATCACATTTTATACGCATATTATCGAGGTTATAGCCTCAGTAAATATTACTATAAGTTTATATAATAATTCTATTTGCTGTTTTACTAGAACAATGTGCATATTAGTATCAAATGGAAAAGAAAATATTGAAAATATCTTGTTATATTTTTTTAAATCTTAGAAATGACTAACAAATGAAGATAATTGTTTTTTTTTTATTTTGTTGACATATTTTGAAAAATTCCTAACTTTACTGAAGTTATTTAACAGATTGAAGTGTATAACATTATTATTTCTAAGCTGACTTTTAAATAGCAATAAGCTTTTTATGAAATGCATTTATATAATTTCAAGCATCGATTATTAAATTTTCTCTCTGTAATTTCTTTATTGAGTTTATTATGTTTTTCAGGTATATCTACTAAAAAATATAGAATATGTTCTTCCACATTCACATGGTATTTCATAGATGCAGTTTTTTCTTTGCAGCATTTCAAGTTTAGGCTTTGTAGATGTTAGAATTCCTCATAGTGTGGTATGGCTCTGGAAAGCTGTTCTGATGTTATACTGAGTGCAGATTTTCCTTAATTTGTCTGCTATTTTTGGAATGTATGGATACACTACAGTACCAATAATTGTCTTTTCTCTTGATGGTTCTTTTTGTTGTCTATTTAATGTTTTCTTAATAACAGCTGATGGATAACCATTTTTCTTAAGAGTTTGTTCTATATAGATCTTTTCTTTTTTCAAATCGCCAGTTTCTGAACAAACTTTTTTTGCTCTGTTTCACAGTGATAGTATAACTCCATGTTTTGTGTTTCTGGTGTGATTAGATGTATAGGCTAGGTATTTTCCTGTATGTGTAGGTTTTCGGTAAACTGTAGTTTTGATTTTGCCATGAGGGAGTCTTGTCACAAGAACATCTAAGAATGCCAATTTTTGTTCTTGTTCTGGTTCTATTGTGAATTTAATTGAAGGGGATATGTTGTTGATGTGTGTCCAGAAAGTTTGTAGCAATGCTTCACCATGTGGCCATACAACAAATGTATCATCCACATAGTGAAGCCAAACTTTAGGTGGATATGGAGTAGTTTTTATGGCTGTGGTTTCAAGTTCTTCCATGTAAATATTGCTAATCAGGGGAGACAATGGTGAGCCCATAGCCATTCCTTGATTTTGTTGGAAGAACTCTGTGTTATATTGAAAGTAGGTTGTTTTTATACAGAATGTTAATAGTTCCATTATACTATCAATAGGAAGAGCTGTTCTGGTTTGTAAACTATTATCATCATTTAACCTTTTTCTTACAATAGACAATGCTTCTTCACATGGTACATTTGTGAATAAACTTTCCACATCAAAGCTTACCAGTAAGTCAGTTCTTTCAATTTTCATGTTCTTGATTAATTCTACAAAGTGTCTAGAATCCCTGACAAATGATTGGGTCTTGCATGCCAAAGGACTTAGAACTTTGAGAAGAAATCTTGCCAAATTCTGGCAAGGTGAATCTCTAGAACTAACAATAGGTCGTAATGGAACATGATCCTTATGGATTTTAGGTAGACCATAAAGATGAGGAATTTTGCTGAAATATGATGTTATTTTACTCTTTTCTGAATCAGTGAAGTACTTGCGATGCTTTCTGAGTAATGCTTGTAACTTTGTTTCCGTACTTGGTATCGGATCTTTTGCCACTTTTCTATATTGGCCAGCTGTGAGGAGTTCTTGTATTTTGTTGTCATAATCAGTTGTATCCATTACAACTGTTGCATTGCTTTTGTCAGCAGGGAGAATAATTATAGATTTATCTGCTTTGAGAGATTTAATTGCTTTCCTCTCCCCATAGGATATGTTTGACTGCAATTTTTGTTGCTTGTCAAGTGTTCTTTTTATTCTCCAGCGCAATTCTGCTGCTTCTTCTAAAGGCAATTTTTGAGTGACTTCCTCAGTGGCTGCCATTATATCTAATAAGGGATATTAGATGGTGTTACCGCAAAGTTTAATCCTCTTTCAAGAACAGAAATTTCAGTATCTGTTAGATGTTTAGAACTTAGATTTTTAACAGATGAAGCTGTTACATTGCTTGGTACATTATGATTTTTGATATGCCCATGTAGGTTAGCAAGTTTTTTCTTTTGACATTCTTTTATTTTTCCATGTAATGTAGAATATGATTTTCTTACTGCTTGAAAAACTCTCATGTAGTCATCGTCAGTAAGTTTATTTTTTAGAAGACATTCTACAGTATTAATTGAATGCATTGTTTGATACTTAGAAAACCTTTGAGCATTTATTCTTTCTCTTAACAGAGCTTCACTTGCTCTTTGAGTAATTTTCTCAGCTCTCTGAGAGTGAATTGGAGGTTTTAGTTGCAAACCTTTAGGAATTATCCCTTCCGATTTACATTTACATAGGAAAGTTAAATGATTTTCTACTTTGGCCAGCTTTAGACATAGTTTTTCATAATGTCTAAAGTTTAATATAGTATCGGGTCCATACCGAATACTTAGTGTTTTTCTGAAGGTTTGTGATGATGGTGTTCTAGCTGTATTTTTATATTGGACTATTTCCATCATCTAATATGTGTGTTGAATGTCTTTAGAAAAGTTTAATTTTTAGTTAAATATTCCAAATGCATTCAACTGTTAGTAATATCACAGCAAACAGGTTAGTATATGCACCAACTGTTAGTAATATCACAGCAAACAAATGTTAGTAATATCACAGCAAACAGGTTAGTATATGCACTAACTGTTAGTAATATCACAGCAAACAGGTTAGTATATGCACAACGTTTCGAGAGGTATTTTTCTCCCCTCTTCTTCAGGTGTTGCTGGCCTGACCAGTGACAGTACTAGCATGGGATTCGAACCTGGGTCCTTAGATTCTTGATTATTGAAATTTAAGGTAACGCTCTAACCAACTGAGCCATCCTGCCAAAGGCAACAGTATGTAGTAATTTCATATACTTATCTATGAGGTTCCTCCTGATTTCTCCACTTTTTCCTCAGAGCAAAGTTGATTAGTGATTTCCATACATTATGTATAGTCACACTAGGTTGGCTTATGGGATTTTTTGCCATTGTCATGTGAGCAGCTTCTTTAAATTTTCTTCTTTGTACCTTTTCTTCTTTATCCAATATTTTTGTATTTTCCCAATTGAACATATGTTCATTGGTCCATACATGGTCTGCTACCTTAGACACATCTGTTTTCTCTCTTCTAATCATCAGTTTATGTTCTTGCAAGCGCTTTTGAATGGGACTGGGCTGGTCTCAGCAATAACGCTATTTGAATGGATGGTCTAGATGCAGTATATTCAGTGAGATCTCAAGCCAGGTCCTGCAGATGTAGAGCAAAAGCGCTTGCAAAGAACATAAACTGATGATTAGAAGAGAGAAAACAGATGTGTCTAAGGTAGCAGACCATGTATGGACCAATGAACATATGTTCAATTGGGAAAATACAAAAAATATTGGATAAAGAAGAAAAGGTACAAAGAAGAAAATTTAAAGAAGCTGCTCACATGACAATGGCAAAAAATCCCATAAGCCAACCTAGTGTGACTATACATAATGTATGGAAATCACTAATCAACTTTGCTCTGAGGAAAAAGTGGAGAAATCAGGAGGAACCTCATAGATAAGTATATGAAATTACTACATACTGTTGCCTTTGGCAGGATGGCTCAGTTGGTTAGAGCGTTACCTTAAATTTCAATAATCAAGAATCTAAGGACCCAGGTTCGAATCCCATGCTAGTACTGTCACTGGTCAGGCCAGCAACACCTGAAGAAGAGGGGAGAAAAATACCTCTCGAAACGTTGTGCATATACTAACCTGTTTGCTGTGATATTACTAACAGTTAGTGCATATACTAACCTGTTTGCTGTGATATTATTAACATTTGTTTGCTGTGATATTACTAACAGTTGGTGATATACTAACCTGTTTGCTGTGATATTACTAACAGTTGAATGCATTTGGAATATTTAACTAAAAATTAAACTTTTCTAAAGACATTCAACACACATATTAGATGATGGAAATAGTCCAATATAAAAATACAGCTAGAACACCATCATCACAAACCTTCAGAAAAACACTAAGTATTCGGTATGGACCCGATACTATATTAAACTTTAGACATTATGAAAAACTATGTCTAAAGCTGGCCAAAGTAGAAAATCATTTAACTTTCCTATGTAAATGTAAATCGGAAGGGATAATTCCTAAAGGTTTGCAACTAAAACCTCCAATTCACTCTCAGAGAGCTGAGAAAATTACTCAGAGAGCAAGTGAAGCTCTGTTAAGAGAAAGAATAAATGCTCAAAGGTTTTCTAAGTATCAAACAATGCATTCAATTAATACTGTAGAATGTCTTCTAAAAAATAAACTTACTGATGATGACTACATGAGAGTTTTTCAAGCAGTAAGAAAATCATATTCTATATTACATGGAAAAATAAAAGAATGTCAAAAGAAGAAACTTGCTAACCTACATGGGCATATCAAAAATCATAATGTACCAAGCAATGTAACAGCTTCATCTGTTAAAAATCTAAGTTCTAAACATCTAACAGATACTGAAATTTCTGTTCTTGAAAGAGGATTAAACTTTGCTGTAACACCATCTAATATCCCCTTATTAGATATAATGGCAGCCACTGAGGAAGTCACTCAAAAATTGCCTTTAGAAGAAGCAGCAGAATTACGCTGGAGAATAAAAAGAACACTTGACAAGCAACAAAAATTGCAGTCAAACATATCCTATGGGGAGAGGAAAGCAATTAAATCTCTCAAAGCAGATAAATCTATAATTATTCTCCCTGCTGACAAAGGCAATGCAACAGTTGTAATGGATACAACTGATTATGACAACAAAATACAAGAACTTCTCACAGCTGGCCAATATAGAAAAGTGGCAAAAGATCCGATACCAAGTACGGAAACAAAGTTACAAGCATTACTCAGAAAGCATCGCAAGTACTTCACTGATTCAGAAAAGAGTAAAATAACATCATATTTCAGCAAAATTCCTCATCTTTATGGTCTACCTAAAATCCATAAGGATCATGTTCCATTACGACCTATTGTTAGTTCTAGAGATTCACCTTGCCAGAATTTGGCAAGATTTCTTCTCAAAGTTCTAAGTCCTTTGGCATGCAAGACCCAATCATTTGTCAGGGATTCTAGACACTTTGTAGAATTAATCAAGAACATGAAAATTGAAAGAACTGACTTACTGGTAAGCTTTGATGTGGAAAGTTTATTCACAAATGTACCATGTGAAGAAGCATTGTCTATTGTAAGAAAAAGGTTAAATGATGATAATAGTTTACAAACCAGAACAGCTCTTCCTATTGATAGCATAATGGAACTATTAACATTCTGTATAAAAACAACCTACTTTCAATATAACACAGAGTTCTTCCAACAAAATCAAGGAATGGCTATGGGCTCACCATTGTCTCCCTGATTAGCAATATTTATATGGAAGAACTTGAAACCACAGCCATAAAAACTACTCCTTATCCACCTAAAGTTTGGCTTCGCTATGTGGATGATACATTTGTTGTATGGCCACATGGTGAAGCATTGCTACAAACTTTCTGGACACACATCAACAACATATCCCCTTCAATTAAATTTACAATAGAACCAGAACAAGAACAAAAATTGGCATTCTTAGATGTTCTTGTAACAAGACTCCCTCATGGCAAAATCAAAACTACAGTTTACCGAAAACCTACACATACAGGAAAATACCTAGCCTATACATCTAATCACACCAGAAACACAAAACATGGAGTTATACTATCACTGTGGAACAGAGCAAAAGAAGTTTGTTCAGAAACTGGTGATTTGGAAAAAGAAAAGATCTATATAGAACAAACTCTTAAGAAAAATGGTTATCCATCAGCTGTTATTAAGAAAACATTAAACAGACAACAAAAAGAACCATCAAGAGAAAAGACAATTATTGGTACTGTAGTGTATCCATACATTCCAAAAATAGCAGACAAATTAAGGAAAATCTGCAATCAGTATAACATCATAACACCTTTCCAGAGCCATACCACACTATGAGAATTCTAACATCTACAAAGCCTAAACTTGAAATGCTGCAAAGAAAAAACTGCATCTATGAAATACCATGTGAATGTGGAAGAACATATATTGGTGAGACCAGCCATCCCATTCAAAAGCGCTTGCAAGAACATAAACTGATGATTAGAAGAGAGAAAACAGATGTGTCTAAGGTAGCAGACCATGTATGGACCAATGAACATACGTTCAATTGGGAAAATACAAAAATATTGGATAAAGAAGAAAAGGTACAAAGAAGAAAATTTAAAGAAGCTGCTCACATGACAATGGCAAAAAATCCCATAAGCCAACCTAGTGTGACTATACATAATGTATGGAAATCACTAATCAACTTTGCTCTGAGGAAAAAGTGGAGAAATCAGGAGGAACCTCATAGATAAGTATATGAAATTACTACATACTGTTGCCTTTGGCAGGATGGCTCAGTTGGTTAGAGCATTACCTTAAATTTCAATAATCAAGAATCTAAGGACCCAGGTTCGAATCCCATGCTAGTACTGTCACTGGTCAGGCCAGCAACACCTGAAGAAGAGGAGAGAAAAATACCTCTCGAAATGTTGTGCATATACTAACCTGTTTGCTGTGATATTACTAACAGTTAGTGCATATACTAACCTGTTTGCTGTGATATTATTAACATTTGTTTGCTGTGATATTACTAACAGTTGGTGCATATACTAACCTGTTTGCTGTGATATTACTAACAGTTGAATGCATTTGGAATATTTAACTAAAAATTAAACTTTTCTAAAGACATTCAACACACATATTAGATGATGGAAATAGTCCAATATAAAAATACAGCTAGAACACCATCATCACAAACCTTCAGAAAAACA